>CM034156.1:379118966-379733074 GCA_019776745.2 Taxus chinensis | reverse complement strand
TAGTGGTCGAGTTATCAGTGATGTGTTGGATGTCTTGAATTTTTTGATCTTATCCTTCTAATGACTATTTGAGTTGTTGACTTATCTGATGTTTATCTTCCAACACCCATTGGATTTGTTGAATCATTTAATCTTTCCACTCCAATGAATGTTGGAGTGTCTAAGTCTGTAAGTATTTCTATGTTTTCAATTGGGAGATATATTCATCTTTTCCTTGAAGGACAAGTTGTAAATTGTGTAGCATATTTTTTTTTTGTTGCAGTTAACCTTCAAATTTGGAAATGGCTAAAATATGATGGGTAAGGGATTATTCATCTTTGTGCTAGGCTCACCTTAAATCACATGCCTTTTCCTTTATCAACCAATAGGGGGTATTCAATAATATGTTCCTCCAAAATAGGGTTTAGAGGAGGTGAATATGTAGATGTGGAATCCTGAGGTGTTTGGTTAAGTGCCTTAATTGTGGTTGCTGCTTCTTGTTCTTCTAGTGACTGGACATCCTCAACTTTCTACTTAGAAATAGTCTAGAAGGAGGATGACCTTAGTTTCTTATTTGACCTTTCTTCTAGCATAGGATGTATTCCCATGGTTTTAAATTTAGGATGAACTTCCCCCTCCAAGGCATATTTATTTTGGAACCTAAGTGATTTCTTCACCCCATTGCATTTCTTGATGAAACGATGTTTGCAAATGAGATGAATTAACCCTTGAAATTTCAAATATTTATACCCCCATTGGAATTTTTGGATGGAGTAAAAAAAAATCATGCAAGAAATGGGGAAGGTTAGTTTTGTTCTGCTCCTTGGCCTCTCCTTGGTTCAAGTGTATGAGGATTCTTAAAATAGGGTGAAGGATAATCTTGTATCAGCCTTCATGAGTGAAATACTTAATAACCCACTTTGAAATAAAATCCCCTGGTTCTAGAAAACTGGCTCATGTTATACCTTTTTCTTTGCCATTGTTATCAAAAACTAATTATATTTTTTCCTTCCCACAAAAAATCTCTTAATTATCTAGGAATAAGGAGTTCTAGAATTTACTAGTTTCCATGTTTGCGGAATGCCATAAATTTCACTAATAATGGAGGCACTAAATAGAATTTTTTACCTTTCACCCATGAATATTCCTCGCCAATATTTTTGGAAAACTCATCTATCATTTTTTAGATTGAATTCTTCATACATAATCATGAAATCCAACCATCACGCCTTTTCAAAAATAACTACGGACTTGGAGTTTGCTAAGTCCATGGAGTTTTCTAATAAGTCCATGGAGTTTTTTGGTTCATGACGGATCCTGATACCCATTATTGCGTAGAAAAATAATTGACAACGGCATAAGAATGGAAATGCTAAGGGCACACAAATTACAGTAATTTGTGCTTTTAAAAGAGCTGAAATGATAGGAAACGGTGAATTAAATATGGATGTGACATCCTTGTTGTAATTATAAAGGAAATGCAAAATTTATGGGGAATGTACGAGTGATAATTGGAAAGTGTGGGAAGTGTGTCATAGGTCATGGGAAGTAGTTGATCATCACCTTGAATAGACTAATAATCAATGCCTTCATAATTAAAACTTGAAACAAATTGAAAAAAAAAAATTGGCACATACCTTGTCACTTATAACTTTCAGTTATCACACATTCCATTGACATTAGATGTTATTATATATTGTCCTACTATAATTTTGCATGGCATGATTATGAGGTGACTGCCATTTCTGGTTTTTAGCCACCTTTGTTTTATTTCTTAAAATTTTCTCTTCTTTTTTTCAAATGAATGACCATCATTTCTAGTTTTAAACCATCCCTTCCTATGAAGATGGCCGCCATTTTTAGTTTTCAACCATCCCCTATTTATTCACATTTTCAAGAATTAATTTAACTTTGAATCAACTTGGATAAGGGTACCTCATCCAAACCATTCAAAGCCAAATCAATTCGTAACATATTTTTCAATTATTCTTTAGATATTGGTTTCAAGTATAAACGTAGTCTATGACCATTAACCAACATCACCCTTCTTTTACCATAAATTGGAACAAGATGCACAATATCGCTATTGTAGACTTCCTCAATTTGATATGGGCCCATCCATCTTGTTTGTAAATTTCCCTTAAATTCATTGTATTTTGAGTGAAATAATAGAGCCCAATATTATTTTTGAAACTTCCTCTGTTTGATGTGTTGGTCATGCCACAACTTCCTTTGATGTTTAACTCAGTTTGATGTAATACTTCTAATCTCATCTCATATAATTCATTCAACAGGGTAGTTCTTTGATTTTGTGCCTTTGATAATTTAATTCGTACTTCAACAGTTGTACCGAATGTTTGAATCTCATACCCTATGGGAAGGATATGATTCTTCCCATAGACAACCTCATATGGAGTAAATTCTGTATTTCCTTTCCAAATTATATTGTAAGCCCATACTGCTTCAGGTAATTTCTATATCCAATTATTCCTTGAAACATCTACTATTTTGGTCAAGATGTTTTGTAGTTCTCTATTGTTAACCTCAACTTGACCATTATATTGAGGATGATAAGGAGATGAATACTTTTTCCTTGGCTGATATGTTTCTACAAAATAACTGGTCACATTTGACATGAATTGAGGACCTTGATATGAGACAATTAATATTGGTGCTTCAAATATCTGAAAAATAGAATCATACAAGAAATATACCACCTTTCCATCTCTAGCATAATGGAGATATTTTATTTCAGCCCATTTTGTTACATAATATGTGCATACCAAGATATATTCCTTCCCTTTAGAAGTTGGATCAATCTATCCTATGAAGTCCAATCGCTACTTTTCAAATGGTTCCAGAAATATCTAGGGTTGAAGAGGCATCTCTGTTGTTAGTGTTGGTTTAACCATATGTTAGAACTTATCACATTTCCAAACATATTTCTTGACATCCTTGTGCATTGAATGCTAGTATTATCCAGCCCCTATAACCTTATGAATTGTTATTTTTACTAAATAATTCCCTCCTAATGGTTCATTATGGAAGGATATTAATATATAAAATACTTCCTCTTCAGTTACACACCTGTGCAAGACATAATCAGATCCACATTTAAAAATCATTCCATCAAACCATTTATACATTACACTCTGATTAATTAGTTATTTTATTTTCTTTGGTGTAAGAAAATATGGAAAATTCCTTATGGCTAAGTAATTAGCCATATCAAAAAACCAAGGAGAGTTAGTGGAAACATCAAATAAGTGCTCATATGGAAAATCATCATTTACTTGTTCATCTATACCTGAAATAGTCATTCTTGAAAGAAAATCAGATACCACATTTACTTTATGGGAGTTATCAACAATCTTAGTACTTAATTCTTGTAATAACAACCATCTAAAAATTATCCCACAAATTAATGGTTTATTCATTAAATATATAATGGTAGAGTGGTGTGTATGAATGATTAGTTCAGACCATGTGATGTGATGGTGATTTTTTTGATTTTATAAATAATTGCAAGAAATTATTTTCTATGGTAGTATAGTTTCTTTTAGTTCGGAGATATTTTATCAACGTAATAGATTGCATGCATTGCCTTTGCCTCTTCTTGTTGTCCCAATACACCTCCTACTGCCTCATTAGAAGCATCATTTTGGATATGAAAATACATCTTCCAATTTGGACCTCTCAGAAACTAGAGTATGGGCTAGTTTGTCTTTCATATTATCAATTTTTTTGGCAAGAATTTTTTCCATTGGAATTAAAAATCCTTAGTTAAAAGTGCAAATAGTGGAGAGGATATTTTACTAAAATTAGAGATAAGTCTCTTATAATAACTTGCATGTCCTAAAAAAATTTGTACCTTAGTCTAATTCTTGGGTGATGGGAGTTGTACAATGATCTTGACTTTTTCTGGATCTACTTTGATTCCTTGTGTTGAAACACGGTGTCCTAAAACTATCCCTTGTTCTATCATAAAGAGCCACTTCTGATGATTGAGATATAGTTGATGTTTATCACATCTAGAGAGAACTTTATCCAAATTATTAATTACCTCTTAGAACATAGTTCCGTAGAATGGAAGTCATCCATATATATTTCAAAAGATTCATGAGTGAGATCAAAAAACATTACTTGCATGGATATTTAGAAAGTGATAGGATCAATACTAGACCAAAAGGTAAAAATATATAAGAAAATTTTCCCCATGGGAAAGTGAATTTGGTATTGTCTTGGTCTTATGGTGCTACCATAATTTGGTTATATCCACTAAATCTGTCTATAAATGAAAAATATCTCTTCCCTAATAGGTTGTCAAAAACTTGGTCAATGAAGGGTAAAGGGAAATAGTCTTTATGAGTAGATTTGTTGAATTGCTTGTAGTAAAAATATACCCTCCATTTTCTATTTTTCTTGGGAACTATGACCTATTCAGACAACCACTGACTGTCTAAGATTGGATAGATAAATCCCACATGAAGTAGTTTCTCAAATTCAATCTTCATAATGTCTCTTAGGGAAGGGTTTATCCTCCTCTGGTTTGTTTGACTAGTCTAAAATCAATGGTATATATGTGATATGTACAAAGGATAGGATGAATACCCTTCATATCATTGTATTCCCAGGAAAATGATTGAGGATGTGAGAATAGAAGTTTAAACAAGGAATTCTCCTCTTGATTGGTGATTCATATATTAGTTGTCAATTCATTCCTTGGAAGGATACGTAATTGTTTAGTATATATTAGTGCATAATCACAACACCCCTGAATGGCCTGGGTGTGAAGTGGGGCATTTGATGTGATTGCACAACATGGATTTTTTCACAAAAGTGTGGGACTTTGCAAATGGGAAAAATCTCCAGATTAAGGATGGTTCCTATCGTTTGTCTAGGTGCATACGTGAAATTTGCAAAGGATTGATTCCTGAACCTAATTGTAGACACCAAATTTGTGTCTTACGACCCCTTGTGACCCGCATCGCATTTCGCAACCTAACCTCACCACCTAAACCTTACACAATTATTTATTAATTACCTTATAATTAATACATCCACATCACCATACCTGCCACCTCGTCGCCACCTAGTCTTAACCCTAAACTAACCTAATTAAGACCTATAACTTGGTCCAATTCCACACCTATGACTAATTACTCCTCATCCGCACCTAAAACCAACTTCATAATGACTTGACCAAGCCCGCTACCAATCCCTCAGAAGAAAAGGAGGGAAAGTTGGCTATTTTACCAAAAATAGCCCACTTTGACCGGACCGATACCGGTTCCTACTCGACCGCCGTCGGTTGCGTAACCACCATTGGTTCCCCGTAAATGACCACTTCTAACCAAAAACAAGGGATCAGATTTTCATTTGATCGGGAGAAGGAGAAACCATTGAGGGAATCCAGATTTTGCTTGGCCGAGAAGAGACAAGTGAAGAAACAAGAAGAGATTGCAGAGAAGTACATCAAGCCCAAGACTGCAACTAAATAACCAGAGCCCAGTAACACTCATCCGAGCATCAGAAGAGGAAACTGCATCCAACTTGGGTCCTGTCTTCATCATCACAGTCCGGAAACTTGCATCTACATCAAGGGCAAGTAAGTAGTATGTTATATGTTTCTAAGCACCATTTTTTTGAGCCTGTTGATTAATAGTAATCATAAGTTTATTCCTAGATCTACTACCAGCCACTACTGCACTTAACCTTCACCCACACACCCTTATATTGCCTAGAAGGCCATTTTACCACACTCTGAGTCTTCCCTATCCTCCCATCATTCCCCTCAGCCATCCACCAATCCTAATAACCCCGCAATCACCTTACAACCAACTTCTATCCAGAAGCACTTAGATTGCTGCCCCTACCGGTATCGTTTATCCTCTACCGGTAGCGGTTCTCTAACCGTGGTCGGTTACCTAGTGACCGCCATCGGTCACTGTGACTTATACCCCAAAACCTTTTGCTTGCCTATTTGCCACCTAACAACCCCAAATCCAGCCTGGTTTATCCCTATAACTCAACCTGAACGTATCAACGACAGTAACTGAACAAACAAAGTGGCGCTTTATTATTGATAGTTGAGTTTCTATTGCTTTGTAACGAGACACCTAAATCGTGATTTTGCAATAGCTTTCTATATTATCATTTGTGTTGAATCATATTAAAAGGGGAACTGACCACCTTCGAAAGGAAGTTTTTATATTTCTTGAGCCTAAGGCAGATCCCTCATTTGTTGTCTAATTAAAATCTTGTGGTCTTGTATTCTTACTTGTAGGTAGTCCTTCCAAGACAAAAAGGAGTTCTTCGCAGTCGATCTGATCTTTCTCTACGGTATGCGCACACCATCTCAACATTCAACAGGTATTCCTCCTAGCCCTAACCCTTATCTGTTTCTCAAAGGAATGATAGGATAGAAGCAAGTCTATTCTGCAGAGCCGAAACATTCCGTGTGAAACATTTTGGCACGCCCGGTGGGACCCATTTCGGGTTTCTGTTTCTCTTGCTTGCTTTCATTTTAGGAAGCATACTTGTTGTTGCTGTTTTTGTTATATTTAGTGAAGAATTTGTCTTGCTTTCCCAGTTTCGCATTAGTGAAAGTCATCTCATTTGCTTCATCGAATATCATTTTCGATTTGGGTTTAAAACACGTGCATTACATTCTTGTTTGCTGTTTTCAATTCTAGTGAACATAGACTAAGTAACAGGTCGTACACGTGAGGGTGATTTCCACGGTATTGACAAGAAATTAATCTTACTTTCACTGCACAACACATACCAAATCACTTCACAATTAACACAATAGCTCAAAACATCCCCCCTTTTCCGTGGTATTCCTCCGCCCGATTGAGGTAACCTTATAAGCCAAAACAAACTTGACATTTCCCCTAAGTCTTTTGTTTAGGATTGACATCATTCTGCGTCTAAAGGCATAAGCCCACAATAATTAAAATTAACCCTAGGGTTAGTCTCTGGATTTGTGTGTGCATCTTGTTTGTTTTCAATTCTGTTTTCTCTGTTATACACTGTCTTATGTGATTACCTTAGAACAATTTGATAAATATACTGAGCAAATTAGCAGCTTCTTATATTTTCTTATACCAGTCTTATTACACTGACATCGGTTAACTGACCAACGTCGGCTATAGTATAACCAACATCGGTTATCAGACCGATATCGGTTACTGTCTTTTCCAGTTCCTGACAAACCAATAACCTACCAACTATAAACTCTGAGTCTGTTTCTGTTCCTGACAGATTGAAACCCTACTATAAACTCCTGTCCATGGTTGTTATCACTCGAAAGTAAGCTGCCGCCATGGTTTCACATGCTTGCTCTGTTCCTTTTCCTGAATCACCCCCTTCACATTCTGTGGGGAATCCTACGGACACCAGCGAGGTTCCTAAAATTCCTGTGGGAGATAAAGAATTTGCCAAATTTCTGGATGTTAATCGTAGCGCTGTACAGTACTATTTGTCTCATGCCCTTGACCGTACACCCGACGGTCAACTCCTTGTTGGCATGCCTATCAGTATAGCTGCTCATTTAGCCCCTTCTCTGCCTGATAACTCTGCTTTTCCTTCCGCATCCTTAGTCCTGTCGTCTACCTCAGCAGCTTCAGGGGTCCATACGGCACAGATTGGCTTTCCTTTGGTTAATCTTGGGCCCAACATGTCATTACCGCTGACTGCTCCTACCTCATCTCTCTTACAGACTATTCCGTTCATGACTTGCTCTCTACCACCTATCCACACGAGCTTTTCTTCTCAAGCTCCGCCCACCTTTTCATTTCCACACATATATCCGGTAACCTCAACAGCTTATATAGGACATCCCTATTCGGTTGCCTCAACACAGTCGTCCTCCATACCTTATCAACATTTAACCCCACCATTGTCTAGTGGTGGCCCTTGGCCCAATTTGCCTCCGTTTACCACAACCACACCATCATCTCATCCAACTACTGATTTAATTAAACAAATGATGGAAAAAATGCAAAACCTGGAGGCTTCTGTTTCAGGAAGTCGTAGCGCCTTGACATATGAGCAAGTTTTTTGGGAGCCTATCCACCCTTCAGTCCCCCTTCATTCATATCCTCCTCAATGGGAATTACCAAAATTTACCCGTTTTAACAGTAAGGAGGACCCTCAACAACACTTGCGATCATTTAGACATGCCTGCTATCTGATTGCTCACGACGACGCTTTACTACTCCGCACCTTTCCCATGTCCTTATTAGGACCCGCTTTGGAGTGGTACAGTACTTTAACCCAGCACTCAATCTTCTCTTTTAACTAGCTAGCCCAATCTTTCTTGGATCATTTCTCCATTAACATTGCCAAGAAAGTATCTATCACCGACCTCTATGCCATCCGACAATTTGAAGACGAATCTATCACAAATTTCGTTGGATGATGGCAGGGCCTTATCAACCAACTTACGTATGTCTTACCTCAGACCGAACTTATCGAACTGTTTACGTGGGCCTGCACTAAGCACATCTCTCCTACCCTCCAAATTCAAACTTTCCATATATTTGACGAGGCCTTTACTATGGCTCGAAAATTAGAGATTCGAGCCTTAGAGGAAGAGAAATTGCGGTTGCGTCACAAAAACCCCACTTTCCAAACCCAAGATTCCACCAACAAATCTAACACCACCAATCCTCACCCATCGACCACTTCAAAATCAAAAGGGGCAGTGCACGCGATGATGGTAAAATCCCAACCACCGTCTAATACCCCGCCAAAAACCACCTATAAGTATAAAGCAGAGCCCATCAACTACACTCCCTTGGGAGAAACATATGGCGTGATATTGGAAAAATTACTCAAAGCAGGAGCCATTACCTTACCTCCTGTTAAACCTCATTCCGGGTTTGATTCCACTCACGCCATACCTTCCTGGTACAAAGAAAATGACTTCTGTAACTTCCACCGTGTGAAGGGACACAGTCATGAGAACTGCAAGATGTTGAAAAACATAGTGCAGGAAATGGTTGATGCAGGGGATATAGCCCTTGATAATCCTAACACCCCTGCTAACCGAAATTTGAAAATATTCAACAAACCATTCCCGAATCATTCTTCTAACAGTAATCTAAACCAAGATATCTTAGCTGAGGAGAGTGTTCATGAGATCCATGCAGTCTTCGATTCCTAGCCAAAGACCTCTATCGAACAAATTCTCAATCAAGCCTCTTCACTAACGCAGGAAACCAAACCCCCTTCCTCGCCATCAAGACAAACTCAAATCCTTGTTGTTCCTTTACCCATCAAGGAATTAGCTGCCCAACATTCCCTTCTCACAAATGAGCCTTCTTATACCACATCCTTGCAAGACTGTGAGTAGATGTTATCTAATTTATCTATTTCCCAAACGTCTCCTTCCACTATTCTTGCTGTACAAGAGGAAGGCTCGCCACTTCTTTTGTCATCCTTAGACGAGAAACCTCTTGAACCGACATCACCACACTCTTTAAACATGACGGATCCTCTCAAACACGCCCTCCTACCTATTATTCCTTCATCACCAAAATCTTTTCATTAACCGGTTGATCTCTTAACACCCATTGATACAGTGCCTCATATACCCCTTGTATCACATCCACAATGGACTGGAATCACAACCCACCTTTCTTCCATACGAAAGTTCCTATTCACACGTGAGGACTGTCATTCCACAGAAGATAGACAGGTCCTATGGGAACGTTTGAGTACGCCATATTCTACTCAAATGCAAATGACTGATCCTGATGCCTCCACCATATACCCGAAGTGTTTACAGAAGCTTAAAATGCCCATGTCCTCATCTTCACCCCCCTCATCTCTACCAAATACCTCGTCCACTTCTATTAACTTAGCCAAATCTTCCCCTACGCTTGGGACCTCACCCATACCTAGTCTAACACACCCACCTAAGCGGCTTGATTTATCTAAAAATAAAGCCGTCCATCCCATTAGGAGACAGACTCAATCTCCTCAATCTATGCCGTTAACACAACTAAAACCCTCATCGTCACACCTACCTTCCATATTGGAACCCCATCCCTCTACCTTACATCAATATATCATACCTCCTGCATTTTCTTTAAAGCGACCTACGCCTTCTGCACCTATATAGAAATCCAAGAGTATAGCAACACCGTCACCCCGCGTATCCTGTCCACCTATCAACCCTAAACAAATTCCATCATCAAAAGATTTGTTTTCGGTCACTCCTATTTCCCCGTGGTTGTTTTCTGATACCACATCATCTGTGGCCTCAGCATCCAACATAGCTTCTATGTCAAAGAAACCACGGTTAGTTAAAACCCATTACCAAAACTCCTTGGCTAAACCACCCCCCATACAAACCAACCACACCACGTCATCACCAGAATCGACCCAGTCAATAGCCTCATTTTCCTCTGACTTTGACCCACTCAAAGGGTCTTATGCCAAAATCCTTGCTATGTTGGTGGAGAATGCAACCATTTCCCTACCCCCACTTAGACCTTATGATCCATCTAAACCTCGACCTATAGGTTACGATGAGTCTAAAATCTGCGCTTACCACCGCACACCAGGACATGACGTAGAGGGATGCAAAGTGTTGAAAACCATACTTTGTCTGTCACCTCTCTCACATAGAAAAGTTAAGAAAGATAACTTACGAAGAGAGAGACCTTTAGCTTCAATTCCCTCTCCTATACCACCTGTCCCCGCCTCACCAAGATCTATCATTATTACAGCCCCACATCTCGGAAACCATGACCTATCCCTACCATCTTCCTCCTCTCGTATTCATGAGATCAATATGATTAGTGTTGCTACTCGAGGGCAGAAAAACAATGGGAAAGAGAAAGAAAACACACCTACGGCATCTCTTTCTCCATCCACCATCCCGATTGCACCACCACCTAAAGTGGTTATTCACGGACCCGCCTATCCCGTCTCTAATGGCATTGCCCATCGAACTATGATCAAACAGCTTCACCAATCGCCTGTAAAAATGACATTATATGATCTCATTCAGACTTCTGAATCTCATCGACAAGCTCTCGTTGAGATCCTTTAAGGGATAGAGGTTTTACCTAATGAAACCTTTCCTGTTACCTCTATTCTAACACCCAATCATGTTGCTTCGCTCACCAAACAATCTATCTCCCCAACCACTTCTGTCTCTGTACAGCAAGCCGCTGCTGTCAGTTTCTCCGAAGATGAAATTATCGAATTTGGTGCCGAAGATCCTGACCCTTCTCTTTTCATCTCAGCATACGTTTGGGATATTCGGGTACGTCATGTTATGATTGACGGGGGAACTAGCCTAAACATCATCTCTTCAAAAGCCTTCCAACAAATGAATATCCCTTCTAGTTGCATGTGTGCCAACCCCATCATGTTGCGATCATTCAATGATGCTATTACTTCTACTTTAGGCACCGTGATCCTTAACATTCATGTAGGACCACGTACTTTACCCGAAATCTTCTATGTCCTTGAGGGAGAGTTCCAATACAACATGTTGTTAGGCGGCCCTTGGATCCGGGCTATGGGATGCGTTCCCTCCACCTTACATAGATGCATAAAATTTGAGTACGGTAAAAGCTGATCCTCCCCCCTTCAAAACTTGCAATATGTTGTATCGCCCTAATGATGTGCTTGTACCAGTCAAGACACCCATTCATCCAACCCAGCCATCCACTTCCGATGCACCTACACCTTCAACTAATGAAACCACTGTTACAAATATTACTTCCTTTCCCACAGATAACATCCCAACCTCCGACCCCTTAGTAGATGTTTTTTAACGCCTTACGCTGGGGGAGTACCGCCTATATAACGTTAGCTCTTTCCATACCCCGCAGGAGTACGGACAGTTACATGCACATCCCACCTACGACCGTCACGTGGGGGAGGTAATCTCTTACGGACCACCCCATTGCCGCACCAACCTAACGTATGGGGGTGTTGACACATCCTCCATTACCCCTGAACCTCCTCTTGGTGTGGTTCCCTTCCAATCCGATTTTCAATACTTGACAAATCGTCATTTCACCCTCACCTTCTTGACTTGCTGTGCTTGGAAAGGCTTTGGTTTTGGTCTTTACGAACAAGGCCGACATACACTCATTCCCGTGACTACACGCAAACACAATGATCGCAGTGGTCTCGATTTTCCTGAAACACCTACATAGGAGACACCTCATGTCAGTTGTATCCTAGAAGAAGACGACGTCACCCCTACCAAACCATCATCATTCACTTTGCCATCATCACCCATAGAGTCGATAGACCCTGAATCTATCCCTCCTAACTTTTTTTTTCATAAATACTATCTTCATAGGTCCTCTCACTTATCAATGCGATAATGAGGATCCATCTTCTCTTCCCCTTTTGTATCCAGACATGATCGAAGAGGATTCACCTTCGATTAATGTTGTTGAGTGCCAGAATGACGACTCCATCCTCACTTACCTTGTGGCGGATGACTCCTATATTCAACGTGCCTTACCGTCTGAAACTCAAACCATGTTGAATGAGTCAACTATAGAAATCAACATCCACATGGAGGAGGATCCTCACATTGTGAAGATCGGACAATCCCTTAACACATCAGAACAAGCCGCCTTTACTACCTTTCTCCGTACCCGCAATCAAGCTTTCGCTTGGTCCTACGCTGACATGCCAGGAATTGATCCTACCATTGCCATCCATAACATCACCCTAAACCCCAATTCCAAACCAGTCAAACAAAAATTGAGAAAAATGCATCCACACATTGCCCTCTTGGTCAAAGAAGAGCTTCAACGACTTCTTTCTGTTTCCTTCATCTTGCCTATTGATTATCCTCAATGGATTTCTAACATCGTACCTATCACTAAAGCGACGGGGGGACTTCGGATATGTACGGATTTCCGAGACCTTAACCTCGCTTGCCCCAAAGATGACTTCCCCCTCCCAAGTATTGATCAACTTGTTGATCTCACTGCGGGCCATGAAATGCTTTCTCTCATGGATGGCTTTTCGGGATACAATCAAATTTTGGTAGCCCCGGCCGATCAACATAAAACTGCTTTCATAACTCCTTGGGGAACCTTCTGTTATCGTGTCATGCCATTTTTCCTTAAGAATGCTGGTGCTACCTATCAGCGGGCTATGACTTACATTTTTCATGACATTATGCACACTATCCTTGAGGATTATGTCGATGATCTTCTTGGCAAATCTAAACATCACAGTGAACATCTCGATGTTTTAACCATTATTTTCGATCACCTGTTGCAATATTCAGTCCGGCTTCAACCAAAGAAATGTGTCTTTGGTGTTCTTTCGGGAAAAATTCTTGGCTTTATCGTCTCTTTGTGTGGCATTGAGGTTGTTCCATCTAAAGTCAAAGCTATCCTAGAAATTCCCCCACCCAAAAACCTCAAACAATTGCGTAGTTTGCAGGGTAAACTTCAATCCATCCGGCGTTTCATCTCTCAACTCTTAGATCGATGTCACCTTTTCCATCACCTTCTTAAAAAGAACATTGCCTTTCAATGGAGTGAAGAGTGTCACCAAGCCTTTGAAGCTCTCAAATCCTATCTCTTGCAGCCACCCGTGCTTATTCCACCTCAGGATGATCGTCCTTTCTACCTTTACCTTTCTGCCACTGACCATGCTATAGGAGCTATGCTCGCACATCGGGACTCGGCACGTCGAGAACAAGCCGTTTATTATATAAGTCATACTCTCATGGATTACGAGACTAGGTATACACATGTAGAAAAATTGTGCCTAGCCCTATCATTCGTAGCCACTAAACTCTGACATTACCTCCTGAATCACAAAAATTTTGTCATCACCAACATGGACCTCATTCATTATATGTATGCCAAACCACATCTAAACCAACGCATCGCCCTATGGCTTATGCTCCTCGCCACCCTCGACCTTGAGTTTGTACAACATAAGTCAATCAAAGGACAAACTATTACAGACCAACTTGCGGAGGCCCCTTTACCTGGGGAACAATTCACCAATTTTAATTTCCCTGACGAACTCATCGCCACTCTTTCACTTAGGGAAGAGTCGTATCAAATGACCCTCTTCTTCGATGGATCTAAATGCCAGCGCGGTGGAGGAGCCGGTGTTGTTCTCATCCCTCTTGACGCTGAACCTATGCCTCTTTCATTCCAGCTTGATTTCCCCTGCACTAATAATACAGCGGAATACGAGGAACTTGTTTTAGGTCTCCAAGTTGCGTTACACTTAGGTGTCAAATCTATTAATATTTTTGGCGACTCTCAATTGGTAGTCAATCAAGTTATGGGCATCTACCAATGTAAGAATGAGGAACTTCAAAAGTACAAACATTACGTGGATTCACTTTTGACCTCATTTACTCGTTATTCTATCCAAACCATTCCCCGCTCCACTAACAAATTTGTAGATACTATGGCTTGCTTAGCCTCGCAAATTCCTACCGCACCAACTGACTCTGACATATTCGTCTTGGTCCAAAAACTTTTTGCCCCATCCTACTCAGCCCCGGTAGTTTGTATGATAAATACTGTGTCTACTAATTCGTAGGATAACTGGTACCACCAATTTCACGACTACCTCACAACCTCTGTTCTCCCACTTGACCTTACTAGTAACGGCAAACGTGCTTTTCTTAAAAGTGTTTCTCATTATGTTGTCATGGGGGGACTCCTCTATAAACGTGGCTTTGATGGCATCCTCCTTCGCTGTCTAACCGGTGCGGAGGTTACCTATACCATCCAACAAGTCCATGACGGCATTTGTGGTGGACATTTTAGTGGCCTTGCTATGGCTAAACGAATCCTTCGCCTAGGTTATTATTGGCCTACTCTTAACAACTACTGCTACAAATATGTTAAGCGTTGTGTTATGTGTCAACAACATGCCAACCTTCTACTCCTAGCCATCCGTTATAGGTCGCACGAGATCTTTAGCCTTTCTCACAATGGGGTTTAGACCTTATTGGTGAGATTCACCCGACCTCTTCACAACGTCACCATTGGATAATCACAGCAACCGAATATTACACAAAATGGGTGGAAGCCATTCCACTCATTTCAATCAAAAAATAAAAAATTGTCGAATTCGTTAACCATCACATTATCTATCGTTTTGGTATTCCTCATCGCCTAATAACAGATAATGGTAAATCTTTTAAAAATAAGTTGTTACAAGACCTTTGTGACAAATTTGGTATCAAACTTAGTTTCTCATCGCCTTACTATCCGCAGGCCAATGGTCAGGCTGAATCTTCTAATAAAACCCTAACCAAAATCCTCATGAAAGTTGTCAATGAGTCCGGAAGAAACTGGGATGATCACATTCCCTTTGCCCTTTGGGCTTATCATACTAGTATTCATACCTCCACTAATGCCACACCATTTTCTTTGGTATATGGTACCGATGCTGTCTTGCCTCTCAAAGTACAAATACCCTCCCTCAGAATATCTCTTCAGGATATTCTCACCAACGATGATTTCCGCCAAGAGCGGTTAGCTCAATTAGAGCTTCTTGACGAGTGTCGTCTTATAGCTCTTGATCACCTTCAAATCTACCAAAAACACATCAAGCGTGCTTATGATAAACAGCTTCATGAGCGTACTTTTAAGGTTGGCGATCTTGTCCTCAAAGAGAATCAACATGTAACCAAACTAGAAAAGAGTAAATGTGGAAAATTTGCTCCTAATTGGATTGGGCCTTACATTATCACTCACACTTACGGATCAGACACTTATCATTTAGCTTCACTTAATGGTAAACCTGAGCCTGAGCCCCTTAAAGCCTTGCATCTTCGACCATTCTACTATTGAAATTAGTGTTATATCACTGCTTATCTACCTTACGCTCGTCCCTTGAGCTCATTTACCACCGCATACACTTTGTTTCTTACATCTCAAAATCCAATCAAGCTCACATGGTTTGATTATCACCTCTCCTTAAAAGATGCCTTCCTTTTTTAGTCTAGTCCATGACTTCAAAGTATCAAAATGACACATTCTTAATTACACACTTATGGGATTTTCTTGAGTCAAACTTCTTACAAAAAACTAGATGCTTCATGCCCAACGGACATCTAGACCTCTAACTTATACAATAGACTGCTCCCTTGAAGGACAGCTATATGCCAAACTATTGCTCTTATTATATATAGACTGCTCCCCTGAAGGACAGCTATACATAAACACTGCATCTGCTACTATAAATAGACTGCTCCCTTGAAGGACAACTATACACATTCAGCCTTATCAAAAGCTTCTCACATTGATCAGCTTTGTGAAGACCTCAAGAACAACAAAATACATATCCCATGTAGACTTCCCGCATCGATCAGTCTATATCCAGAAAAATAAAAATACAAGCAATACTTCAAAGCACTTTTGAGTCATGGACTTGTCTATTTAGGTTTGGTTTTCTTTTGTCAGAATCATCATCTTATAATAAATTCTCTGCACCCTCACCCACATCAACCACCTCACCCCACCATTTCTCAAAGCACCAAAACTCAAGGGACGTGACGTATATCCGATATATTGTGATTATACCACTCTTTTCACCTGTCGACTTCTCGCCTATGCAAGGTACCTAGGGATTCAAGCTCATCCTACATTAATATGTGGTTTGTTTAACTCTTCTCAATTATGGGACACTCTTGCCTCTTTTGCTCAGCTCTAGGATTGTGTGTTGCCCTTAATCAGGACACGATTCCCTACTACTTGGGTATGCTAACTTTCACTTCACCCATACCTACACCAACAACATTACCCTACCAACACCAACAACATTACCCTACCAACATCAAATTTTTACTAACCAACAAAATTGCCTAACCACAACCAAATTACCTGAATTCACCTCTCCCTACTCCTAAGGGAGAACTACATCGGTCTGAGGCCCTTCCTTGCTTTGTACAATGGGCTATGTAGGCAGCACTTAGGAGACATGGGGTCTCCCAAGGTTAGCTCAACCATCCCCTACCATACCCTATAATGTATTGTAAATATAATTTATTTTTTTGTGTGTGTTTTTTTTATTTGCCAATGTTCCTCTTTATCCTTTTTCAAAACAAACAAAAACAACATCCAAAACACAACCATTCTTATTATTATCATCACTCAAAAGAACATACATCTTTAGTTTTATTTTAGATGTTAACCAAATACATCTTCTCTATCATCAACTCGCAGGTCGGCATCCTTATTTATTCTAATATTCCTATAAAATCCACTTAGACTCTTGCACCTCCTCCTGAATCAGGTGGTGATCGTGATCATCGATGCCTCTCAGCTAGCCTCTCCATCCTCAAAGGTGCCACTGCCATTGGTTCCTCCCATTGATCCGCCAACATCTCCTATAACATATGAATACATCCTCTCGCGTGGAGGAATCTTGCCTCTAGTATCTCCACTTGTAGCTATGAAGCCTCTAACATTCCCATTGTCTCATTCACCTGTGTTTGAAGCTGGCGAGCCAAATCTTGCAGACGATCTCTCTCTGCTGTAATCACAGCTATGTCAGGGCACTCACGTGCACCTCGCAGCTCTGCTACCCACCATACTCTATAGGCCTCCGTCGTTCCCTCATCCATAACCCTACGATCGGCTGCTATCTCTTCTGGCCCTTCTGGAGGTGTCGGCCGGGGAGGTGAGAATGTTGCCTCGGCGTCGATCCTCATGTATGGTCTATATGTCATAGGAATATCCTGAACGAACCCAAATTGTCACCGCACGTGATCTAGAGGAATCCTCTCGTACTCGCCCGGCCTATGCCCTGCGATCCACCTCAATCGCTCTACACCCCTCAACTCCTCAGCTATGTGCTCTGTCACCATATAGTTCCCGTACGGCCTCCAACAAATATATGCAATAGTCACCATTTCCCATACCTATCTATAATACTTGATGTCATCTATCATGGCCTGGGATCTCGCTTCTTGTTCTATCTGGACCCATCGTCTGAATCCCAACCTTTGCACTCCTGTCTCTCCCGACTCAATGGGTTGGCCTATTGGACGTACACAAACAATATGCTCATAGGCCCAACAATGTAATAAGTACGAACAATCCAGTGTCGTCCTATTTTTTCACTTGCATGCCCATAAACCCCTATATAACTCTGCCAGATAGGCGGGTGCCCATGCGAATGTCACGCTCATTTCTATCATTTCCCAAATAACACTCATCAATGCTTTGGGAAATCTTCCACCTTCCGCCCTCGGCAATGCATAATACCCCACTGCTATCATTAATAGCACGGCCAACCTTGTTTCCTCAGGGTGTGTTGCATACATTGTACCATACGTAAATGATAAACATCGTTGTGTCAAATCTCGTGCAGCTGACCCAAATACTGCTGTTATTGCTGCTCGCCCTGCGCTGGGCAATGCCTGATACACTGTTTTTCCTATCATTGGGAGTCTCAAAATACGGAACACATCTTCCAAAGTCACTGTCATCTCCCCTGTTGGTAGATAGAAGGTATTATTTTCTGGATTCCATCTCTCAATCAATGCCTACAACATAGCATGGTTACACGCGATTCTTGAATAATAGTGGATTCCACTTAACCCCAACCGATTTATCAATGCCCATTCAGCTGGTGTTACATCTGCTCGGATTCGTGATAACAACGCTGGCACAGTATCATTCATCCTTAACCTTGCTTCTGCCTGCATACATCAAAACGACATATAATTATTCAAAAGAACAAATCTCTACGGGTTTTTTCTCAAAATATGAAAACCCTTACAGTAACCGATAGCGGTTATGCATAACCGATACCGGTTACTTATAAACGATACCGGTTACTGTCAAAATATACCTACCCTGCTTCAAACATACACCTTCGATATTTATGAAGCCCGTTTACTCCTATTTCTACCTAAAAACATATAGGCCCACCCTGTTTACCTGTCCCGTAGCACTCATACCATCCCCAACCCTTGCCTATCACCTTTTTTCTAATCTTTACCCACTTACACTTCTTTCATACTATTTACAAACACATGCAAGAATCAAATTACAACTAAACAATTTACCTCTCCGGATGCAGCAGCTTGGGGCGGAACATGTCTTCCCCCTCGTCCCTGCCTGCTGGATGCTTCTCCTCGGTCAGCCATGTTCACCACCCTCTTCAAATATAACTTGTCTTTCTGCCTTCTGAATCTCAGCCCACGCTCACTTCACCTGTCTCTTTCCTCCTTATCACTCAAATTCTTTCATGCAATTACCTGAAGCAGTTGTCAAACAGCGTCGCATTCGCATATTTAACGTGTTTCATGACTCTAAAAATAAGAATGCTAAAAATAAGAACTTAAGTTGCCAACCCAGCAGTTCTATTTTTGGGAAAACAATTCTTGCATAACCGATATCGGTTTTATAACTGATACCGGTCATATATCTACCGACATCGGTTACATAACCGATATCAGTCACTCCCAACCTGTTACTTAAACCTAAGCCTTTTCTTCATTTTTGTAAATTTTTGTGGCGCCCCGTCCCTTTTTCCTGCATGAACAACACCATTATCCATATTTTTCATTAAATCCACATCTCATTACAATTTCATCAATATCATCTATCTATATTACCAGAAACAAACAAGCCATCAACTAAGGATATCAAAAAACTATCAATCTATACACCATGTGGATCAAACTCATCAGATACAACCATTAAATATTCACAAACTAGCGACCAAACATACAACATTTCATAATATAACATGTCAATTAAACTCATCATTTATATCTATGTACATCCCATTAACAAAAGACATCATCATCATTAATATATAACACCATGTCAATCAAACTCATCATATATCACATATCACCAGCCATCGACAAAACACTTAACACATTTTAAACACAGCATGTGGGTCAAATTCATCATATCTATACATCAATAGTTTCAAATATAGAATGTGCCCTGCAAAGGGGCCTCTGTGAGCTCATAATAATACAAAGCCGGCACGCAAGCCACAACAACTGTCAAACTATCGACTCGGCTCGCAGGCCTGTCTCTCATAACAAAAATATACTCGGCTCGTAGGCTGGTATCAACGGTACAACATGTACTCGGCTCGCAGGCCGGTATATACAATAAATGAATGAATAAATGAATAAATAGGCATGCAGGCCTCTATCAACACAACCGGTTCGCAGACCGGTGCCCATGTCTAATATACAAAATGTGCAGGGACCCCTCAGCTCTCTCTACCTCCCTCTACATGTCTTCCTGCTGGTCCCTATCCTACCTCTCGCCTCCTGATTGTGACGGACCCACCAGCTGTGGCTGCACCTCCCTGAGACCTCTGGCTCCGAGAGGTCTCTGCTCTATGTGCTGCATAGGGCTGATAATCAGCCCCAGTACCATCAAGAATATCCTGATAGTATCGGGCCTCCGCTCTAGCCTCCATGTAATGCTCTCGAGCCACCATAGGTGCTGGGGCTGGTCCCCTGACACCTACTACCAGTGCTCCCTGTGCCTGTGCTGGTGCCCCTGGTGGTGCCTGTGGCTGTGGTGGTACCTATACCTGTGCCTGGGGCTGGGGGTGTGGCTGTGCCACTGCTGGTGGTGGTGCCTGTGCCTGTACTTGAGCCTGGGCTAGCTGCCCCTGTAAAACACCTATCTGTGCCTGTGCAGTAGCAAGCTGCCCCTGTAATAACTGTACTTGGCCCCTGAGCTGATCTCGCTCTGCTGTCACCGCTACCAAGTCTGGCTGTGTAGGCTGTGCTATCCTCGTTGCTCTCTGACCAGCCCACCAAACCATATATGCTCCCGTATAACCAGCATCATCTACAATGTCATCTGCTGGCCTCTCAGCAACCCAATCTGGGTCCAAGGGCTGTGGTGTAGGTAGTGGGGCCTCTACATCATCCCTCCGGTACTAAGGGAAGGGAGGTGGCTCGTCCTGTCGCAGCCCCATCTACCTGCGTACCCTCTCTAGGGGTATCCTCTCATACTCTCCCGGCCTCCGTCCTGCTATCCAGAAAGTGTACTGGATCAAGCACAACTGTAATCGGGCTCCTCTGTACGGTTGATGACCTCTGTAAGGTCTCTATACGATATCTTCCGCTGTCAAGCCCTCTAATAAATGCCTGTAATAAGTAACGTCTCGCCCTGCAAGCACTGCTCATGGCTGACCCATGACCCCCAACCACCTCTGAAAGCCGTATCTATATATGACCTGTGGCCCTGGCTGCTGGGGCAGCCCTACTGGTCTAAGGCATATGATGTGCTCATATGCCCAACAATACAACAAAAACGTCAAACAAATCCTGAATTGCCTCATCCGGCGATAGCCCCACAGCTCTCGATACAATTGTACCAGGTATACTGGTGCCCAAGCATAACAGGTGTGCTCCTCCACCATCTCGTGTAGAACCCCCATCAGTGCCCATGGAAAGCGGCCTCCCTCTGAGTCCGGAAGGGCAAAGTAGGTGATCCCGATCATGATCAACATGGCAAGCCATGTCTCATGGTGATGTGCACGGTACATATCCCCATACCCGATGCTCACACTATGATACGTCAATAACGCGGCTGCATCCTCGAAAACCTGTAGGATGTTGTCCATGGTAGTCTCTGCGTCCACCTGAAAGACTGCCTCTCCCTCAATCGGCAGTCAAAGGATACGATACACATCCTCCAATGTGATAGTCATCTCCCTAGTCGGGAGATGGAACACATTGGTCGTTGGATCCCATCTCTCGATGAGGGCGACCATCAAACTATGATCCCTATCGATCGCTCTGTACCACTGGACTCCGCCGAGTCCCACCTCGCGCATGATACCCCAGTGTGCTGCGGATACGTGTGGCCGCATCCATACCAACAGTGGGGGCATCCTATCCCGCATCGTCAGCTGCTGACGTGCCTACAAAACCAACCCACAGTATGAGCCCTACTCTTTATCACAACATCTACTTATACCCTCTATACCCTTTTTTTTATCCCCTCGACCATAACCCGACTCCATACCACACATCTACGCCCATCTATCTTCCCCTAAAAATTTCTACACTATTCCCCCTCCCTCTTCACACCCAAACAAACAACCCACACCATACTCAAATGACCCAAACCATGCCCAAATACCTTAACCACATCTAAAAACTTAAAACAACAACACAACCCAAACCATACTCAAACACCCTACACCATGTCCAAATACCCAAACCACATCCACAAACTCAAAAAGAAAATCACAACCCACACCAACAAATTGAAATAAACCTAAGTCAGGACCTCCCCTATACTGAAACACCCAAACAATACCACAACACCCCCACGCCAACCCCAACCATACCCAAATCACCACCCAAAACCCAAAAACAACAACATAACCTAAACCAACAAAAATAGCTAAAAATCACTAAGGACCGGTACCGGTCACCCATAACCGACCGCGGTCCCCTTTCCACTGACGCCGGTCCACGACCAACTGACACCGGCCACCCACAACGCCCGTCTTTTCCAAAATTTTGCAACCGATGCCGGTCGCTTAGCGACCGACATCAGTCACTGTAGATTCCCGGAGCCGAACCCCGCACGGCCCCCCCCCACCTACATTTTTTCATTTTTTCACCAATTTACCCACCCAAATACCCTAAAAACCTACCCACCCAGCCGCCTTGGCTTATTTCACCTATCTACCCTCTCTCTTTTTCAAATCATTTCCGTTTTCTAATTATTTCCTAAAAAATGTACATTCCTACCCAAACCCCAAATATAGCATAATGCAATAAAATACACACAATGAGGGGTTTCGAACCTACCCGTACGATGACACGTCGTCGTGGAGGGATGGGTGGTGGTGGTCCAGCTGGTCCAACCCCTCCTGCTCCTCCTGGTTGTGCCATGGCTCCAAATGTCCTCTTCTGGGTCCTCCACCAATCAACTGCTGCCTCCTCCTCACTCGGGCCCACTAACAACTAACTCCTCCAGTCAAATAGCGCCACCTCACGCAACCAATGCTCCAATCTTAACTCTCCACGTCAGACAACTCAAATTGGTTTCCAAATTGCAAAAGTGACAATGACAGGCCGTATTTTTCTTTTTATAGGTTTTTCGCCCATAACCGATATCGGTTTTATTACGCCCTAAGGAACCGGTATCGGTCCCCTCACCGATATCGGTCACATACAATCGACATCGGTTTTATTCCAAATTTCCCCTAATTTCTTCCCTTATTTACTATTTTCCCTTTTTCACCCACATCGCCTATATCAACCTTTGCTGCAAACATTCTAACCATCCGGCCCGACCCAAGGCCTCACCCTAACCATTTAGCCCGACCCACGACTGCAACCCAACAACTTGGCCCGATCCAAGGCCTCACCCTAACCATCCGTCCCGACCGAAGGCCTCACCCTAACCAACTTAGCCCAACCCAAGGCCTCACCCTAACCATCTGGCCCAACCCAAGGCCTCTCCCTAACCATTTGGCCTGACCCAAGGCCGCCACCAACCTATTTGGCCTGACCCAAGGCCGTGACCTACCCATCCGGCCTGACCCAAGGCCGTAACCTACCCAACCGACCTGACCGAAGGCCGTAACCTACCCATCCAGCCCGACCCAAGGCCTCACCCTACCCATCCGGCCCGACCCAAGGCCGTAACCTACCCAACCGGCCTGACCCAAGGCCATAACCTACCCAACCGGCCCGACCCAAGGCCGTACCTACCCATCCAGCCCGACCCAAGGCCTCACCCCAACCATTTGGCCTGACCCCAGCCGCAACCAACAACTTGGCCCGACCCAAGGCCGTACCACTTCAATACCTTACCCAACATCAACAACATACACTTTTATCCACCCATCATGTAATTTTTGTTGTTCAATCGAGCTCACCTGTTCGTGTTTTAGCATGATTAGGGTCCTTGACTTGATCTGTCGACCAACTTTGCCTAGACCTAGACCGTGACGTTTATCTCAACCAAACCAACCATTTGGTATTGCCGAACATGCCTAAACGTTCCGTACCCTTACCTGTTATATACCCTGGAGCTAATTCCTATGCCTTGGATACCAGGATTATATCACCCTTGTTTGGATAAACTATCGACCTCTTCCTATGCATTGCTGGTTTGCTAGTCAATCATGTACCCTGGTCGCACTACTGCATTTTCAACGTGCGTCTGCTTCTTTGGATCTACCCCACCATCTCACCCTCATCTCAACACCATTTACCCTTTATCAACCCTATCCTTGATTTCATGCTACCTCAATCTGTGATAGATTTGAGGGGATTACCTATACCCTTAACGGAGTAACCACTTCTTATTATTGTCCGTGCAGCTTTTACAAAACAAACTACAGACAATAAGGGGCTAATGTAGACACCAATTTTTGTCTTCACGACCCCTTGTGACCCGCATCGCATTTTCGCAACCTAACCTCAACCACCTAAACCTTACACAATTATTTATTAATTAACTTATAATTAATCCATCCACATCACCATACCTGCCATCCTCATGATGCCACCTCATCGGTGACCTATGTCTTAACCCTTATAACCAACATAATTAAGACCTATTAACTTGGCCAATTCCACACCTATGATAATTACTCCTCATCCGCACCTACAACCCACTTCATAATGACTTGACCAAGCCTGCTACCAATCCCTCGGAAACAGAAAGGAGAACGCTGGCTATTTTTACCAAAATCGCCCGCTTTGACCAGACCGATACCGGTTCCTATACTTCGATTCCAGCTCTCGTCCGGTTTGCGATAACCCGCCATCGGTTCCCCGTAAATGACCACTTCCAACCAAAAACAAGGGATTGGATTTTCATTTGATTGGGAGAAGGAGAAACCATCGAGGGAATCCAGAATTTTGCTTGGCCGAGCAGAGACAAGTGAAAGAAACAAGAAGAGATTACAGAGAAGGACATCAAGCCCAAGACTGCAACTAAATAACCCAGAGCCCAGTAACACTCATCCGAGCATCAGAAGAGGAAACTGCATCCAACTTGGGTCCTGTCTTCATCATCATAGTCCGGAAAACTTGCATCTACATCAGGGGCAAGTAAGTAGTATGTTATATGTTTCTAAGTACCATTTTCTTGAGCCTGTTGATTAATAGTAATCATAAGTTTATTCCTAGATCTACTACCAGCCACTACTACACTTAACCTTCACCCACACACCCTGATATTGCCCAGAAGGCCATTTTACCACACTCTGAGTCTTCCCTATCCTCCCATCATTCCTCTCAGCCATCCACCAATCCTAATAACCCCACAATCACCTTACAACACAACTTCTATCCAGAAGCACTTAGATTGCTGCCGCCTACCGGTATCGTTTATCCTCTACCGGCAGCGATTCTCTAATCGTGGTCGGTTACCTAGTGACCACCGTCGGTCACTGTGACTTATACCCCAAAACCTTTTGCTTGCCTATTTGCCACCTAACAACCCCAAATCCAGCCTGGTTTATCCTATAACTCAACCTGAACGTATCAACGACCAGTAACCGAACAAACAAAGTGGCACTTTATTATTGATAGTTGAGTTTCTTATTGCTTTGTAACGAGACACCTAAATCGTGATTTTGCAATAGCTTCTATATTATCATTTGTGTTGAATCATATTAAAAGGGGAACTGACCACCTTCGAAAGGAAGTTTTTATATTTCCTGGGCCTAAGGCAGATCCCTCATTTGTTGTCTAATTAAAATCTTGTGGTCTTGTATTCTTACTTGCAGGGTAGTCCTTCCAAAGACAAAAAGGAGTTCTTCGCAGGTTGATTTGATCTTTCTCTACGGTATGCGCACACCATCTCAACATTTCAACCTGTATTCCTCCTAGCCCTAACCCTTATCTGTTTCTCAAAGGAATGATATGATAGAAGCAAGTCTATTCTGCAGAGCTGAAACATTCCGTGTGAAACACTAATATAATATTGCCAAGGAGACAAGAATGAAAGGAATGCAAGAAATTAAAACTAAGCTAACCAGGTGATACACTAAGGAATGATGAACATTTTGTTTTGCTGATAGGCACAAACCAAAAAAATGCATACAATAATCAAGAACAGATAACCAGCTTTGCAATGGAAGACCAGATGAGAGAAATAAAGACAAGAAAAGGTCAAAAAAATCATCCGCAAACATGTATTATTGCTCTGCAGATTTGAGATAATGCATTTACAAATGGCCAAAAGGTACAAAATGTATTGAAATCTAATGGAAGGTCTGAAACTCCACGAATTCATTTTCCAGAGGAAAAGAGGAGCCTGCAAAATAGAATAATGTCCAACCCTTTTAAATGAGTCCCGACCTACCTTTATAGATTCAACATAGAGGGAAGAAGGGAGAGAAGTGGTGGGGAAAAATAGTTCGAATCTCAACAACTCGTAGCAATGCCTTGTAGAAAAAATACCCCAAATATATCATGCTTGAATCACATTGTGTGGTACTCAAATAGGAGGAAGGAAATGGCAGATCATATCGAATATGGCTTGTGTTGGGGTAAAATAGATCACTATATATACTATCATCATGCTCGGAAGTAGGAATGACGGTGTTGGCTTCTCCCTTGGCTCTAATGAATCCAAGAGAACCTGATTGGGAAAGTTCTGGTCCTGTGAATTTCCATGGTTCAAAAACTTAATCAAGAATGGCATCATTCTTATGACTCATGGCTGGATGGTGTGGGAGGATATGATAGACCTCAAATCGTTCTTATCTGTGCAAGTGACTTTTGGGAAGATTTCAAAATATCTCCAACTTGATAGAGGCCATTGTTGCAAATAAATGTGTGTTGAATGTTCTCTTCTCATGGCAGTAGGTTAGCTGTTGATGGAAGAATGACTGATGGGGGAGAAAGATTTAATTTACAAAGGGCCCTTCTTATTCAAAACATTCTTTGAATATGACAGGAAATCAAACTTTTATAGTGCTACTTATAAAAGGTATCTCCCTTTGCATGGGTGGATTTAAAATCTTCCTATTTTCACCGTATGAAGCCTCATCTTTAAATAGGACGGCTAGTGAGTATGAAGATCTTTTTAAAGAAAAACTATTATTTGGGAAGGTTGAAAGGGAGTGGGGGTCGATACTTCTGTGCAACAGACATGATTCAATGACTCTTAAATCTATCTTTGGTCACCTCCTATGATCCATTTAAACTAGGGACTGAGAGGTTGTTCTTCTTCCTTCTTTTGTGAAGAACATGAGACTCATATCGTCAACCTTTGGTCTACAGAGGAAGCTATATGAAGTGCAAGATGATTTTGTGTACTTGAAATTCACCTTCTTGGCCATTAGGATTATATGCTTGGAAGATGGCTGGGAGAGGATCAAATGATGTGACTCAGCAAGGATTCCTCTTCACCAAAAGCAATCTTTTGAGTCTGACAGAGAGTATAGCAATCCTTGTTGTCCCCTAGTTGAAGTAGTTGCCTTCTACTTACTCCTGGGTCCTCATTGATATGAAACTGCTCACCATGGTTCCTCTTCTCAAACATGAAGTTTGAAGTTATAATCTCTTCAACAGTAGATCTTAAAGGGGAGTGTGGGAGAGGAACTAAAGGTCTTTGTAGCTTGCCTCTACGCTTACAACTTCAAAAACATATGGCCTCCATATCCGGGGTTCATTAATAAAGCAGGCCATCGAAGATGGAAAGCCAAGAATCTAATGATGCTTTCTTCCTTGAGTGGCTTCAACACTGATATTTGGATCTATCCAGTTTGCTCCTCTTCAATGTGACTTGGAGCTGAATTGCTTCCTCTCAATAGTTGGTAGCTTGAAATCAGGGATCAAACATCCTTTAAGACAAAAGTGCCAGTGGTAAATTGTATTTAAGCAAATAGGTTGTTGATCTTATACTTTCTATTTTTGTCCTATATGCTGAAATATTCGACTCACCACCGCTAGAACTCTTCAACCTTGACCTTTCTAATTGGCTTAACATCAAGGGGACTTGTAAACTCAAAATTTGTTAGCACAATTTGGATTGTATGTCATTTTCTTTTGTTGGGTTTGCCTCTTTTATTGACCTTGCTGGTTGTTTGATCTTTTTAATCCCCAACATGGATTTGAGGAGCAGAAGAGTGGTAGGGCTGGGGTTCAACCTAGTTTTTCTATGTTTGTGGTGGGAGGAGGGGAGTGGAACTTCTTGTTTGTTCACGGAAGACTGCTTGGGAAGGGACAAGGGAGAGAATTGAGAGATGGATGAAGAATAGGAGATGGAGAAATGAAATCAACATTTGAGGATACAAATGAGGGGCTGACTCTGATCTATTGAAATATAAAGATTGAGAAAAAGAAAATGAAGGACATGTGAGGCTGGTATTGAATTACCATTGACAAGGTTGCTGGGTTCCCCCTCATAGCCTCAATATCTCAATCCACTATGTAAGCTGAGGAACTATTTTAACCCTGAATTTAAGATTTCTTGAGGGATTGGAATGTTTTGGCAAAGGGCCATTCCCATGAAAAGGTTGCCTCTGCAGCCAATCTTGAATGCATTATTTGTTGCAATTGGCCCTTGACTCAACCAGGCAACCTCAATTTTTGATCTTCTCTGCAAACCAACATTCTCCATACATGCACTCATTGTATGCACCGCTTATTCTGTTAGGATTATACCGGTTGTACAGATAAATAATAAAAAGCATGCACATTGAATAATGTGGAAATGTAAAATAGAAAATAACTTCAATAAATAGAGACACAAATTAACATTGGTTCACCCAAAAGGCTAAGTCCACCCAGACAAAACCAATAATTTATTCTGTCCCAACTAAAAAATTTCTCATAGTGTTCTTCATTGATTATAATGATCCTCATACATAATGACCCTTTTTTCAGTATTAGGGTTTTTATCATTTTGGGAAAACATAGAAAACACTGTCGATTTGTGACCTAATAAGGAACGAGTCCAGATTTTACAAAGCTAAATACATAGAAAATTTGTGGCTAAGGGGGCACTGCCCCCCCAACCCCTGCTGGGGCAGTGGGGGCCCATTGGACCCCGCAAAGGGGGGAAGCCACCTTGCAAACGCCCATCGACTATGGCTCCACACCAAAATCTCTCACTGGGGAAAACGATTGAAATCACGCCACCACTAGAGCTCTAGATGGACTTTTCTCTTGGCTTTATTTATCCACTTCAAGATCATATTGGAAGCCCAAAGAAGTTGAAGGCAAAATCCAAAGTCTCCTTTCTTCATGGCTAGTAAAATAACAATATTTTTTTTTTTTAGTTGGATTATCATATGTAGGAATCTTCACTACTAGCTGCAAATCCTCCAAATTGTTGTATGAAGTGATATCCTAGCTGAACGTGTTTTGTTCTGTGATGGAAGGGCTGCATTCTGTGATAGGTGATTGCACTTTCGACTATAAACTATGTAACTTACAATCCCCTTGCTCTTTACCCAAATCTCCATGAAATTGGTCCTCCATAACATTCCGTTACATTTCATAAGTCACTGAAAAATATCTAATCTGTAGTAGATAGGGGAAAACCTACCTGCTGTAACTTTAAGATCAACTCCAATACCGCACCACAAATATAAACACAGCCCATATACAGGTAGTGATCCTCCTGCTATCCATATCTCATCTACATATATAAATCCACAAATCCCTTTGTAAGTAATAATTTGACCTTTGAAGAAACACATGCTACCAGTGGTCCCTCTCAAATACCTGAAAATCCAGTGGAATACCTTCCAGTGTGCTTACTCGGATTTTCCATATACCTACCAAACATTTCCCACAACTTGGGCAAGATCTAGATGGTACAAAACATGGCATACATAAGCGCTCCCACTCTTGGAGAATATGAAACCCGTGCCATATAATATTTCCTCTTGTGTGTAGGCATTGCTCTTGCTTACTCTAAAATGCCAAGACAATGGTGTTACTAATAGTTTCACATTCGTTGAATATAAAACCTTTCAACACCGTTTCGAATGGTCCTCTAAGACAACACCAATTCTTATTATTTCTGTCCCTCTTGATTAAATACCAAGGATTTTCTTCGCTGCACACAAACCTTCATTGCAATTATTTGTGCAAGCTTTTCCTTAGCTTACAATTTCCAATATTCGACACTGCTACAAGCAGATTCATACATATAATAAAAGGATAATGTAGATCCCACTATCCAACTATTGTAAAGTAGACACAAGATTTGTTGACATCTAGTAAAAAACCTGTCATGCGTAAACCCGATCAAACTTTATATACCATTTCGGGGAGCTTGTTTGAGACAATATAGGCTTTCTTCACAACTAAAAACCAAGTTACTCCTCCCTTTCAACTCATATCCAAGATGTTTACTGCATATAAAATATCCTCCTCCAAGTGCACCATGAGAAATTTCGTCTTGACATTAAGTTGCTCCAAGTGTAAATCTTCAACAACAACTAAAATTAATATAGTACAAATGGAAGACATCTTTACAACAAGGGAGAAAATTTCAGCAAAATCGATACCTTTCTTTTGTTCATACTCCTTCACTACAAGCCTTGCTTTGTAACTTTTCTATCCACCTTCTTATTCTTTCACATGGTAGACACATTTATTTTGTAGTACTCTCTTCCCAGCCGACAATTTGACTAAATCCCATGTTTGGTTCTTCTCCGTAACCTACCCAACCGACCTGACCCAAGGCCGTAACCTACCCATCCAGCCCGACCCAAGGCCTCACCCTACCCATCCGGCCCGACCCAAGGCCGTAACCTACCCAACCGGCCTGACCCAAGGCCATAACCTACCCAACCGGCCCGACCCAAGGCCGTAACCTACCCATCCAGCCCGACCCAAGGCCTCACCCCAACCATTTGGCCTGACCCAAGGCCGCAACCCAACAACTTGGCCCGACCCAAGGCCGTACCACTTCAATACCTTACCCAACATCAACAACATACACTTTTATCCACCCATCATGTAATTTTTTTGTTCAATCGAGCTCACCTGTTCGTGTTTTAGCATGATTAGGGTCCTTGACTTGATCTGTCGACCAACTTTGCCTAGACCTAGACCGTGACGTTTATCTCAACCAAACCAACCATTTGGTATTGCCGAACATGCCTAAACGTTCCGGTACCTTACCTGTTATATACCCTGGAGCTAATTCCTATGCCTTGGATACCAGGATTATATCACCCTTGTTTGGATAAACTATCGACCTCTTCCTATGCATTGCTGGTTTGCTAGTCAAATCATGTACCCTGGTCGCACTACTGCATTTCAACGTGCGTCTGCTTCTTTGGATCTACCCCACCATCTCACCCTCATCTCAACACCATTTACCCTTTATCAACCCTATCCTTGATTTCATGCTACCTCAATCTGTGATAGATTTGAGGGGGATTACCTATACCCTTAACAGGAGTAACCACTTCTTATTATTGTCTGTGTAGCTTTACAAAACAAACTACAGACAATAAGGGGCTAATGTAGACACCAAATTTTTGTCTTACGACCCCTTGTGACCCGCATCGCATTTCGCAACCTAACCTCACCACCTAAACCTTACACAATTATTTATTAATTACCTTATAATTAATACATCCACATCACCATACCTGCCACCTCATGTCGCCACCTCATCGTGACCTAGTCTTAACCCTAAACCAACCTAATTAAGACCTATAACTTGGGCCAATTCCACACCTATGATTAATTACTCCTCATCCGCACCTAAAACCAACTTCATAATGACTTGACCAAGCCTGCTACCAATCCCTCGGAAGAAAAGGAGGGAAAGCTGGCTATTTTACCAAAAATAGCCCGCTTTGACCAGACCGATACCGGTTCCTACTCGACCGCCGTCGGTTGCATAACCGCCATCGGTTCCCCGTAAATGACCACTTCCAACCAAAAACAAGGGATTGGATTTTCATTTGATTGGGAGAAGGAGAAACCATCGAGGGAATCCAGATTTTGCTTGGCCGAGCAGAGACAAGTGAAGAAACAAGAAGAGATTACAGAGAAGGACATCAAGCCCAAGACTGCAACTAAATAACCAGAGCCCAGTAACACTCATCCGAGCATCAGAAGAGGAAACTGCATCCAACTTGGGTCCTGTCTTCATCATCATAGTCCGGAAACTTGCATCTACATCAGGGGCAAGTAAGTAGTATGTTATATGTTTCTAAGTACCATTTTCTTGAGCCTGTTGATTAATAGTAATCATAAGTTTATTCCTAGATCTACTACCAGCCACTACTGCACTTAACCTTCACCCACACACCCTGATATTGCCCAGAAGGCCATTTTACCACACTCTGAGTCTTCCCTATCCTCCCATCATTCCTCTCAGCCATCCACCAATCCTAATAACCCCACAATCACCTTACAACCAACTTCTATCCAGAAGCACTTAGATTGCTGCCCCTACCGGTATCGTTTATCCTCTACCGGCAGCGATTCTCTAATCGTGGTCGGTTACCTAGTGACCACCGTCGGTCACTGTGACTTATACCCCAAAACCTTTTGCTTGCCTATTTGCCACCTAACAACCCCAAATCCAGCCTGGTTTATCCCTATAACTCAACCTGAACGTATCAACGACCAGTAACTGAACAAACAAAGTGGCGCTTTATTATTGATAGTTGAGTTTCTATTGCTTTGTAACGAGACACCTAAATCGTGATTTTGCAATAGCTTTCTATATTATCATTTGTGTTGAATCATATTAAAAGGGGAACTGACCACCTTCGAAAGGAAGTTTTTATATTTCCTGGGCCTAAGGCAGATCCCTCATTTGTTGTCTAATTAAAATCTTGTGGTCTTGTATTCTTACTTGCAGGTAGTCCTTCCAAGACAAAAAGGAGTTCTTCGCAGTTGATTTGATCTTTCTCTACGGTATGCGCACACCATCTCAACATTCAACATGTATTCCTCCTAGCCCTAACCCTTATCTGTTTCTCAAAGGAATGATATGATAGAAGCAAGTCTATTCTGCAGAGCTGAAACATTCCGTGTGAAACACTAATATAATATTGCCAAGGAGACAAGAATGAAAGGAATGCAAGAAATTAAAACTAAGCTAACCAGGTGATACACTAAAGGAATGATGAACATTTGTTTTGCTGATAGGCACAAACCAAAAAATGCATACAATAATCAAGAACAGATAACCAGCTTTGCAATGGAAGACCAGATGAGAGAAATAAAGACAAGAAAAGGTCAAAAATCATCCGCAAACATGTATTATTGCTCTGCAGATTTGATATAATGCATTTACAAAATGGCCAAAAGGTACAAAATGTATTGAAATCTAATGGAAGGTCTGAAACTCCACGAATTCATTTTCCAGAGGAAAAGAGGAGCCTGCAAAATAGAATAATGTCCAACCTTTTACAATGAGTCCCGACCCTACCTTTTATAGATTCAACATAGAGGGAAGAAGGAGAGAGAAGTGGGAAAACTAGTTCGAATCTCAACAACTGTCAGCAATGCCTTTAGAAAAAATCCACCCCAAATCTATCATGCTTGCATCAATTACTTGTTTGGTACCTCAAAGTAGGAGGAAATGGCAGATCAGATCGAATCTGGTCTTGTTGTTGGGGTAAATAGATCCTATATTAATACTCATCCTCATGCTCTGAAGTAGGCATGACTGGTTTTGGCTTCTCCCTTGGCTCTAATGAATCCAAGTACCTGATTGGGAAAGTTCTGGTCCTTTGAATTTTCCCATGGTTCTAAACTTTAACTCCAAGAATGGATCCTTCTTGATGACCCTCATGGATGGATGGTGTGGGAGGAATGATAGCCTCATAATCTTTCTCTTCCTCTGTAGCAAGTGTGACTTTTGGAAGATCAAAATCTTCCAACTTTGATTTAGGAGGCATGTTGCAAACTACATGTTGTGTTTGCATGTTCTCTTCCATGGCAGTAGGTTCTTGTGATGGAAGAATGAATGATGGGGGAGAAAAGATTATAATTTCAACTGGCCCCTTCTTATCAAAACATTCTTTTGAATCTGACAGGAAATCAAACTCTTTATAGTGCTACTATAACAAGGTCTCTCCCTTTTGCATGGTGATCTTAAAATCTTCATTATTTTCACCGTATGAAGCCTCATCTTTAAATATGAAGCTAGTGAGTTGAAGATCTTTTAAAGAAACTATATTTTGGAGAGGTTGAAAGGGAGTGGGGTCTATACTTTCTTGTGCAACCAGATCATGATTCAATGCCTCTAAATCTATCTTTGTCACCTCCATATGATCCTATTTAACTAGACTTGGAGCTGGTTGTTCTTCTTCCTTCTTTTGTGAAGAACATGGAAGACTCATATCTTCCAACCTTGGTCTCAGAGAGCTATTATGAAGTGCAAGATGCTGTACTTGAAATTCCTCCTTCATGGCATTAGGATTATATGCTTGGAAGATGGATGGGAGAGGATCAAATGATGTGATCTCCGCAGGATCCTCTTCACCAAAGCAATCTTTTGAGTCTGACAGATAGTCTGCCTCCTTGTTGTCCTATTGAAGTTGCTCTACTTACTCCATGGTGTCCTCTTGATCTGAAACTTGCTCACCATGGTTCCCCTCTTCCTCAAACATGAAGTTTGAAAGTTATAACTCCTCTTCAACATTAGATCTTAAAGGGGATGATGTGGGATGAGGAACTAAAGGTTCTTCTGTAGCTTGCTCTACGCTTACAACCTTCAAAACTATATGGTCCTCCATCATCATGGGTTCATTAATCAAATCAGGCCATCGAAATGAAAGCAAAGAATCTTAAATGATGCTTTCTTCATTGAGTGGCTTCAACACTGATTTGATCTATCCCAGTTGCTCCTCTTCAATGTGACTTGGAGCTGATTGTTCTTCCTCCTCAACTAGTTGTGTAGCTTGGATCAGATCAACATCCTCTTAAGACAAAGTGCCATTAGGTACATTGTATTTAAAGCAAATAGGTTGTTGATCTTATTCCTTCTATTTTTGTTCCTTATCTGCTGCAAACTTAGCCTCAGCCACCGCTAGCTCTTCAACCTTGACCTTCTATATTGGCTTAACCATCAAGGGGATCTTTGTAAACTCAAATTTGGTAGCCCAAATCTTTGGATTGTCTGTCATTTCTTCTTTGTTGGGTTGCTCTTCTTATTGACCTTGGCTGGTTGTTTGATTTTCATCTCCCCAACATGGATTTGAGGAAGCAAGAAGAGTGGTAGGCTGGGGTTCAACTAGTTTTTCTATTGTTTGTGGTGGAGAGGGAGGTGGAACTTCTTGTTTGTTCAAAGGGAATGACTGCTTGGGAAGGGAAAAGGGAGAAGAATTGAGATGGGATGGAAGAATAGGAGATGGAGAAATGAAATCAACATTTGAGGATACAAGTGAGGGGCTTGACTCTTGATCATATTGAAATGATAAAGATTGAGAAAAAGAAAATGAAGGACATGGAGCTGGTGATTGACTTACCCATTGACAAGGTTGTCTTGTGTCCACCTCATAAGCCTCAATATCTTCAATCCACTATGTAAGCTGAGGAAATATTTTAACCATGAATTTAAGCTTTTCTTGAGGGATGTAATGTCTTGGAAAAGGGCCTTCCCATGGAAAAGGTTCCCTGCAGCCAATCTTGAATGCCTTCATTTGTGCAATGGCCCTTGACTAAACCATGCCAACCTCAATTTTTTGAATCTTCTCCTGCAAACCAACATTCTCCACATACATGTCACCATTGTATGCACCCGCTTATTCTGTTAGGATTATACCAGTTGTACAGATAAATAAGCATGCAATGAATAATGTGGAAAATGTAAAATAGAAATAAATTCAATAAATAGAGACACAAATTAAACATGGTTCACCCAAAAAGGGCTACGTCCACCAGAAAAAACCAATCCTTTTATTCCGTCCAACTAAAAATTTCTCATAGTGTCTACATTGATATAATGATCCTCATACATAATGACCCTTTTTCAGATATTAGGGTTTTTATCATTTTGGGAAAACATAGAAAACCACTTGTTAGATTTGTGACCTAATAAGGAACGGTCCAGATTTTACAATGCATAAATACATATAAAATGTGGCTTACGGGGGCACTGCCCCCAAACCCCTGCTGGGGCACGTGGCCCATGGACCCCGCAAAGGGGGTGAAGCCATCCTTGCAACGCCCATCGCTATCAGGCTCCACAACCAACAATCTCTCACTTGGAAACTGATTGCTATAACTCCACCACTATAGCTCCTGCTTGGACTTTTCTTCTTGGCTTATTTATTCCACTTCAAGATCAATATTGAAGACCCAAAGAAGTTGAATGCAAATCCAAATTCTCCTTTTTCATTGGCTTAGTAAACATATTAGTAGGATTATCATATGTATGAATCTTCACTAACTCAAGCTGCACATCCTCCAACACTTGTTGTATGAAGTGATATCCTAGCTGAACGTGTTTTGTTCTTGAATGGAAGGCTGCATTCTTTGCTAGGTGAATTGCACTTTGACTATAACTATGTAACTTACAATCCCCTTGCTCTTTACCCAAATCCTCCATGAACCTGGTCATCCATAACATTTCCGTACTTTCCTCAGTCACTGCAACATATTCTACCTCTGTAGTAGATAGGGAAACTACCTTCTGTAACTTTAAGATCCAACTCACTACCGCACCACCAACTATAAACACATATACAGTAGTGCTCCTCCTGCTATCCATATCTCCTACCATATATAAATCCACAAATCCCTGTAAAGTATAATTTGACCCTTTGAAGAACAAGTGCCTACTAGTGGTCCCTCTCAAATACCTGACAATCCAGTGGACTACCTTCCAGTGTGCTTTACTCGGATTTTCCATATACCTACCAAAAATTCCCACAACTTGGGCAATATCTAGCTTGGTACAAACCATGGCATACATAAGGCTCCCAACTCTTGAAGAATATGAAACCCGTGCCATATAATATTTTTCCTCTTGTGTTGTTAGGCATTGCTCTTTGCTTAATCTAAAATGCCCAGCCAATGGTGTACTAACTAGTTTCACATTCTGAATCTAAAACCTTTCTAACACCTTTTCTACATTGTCCTCCTAAGACAACACCAATTTCTTATTATTTCTGTCCCTCTTGATTTACATACCAAGGATTTTCTTCGCTGCACCCAAATCCTTCATTGCAATTATTTGTGCAAGCTTTTCCTTAAGCTCTACAATTTCCTACATATTAGACCCTGCTACAAGCATATCATCTACATATAATAAAAGGATAATGTAGCTCCCACTATCCAACTATTTAAAGTATACACAATGATTTGTTGACATCTAGTAAAACCATGCTCATGCGTAAACCTATCAAACTTTATATACCATTTCCGGGGAGCTTGTTTGAGCCCATATAGGCTCTTCTTCAACCTAAAAACCAATTTCTCCTTTCCCTTCACCTCATATCCAAGTGTTTACTGCATATAAATATCCTCCTCCAAGTCACCATGGAGAAATTTCGTCTTGACATTAAGTTGCTCCAAGTGTAAATCTTCAACAACAACTAAAATTAATATAGTACAAATGGAAGACATCTTTACAACAAGGGAGAAAATTTCAGCAAAATCGATACCTTTCTTTTGTTCATACTCCTTCACTACAAGCCTTGCTTTGTAACTTTTCTATCCACCTTCTTATTCTTTCACATGGTAGACACATTTATTTTGTAGTACTCTCTTCCCAGCCGACAATTTGACTAAATCCCATGTTTGGTTCTTCTCCAGGGAGTCCATCTCCTCATTAATGTCATGTTCCCACTCCTTAGTGGACTTCACCTACATTGCCTCATCAAATCTCTCTAGCTCACTACTATCTATTAGTAACAAGTAATACAAAACAGGGGAAAATATTTATAGAGGTCTACCAATACGTTGTGACCTTCTTACCAAAGATGGGGGTGTCACGGGATCATTATTTTCTTATTGCTCATTTTCTTGAATTTATGACAAAGGTGCCGATGCTGAAGCTGGTTTTCATGCTTGGCCTACAAGACTTTCAACCTCGGTACTTGTAGGTGGATATTTTCCACCCGAGAGTTCATTTTTAGGAGCTATATCCTCAACCAATTCTTCTTTGGGATTTTTGTCATCTTGTACCTGATCCCTATACATTATATTTTCACGCCAAACAACATCATGACTCCTAATTATCTTAGATTCATCTAGATCCCTAAACAGAAATCCATAATCACCATTGGATCCATGGCCTATGAATGTATAACGTTTGGATTTCGAATCCAAGTTTTTTCTTTTTTCTTTATTAACAAATGCCTCTGAACCAAATAATCTTAAAAATGAAAGGTCTACCTCTTTCCCGGTCCAGGATTCTTTGGGAATTCCTCCATCTAATGCACTCGAAGGCCCATGGTTTATTAAGTACACAACAATATCTACAGCCTCTACCCAAAAATGAAGAGGCAACCTTGCATGCAATCTCATTGACCATGCATGCTACATTATTGTTCTATTCATCTTCTCACTAACACCATTTTTTTGCAGAGTCCTAGGAACTATTTTCACTCTATGAATCTCATTTAAGGAAAAATAATCATCAAATTTATTATTGCAATACTCACCGCCATTATCAGATCTCAAACATGTCAATTTAAAACCACATTCATTCTCAGTAAGTGCTTTACATTTCTTAAATGTATCAAAGAAATCAGACTTATGCTTAATGCAATATACCCATACCTTCCTTTTGAAATCATCTATGAATGTGACATAGTACAGAGAACCACCATGAGATGTAACATGGGCTAGCCCCCACACATCTGTATGAACTAGCTCCAACTTTTTCTTTTTCTTGGTATTCCCTGCATTGAGAAATCTAACTCTTTTCTGTTTCCTAAAAATGTAATTCTCACAAAAATCTAAGTCCAATTAATTCAAACTTGAAAGGTTACCTTTTTCCTATATAATTTTCATGCCCTTTTCACTCATATGTCCCAATCTACTATGCCACATGCTAGCATCCTCATCTGAAGTAGACACTACGGTAGAAGAATTAGATATACAAGTAGACAAATAAAGAGTGCCTACTTTCTTACCTCGTGCCAAAACCAGGGTACCCTTGGAAACCTTCCAAGCATATGAATTGAATGTGACTATGCAACCTTCACCACCCAACTGTCCTACAATGATGAGATTTCTCCTGAGACTAGGTACATGCCTCACGTCTCTTAATATCCATGTAGTTCCATTCTGTAATTTCAGGTGTATATTTCCCTTCCCGAAAATGTCACACGACTCATCATCACCCAAATAAACCTACCCAAAATTTCCCTAGACATACTCTTTGAAATAGACCTTATCAGGGGTTGCATGGAAAGAGGCACCTGAATCTATTACCCAAGATTTTATTCTAGTATCAAGAGAAAGTATAAGAGCATCCTTAACAATATTACATGTCGGATTTTTCTCTTTAATATCTTCAGGCTGGTTTTCTTTGTTTCCTTTAAACCAACAATCATTTTTAACATGTCCTCTCTTTCCAAAGTTCCAGCAAGTAATACCTCTACTCCTAGATTTGGATATGCCCATATTCGATTTAGAACTCCCACGAGCCTTGCTCTTTGATTTCTCCTTGCTCCTCCCTCTACTCTCCATATTCAATGCATTTATATAAGAAGAATTTTCCCCTGTACTTTTCTTGTGAATTTCCTCATATAAAATGACACTTACTACATCTTAAAATTTAAGAGAAGTAGATGATTTATTACTAACTGCTATTACTAAGTTGTCCCAATGTTCTGGCAAAGAACATAGGAATAATAATGCTCTAACCTCCTCATCAAATGGGATATTAATTGAATCTAACTGATTTAAAATAGTGTGGAAATAATTAAGATGGTTAGATACAAATCCACCTTCTTGCATTTGTAGATTAAAAAATATTTTCATCAAATAAACTTTATTGGATGCACTAGGTGTTTCATATAAATTAGCTAGGGTTTTCATCAACTCTACCGTACTCTTCACCTGTGAGATATTTGAAGCTATAGACGATGGCAGACTCAATTGAATCACACTGAGAGCCTTCCTATCTAGAACCTTCCCCTCCTCATCATACATGAATGGGGGCTTTACTTTTTCACCTCCCAATGGTAGGTATGGATCCTTTTGATACAGGTAATCTTCCACCTGAATTTTCCATAGATGGTAATTTCAGCCCTCAAACTTCTCAACTCTAAACTTATTCTCCTCTATCATTGTTGCTTCTCCCACTCAACCAGAAATACCTCTGTGAGTATAATTCCAACAAATAAATCTCAAACATGCTCTAATACTAGTTGTTAGGATTATACCAGTTGTACAAATAAACAAGCATGCAATGAATAATGTGGAAAACGTAAAATAGAAACAAATGTAATAAACAAAGACACAAATTTAACATGGTCCACCCAAAAAGGGCTACGTTTACCAGAAACATCCAATCCTTTTATTCCGTCTAGCTAAAAATCTCTCACAGTGCCTACACTGATACAATGAGCCTCATACATAAAAACCCTTTTTCAAATATTAGGGTTTTTTATCATTTCAAGAAAACATAGAAAATCACCCGTTAGATCTGTGACCTCATAAGGAATGGTCTAGATTTCACAATGCATATATAAATATAAAATGTGGCTTACAAGGGTGCTTCCCTTGAACCCCCGTCGAGGTGCGTGGCCCTTAGACCCCCCAACCAGGGCGGACACCCCCCGGACCCTGCAAAGGAGGTGAATCCCCCCTTGTAACCCTTGTCGCTATCAAGCTTCACAACCAACATGTTCTTGATAAGCTCTATGGCCAAACTAACTTTGACTCTACTCATATGAGTAAGCATAATGGTCTTGGATCTAATTATAATGCTGATTTGGAGGAGTTGGGAAATGCATTGGAGGTGAACTGCATTGCTGATGTAAGTGTGAGTTCCATGAAGGGAATGAAGTCATGTTTGCACAACTTCATGGAATGGGAGAAAATGAAAGAGATGGAAGAAAAAAATGGATGGAAAAAGTCTGTAACTCAGAGGATGGGTTATTGATTGGATGGAGTCACTAGATGTGCTTTAAATGTGCTTCTAAAGGCTGAATCTCACCAAGAACACATTAACTTGATGAAATAAAGTGAAGACCTCTTGTCCCACCAGGCATGCCAAAATAATTAGTGCAGAATCACAACACCCCCGAATGTCCTGGGTGTGAAGTGAGGCATTCAATGTGATTGCACAACATGGAGTTTTCCCCAACAGTGTGGGACTTTGCAAATGGGAAAACTCTCTAGATTAAGGTTGGTTCCTATTCCTTTGTCTAGGTGCATACGTGAAATTTACAAAGGATTGATTCCTAAACCTAATCTAATATTTCCAAGGAGACAAGGATGAAAGGAATGCAAGAAATTAAAACTAAGATAACCATGTGATACACCAAAGGAATGATGAAAATTTGTTTTTCTGATAGGGAAAAACCAAAAAATGCATACAACAATCAAGCACAGATAACCAATTTTGCAATGAAAGACAAGATGAGAGCAATGAAGACAAAGAAAGGGTCAAAAATCAACGACAAACATGTATTATTGCTCTACAGATTTGATACAATGCATTTACAAAATGGCCAAAAGGTAGAAAACGTATTGCAATATAATGGAAGGTCTAGAACTATATGAATTCATTTACCAGAGGAAAAGGGGAGCCTATAAAATAGAATAATTTCCAACCTTTTACGATGAGCCCGAACCCTTCCTTTTGTAGATTCAACATAGAGGGAAGACGGAGATAGAAGTAGGAAAACTAGTTCGAAGCTCAACCATTTTCATCAATGCCTCCTAAAAAGATTTGCCCCAAATCTTTTGTGCCTACATCAATTACTTGTTCGGCACCTCAAAGGAGGAGGAAACGACAGATCAAATCGAATCCAATCTAGTTTTTGGGGTAAATAGATCCTTTATTAATGGCCTGAAGACATTTCTTCATTTTTTCCCCTCCTAACCTCTCTAAACTTAAAGTTTCAGATCTCCATGGTGTAGACGAGGACAAGATCTTTCCAATGGAGCCATATTTTTTGGATTTCAAGCTTCGAGTCGAAAGATATTCCCATTTGAAATTTGAATTGGGTCCATACAAAATGGCAAGAAACAGCTACCAAAATGAGCCCCCTTTTGGAATCAGACACGTGGAAGGCTGGTGCATGTCTGAGGGCAGCCTCTATATTTTGCTTTTGGAGTTATGCTGGGATGACACGTGGCTTCTGTTAGTGCAAATCAGTAGCACCCTCTGGATGTCCTAACAGATTTCTAGTATGACATTTTCGCATCCCGTGTGATTGCATAACATTGAATTTTTTCCCTAAGTATGGGACTTGTAAAATGGAAAAAAATCTCCAAATTAGAGGTTGGTTCCTCAACTCCTCTTATCAGGTATATGCATGAAATTTGCAGAGGCTTTAAATTCACTAATTCTTACTCTAAATTCCAAGGGGACAGAGATAGAGAATGCAAGAAAACTGAGACTAATGCTGATAAGGTGATGCACCAAAGGAGTAGTAGACACCTTTACTACTGCAAAACATACACAGATCCAAGAGGAAATACAACACAAAACATGCACAAAAATTGCCAAAATGTAATGAAAGGTTAGGAAAACAATGATAAACATATGAAAGGATTGAGAAAACTTTTTAATCACAGAGCATTGCATTATCATTCCCGGTCCAACACAGTGCATTACAATGAACAAGAGGAAAAAGAGGTGCTATATTTGCATGGAAAGGTAAAAATTTCCACAAATTTTGCCAAAATGGAAGAAAAAGGGAAGTTTTAGAGCTAAAAGAGTTTCTCCTCTTTTTAAAAAAATGAGCCCATTCTGGCTTTTATAATGTCAAAAACGAGCCCAGGAGAGAGAAACATGGGAAAACGTGAGAGGAGCTTCAACCACTAACCAAAAATGCAATAAAACAGCATGGGCATCCTTAAAGGTCCATTCCCTGACATTTTTCACCATGCTGGGAGAGAATGTGAGCCATTCTTCATTAAAAATGGTGGTTGAAATGTCATTTCTGTTGATTTCCACGTGCCAGAGGAGTTTTCCCAATTTTCTCTCTCCAAACTCCATCAAAATACAAAATTGAGCCTCAGAATCATGTAGAGAATTTCACTAGATTTCCGTTGATATAAAGAATGTTGAAAAACTGAGCTCTGGATCGAAAGTTATGGTCATTTGAAAATTTAGGGCAAAACAGGGCCAAAATGGGTTGGCGGGCCAAAAATTTGAAATTTTCCCACTTTTTGCATTTGGGAAAAATTTCTCAAAAATCTCCCACGCCCCCGCTGATCTAGTGCCACATGGCATGATTCCTATTGGTTGTGGGCTCTTCCTGCTTCATTTTCCATCGTTTTGGCACCTTTTGGAAAATTTTCCAAAAATTCTCCGCCGGCTAGATGACCCAAGGGACACGTGGCACGATGTGATTTGCCACAGGATTTTTTCTCTATCTGTTCCGTCACTTTTGACCATCTTTCCTTGAGCTAGACATGTGGCATCACCTTATAGGTTGTGGGATTTTCCTTTCAAAATTCTCTGCGGGCCTGCCTTCTCCATTTTGTCGCCACGTGGACACGTGGCAAGATCTAACTGGTTGCGGCCTTTGGGAGCGGACTTTTTCTTTACCTTTTTCCCTTGAAATTGCTTTGGGAAAAAATCCCAACTCTTCCCCATGCTCCGCAGGTCTTCGGGACACGTGGCCTCCTATTATTGGATTGGGCCTTAGGGAGCGGCTTTTCTTTTGATTTTTTACACTTGGGTGAAAAAAGGAAAAAATCTTATCGCTACCCCTCGACCCCCGACGCCATGCCTGAGACACTTGGCTTGATCTAACTGGTTGGCGGGCCTTCAGGCCAAAATTTCCCTTTGACACCTCCTTCAAACACTTTACAAAATTTCTCAATCTTTCCTCTGCACCTCTCCGACACTTCTTTGGCCTAAGGACACGTGGCATAATGTGATTGGACGCGGGCCTGTCGTCGAAAATTTTGTTTGTGTTAACCCTTGGGAAATTTTCCCAACTCCTCTCCACCTAGACATGTGGCAGCATTCAATTCGTCGGTGGGCCTTTGGGGTGAAAAATTCCTTCTGAAATCTTGCCAAACCCTTGGTAAAAATTCCAAATTTACCTCCGCCTCCTCCCTTCCGAGGACACGTGGCCTCATCTTATTGGCTCGGGCTTTTCTTGGGAAAATTTTCTACGAAAACCCCACCGAGCCATAACTTCAAAAATACATGGAGTTAGGAGGAAAACTTTACCTTTCTGGAAAGCTGAGAAAAATATCTATCCAATGGTGCCATTTCCAGAAGGTTTTGAGTGACTGAAAAGCAAAAAATTATGACTGAGGCACAAGAGAGGAAAGAATGAAGGGAGTTATCCATAAAATGAGCAAGGGGCTCATTTTGGATAACAATTTTGGCAACTCAGAGGGGTCATCTGCCTACTGGATGAAGTTACCAATTTTCTTAAAGTAATCCATTGGGCATGGGATCATTAAATTCTTGTTTGGTACCCCAACTGATTAGAACACTGCAAGGAGGAAGATGGAGGGTAGAACACCATCTGATTGGAGTAAGGCCTGCAAAACACATTTCCTGGAACAGCAAGCTTGTGCCAAAGCACTTAGGGAAAGCAAAGCTAAACTACAACAAAACAATGTGCATAAGCACTTGGAGGAATGAAAACCTAAGCTAATATGTACAAGGTGGAGAATTTCTTTCAGTAGCAATGCTTCAGATGGATTCCATTGACTAAGAATCTGTAATTCTTCACCATCCAATGTAGACAATTGGAAGGCATTGTTGTCCTTACACTTTGTGACCATGTATGGGCCACTCCAAATGGCATCAAATTTTGAATGCCTCCCTGGTTTTTGCTCTGTCTGCATCCCATTTTAACACTAGATCTCCAACTTGGAAAGATCTATCCTTGGCCTTTCTATCAAAGGTCTTCTTGATCAAAGCTTGATCCTTCTCCATTGCTTGGGACGCCTGATTTCTGATTTCTTGGAGTTCCATCAATTCTGCATATCTAACCTCCATGGGTCCCAAACTCCAACAACTCCAACTGTTTCATGAGTTCCAATGTTGGCAACTCAAAGTGACATGGGAAAAATTTTCCCTCTCTTCCATAAACAAGCTTGAATGGAGAGTTACCTGTAGATCTCTTGGGAGTTATCCTATCATCCCATAAGGCTGATTTCAACTTAGTATGCCAAGACCTCTGATTTTCATCAAGAGTCCTCCTAATGATCCTTAACAAGTTCTTGTTTGTAGATTCAGCTTGGCCATTACCCTGAGGGTAATAATTTGATGAAGTGCTTAGGTAGATCCCATTCTTGACAGCCCATTCAGTTACCTTAGACCCAATGAATGCCAATGCATTATCTGATATTATTGTAGCAGGTATGCAAAATCTGGTTGTTATTCCCTCATAGAAGTCTAGGATGCTAGATTCATTTGCTTCCCTGAGTGCTACTGCTTCAGTCCACTTGGTGAAGTAATCTGTTGCTGTTAGAATCCATTTGTGCCCTTGGCTTGAATTTGGATTAATGACTCCAATGAAGTCTAAAACCCCATTGCATGAATGGCTGGTCAACTGAAATTGGATGCAATGGAAGGGCAGCTAGTCTCTCCTTACCCGTGAAGAATGCACAATTCTTGCACCTCTTGATCCATGCATAACAATCACTGAAAATCTTGGGCCAATAATAGCCAGCCCTCATGATCTTCAGAGCTATCACTCTTGGTGCAAAATGACCACCAGTTGATCCACCATGGAACTCTTCTAACACCCTATGAATCTGATTTGTATCAATGCATCTCAGCAACACTCCATTCACATCCCTTTTGAACAAAACACCATCAACAAGGGCATATGGGACAGCCTGCAATCTGAAGTGTCTTCTTTTGGTCTTGTTCATCTCTGGAGGGCATAGACCTGTGTTTAGGAAGTGCATTATGTCTTGGGTCCAGCAAGGAGTGAGGACACCATCATTTTCTTCTTGAGTGCTTCCTTGCTCATGGTTGTCTTGCAACGCCAAAACAACCTCCTTCTCATTGCATGCTTCCTTGGATTTATTCAAGACCAGCTGCTCACACAATCCTTTTCCTTCTGACCAACTTGGTGACTTTGATCTCAATGTCATACTCCATGACACGAGTAATCCAACCTGCTCTTTTTTCATTCAGGTCTTTGTTGAGGAGGAAGTCTTTAACTCCCACATGAGAAACCAGCAATTGAACCTTGTTGTTTGAAACTAGATGCTTGAATTTCTTCAAGCTCCTGATTACTGCAAGAACATGCTTCTCAATGAAAGAATACCTCACCTCATAGTCCTCTAGGATTTGGCTGAAGAAAGCAATTGGCTGCTCATCATTGTCTTTGTTCTGCTGTACCAAAATTGCAGAAATAGTATCATCACCTCCAAATGCATAGAGGATGAAATCCTTGGAGAAATCTGGGTTAATGAGAGTTGGGGCTTGTGAGATGGCTTCTTTGATTGCTCCAAAACTTTCTTTTCCTTCTGTTGTCCATTTGAAAGCTATGCTTTTCTTTAACATCTTGGTGATAGGCTTGACTAGGGCTGCAAAATTTGGGACAAACCTCCGAACAAAATTTATCCTCCCCAAGAAACTTTGAAGGGCCTTCTTGTGGCTTGGTAATGGTAGTGCTCTTATGGCTTCAACTCTTTCTGGATCAATTGCTAACCCTTGTTTGGAGACAATGTGGCCAAGGAGCTTTCCTTCATGGGCTAGAAAAATACACTTTTTAGGATTCAAGGATACCCCAAATCTTCTGCACCTTTGGAACACTTGTCTCAAATGAAAGAGATGGTCTGCTGCATTTTTTGAAAAAATAGTGATATCATCAAGATATATCAGCACCATGTTGTTAATCAAATCCTTGAATGCCATGTCCATTGCCCTTTGGAAAGTAGCTCCAGCATTGGACAGCCCAAATGGCATTTTCCTGTATGCATAAGTTCCCCATTTGGTTGTAAAGGTTGTCTTGAACTGATCCTCTTCTTTCACCATAATCTGATTGTACCCTAAATAGCCATCAAGTAATGAAAACCTCTCAGAGCCGGCAACAACTTGCAAAATTTTCTCCATAGAGGGAAGTGGGTAATGATCCTTGAGAGATGCTCTATTCAGATCTCTGAAGTCAACACACAATCTGATTTCTCCACTCTTCTTTCTAACTGGAACCAAGTTGGCTACCCAACTAGAATGCTTGATAGGGAATATGATACTTGACTCTATCAACTTATTCAATTCTTTTCTCATGAGAGGCTCCATGTGTGGATTGACTGGCCTTTGTTTTTGCCTGATGGGTTTAGTACTTGGATCTAATTCAATGGTGTGTTGAGCTAACTCGGGGTTGAAACCTTTCAAATCTTCATAGCTCCAAGCAAACACATCAGGGAATTCTTGACAAAGCTGTATGAACTCATACCTTTCTTACTCAGTTGTCACTTTACCAACTTGGAGTGATTTGCCTTCTTCCACCAAGATGGACACTGAATCTTCTCCCTTGACTTGGATGTTTTCTTTCTCCTTCCTAAACTGATCATTAGGACTGAAAATGGACTCCAAAGTAATAAGTCCCTTTGGTAGTTTGTTGGTTCTCAGTTGTACCACTTGGTCACCATACTGCTGCTCCAACTTTTCTTGATTTTTAGCTGAGAACTCAACCTCTTCTTGCAAGAAATGGATGATTTGTTGATCACTTTCAAACACTTGCCAACTCACATTGTTGTCTGGCACTAAAGGCCTTACAATCACATGGATGTTTGGTTGTACCTTGTCTTTTTGGATGCTTTCAACAACATCAAAGGCTGCTCCAACTGCTGCAAGCCTGTCAGCAGCTTGGTTCTCTTTTCTAGGAATGGATTTGATGCCAAAGCCCTCAAAATATTCAATGAGGTCCCACACCCTATTTTTGTAGCACTTGAGTAGATCATTCTTGGCAGCATGCTGCCCCTTAACTTGGTTGACGATCAACTCACTGTCACCAAAGACTTGCAAGTTCTTTATCCTTCTTTTGATTGACCAATGTAATCCTTGTATCAAAGCTTCATATTCAGTAGTGTTATTAGAACATGCAAACTGAAATCTAAAAGCTGAATAATACCTAACTCCTTGAGGTGAAACAAGCATAGCTCCCCCTCCTACACCTTGTCTACTTCTTGATCCATCAAAGAACAACTGCCATACCTCATTGTCATCCTTGTGGTCTGGTTTGGTGATGCTAGGAATAGGCTGATTTTCTTCATGCATGCAATAGACTCCTAGCTCAGATTCTTCTATTTCTTGATAAGGATAAAAAGCATGCACCTTGCTTGCCCATTCATCAAGAGTCAAATCTGGGATGCTTCCAACCTTGGTGTCAACTTCATCAGTGCTTGGATAATCCTCTTGATCAAACGCTGAACAATTGGTATTGATTTGGCTTGGAGTGTGAGGCTCAATGTGAAAGTTTGCAATAGGCTCAGATCTGATTGTGGCTTTAGTTCCATATCTTGTTCTGAACAACATGTGTGACCAATCAACAGATAAGTAACCTCCAATCTTAGCTTTGAAATCCCTTGACAAACATAGGGAAAAGAGTGGTGGAAGATCTATTACTGAGACATCTTGTAAAACAACAACGTTGGGGCATGCGTGCAAAGTAAGACTCAAATTTTTAATCACTCCTACTGTTGTTACTATTGTCCCATCCAATTGCACTACCCCTTTGGATATGACTTCATATTGAAGCCCCAACTGATCAGCTATTTTCTTGGGCATTACTGAACTACTTGCCCCGGAATCAATCATGCAGTTGTGTACTAATTGGTTTCCAATGATCAATGAAACATAGAATGGAGGGGGCTTCAACATTTTACCTTGCTGTCCTCTGTGATTCCCCTCAAGCTGGGTAGCATTTGTGAGTACCTTCTCTTGCATTTGGACCTGCTGATTTGAAGTTGACCAGTCCTTCATGGCAGCTTGTAGCAAATCTCTTTGGCCTGGGATGGATAGTGATTCCCACATTGATATGTTTACATTTGTCTTCTTCATCTGATCAATGATGTTGAATGGAGATGAAGCATCTCTCTGCTGTCCCTTGGCCTACACATTCATTCCTTGCACATGGGCAGCAACAACTGGCATCTGAGTTGGCCTAGGAGCTGTTTTAGGCAGTCCTTGCATGTTTGGAACTGCATTTTGTTTGCCAATAATTTGTGGAGTGGTAGAAGGTTGTGGATTACTTAGAGCCAATGGCTGTTCTTCACCTAAATTTCTCCTTTTTGACCTTGTGTTGGCTGCAACACTTTGGGAGATTGTTTGATTCATGCCACAAAAATCTTCTGCCTGCCAGTTTACAAGTGTGGTATCATTTGGAGCTGATTGTTGTTGGGATGTTTCTTGTTGTTGGTTATTTCCTTGACTCCCTTCACCCTCCACACCAGTTGTTGTCACCATTAATGCTTGATTTAAGGCACCGTTGAAGCACATAGACTAGTTGTGAGGTTCATTGCATGGGAAACACCAATCATACTCTTGAGCTATGTTGTTTTGCACTGGCACTATTGCTTTAGAGGTAGATGTAGCATTGGGATTATAGGGCTGAAATGGTCTGTTGGCAGGAGGTCTTGCTTGATTTTGATTTGCAGCTGGATTGGGTGGTCTTTGAGGCTGGTATGGCTGTCTGTTAGGTTGAGCTTGAGGCTGGAAAGAAGGTCTAAAACCTTGGGCTTGCTGCCTCTTGAGTGTAACCAGCTCATTACCTAAATTTTGCAATTGCTTCATGACTTCTTGAAGTTCATTTGAGGCACTAGAAGATGAAGTAGAAGCTTCACTTGAATTCTAATTTCTAGGAGTGGGAATAGGAGCTAAAATAGGCACTTGACTAGTGCTTGGACCCTCTAAACTTGGATACAATGGCATTGGAGGCCTAGGAGCTAGCTTGCTAGCTTGAATCAAACAATTTTCAGCTCTAATGGCAATGTTATAAGTAGCAGGGATAGTTGTGCCTCCCATGGATTGAATTAACATAGAAATATCAGAATTTAAAGCTTTAAGGTAATATAGAAAAGCACCTTCTGCTGTTGGCCTTACTGCCATTGGAATTCTCTCCCAAGTCCTTTGAAACCTGAAGTTGAAGTCAGTTAGCTGCTCATTGGGAGCTCTCTTGATGGTTGTCAATTGTTCCAAAAGGGACAAGTTATCTCCCTTTTCTCCAAATTGCTCATGGAGGGCTATACATAGCTGGTTCCAATTTTGGATAGAACCTGAGGCAAGACTCCTGAACCATTGCAAAGCCTTCCCTTTGAATGAAGATGCCAGTAGTTTGACAAAAACTTGCATCTCATCAATCTCATGGATTGCACAAATATTAGCAATATCTTTGACATGATCACCAAGAGTGGTCTGATTCTCTCCAGTAAAGTATGGAATGTTCTTCAGTGCTGCAACTGGGATTGGATTTTGTGCATTGAGAGCAAGTGGGCTGCTGCCAGTGAAATTGACATATGGGTTGTGTTGTGCCATTCTGATTGGCCTTAGAACCCTCGTTGATTGGATGAAAGGTCTACCAGGTGGAGGAGTTGATAGAGTTCTGTTTGGTGGAGATGGAGACCTTTGAACTCTCCTCCCTCTTTGCCTTCTTCTTGGAGATAATTGCAGATACTCAAACAACACCTCTTCTTCTCCAACTCTTGACCTTGTGGTGATTCTTCTCATGAGTTTTTAGGTCTGCACTACTAAAACCAGCTGATTCTTCTTCCTTGGAGTTGCCAGATGTGTAATTCAGGGATCTTTTAAGAAAGAAACTTGCAACAAATGCACATCTATTTGTTTTCAAATGAATATGAAGACCTCTTATCCCACCGAGTGTGCCAAAACTGTTAGTGCAAATCAGCAGCACCCTCTGGATGTCCTATCAGATTTCTAGTTTGACATTTTAGCATCCAGTGTGATTGCACAACATTGAATCTTTTCCCCAAGTGTGGGACTTGTAAAATGGAAAAGAATCTCCAAATTAGAGGCTGGTTCCTCAACTCCTCTTATCAGGTATATGCATGAAATTTGCAGAGGCTTAAATTCCTAATTCTTACTCTAAATTCCAAGGGGACAAAGATAGAGAATGTGAGAAAAATGAGACTAATGCTGATAAGGTGATGCACCAAGGGAGTAGTAGACACCTGCTACTACAAAACATACACAGTCTAGGAGGAAATACAACACAAAAACATGCACAATTTTCCAAAATGTAATGAAAGGTTAGGAAAACAATGATAAACATATGAAAGGATTGAGAAAAATTTTTAATCACAGAGCATACGTTATCATTCTAGGTATAACACAGTGCATTACAATGACCAAGAGGCGAAAGAGGTGCTGTATTTACATGGAAAGGTAAAAATTTCCACAATTTTTTCCAAAAAGGAAGAAAAAGGGAAGTTGTAGAGCTAAAAGAGTGTCTCCTCTTTTTTAAAAAATGAGCCATTATGGCTTTTACAATGCAAAAAATGAGCCTAGGAGAGAGAAACATGGGAAAACGTGAGAAGAGCTTCAACCACCAACCAAAATGTAATAAAATAGCATGGTCATCCTTAAAGGTCCATTCCCTGACATTTTTTACCATGCTGGGAGAGAATGCGAGCCATTCTTCATTAAAAATGGTGGTTGAAACGTCATTTCTGTTGATTTCCGTGTGCCAGAGGTGTTTTCCAATTTTCTCTCTCCAAACTCCATCAAAATACAAAATTGAGCCCAGAATCATGTAGATAATTTCACCAGATTTCTGTTGATATAAAGAACGTGAAAAACTGAGCTCTGGATCGAAAGTTATGGTCATTTGAAAATTTAGGGCAAAACAGGGCCAAAACGGGTTGGCGGGCCGAAAATTTGAAATTTTCCCACTTTTTTGCATTTGGGAAAATTTTCCCAAAAATCTCCATGCCCCACCAATCTGGTGCCATGTGGCATGATTCTATTGGTCGCGGGCTCTTCCTGCTTCATTTTCCATCGTTTTGGCCTTTGGAAAATTTTCCAAAAATTCTCTGTCGGCTGGATGACCCGAGGACACGTGGCATGATGTGATTTACTATGGGATTTTTTTTTCTCTGTCTGTTCCGTCACTTTTGACCATATTTTCTAACCTGGACACATGGCATCACCTTATAGGCCACAGGATTTTCCTTCCAAAATTCTCTGCGGGCCTGCCTTCTCCATTTTTTTGCCACGTGGACACGTGGTAAGATCTAACTGGTTGCGGCCTTTGGGAGTGGACTTTTTCTTTACCTTTTTCCTTTGAAATTACTTTGGGAAAAAATCCCAACTTTTCCCCATGCTCCGCAGGTCTTCGGGACATGTGGCGAGTTTCCATTTCTTGCGGGTCATGGGGGCAAAATTTTTTCTTTACACTAACCTTTGGGAAAAATTCCCAACTTCTCCTAGGTGGTCGAAGCTTCGATGCCCCCTTGAGACACGTGGTGTGATCGCATTGGCTCGTGGGCCTGCGGGCCAAAATTTCTCTTTCGCACCTCCTTCAAACACTTTGCCAAATTTCTTAACTTCCTCCACCTCTCAACATTCCGCCGGTCTTGGGACACGTGGCGCAGTGTGATTGGGTGTGGGCCTTTCCTGAAGATTTTTCCATGGCGCCAACACTTAGTCAAATTTTCCATCTTCCCTCCACCTGGACACGTGGCAGCATCTTATTTGTCGGTGGGCCTTCGGGGTGAAAAATTCCTTCTAAAATCTTGCCAAACACTTGGTAAAAATTCCAAGTTTACCTCCACCCTCCACCCTTCCGAGGACACGTGGCCTCATCTTATTGGCTCGGGATTTTCTTGGGAAAATTTCCCACGAAAACTCCGCTGAGCCATAACTTCAAAAATACATGGAGTTAGGAGGAAAAATTTACCTTTCTGGAAAGCTGAGAAAAATCTCTATCCAATGGTGCCATTTATAGAAGGTTTTGAGTGAATGAAAAGCAAAAATTATGACTGAGGCACAAGAGAGGAAAGAATGAAGGGAGTTAGCCAAAAAATGAGCAAGGGGCTCATTTTGGATAACAGCTTCTTCCGTGGATTGCTCAGTCTCTTCATGTTTTTGGCTAACTCCTTCTACTCAGCGGGGTCATATATATGACTAGGGACACGCGGAGGCCTGACGCTTATTTAGAGACCTTCCCTTAATTTTTCTCATGAATTAGCACCATGTTGACACTTGGCACCCTCCGGTGGCCTGTCTTAATGCTTTGACTATTCAACCCGACCATGTCCCTTTATGAAATAGGATGCGTGGAGGCTCCATGCTCACTTAAAAACCCGCTCAAGATTTTTCCCTTGAAGGAGCATTGGGTTGACATGTGGAGGCCTCCGTAGACTCTTGGACTTTTCAATGACCTCTCTTACCTTTTCAGACCCTGAACACATGGTGAGCTGGCTCTCGTTCTCCATACTCATTTGATTTTTGGGCCTGCTCTATCCCATTTTTTAACTTGGACTACGTGGCAATCCTGTGCTCATTTGGGCCTCCACTTTTGGATTTACCTTTGGAGGTGCGACACTTGGACACTTGGCAGCATCTACTAGCACTTCTATGCTTAGTATTTTTGAGGCCCGCCCTGTCTTCCTTTTAAATTTTAATTGTTGACTCCGCCTCCTCTTTCAGTCTGGGAAACATGGGGGTTTGATGATTTTTCGAGTCTCCCCTTTTGGATTTACCTTTGGAGATGCAACACTTGGAAAATTAGTAGCATCTATTGTCTCCTCCATACTTAGTTGATTTTTGGGCTCATTCTAAACTGTTTCAGAGCCCGAAGACTTAAAATTTTTTCCGCTCCTTTTCTTTTGAGCCTCTGGATTTTTTGACACTATCTCCTCCTTCCCTGACCCTACTAATCCATTTCCGAGCCCGCATGTAATCTATTTTCTAGATTTGAGGCACAGATTCAATCAACAGAGCCGTTCTTGAATTTCTTCTTACACGGGGTCATTTGATCTTTTGCAGGCCCCACCACTCCATTATAGAGTCCCTGTGCAACCTTTTTACAAGATTTGAACATGATTTCTTTGGTTTCTTCTATGTGGGGTTGTGGCTGATCCAATTTTTTCGGGGGGCAAAATATGGATAACAATTCGGTGACTCGTAGGGGTATCTACCTGCTAGATGAAAGGACCTGTTTCCTTATATCCATTGGGCATGGATTCGAGAATGATAGCTTGATATTGATCCTGCCTCAGATGCATGAGCCTAACAATTTACACTCTCAATTTTCATAAGAAATCCTGAAACAAGGCTTCTGAGAGTAGAAGATTGTTTTGACCCAGGGATTTCATCTATCCCTGAATGGACTGTTTCAAGGATGACTTTTTAGTTGCTCTACATTTGTTTTATTTTGAAGATAACAACTATTACAGGAAACTATGAGTCTTCTACCATGAATAGTGAAGGGCCTGGCCTTAGTAGCTTTGGAGCAATATGAACAAAAATTATGTACAAAGAAAAAATCATACATGCCTCAAATGAGACATGCAGAGTGTGCACAAGCACTTCTTCTGATGAAAACAAAATCTACTCTTACCCCTACACTAACCAGAGAGAAAGAAAAGCTTAAACAAATCCTGTTATAGACAGGGAGAAGTAGCTTCCCTTTCTCAAGAGGGGAAGCCAAGAAAATGATTTGACACTAAATATATTTGCCTGTATGAGTGAAAAATTGACTTGAAGCCGATCCTCCACCCATATAAGTAAGTTATCAACATTAATGGAAAATATCTCCTCAAGCTGATTTGCATTAGACTCCTGGAGTTTTTGATGGTGACCCTTGGTTCTTTGATACTCATCCTCATGCTTTGAAGTAGGCATGACTAGTTTTGGCTTCTCCCTTGGCTCCAATGAAGCCAAGTGCCTGATAGAGAAAGGTCTAGTCCTTCAAATTTTCCCATGGTTCTGAACTTTAACTCCAAGAATGGAGCCTTCTTGCTGACCATCATGGATGGATAGTGTGGGAGGAATGATATCCTCATACTATTTCTCTTCCTCTATAGTAGGTGTGACTTTTGGAAGATAAAAATCTTCCAACTTTGATTCAGGAGGCATGTTGCAAACTACATGTTGTGTTTTCAAGCTCTCTTCCATGGAAACAGGTTCTTGTGATTGAAGAATGAATGATGGGGGAGAAAAGATTACAATTTCAACTGGCCCCTTCTTATCAAAAAATTCTTTTGAGTTTGATAGGAAATCAAACCCTTTACTATTCTACTGTAACAAGGTCTCTCCCTTTTGCATGGTGATCTTAAAATCTTCATTATTTTCACCGTATGAAGCCTCATCTTTAAATATGAAGCTAGTGAGTTCAGGATCTTCCAAAGAAACAAAATTTTGGAGAGGTTAAAAGGGAGAGGGGTCTGTACTTTCTTATGCAACTGGCTCATGATTCAGTGCCTCTGAATCTGTCTTGGTCACCTCCATATGCTCCTCTTTAACTGGACTTGGAGCTGGCTGTTCTTCTTCCTTCTTTTGTGAAGAACATGGAAGACTCATATCTTCCAACCTTGGTCTTAGAGAGTTATTATGAAGTGCAGGATGTTGTCCTTGAATGTCCTCCTTCATAGCAGTAGGCTTATATGCTTGGAAGATGGATGGGAGAGGAGAAAATGATGTGATATCCTCAATCTCCTCTTCACCAAAGCAATCTTTTGAGTTTGACAAATAGTCTGCCTCCTTATTGTCCTACTGCAAGTGCTCTACCTCCTCAATGGTGTCCTCCTAATCTGAAACTTGCTCACCATGGTTCTCCTCTTCCTAAAACATGAAGTTTGAACTCCTCTTCAAAATTAAATCTTGAAGGAGATGATGAGGGAGGAGGAACTAAAGGTTATTTTGTAGCCTGCTCTACACTTAGAGCCTCTAAAACTGTATGGTCCTCCATCATCATGGGTTCATCAATCAAATCAGACCCTCGAAATGAAAGCAAAGAATCTTAAATGATGCTTTCTTCATTGAGTGGCTTCAACAATGATTTGATCTCTCCCAGCTACTCCTCTTCAATGGGACTTGGAGATGATTGTTCTTCCTCCTCAACTGGTTGTGCAACTTGGATCAGATCAACATTCTCTTCAGACAAAGTGCCATTAGGGACATTGTATTAAAAGGAAATAGGCTGTTGATCTTCTTTCTTCTATTTTTATTCATTCTCTACTGCAAACTCAACCTCAACCACTGTTGGCTCTTAAACTTGACCTTCTCGATTGGTTTAACCATTAAGGGGATCTTTGTAAACTGAAATTTGGCATCCCAACTCTTTTGATTGTTTGTCATTTCTTCTCTGTTGGGTCCATCTTCTTGCTACGCTTGTTTTGTTGTTTGATTTTCATCTCCCCAACATGGATTTGGGGAAGGAAGAGGAGTGGCTGGTTGGGGTTCAACCGGTTTTTCCATTGTTTGTGGTGGAGAGGGAGGTAGAACTTATTTTTTCTTCAGAGGGAATGACTACTTGGAAAGGAAAAGGGGAGAAGAATTTAGATGGGATGGAAGACTAGGAGATGGAGAAATGAAATCAACACTTGAGGCAACAAGTGATGGGATTAAATCCTGATCATACTGAAATGATAAAGATTGAGAAAAAGAAAATGAAGGACAAGGGGCTGGTGATTAACTTACCCATTGACAAGGTTGTCTTGTGTCCAGCTCATAAGCCTCAATATCTTCAATCCACTGTGTAAGCTGAGGAAACATTTCAATGATGAAGTCAAGCTTCTACTAAGGGTTGTAATGTCTTGGAAAAGGGCCTTCCCATGGACAAGGTGCCCTACTCATAAGCCACAATATATTGAATGCCTTCATTTATGCAATGGCCCTTAACTGAACCATGCCAACCTCCATGTTTTGAATCTTCTCCAGAAAACCAACATTCTCCACATAGTTGTCACCATTGTATGTGCCCCCTTGTTCTTGATAATATCTATGGACAAACTGACTTTGACTCTGCTCATATGGGCAAGCATAATGGTCCTGGATCTGATTATAATGCTAATTTGGAGGAGTTGGGAAATGCATTGGAGCTGAATTGAATTTCTGTTATAAGTGTGAGTTCCATGAAGGGAATGAATTCATGATTCCACAACTTCATGGAATGGGAGAAAATGAAATAGATAGAAGAAAAAAATGGATGAAAATGAGTGGAAATGGATGGAAAAATTCTACAACTCAGAGGATGGGTTATTGATTGGATGGAATCACCAGATGAACTTTGAACATGCCTCTAAAGGATAAATCTCACCAAGAACACATCAACTTGATGAAATAAAGTGAATACCTCTTGTCCCACCAAGTATGCCAAAAATGTTAGTGCAAAATCACAACACCCTGGGTGTGAAGTGGGGTATTCGATGTGATTACACAGCATGGAGTTTTCCCCAAAAGTGTGGGACTTTGCAAATGGGAAAACTCTCCAGATTAAGGATGGTTCTTATTCCTTTGTCTAGGTGCATACGTGAAATTTGCAAAGGATTGATCCTGAACCTAATCTAATATTGCCAAGGAGACAAGGATGAAAGGAATGCAAGAAATTAAAACTAAGCTAACCAGGTGATACACCAAAGGAATGATGAAAATTTATTTTACTGATAGGAACAAACCAAAAAATGCATACAATAATCAAGCACAAATAACTAGTTTTACAATGAAAGACCAGATGAGAGCAATGAAGACAAGAAAGGGTCGAAAATCAGCCACAAACATGTATTATTGCTACAAATTTGATAAAATGCATTTACAAAATGGCCAAAAGGTAGAAAACGTATTGCAATCTAATGGAAGGTCTGAAACTCCACAAATTTGTTTGCCAAAGGAAAAGGGGAGCCTACAAAATAGAAGAATTTCCAACCTTTTACAATGAGCCCCGACCCTTCCTTTTATAGATTCAACATAGAGGGAAGAAGGAGAGAGAAGCAGGAAAACTAGTTCGAAGCTCAACCACTGTCATCAATGCCTCCTACAAAAATCCACCCCAAATCTATCGTGCCTACATCAATTACTTGTTTGGTGCCTCGAAGGAGGAGGAAATGGCGGATCAGATTGAATCCAATTTGGTTGTTGGGGAAAATAGATCCTGTATTAATGGCCCAAATATGTTTCTTCATTTTTTCCCCACCTAACCTCTCTAAACTTAAAGTTTCAGATCTCCATGGCGTAGATGAGGTCGAGATCTTTCCAACGGTGCCAGATTTGCTGGATTTTGAGCCTTGAGTCAAAAAATATTCCCATTTGAAATTTGAATCGGGTCCGTACAAAATGACGGGAACCAACTACCAAAACAGGCCCCCTTTTGAAACCAGACATGTGGAGGGTTGGCGCATGTCTGAGGGCAGCCTCTATATTTTTCTTTTGGAGTTGTATCGGGCTGACACATGGCTTCTTCTATGGCTTGCTCAGTCTCTTCATGTTTTTGGCTAAGTCCTTCTGCTTGGCGGGGTCATATATCTGACAGGGGACACGCGGAGGCCTGACGCTTGTTTGGAGATCCCCCTTAATTTTTCTGCTTGAATTAGTGTCATGCTGACACTTGGCACCCTCCACTGGCCTGTCTTAATGCTTTGACTATTCAACCTGACCCTATCCCTTTATGAAACTAGATGCGTGGAGGCTCTGCGCTCACTTAAAAACCCGCTCAGGATTTTTCCCTTGAAGGAGTGTCGGGTTAACACATGGATGCCTTCGCAGACTCTTGGAATTTTTAACATCCTCTCTTACCTTTTCATACCCTGAAAACATTGAAATATTGCTCTCTTTCTCCATACTCAATCAATTTTTGGGTCTGCTCTGTCCCATTTTTCAACTTGGACTACGTGGTGATCCCGTGCTCATTTGGGCCTCCACTTTTGGATTTACCTTTGGAGGTGCACCACTTGGAAACTTGGCAGAATCCACTAGCACTTCTATACTTAGTCTTTTTGAGGCACTCCTTGTCCACCTTTTGAATTTTAACTGTTGACTCTTCCTCCTCTTTGGGCCTGGGACACATGGGGGCCTGGTGCTTGTTCAAGTCTCCCCTTTTGGATTTGCCTTTGGAGGTGCGCTGCTTGGACACTTGGCAACATCCACTGTCTCCTCCATACTTAGTCAATTTTTGGGCTCATTCTAAACTGTTTCAGAACCCAAAGACTTCAAACTTTAGGCGCTCCTTTTATTTTGAGCATATGGCTTTTTTGACACTATCTCCTCCTTCCCCGACCCTGCTATTCCATTTTTGAGCCTGCCTGTAATCTGTTTGCTAGATTTGAGGCACAAATTCACTTGACAGAGCCATTTCTTGAATTTCTTCTTGCACGGGGTCATTTGATCTTTTGTAGGCCCCGCCACTCCATTGTAGAGTCCCTTTACAACTAGTTTGCAGGATTTGAATGTGATTTCTCTGTTTTCTTCTATGCGGGGTCATGGCTGATCCAATTTTTCCGAGGGAAAAATATGGATAACAATATCTGGGTGGAGATAATTTACCATTGGATACTCCCTTATTAATAAGTTAAAGGATAATTTATGAGGTATCAATTTGTGGATTTTGGAGATGTTATGGAAAACACACTCATTCATGACAATGCTCCTTTTGAAAGGGCATATTATTGGCTACATCTTTTCATCTAATATTTATTCATTTTCCTCTAATTCCTATGAATTAAGTTCAGAAGAATCCCAATACTAAATATTATCTTAGTGTTCTTGTATTATTACCACATTCAGTGAGAAAACAATATCCTCAGTCTCCTCTGAGTCATTTTTTCACCATTGATTACATGAAATGGAAAAAGGTTTTGCAACTACGTAAAGAGATATTTTATTTGCACCATGTCCATTGGTGATTGTCACGTCTCTTATCATGAAGTCAATGAGTGCTACAACATGGGCATCCTAAGATTAGGGGGTATCCAATTCTCTTGTTCTTATTCTTGATAACCATGAAGTATATTGAATAATCCGATGATTTGATCGTGATTGTGACATCTTCTATGATTCCTTTGGGTTTAACAACATTGAAAAACCATTTGTAATACTATTTGATTTGATTGTAAATTAGGAAGAGATAATGTTGAAAAGGTATCTTTTGTAATTATATTGATTGTGTCTCCTAAGTCAATCAATACATTTGGAATTTCTACATTCCCTATACAAACCATGACTATATAACTTCCAAAATCACCATATTTGGGAGGAGTCATCTTTCCTTCTAATATACTAGCCAATTTCCCATCGACATGTATTATTATTGGTTGGTTTCTATGTCTTCCTAGATTTTTGACACATATTTTTTTGATGGTTTTGTTTAGCTCTAGGATATATCTAGTATCTTGCAAAAGAGGGATTCCAATGCTTAATTTCTTTAATCCCTGGATTAAATTTGACTTTGGTTCCTATTGATTTAAAATATTGTATTTATTTAATTATTTAGATGGCAAGGGTGTTTTTGAAAGTGGGTTAGATATATTTTCAAAAGTAGGTATATATTTTTCTTCATCTTGTACTTATTATTGTGTAACGGTTCCAAAAAGTGATGAGCATTATCGATACTCATACTTTAATCATTCAATAATTGTCAATACCAAGGTGGTGTCTGAGACGGTTTACAATAAATCATGGTTGAGACTGTATTGAGAATGCAACTATATTAATTGAAGAAATTAACCAACTATTGTATCTAAGAATATGTTCTATTTGATCAAATATTGATGAAAGAAACAAATCATAAAGACTCCTAAAACTATAATTTGAAAGAAATAAATAGAATAACAATCTTAAATATTGTAAATGCTATAATGTAAGAAATAAATCAAATGCTAATTAATCAAGAATTAAATAAATGTATAATACTTCCCTTCACATAGGGGAGGAGTGGCCCTTTCTCCTTTTCTACGATATGGTTCCAACATTTTAATTACATAAGCAAAACTTAATTCATAATCATGCCCTTTATTGATCAATAATAATTTGACACAATCCTTTTCTTTCCATAATGATAACCTCTTCTAAATATAATGCGCACACCTTATATACCAGGTGAAGTCAATTTCTTCTTCAATATAATTTGTTATTTTAATAATAATGCAAGTGTTACATGAAATAGTTACCTTAACAGATCTGTATGAGAAAAACCACATAAATGGTAATCTCAAGGTCAAGGCATGTACTTCATGTAACTTGTTGATCATATTTATCTTTTTAAATGCAAGTGAAGTTCTTTTTCATAACGTCCAACTAATACTTGGTGATAAATAGAATTGAAAAAACACAAGTACTTGAGTTATTTTCATAGTAGTGGCTGCCACAAAATAAGGATCAGTTTACTCTTGTTGAATGAAATAATCTATTTTTTAAAAAAGACAACTTCCTCCCAAATAGTATTGAGTCCCAGATGGAACTAATGTTGATTAGGTGCTCCACTAATTGTGAAAATTAAGTTTTGACTGGATTTTGATGTTAATTAGGAACTCCATGAATTATACAACTCATATGCTGACTAGCTAAGTCCTATGTTGTGTTGTGTGAGTCTTGTGATCTGTTGTGTGATTATTGTGCTTTGTTATGTGAGTCATACACTCCATTGTGTGATTCCTACGCTAAGATTTATATAAGTCTTGCACTAGTATTTATATGAGTCTTACACTAAGGCTTATAAAAGGTCTTTCATTCACACTTGTTAGCTAAAAAAACATGTTATATCAAACCATCCAAGGAATAACATGAAAGATGAAAAATGAATAAGATTTATGCACACAAACTTCTCTTTAAGTATATAACATTATTATCTAAAATAATGCTAATGTCAATTTAATACAAAGTGATGATAGAAATAATGGGGTTTGGAATAATAATTTTCAAGGCTCGTCAATGGAGATGGAAACAATAGAGCATACATCCTTTGAGAGATGCATCCTCATCATGTTCTATTCTACACATGCGGGTAACTCTACCATAGGCCCTAGGTAGTCAATTCTATCATTTTATTTTATCAATTGGTTGTGTTGGATAAATTAGGATTGTTGAAATAGATTTTTTTATCATTATTCTTTTTGGAATTGTATCTTAATGAGGGTATTGTCTAGAGGAAATGTAAAGGGGAATGTAGAAATGTTTGATAATCCACAACAAAAACCATGTGAATTCACAACATGCCCATAAAAATAATAAGAGAAATTATTTCAATGATATAATGTAAACTAACAAAAATTGCAAATAATCATTAATAATTTTTGTGATTCCTCAAAAAAACGCTACACATAGTGTACTTTCAAATATGTTGGAAAGTTTTTCCAAGGAAATGAATTTTTTTAGGGAAATTATTTATAATTCAAATTGAAAGCAAAACATTGAAACAATTTTAATGTAATGGATTGTCATATGATGCCATAAATATATCAAAACAATTTTTTTTCTTTGTTCCATAATCCTAGAAGAAATTATCCACTTCTAACATGAGTTAGAAACATATTATAAATAAATGGTGTATTATTGATGAAATTTAAAAAAATCAGATAGACGGTAAAGGATGTTTGATGAGTCTCCATGTAACAATAATGAGGTTTCATTATAGTTTCTGAGAAATAAATATTGTTGATATGTTCTTATTAAGAAGAAGTCAAATTTTTTTTACTTTAGGAAATAGTAGGGAAGGGGAGGTGTGTCCTCATATGATATAACTAGTTTCAGGTGAGACCAACATTTCTAAAAACATCTCTTAAGAGGTAATAAGACAAAAATATATATTTCTATCCCCAATTACATTCATTGCAGTTCACATGAAGAGACCCTTCATGCATTTTCCCATTTGACAGATATATTATTGAACATGGGAGACATACAATGAGTGAGCTTGGTTCTAATACTATAAAGGCTATAGGTGACAATGTGTTTTGTGGTTCCCATTGTAGTTTTAATGATTTAGGTGGTGTTATAGGTAGTGATGACATTGAATTTTCCATGCATTAGTGTATATCATATGGGGGAACGTCTTTCAGACCATCTGTATAGAATACATTTATGGATCTTACACCATAGTTTTTAAATCCCGATGATACCAATTTACATGACTATGTATAGCACTCAATACCACATATAGTTACTCCACCATTTTAGGACACTACACAGAGATGTGAATGAATTCCATGTATCCTCTCCAATTACTATATATGCTGAGGGTAACACCAAGTGAGATATTGAGGACTATATTTATGATTACTTATTTATAGAGGCAATTAATCAGTATTTTTCTATATAAATAATAAATTCACCCTAATATAATTTTACAAGTAATTGATTCATAATTCCAACTTTTTTATTTTATTTATTGTAGAATTTATGATAAAAGTCATGGATACACCACCTAGATTACGTTTTTTTCTTGCAACAAATATTTTACAAATACATATACATATGTATATTTTCTAAATTGATTTTCGTATAATTGAGGGATTATAGTGACTTAATTTTCTATATTGGAATTTATCTTACTAGTTGATATAGGAATGCCTCTAACTAGTCTACTGATGTTGGTATATTGATAACTCTATTTATACATATGACTACTAACGTGTTAAATCATACATTGAAGACAACATGGGAACATATTAAAGGGAATGCCTCTAAAAACCCAATTTATACTCCCTAATGGATGTAGGCTACTCCAATGGTGATAGTACATAGTAACCATACTATTATATTTTAAGCAATGTTAGTTTAAACTTTATTTGTAATTACAGTTTTTATGAATATTTTTTACCCTAAATATACTTATACTCTACAAGATTTTCCAATTTTATACTCAAGGTCTTATAGAGTTAGGAAAAAAATTACTTGGCCTAATGGCACCTCACAACCATATCCGTAACCTTTTAGAGAGGTTGTTTCAGAGATATTTGTTTTTGAATTGTTGTGAAAGTAACATTGAATGTGTTGATGATGGAATATATATCATCAACTAATCAAACCTTTAGCCTATTACTGAGGTTAAGATGAAATTATACCATTTTAATCATGAGAACCTGAATAAATGATTAAGCATGAACATGGTAGTTTAAGTTGTTAGGTTATTAATGATTGCTAAAACTAAGAAAAATAACAATATTATAGGAGTTTTAAATAAGATAATAACTTATAGAAAATAAAAAGAAAGGAAACAAAGCTAAGAAAACAAATAAACTAACTAAAAAACACAAGTCTAAACTAGAATGTAATTGGACCTCTCTAATAAAGTGAGGCCTATTAAAGAGGAAATTCTTGAGGGTACAAAATAAACAAATACAGTAAATAATCCAAGCTACATTTTTATTGATCAAGAATATTGAAAACATGTAGATTAATGTAATCGGATAATATCGAATCAAAATAAGGAGCTTTGCATTAAATATAAAATCGATATTAAAAAATTCTTCTTTAAACAATTCAAATTTCACCATCATGAATGTCATAATTGTGTTGAAATAGTTATGAAAATCTTAAGTAAAACGACAGTGATAAAATATTCAATTAACATGTGATATATCTCATGCTTCCAATGAAATATTAACACATGTAGTAATAAAATATTGATAGCTTCGTAAAGTACAACAACAATGTATAAATTTTAAAATGAAAATGTATACATTATACAAGTGGTCACTCTGACCAAACACCATGACTTTGCAATCAAATAAGCGTGTTATTGATGAGAACAAATATCTACAAAATAAAGTGTTACATTCAATGAGATAAAAATATGCAAGTAGTTACAATACTTATCTAGAGCCAAATGATCATATAAATCTCGATAAATCCACCCAGTAATCCAAAAGTAGTGGATATCCCAAGACATAAAAATAGCTACAATCAATTAAAGTTAGAAGATATAAATATTTCTAAATAATTTGAAATATTATAATATAAAAACTAGATATACATGTTCCAACTCATAAATTATGCTTTCAGTCATCTAAAGTGTCGTTGAAAAGATCTAAGAACAAAACCAATCTAAGAAAAATGTAACACTAATTTAATTTCATTTAAAAATTGACTATGGTCTAGCCAAGTACCTATATTTGTTATCTATTCTTCCATCTTCTAGAAGCCCTTTATAACTTTTCCTTCACAGTTAGTTGATAACTAACTTATTTTGAAAATAAATATTCTTTAAAATAAAGAAAGTTACATTCTTTATTTTAGGCTATAAGTAACCAAAGGAAAACTATTATTAAATGATATGAGCCTTTTAATTGAAAGGACTTAAGAATAGAATTAATCTATTATGACTTAGATGACTTGAAGAAAGGCATTCAAAAATAAGACTAAGGCAAACATAAGTTAAACATAAAATATAATATCCATAAAATGTATCCACGTGAAATTAAAAAATGTCACTTAACGTATTAACATTTTTACATAGTCAAAATAATATGGAAACCATAAAATATCAACCACATGTGCCAATTCAAATAGGCCAATTATACCTCAAACTAATTCAATCAACATATTATTCAAAAAATCCAACTAATTAATATTCAAATCAGCGTGCATATTATTATCAAAGATCACCATGTCATAAAGTTATCATCACTAAAATCAAAATTTCATGTAGAATTTGGTATATCAAATCAAATATCTCTAAAAAGATCAAACTATTAAATCCCATAATGTCATAGTATGCAACCTAAAACATCACATTATATAAAAAAAACAAACAACCCCTCCTAATTCTCATCTTGAGTGAGATCAAGCAATGGAATGCTCCTATCAGTATCATACTCAACATAATCAAAGGGAACTCTTTGTAGCTCCTATGTGAAATGTTTCCCACATCATCTTGAATCTCAAGTTTTACCTTCTTTAATTCCTGAGTGACATGTGACACGACTGAAGAGGACCTAACATGCTTAGCAAAAGGTTTGGGGTTAACCAAAGGGGTATTCAAATCCACAGATGAATGTGAATGTGTGAGAGGAAAATGAATGGATACATTGTTGAGGCCTGTAATAGGTAATTTCTAACCACTATGAAAAGGATAGGACCCACGGACAACATCATGTGTGACCAAAAGGTATCTAGGATGTGAATGCTTGAAATGGACAAAATGAGAGTGTGTATGAATAGGAGGATTAGCGTTATGAAAAATAGGTGCATTAACTTCATGATTGTGAGGAGGGGGATGCACATGAGTTTGATCCATAATGTTCAAAACTTGTCATAATTGAGGTTGGTATGCATTAAAATGAATTGATACACATGTACCTTGATTATTTTACACATCTATTTACTCCTCAAAAGGAATGACATCCACAAAGAATGTCAAATCCCCTTCGATCCTGGGAGGTCAATCCTCTAATATTTTTATTTTGTTTAGGATTTTGACTTTGTCTTCATCCTCTATGAGATCCTAAACCTCAGGAGGAACTACCGTGATGCCAGCATGACATACTGAAAATTGTTAAACATAGTTAGATAGTTCCCAAATGGCCAAGTGTTAAACTTCATCTCAACCAATAAAAAATCCATGAGTCAAGTTATGGTATGATTGTGTTTTTGAAAGATTGTACAAAAAAAATGTTCAAATAAACCATCTTTATATCATGAAATCATAAAATTTGCTTCCCAAAACTACATTATATTTCACTTGTAAATATAATCTCTTAAATGGATACATAACTTCAAAAACAGTTAATATAAACTAGCAAAAACCAAGACAACATCACTGAACTCTATGGAAAAATATAATGTCATTTGTCAATTCAAAAACCTCAAATCTTTATTTCAACCCAATTTTCAACATGAAAATGAATATATCTAATTGTGATTATATAATATATATCTATCAAAATGGTTGATATCTCACACTGTTGTATAATAGTTTTAGAAATAAATTATTGCAAACAATCTATATATGACTCAAACCATGTCTTCGATGAAAACCCTTTTCAAAATAAATTTCTTAATTTATTATTATGAAGAATAGATTCATAATTAGAGACAAAATTCATGCTTTAAAAATAAACATATTGACCAACTCATGAAAAATCTCACAAATTTCACTATGTAGTCTCAACACTAAAAACCATTATCTCTAACAATTGCAAATAAATATTTAACTTTCTTTTCTCACCCCAAAAATTCATCGTAGAGTTTTTTTGTCTCTATATATTATAAAAGTTTTGTAACTAAAAAATAACCATATTTCCTTATGACACTAGAGTGATCATTTAGAGTTAAAAACTTCTAGAAAAACACAAATAAAACTTGAATTTTCACTACAATTTATGAGGAGGAAATTTACCTAGCTTCAATTAGAAAATCACAATCATTTTAAAATATTCTTGTGTCATTTTCTAATAAATATATGAAAAGTAAAAAAAATTGCACTTTTCAAGTTTTTCATCAAAGTAGAAAATTCCCATCATGAACATTGTCTAAACTCCATATTACAAAATCTAGGCATGTATTGAAATGATTCACTCAAGATTCAATGTAAGTAACACTATAATGTTCAATATTTGTAGACACAAAATCACACACTTTTGGTAATTATCTATTCATGATTACATACTAATATTGATATGATTCTTAAGAAGAAAAGTACTAATTAACCCATGTCTTTGGCCACCTTTATTTGCTTCTTATTACCACTTTTGGTCTTACACCATTACTTTCTTAGTATGCCTTTTTATACTCTGAATTTTATCATCCAGGACGTCAACACCATACATCCTCTTCCCCTCTGGGCACCCTAGTCCAACTTATTTCTCTAGATCTACATTTTTTCTGGGTATCTGTGCGACACTCCTGTTGTTATGTTCACCTTGTCAGTACTTCGGTACAGTTTAGAATTTATTATGAATAAGCTAAGTACCTCATTTTCCTCCTTGAAACTAAGGTTTCATAATTTATTACTTAGTTTTTTTGAGTATAATTTCTGTACTTAATTGCATATTTATTTACTATTACAATAACATTAGATTAGGCATAAAATACACTTTTAGCTTAATCATTTTGGTGAAACCCACTCGTGATAGGTATTTTGGATCCTTCTTTTGCATATCATCTTCTATATCATGGCTCCTAAATTTCCTCAAATTTCTTTGTATGATTTAATTCAAATGCATCCTAATTTCTAAGTTCTTCTAAAAATATCCCTAGATGTCATGTATCTCCCTAGCGATACTCCGACACATCAAGTGAGTGCTATTTTAGTTCATCTATCGGATGACCCTAGTATTCATGATCCTCCATCTAGTTAATCCATGTTGGACTCAATTCAAGCTTTGAATTATTTATTTCAAGACAAATTTCAGGTTATGGAATCCACAATTACATATCTCAAATTTAAAATCCAACAACTTAAGGATATTTCTCAGGCTCATGTTTGTTCTCCTTCTACATCCCATCTTTATTTTATGTTTTCTACATGTGCTTATATCAGTGAGCCTCAAGTATTTCCATTATCGGAGCCTCTCACGTTTAATCATAATGTTAATAAAAATGATATTATTATTGAGCTATTTAGTCATCAATTGATCACTTTACCATCTACTCATGGCTATCCTTCTTATCGTCTCACAAAATATCAAGGTTATCCATATTGCAATTATCATCGAATCAATGGACATAATGAAAATGATTGCTATGCTTTACAATGAATAATCAAGCATCTTGAGCATCAAGGTTTTATCTCATTCACTGCACAACTTCATGTTACATCATTCTCTCTAATTGTTACATATCAATGGATTCCTAAATCTTATTCGTCTATGTCTAGTGAACACCATCCTATTACCTCTAGTGTGCCTCCTTCGGCTAGTCAAGTGCCACCTAGTCAACCTAACCAAAATAAATAACCTCCTCTTAAGGTTGGCCTAACTCCTCCTCCATTAAAGGTATCTATGACATTGGAAAGTCAAGCTCAAAAACCACCTCCTATAATTAAACTTATAATTCTTCCTTGTGCTCCAGAAAATGCCTATGTCGATGACTAGGAACCGGATGAAGCTTATGATGTTAATTAACCATTTGATTTCAATCCTAGTAATGTGCTTGACTCTGATTATGATGATGGTCATACATCTTTATCATGTCAGACAACGGGTGGAGGACCCTTGCCCTTCACTTTTATTGGATAACTTCTTCCTTCTCATACACTTGGGGTATCATGCTTACTCTTCCCCCATCCTAGCATTGTCATGTGGCTCTCATTTATGAATTTTACGCTCTACGATTCATATTTCATATATTTTAACAATCTTACACACTATGATACATTATTATATCATCATTTCCCGATGACACACTCTTATGCTTTGGTTCACAGTTGAATATTGAGGGAATCCTATACACATGAACCTCACACAAAACACACTACACTACAGATTACATATCACACATTTCACACTGCACACTTCACATCTGCAACACACATTTCCCATCCTACACATCTTACATATTTTTCTCTTTCTACCCATTACACGTCTCACACCTATACACCCTCTTCTTCTTCCTACACATCATACATATTGTGTGCTTTCTACATCTTCTATTCATATATTCTTTTATACATCATACACACTTTTTGCAACACACTATACATATCTTCAACATCATCTTCCAACATATAACATGAATCATACGTGTTTTGTGCCTTCCATACTTACACAAAAGTCTTGCACTGTACATTACACATCATCACACTCAAAACATTCAACAAACATATTTTCTTAGTCACACTACATATTACACATTACAAACCTCACACAACACACATTATACACACACGTCATCTTCCTCTGGAAGAACCTACTCTACACATTCATGATATATATCTTTGACATCTACTTTCACACGCTACAGTCATTGCCATATAATTCTTATTTCACTAAATTGGGACATATTCTAGTGAATTAAGACTCTAGTATTTCAAATATTGGAAGAAATCCATCTCTATTTTTGCATATATTGGATTCCATTTTTGTCTATATTAGATTCCATTATTACTATTATTGGAATCCAATAGTAGCAATATTGGATTCCAATATTGTCATTATTAGGAATTATTCTAGTTCCAATTTCACTATTATTGGATTCCAATATCGCTATTATTGGATTCCAATTTCACTGACTATTGGATTCTAATAGCACGTTATTATTAGATTCCAAGTTCACCACTATTGTAATCTAATTTATAAATTATGCAATTTTCAGATTTTAGTTTCACTATTTTAGGATTACTATTTTGTTATTATTTGAATCCCCCACATAAGCCAAGCGGTTGCTATCTTACATAAGCAAAACGACTTCTATATACATAAGACAAGCAACCACTATCTTACATAATCCTTGCGGCGACTATCTTCAATAAGCCTAGCGGTTTCTAGCTTACATGATGAAAGAACATGCTAGGTTAAATTAGCCTAGTAGGGTCAAAGTTACATCTTCCTTACGGCCACTAAGTTATATTTTCCTTGCAGCCACTAAGTTACATAATCCTTTCGGCCTCTAAGTTACATAATACCATGATAATCCTAGCGATCTGTTATCTTACATAAGCGTATAGGCTGCTAACTTACATAAGCCTAGCGGATGCTATCTTACATAAGCGTATAGGTTGTTAACTTAAATAAGCCTAGTGGCCGCTAATTTACACAAGAGTAGATTCATCTAGGTGAAATAATCCTAGTGGCTGGAAAGTTACACCAGCCTACCGGTAGAAAACTTCATAAGCCTACGAACTGCTAAGATACATAAAACTAGCCGGCGCAATAAGTTACATAAGCTTAGGTGCCACAAAGTTACATCTAGCACTAAGGGTTAAATTTGATGGCCACTTATGCATGTCAAGACAATTTTTTAAATAATGGTAATTTAATAATATTTCCCTTTAAAAATATACAACAATAGTTATTGAAATTATTGAAATTTATATTTATTTAATAATTTAATGTATATTATATATTGATATCATTTTTTTATAAATCTATATAAAAAAAGACCGTGATATTGTAAATATGCAAGTTGTCATGTGATAAAGTCAACTACTTTTATGCTTTTCCATTATGTAAATCATAAACAACAACAAAGAGTTAAGAATTACAGTAAAAAAGTTGTTTTGAGGAAATGGATTTGAAAATATATTTCCATAGGAAATCAATCCTTTGAGAAAATTACATAAGCATTGATCCCTCACAAGGGTATTAAATATTGTTCTTAAATGTGTGTAAGGTATTGCTGGATTGCTTCATGACCCCGATTCAATATTTTAATTTGAAATCCTTTCCATATTTTGTCTTGGAATCCATGCCCAGATGATGTTGTCTACATCTAATATCTAATGTCATCCCTTGATTTTCGCCACCATTGATTTTTCAACAAAGCATTCATTGTACCTTTTTTTTTTTGTATTTCTTTTTCTTGTGGGTTCCAACTAGTGTACCCTTATCTTTTAAGTGTTTGTGTCAACATCCTGTATTAGTTTTAGTTCTGTCTTTCCCATCCATATAGGTACGTTATCACCAGTCGGTCTTACTAGTATCATCTGACCTAACATTCACATCCACTACTAGGTTGAATTCCTCTCGAGGTCTATCAGAAATAGGTCCAACATATATATCCTTATTTGAAAGGTCATTTTGACAATAGTATCTATCCATGTCAAGACATGGTGCACCCACTATTTGATCATACATTGCGCTATCCCGAATTTTTTTTGGTAAAAAAAAAAAATCTTCTCGTCATGTTACAATTGACAAAAGGAATCTCTAGGGAACGTAGAACATTTTTCCAATATGTGATCTTTGGAACACAATATGCTTCTCCACCATCTAGTTGAACTCTTTTCCCACTGTGTGATGTATGCCTGAATAGCCTCTCTGCATGTTTTCCATCTCTTTGGGTTCTTTAAAGGGTGCCAATGGAGGATCCCCTTTAGGAAAGAAAGGTTTCTCATCCATTATTTTTCCATATCTAAATTGAGTGTGGACCAGACAGACTCCAAGATTGATGCTTTGAACTCTAGGACGGGCTTGTTGTCTTTGACATATAATTTAAACATCTTTGGTTTACTGATACCCATGATCTTGTGGTTACCATCTAGCAAGTGTAGTTCCAAAAAGGCCTTAAATTCATATAATTCCTTGATAAGGTACAAAGTGAATGTGTTGGACTCCTCTTGGCATGTTCTGTAAGTGTCGATTATTCGTGGTAAAGAGAATGTATCCAATTTGTACAATGTAGTTGATAATTGGTCAAATGTCCCATCTATGTCTTCATGCGTGTGACCCACTAAAAGGAAACTCACATACAATGTGTTGAAAACCCTTCTAACTGTCAGCATGGATGCAAATGTAAAAAATGTGTGATTTTTGTTATCACTTGCAGCATTATCTAGTTATAAGTAGAGAGTTGGTGGTTGTTTTCTAAATGAACTTGAACAACTACTTACACTATTAGTTGTATGAACAACCTCATTTTTCTAGTTGTATTCCTTGCACTTGTCATATGCATCATTTTTTAATAGTGTATTATGTAATGGGTGTTTTAACGTCCCACTACCATATAAAAAATCACCATACTGATCTTTAAGTGGTTCTTCTAGCTTCTGGATACATAGTGCCAATGATGTTATTGTGAAGTATTCTCCTGGCTCAATAAAAGGGAGACCAAAGTGCATGAAACCCCCCATTTTGTGCCCATGTGTTAGCATACTAGTCAAGGTGACGAGGAGATTAATAGAATTACTTATTGATTTTTTTTTTCTCGTCCTTTGTATTGTAGTTTTCATCTTGTCCATTTTTCATGCACAATGCTCAAATAGATATCAGGATTTTATGTGATTACACTCTACATGCATAGTAAGTTGCATGAAAACTTTGAATGTAATCATTGTGCCATTTTTGGCATTGATCTATTTATGTCAATGTTTCTGGACATGAGGTCATTGCATGTTTTTTCTTAAGCTCTGTGCACTTGTCACAATTGGTGAAGAAAATGTTCTTGGTGATTAAAACATGGGACAGATGTTCTTGCCATAATTTTTTGAGGTTTGACTGTGATGTTTGAGGAAGGCCCAACAGTGAAAGGCCCTCATTACACTTTCATAGTATGTAAGCAATACTATAACATACAAGCAACAATCTCATTATTATTGTAGTACCATCTTGTCCCACTGAATGATACATGTGTGGGGATATATTAGAATTATTCTCCAAATTTTTGGATATCAATGCAACATTTATAATAGTTTTTTGCATTTGTATTTGTTTTCCTGTATTTCCATTTACTACCCTCCTTTCTAGATTAATCCAAGATTGTTTGTATATGTAATAGGTGATTTTTAGTGATTCCATGACATCTATACCATGAATTCTAGCATACATCCCTTCCACATAACTTCAATTTATCTATACTATGTTATGAAGTTTGACCTTGATCACAACTGATAGAATTTGCAGTGAATGTATTAAGTAAATTTTTTTTTATGGCAAGTTCATTCATATCTAAAGTTAAATTCCAAATGTGATTGAAAGAGCTTAGAGATAGATTATAGAGACATCCTTCCTTGCAGCAATGTTTTTTCTCAACTTTAGAAAAAAATTGTTTTCTTGATTTCTCATCATTTTCCATTTCCTTTGATGTACTGGATGGAGTAGAATTTACCTTTTGGTGTTTGTAGGTGTTGTAAGGTCTTTTTATCAAGTTTTCAATACTACGACATATGGAGGATTCATATGAATTTTGGTATACCAATTGAGGAAATGGATCTTCAAATGCACTCCACATTTCTACCGGCACCTCTTCTGGAATTTATTTTAGCCTTACTTCCATAATGGAACCATCTTGATGGGCCAACTAAATGACAGGCCATTGGATGAGATATCCTTCTGATATGGAGTAACCCTTACAAAAAGGCATAATTAATTTATCAACATGCACCCCAAATATATGTCCATATACTTTTTTTAAGTGCACCATGTCTCCTCCATAGACATTTGTAAATGTTGCTTCTGCAATAAATTTGTGTTCTTTTGAACAAAATGTATCAACTTGACATTAACCCCCTTGAACTTCAAATTGATGTCATTGTTTGATGTGGTGGTTTTTTCTTGGAGTTCAAAACTTCCATTCACACGAAGTGTAGTTCTTGTTTCTAGATAAACTAAGTTTTTGATTGGCTAGGAAACTTCGCTATTGTGTTGTAGACTTGGATAACAATCATTGCATGTATTTATAATATTCTCCATAAAAACACCAAAGTATGTGGGTCCTAACACCACTCCCAAAATCACATGTTGTTCTTATACCAAGGATATAAACCCTTTAGTTATGTCACCCTCTTTCTGAGGACACTTATATTTTAGAACCATGTAGGTTGTAGAAAATTCATTCATGTCTTTAGGAGTTGTGAAATAGTGGCTATCACTGGTAGAATTCAAACCCCCATCCTCGTTAAATGTATCCTCTGAGTCATTGCTCATGATGTTTTGAATGCCATCACCCCCCACATGTGAAACATTTGAAATCACATGATTAATCATTTGATTCCTTTCCCATGGGATAAAGTATCCCTTTTTGTTAGTTTCTGCCAGGGTTTCACAAACATCAATTGTGTATGGCAGTCTCACTCTGCCATTGAATACAATACTTATCGTGACAACGAATAAGCTATATCCCATGTCTCTATAATGGAGTGTATCTTTAGATGGATAAACTAGTCCCTCCACAACTTTCACACCTTTGGATAGTAAATCCACATGTGCTCCTTATTCAAAAATAGAAATCATTTTCAACTGTATCCACAAATAAAAAGAGAAAATTAGTACAAAGAACACTTAAATCTTTAACATTAGTGTGGAGAATTGAAATCACAATGAAAAAATAAAAATATACATCTTATATAAACATATTTAAAACCTCATTTAATCCAAATCCTTAAAAATATATAAAACAAATTGTTTTACACCCTTTCGATCCTGTTGTTGTGTGTATAATTTTATCCATAAACCACATACTGTAGGGGAAAGCTTAATATTTTTTTAATGCACACATTTTATTTTGTGCATTTAAATTTTGTTGAAAAACTATTTGTAAGGGATTAAAAATAGGTACTTTTTAGTACAAAAAAAATTAATATTGGCCCTTTCTTGTAAATGAAATTAGATTTTCGAGACAACTGATGTATCACCTTTTTATTGGTTGTTTTGTACATGTGACTTGATTTTACTCATCTTATTGGCTACCTTTTTTTCTATATTCTTAGTATACAAATAATAAATGTTGACTTCAATTTTTACAACTAGTGGAACTATACTACACATTACCACTCGTTGTCATTGGTTTATTCACAATCATTGGATTCTTTCCCCTATGGCTTTCAATAGTTGTATATCCTAGCAACCGTTGTGACATAATTATTATTTTTACATGCTAAAATTAAAATATTGACTAGAATGGGAGGCCAAAAGTTGATGATCATAATTCAATGTGTGAGTGAGAAAAATTCCAAGTTCAAAAACTCACACTTCGACGTGACAGTGATAGCTGATTGTAGAGAGAGAGAGACATGGCCTCGTACATCCACCAAGTCTGATTCCTCACATGACAAAGTGTGATGCCTCACACGTCAAAGAGTGGTTCCTCGCACGTAGAAGTACGATACCTCACCCGTCGAAGTGTGATCCCTCACATGTTGAAGTGTGATCCATCACACATCGAAGTGCGATCCCTTGCTCGAAAAAGTACGTGCATTTTAAATATGAAGTGCGGATTCACACTTGGCCTTATATTTAGGGCCATTAATATTTTGTCCAAGTAAATTGTTCGTGTATTTAATTCTCTAATTGTATAGTTATGCTTATTTTATGGTAAAGAGTTCAAAATTTAGTCTTTATTTGATTAACAGTGGTGGTATATGGTTTGATTCAATTATGTGTATCAATTATTTCTAAGCATTTTATATCCTGCGTAATCTTTTAACAATATAAGTTTATTTTTAATAATTTAGACTTTATTTGATTAATGATGGTGGTATATGCTTTGTTTCAATTATGTGTATTTAATTGTTTCTAATATATATATATATATATATATATAATCGTATATAATATTGAGTAGAAGTAACACATGCTACATAGTTTTTTACTAATAATTCTCAATATTAAAGACTTAATTTCAATTAAATTTTGAAATTAAGTCTAAAAAAATGTCGAATTGTAGTTTTCATACATTAAAAATTATGTTATAAAAATGTTACCTTAATTTTAGATCGTGTTGTTGTGTGTATAGTTTTATCCATAAACCTCATAGTGGAGGGGAAAGATTGATATTTTTTTAATATAATAACAATTACACTTTTTTATAAGGTCAAATGTTACATAATTAATATTGTGCTTCCCCAAAAATTAAATGGCCCCTAAACCGTGTAATGTAAAATCCGCCACTTGAGAGTATGTTTTTAAATTTTTTATACTACATTTAATATTAAGTGTGTAACCATTATTTTACCCTTAATACTTATTTCTAACCCCAAGCACATCAACCTATCACCCAACATATGTTGGGCGATCACCTGAGGTGCCTATGAGTACCGAGCACGTCCTTTATGTGAGCTTTGTGAGAGATTTCTATTATTAATGGAGGATTTATTTGCAGAAATAGAAGTACATTCATTCACTTTAAAAAGGAAGAAGATGCAACTAGAATATCTACACATCAATGCATCACAAAAGCTAAATAAACATTACACGAAGCACAAAAAACCATATTTGAATCATGTTAAGCCAAATAACATGAGGGTTTAGACCCATAAACAAGATGTACATAATAGATTCATGTATATTGATTTAACAGAGTCTCTGGTAGCCATACTACATTCAAAAGGGTCATCTCAGACCATATACACTAAATGACAGAGACTTGGCTCCTGCAAGCCTATATGATTAGGGATCCTAACTATACGTTTCCCCATTATTTCACTTATTACAGATCCCGGTACCCATACATATGTTTAATGGTATTCCTTACAACCCTCTAGCACTAAGTACTCTAAACCTTAGCACCATGAGCTCTAAAACCTTAGCATTTCTGCAACACTTCGTTACTCATCTTCTCTTTCTCTCCATTCTCTATGCATTCTCTCTCCATTACCTCCGTGTCTCTTTGTGTGTCTAAATTCTCTTCATGTCTCTTTGTGTGTATGCATTCTTGTCCCAATTACCTCTTTAAATAGGATCATCAGCCATCACCATGACTTCTCTCCTAAGCAGATTGTGTGTCAAGTTTTGATGTGATCCTCTAATGGTGAATGCTTATCCTCTTTGTAAACCTTCCACTAGATATAATGATGCCTCTGGGAATATTCCCTGCGTGGAATATCCTTTTCTTGACATCTAAGGTTCTATAATTGCACCTTATCTGCTTATCATGCCTAGTCAAGTCCTCACATTTTTCCTCAAGTGACTCCATGATGCTAAATACGGCTAAGTCCTTTATACCCTTGTTTTTCCTCTAGCGCATGCTCTGGTTTCACTTAAACCCCTTTTTCCTACGTTCGTTTCACTGAGAGCCCTTCTATCTACAGATCTTGCGTGAGTATGCTTCTTGGTACTTAGACAATATTTTAGGGTCCAACATCACCCCACATTATGTGTGTTCTTTTTCCTTGAAAACATTATGCTTCCTCAAAGAATAAATAATAGAGGTATCAAAACAATCAAAGAATGGAAGGATGAAAGAAATGGAAGAATAGAAGAATGTGTTATTACTACATGAGGAGTGGGTAATCCTTCTTCATGGATGCCTCAATCTTCTCCCATGCGTCTACTTCTCCATGCACTTGCTAAAGTAGGTCACCCACTAATGTAATTACTTCATCAAAAATAAGTTCCTCACTCTTAGCTTTCAACATATCAACAATGATTTTCAGCTACTTTATAAGATTGCTTAACGTATCCATCCTGCGAGTGACTTAGGGGTACAATTCCTTTGGCTTATTATTAATCAAACCTTGCAAGATTTTGATTGCTTCCAATTTCTTCTCAAATTTAGCAAGGATATTATCGCGCTCCTCCCTATTTCCTTTGTGCTTCTCATGAAATCCTTTTAGATACACCTAATGTATAACAACCAAAATTCTTGTTACCCTATCTCTATTGGCATAGTTTTCATATACGGCTTCAGCTATTTGTGTGGAGGTCTTTACTGTGGCAAGGATCTCAGAGTACTGAGTCACTATCTCCCTAATCTTCAGCTTTTCCTCCTTTTGGCATACCATCACCTCCTCTACTGACTCTAATGCAATTGGTTGGCTTTCCATGGTGAGGATGCACGTCAATTCTTCCAAGCATTGCATGGTTGAGTTTTATTTCTTCTTAGGCGGGGACAGGTTCGGGTGATTCAAGATTATGGCATCTAAAATAACATCTATCTTCTTATGGATTTTACACACCTTTTACTTTTCATCCCCCATCTCACACCTGAACTGCGTACTAATTAATTCCTTTTGTTTTATCTCTTTATCCTGCTCAATGATCTCCTCATTATTTTTCTCAAGCTCTTCCTCCAAGACCCTTATCCTGTCGTTTCTACCGAATATTCTTGCCTCTACCTCCACCAATGCTTTATTAAGCGCATTACAAAATTTCTCATCAGATAGTTGTTGGGAATTTACCAGAGGGTTTACTCCCTTAGCATCAAGTATGTGCATCAATGCATCTTGGTTTACCTCAAATTTGGGTTCATCAATGTGGGACTCAAAATCCCAAGATAGCATTTTATTTGTGCACGGGTACGCAACTTCTTCATCAAAAGAAGAACAAACAAGGAGTTGGCTTATGGGCATGGTACTTCGGAAGCACACGCATAGTACCTTATTTGGATCATTAATGTAAGTCATTTCTTGTTCCTATGCCACTACTATTCCCTTTCCACATGTGCATGCTTCGCTTGGGAAGCTTACTACTAAGATAGGGTCTCCACCCATGCTTCCATACTCCTTTCCCACACTCGCACTTTCCTTCATTTCCTTCAGCACTTTCTCGGCACTTCACTCAAATTTTTTCACCACTAACTATTGGATAATTATTTCCACTTCCCTTTCTATGGTATTGTCCATCTACTCCTTGGTCAGAGTTAGGGTCTTTTGAGCCTTCATGTTTACTTACTCCCCCCTTTATCATGAGTGCTTCCCTTGTTCTCATTCTTCTCTTCATTTCCTTATTCCTCTAACTCATGTACATCATACACAGGATGATTTTGAGCCTTGTCACACTCTTCATCATCTTCATCTCCCTTGTTAGCCTCCATGATTTCTATTTCTCTTGATTCTGACCCTTTTGTCAACCTTTGCTTCTTTGTTACTGGTGATTCCAGTTCAGGGGACTTATCTTCTTCTTCTTTCTCAGGTTACTCCCCCTTACCAGTGACTCTTCCTTCTATGGTAATTCCTCCTACGATCACTCCTTTCTCACATGAGACTTCTTCCTACTGATGTAAGAACTAATGCTCACACCTAACTCTTGTGCCCCTATTGTATACATTGTCTATGTGCTTGGATACTTTTTCTCAAGAGTTTCTCCTCTATCTTTTTTCCTTAGAGTAGTCTTCTTCCGTGCGGTGGGCTCTTCAAGAATAGAGACATCATCTTCAACATAAGCACCCTTTTCATACTTAGGCCTTATGTGATATACCCTCATTTTTTTCCTCACTGTAACAGGTAATGTTACTATTTTTAACACGTGCACGTCATGGGAGATATACTTCTCCACATAGGCTTGCTTCTTGGGGTATATTAGTTTCCTATTCATCTCATGGTAGTCTTGATCCACTACACTTGGATAAAATCTGAGTTTCTTCACCTCTTTGAAATGATTGACCCCAACCTGGAAGTGCTCCGTTGTGAAGGAGAAATACAACTTATACCAAGGAATCTTGGCACCATAGACCAAAGTAAATTTGTTGATGCAAAAATGATGATATATGGAAAACTCAATTTCTCCTTACACTATTCAAGGAAACTATTTGGATATTCTCCATTCATCCCTAAATGCACCGTGCATCTACTTATACCACTTTTCCAAGTGCACCTTACGAGGGGCTATCATTGTGTCACAGGTATAATGTTTAAACCTCTTGGCAGAGGAGGGGTTCTCATCTATGTATTCCCAAACAAACTTATCTGGCCCATCGGGCACTCCAATATTTGAAAAGAAAATAGTGAGGAGGACATTACCAAAAATGATATTTTCTCTATTGTGCATGACATCTATGATCTCCTATGTGATGAAAGATGAGAGGTTATATATGGTTCACTCTAAGATCTTACAGCACACATTCATCTAGGCCTTGTTGATCTATGTCTGTATCTCTTACCCATTCATATTTGTAACTAAGCATGTGGCCATCCTCATCACCGGGTCAGTAATCACAGAAATTTTGAAGTAAAGCAAACCCTTCTTGTATTCATAATCCTCAATGGTCTTATTAATGGATTCCTTGTCTTCCAAGTAATCTTCCAATGAATCTCCTTCACAAATAAGGCCTGTGAACTTAGAAATTTGTTGGGGGTTTGTGTGCATCCTCTAACCTATGAAATAGAAGTGGTCTTCATGCACACATGACATCAACCATTGGTATAGTCGTTCATTTTTTCTGAAATAGGGAAACTCGTAGAGTTACAACAACCTATCCTTCTCCATTTTTACATTTACCTCATCCTCATAGATGGTAATTCCATCTAGTGTCCTCTTCTCTATAGGGAAAACTAGTTCTAGTGTCATTTCATTCTCTATGGTGCTTATTCGATGATTGTAATCACCGAAGAACATATTCTTGACATTAGACACCCATTCTTTACCGAGTAATACAACATATGGGTGCTACATTTCTTTGTACCATTCTTCATTGAAATTGGTAGAGACATCTTGTTTTCCCTTTCCCTTACCCTTCTTTGGTGAAACATTTGCTACTTTCCTTGATATCATTCATTCGTCGGGTCCTTAAAACTTCTTCCTCTCTCCTGGTCCTGGCTCTGTTCAACATTTTGGCTCCACTCCTTTGAAAAAATTCCTTCAAATCCCATGCCCTAGCTATGTAACCCTAGCTTGGAAAAACCTTTTTCCATAACACAGTGTAACACTCGCAGGATTCTTCCACACAACCTTCTCTGCTTACACCTGTGTACTTCTTTCCACTCTGGTTCACTGATCAAACTAGCTATGCACACAAGTATTCACAACTCTTCTTAGAACCTTCTTCGCAAGGATGCCCTAGTTCGCAAGAGCTCTTTATTAACTTAAAATGAAAGGTAGGAAATAACGCACCCTTGATCTTCTATTTATAACTTTTGATTTTTCCCATGATAAATTCCATGCCACCTACCAAAGTACTTTTGTAATAAATGTGGCTTTTTTCCAATGCCAACCTTCAACACTTTTTCTCCATGCTAAGTCTACATGAACACTTTTTCAACCTTCTGGCATGAAAATTTCTTGACCATAGAGTTTTTCGTGCTTTCTCCCATGCCGAAGTCAATTCTTATTCTATGTTTTGGACCAAGTTCTTTCCGTTGACCACCTCATGTTTCTCTTGCACTTTTTACTCTTTTACGTTTTTTCTCATAGCATTTTGATACCATCCTTCCCTTATGTTCACCTTTTCCACATGTTTTTGATTTTTTATCTTGGCCATCCAAAACCATAGATTCCAGCACTTGTCACATCACTCCACCCCACACAAAAATAGATGCATGGTCCTTTGCGTATAGATTTTTTTTAAAAAATAATAAGTGGATACCAGCACACAAACGTGCACAAAACAAAGCAACGAGAAAGGGAAACACAAAGAAAGGAAACTACAACAAAGAAAAACCTAGGCTAACTTGAAATATTACCTTATTTACAATCACAAAGAAAACTTATTTATAGTAGGGCTTCAGCCTACTCCCATTGAAATGGCCTCGCAACTGTGTTCCACCCAACACTTGTAACTAGAAAACACCTAAATCAAGTATATATGAGACAATGTATGGGCCCATCTAATGGAATTTGAATTTCCTAAGATGGCAATAAACTTGGAATCATATAATAGAACCATCTGCCCAACCTCATGTTTTTTGTTCTTAATGTGTCTATCATGTCATTCCTTCTACCTAGCTTTTTCTGTTTTCTAACTGGACATCGAGCAATAGCCCACCTCTCATCTAACTACATTAACTTATCAATCCTCTCCTCAAGTACTTGTTCATCACCTAATCCTCCTACGCACAATATATATAGCAATGGTAACATGAATTCAATAGGTAACACCACTTCTGCACCAAACACCAATTGAAAAGGTGTGGCCTTGTTAAATCTCTTATAAGTAGTTTGATGTGACCATAACACAACAAAATTTTTATCATCCTAATCCTTTCTTCCCACATCAAAAATATTGGTTAACATGTGATTCAGAATTTTTTTAAATGCCTTAGCAGTCCCATTAGCTTATGGGTGATTGTAGTGCCCCTCCTATCTCCTTGTTGGCGTAGTAGAAAAATCCATCCTCATGTAACATTCATTCTATTCCACCTTTTCAATAAACATGTTCTAACAAAAAAAAAATCCTGTTTCAATACACTTACAGCTTGTGCCAAGGTGGAAGAATTGGACATGGTGAGGGTGGATATCTATGCATAAAGTAGTTTTGGGATCCAAACACCGTATCCTTTGATTGCGTGCCCCAGTTTGTGCCAAATGGGATCCTCATGTCAGTTTTTGAGCAGTGCATCTAGCAAATAAGAAAGCCACTACTCATTTTTCCAAGTTGTATTCAGATGTGACATGACTGAGTAATGGCTCGCTCATTATGGATAAGGAATTCGAACTATTGGTACTAGTATCAAATCTAAGAATGGTCTTGCTCTATTGTTAATATTAACACCAGGCGTCCCCTTAAATCATTTGGAACCATTTGACTAAAGGCAATGAACAAGTGAAAAAATGTGATCAACCCCCTCTGCTAGTATAATCTCAAACCGTGATAAATGGATCTCTAGCAAGCCATCCTAATTTTATATCTCATTCTTGGTTAAATCATCCCTACAGGTGGAGATAAATAATCCTAAGTAGAGAGATAAGTTTGTATCCATACGGTTTCCTCATTTTAATATTTACATATTGACTGATTTGGATATGTATACTTACCTGAAAGTGGTTTCAAACACCTCTAGGATGAAAGGAGATTCTTGTTTTTCACTGTGTTGTTTGTTGTATACAAAGAAAGAAGAAGATTGAGGTTTAAGAGGCACCGTAGTGCCTAGATGTGTTGATTTTTGCTTCTTCCTTTCCTAAGCTCCTGGGCTACATGAACTATAACCTTGCATTTCCATTTTCTTCCCCACCTTTATTTTATTTATTTATTTCAAGTGGTGTTTTTATTTATTGAGGCTTTGGAATATCCCTTTTTCTATTATTCAACCAATGCCTCTACAGATTTGTCTCTTTCAATTTCCTCTACGTGATACCTCTATTTTTATTTCCTTGTCCTCCTTAACACGCTAACATCCTCCCACAAAAAATTCAGAATAAGAGCTCTGAAATAGGGTACGGATGTCCATCTAAGCATAATGAAAATTTGTATATATTTCCAGTCCCCCCAGTCAGTGCCAAAATGGGGATTTTTACCAGTGTATGTAGTTGTGAGTGCCCTGAAAAATCTTCCTGCAACATGTGGAAGCATATGAAAGGCATGTAAAATTTTAAACAAAAAAAAACAAACTTCTGAGAGAAATGTGGGTTCGTGATCTGCAACAACTGTAGGCTATTAATGAAATGGGTAAGTTGAAAAAGCTCGGAAACTTGCAAGCAACTACATCCACGGGTGTAGAGCCTCTTGTCCTTTGCCAACATTCTCTTAGCCCGTGTTCAAGTATGGAGCCTTGTGCATGCCCTAGAAAATTGTCAGAACATAATGGGAAATGTATTCTGTTGGAAAAATTCAAGTGATCAGGAAGTTTGTGTGACATGGTGGAGGTTAGATCAAGGCTCGTGAACTGGTTGACGAAGTGCCAAGTGAGATGCTGAACCAAATCTTGCGGGTTTGACTGACTCCATTCCTCCCAGGCATGGTTCACCTCCTCTCATCTTTCATAACTCTCGTACTTTAGTTTTTCATTTGCAACTTAATATAATTTTTAAAATATTAGGATTACAATACTTCTAATTATTTTATTTTAACTTGTTGCAAAACAATAAATTGCCGTATCGTAACTCACAAAAAAATCAAAATAACGCTTTTGTATTAAATCATGAACTTCAACCCTCAATCGGAGGTGATTTAGAAAAACTCCTACCCAACTAGATCACTACAATATTTATTTTTATTGACAAGACGAGATTGAATTCCTAGTAATAATGTTGACTTTCTCCCTATTTAAATAGTTAATTTTTGTATTTTTCGGAGACTCGTTAAGTACCCTTCGTAACTCTGAAAACGAGATGTTAAGCTTCATTCGTGTACCTTGGTATGTGAGGAGTCACCTTGACCTTTGGATTGACCCCGAAGGAACATATGTAATCTTTTTGATGCTCTCATAGGAGCCCTATTACACTGGTTTACAGCAGTAGAAAGCTGTTAAATCTAGAAAGTTGGCTTTTGTTTTGAACTGTCATTTGAAACCTGGATAGAGAAATTATTATCCACAAACCTCGAGTGTTTTTACTAGACAACTGCATGGAACTTTCAGTTTAGGAAAAAACACTTTTCTGGATAGTTTGACAATGGCATTTTGTAGGCCTCTGGTCATAGTTTGATAAGAACAAATTGGACCAATTAGGACCGGTGGCTTCAGAAAACTTATCGCCGTTCGAAGACTATTTTCTAGTTCTGAGTTTCATCGACTCTGTTGAATTCTCCTTATATAGGGAAATTTGTAGGAAGTTTCTCATTGCACGTTCATCCATCAAACGTCAATTTTGAACGTGGTTTTCTAAACCCTCGAGCTAACTTTTGTTCATTTGTACTGGGCCAACTACGACCAGTGGCTCCAGAAAACTAGCTGCCAAATGTAAACCATTCGCTATTTGTAAATTCCATCAGTTGCTATGAACTCTTGATACATATGTGGACACATGGGAATTTAACTGTGGTGTGCATTCTCATTGGAAGACAACACTTAAGCAGTTTCTTATCCTTCGAGTCCGTTTTGCACGTTTTTGTAGCTAGTAAGAAAATGCAAAAATAGAAAGTTGTGGAACCCTCATCGGGTTGTCAAACCATCATGAAAACATTTGGCACATGTAAATAATGGTTTAAAAACTCTATAGTGTAACTTGTGTGAAATAAAACTTTTGAAAAAATGGTGTTTTCTCTCTCTTCCCTTCTCTTTCTCTCTGCTAGGTTACAAAATGAAGTGAAATGAAATGTAATGAATACATGTCTCTAAATATTTTTTTTCAATTGTAAATTGTAATTATTATTATATGTAAATGAGAAACTGAAATTTTTTAATTATGTTAGATTAGGGTGGATGCCATGCCAGCAATTTATTGCTGATTTCATGCTCACGTAGTTTTGCAGGTTGAACGAATGATGACAAAAAGGTAATGTGTAATTTATTAATTATCATTGTAATATATATATATATATATATATATATATATATATTTCATTGTAAAATGAATATATGTATAATGTAGTCTCATGTTACAGAAAGTTATAATTGATAATTTGCTAATTTGTATGAGATGCTAGTTTTAGGGATATTTAGGAAATGTGTATTTAATCATAGGTTCAATTTGATTTATAGTACACACGGTAAAACATGTGTGATATATTTATATAAGGTAAATGAATTTGAAGTAATATATTGTAGTGCATATTCAGTGTTCAATAAATGATTAATGAGTCATCTTGTGCATTCATACTTTGTAAATGTAATAAAGAGATTTAATCGAAACAATCTCCCCTTGTAGAATATCGGAGCATAACTTGTTTTCATGTGTGATACTTCTTACCATAGAAGACATTGAAAACCATAGAATGAAATTAAACTCTGCACTCGATGGAACCTCCTAGTTTGAGTAAACAGGAGCCCAAGAATGGGTTTATCATCTTAGTCAGTATTTTTAGTGACATTTTCATAAACCTGGTAGATAGGAGCGACAAATTTAAACTTTATTTGGAGTATGTAGAGCTAACTCCTCCTTCGTATCCTAGTGGAATACCTTGTCTTTTGAAGATAGATTTAACATTAAAATTCTTCATCGAATGAAATCCCTGTGGATCCAGACGACATAGATAGACGTTGTGACTTAGTTGTTTTAGGTCTTAAACTCTTGTTAGTGAACTCCTTAGCTCCGCTCAGCTAAATGTGTTACCTTGGTTTCTCTCAACATAACACCTTGGTCATTTCTTAAAGGTGGTTTAGCATAAATATGTCATCTCGCTTAAAAATCATATATAGTTGAGGGGTAGACCTTTAGGTGAAGTTGAAATAAATCTAAACCTCAGTTGATTCAGATGTTAACTTAGGATTCATGTGTATCTTTGAGTTTTCTAATCATTTATGTCTTCAATAGGTTAGAAAAACACTTCGTAACTCCTTTTACAAGACAATGCTAATAATAAGACCATAATGTGACATAGAAAATAAAGCATATAAGAGTAAAAAAAAGATTTGAGGTTCAGAATACTGCCACTCTTGGAGACCTTATATCTCAATTAAATATATTCTTTTGTTTCAAAGAATATGAATTGCCTTGGTGTGTTCTACCTTCGAGAAAACAAAATACATCTATAAATCAAAGTGGAATTCCAAAAGTCATTGAATTAGAATAACTATGGTAGGGAAATAACTATACCGTGATCGAGAAATGTTTTGTGGTAAAAAACTATCTTGTATTTAAATCTCCATTAAATCCTAATATCTCTATATGGACACCAAGTCACATTCACATGAGTTGTAAGAGTAAAAAGGGTAGACATTGAATATATGTTTGAGAAGAAGATTCTTAGCATAAGAACAAGATAATTAAGTATTTTATATGCATTTGAATTAGGCCAAATAAGTATGCAAGTTATGGAAAATTTTGTAAAGAATAAGAAGCCAACTTAAAATGGTCAAACTACAAAATAAATGTGGAATGAACTTAAAGTTTCTGTAGATGGAAAAAGGAAAAAGTAATCCTTGCACAATAATGTTCTTAGAATGTTAATCGTAACTAAAATACAATTAAAGAAATAATGTGTTGTGGGTTCACCATTCCTGAAGTCAATTTTCTTGTGGTTGGGTCATTACTAGTAACCATTCATTGGGAAGAGTGTGGCATCGACATGCCTATGTTGTTTGCATGTGCTTATGTGAGTCAATGACTTATGTAATTGTCATATGTGAGTCAAGTTTCTATTCTTGGAGCCCTTGCTGTGTTGTGTGAAGTGAGCAATGTAGGTCAAAAACAATTATCCTGGTATTTTACTGTTGTCATTGTGTGTGTAAAATGTAGGCACTACATATGGTATCAAAGTGAGGTTCATGCTCTTGAACCTCTAGGATGGATTGGAGTTGCGATGATTCTCCATGATGGTGGTGGATATTAGAAGAGTAATTATGATATATGTTGTTATGTGAACTATGTCGTAACTATGACCTTATGGAAGCACACGTGGTGCATGTCACTTAGTGCATAATCATTATCATGTTGATGTGATTTTGATGAGAGTACTGACTCTCTTTTTTATGGATTCAATGAAGAATCCGTGTGTGATGTAACACCTTGTTGTGTGTGAAAGGAATGATATTGTGAATTGTAGAGTGTTGAAACATTTTGGCATTATGTGATATGAAGGTGTATTGATGTATTGCATGACAAAATTGATGTAAAGTGATGGAATTTTATCGTGATGTCATCACCGTATTGTGATGAGTTGTGTGCATCGTCATGTTCTATTGTAATTGACTATATGTTGTAAGTTTAGACAGTGGGTTTGTCATACGTATGATTTGTGTAATATGTGATGATTTATGTCATGATTTAGGGGCATATGGTGAGTGTATGATCCCTATTGTACAGTGATTGCACTTTGGGTATAGAATGTGGTAATGTGATGTATTGTAACCCATGAAAGTAGTGATTGTGTTATGCCCTGTATAAATACCATGCATAAGATGCTATGGTTAATTTGTGTGAATCACCATTGTGATAACGATGTAGTTATGTGTATGTTGTGAACCTTACACTAGATGACCCTAATGGGAGAAAATTGTCAAGAGTGTATGTGAGGAGAGAGGAGATGTGGACCAGGTTTTCATAATCTTGAGCTGGGTAGGAGTGAGAAAGTGGAGTCTTATATAGACTGAAAACCCACTTTTATCTGTTTAGTATACTTTGAGCTTGCTCAGTATATTATGGGTGCGGACCACCTTAGGCTCATCTTATGCAACTAGTGTCCCCTGCTCTTTCCTATTGGATTTTTCATTACATAATCCTATGTGATTTTGACTATGTTGATCCTTATAGGAGTATGGAGGGATGATTCAGGCATAGATGATTGTAGACACCTATAATTACGCCCAAGCAATTTAAATACTTAAATTGCGCTAATTATCCCCTTTCTAGCAAATCAACGACATATCATCAAAAACACTTATTTTCCCTCATATCATCATTAATTAATTACACTAAGCTAATTAATTAATTTGCCTATCCAACAAATACCCTAATTAACGACCTTCTGTTAATAAATCACTCCTTCTACCTAGACTAATTAATTATTATTAATTAATTAGCTTTCCCTTCCATTTAACCAATAAATCAATATTTAGTTGATTTAATTCCCTTATAATAGCCTAAATCATACTATATTCCTCTAGTTATCTTCTATAAGCTTACATATACCTATTAGTTAATCACATTTGATTAATTAAAACACCCCCCAACTCCCATGACTTGCTAAGCATAAATTAAACCCTTCTAAAGTAAGGTTACCTTTAATAAAGCAAGCTTATCCATTCCTAATCACGTTTTATCTTTATCCCACATTCATGAGAATGTTTTGAATCCTTTATCCTTTGGGCTATATAAAGATCCCTCCACCTACTTTTTTACTTACACCTAAACTTCTTAAGAGAGAAAATGCAAATCATATAGCGAAGAGACTAAGAGCTTGCCTTTTGTTTTCTTGAGAGATCACCATTGTTAAGAGCTAAAGATTCATATTCTTGCATTCTTTAAGGATCAAACAGAGTAATTTTTGATTGCCATTTGAGATAAATAAGTCCATTCATTCTTGTTGGTAATCTAGGAGAGTAGAGATGTTAAAATAACATGCATAGTTTTGATCTCATGTTTTCAAAGTTATAATGTTAGTTTAGATCTTGTTTAGTTCTCTATCTTGATGGTGTTTATGTTTTGTTTTAGCTAAATTGTAGAACTATTTTAGGTGGTAGTTCTTACTTCATTTGATTTATCATTAAGCAAAGTATACATGCACACACTTGGCACACCTGGTGGGACATACTCCATTGTCCTTTGCACTTAATTTCAAGTTTTTGTAGTTAAGTTTCATTTTTGGTTACTAACCCTCTTTTACACATGTTGATCTAACTTGTTTTGTTGAGTTTGCATGTGTTGAGTCTTCCTTGTAGGTATAAAGGAGGTGAAGTGATGTCAAAATTATAATTGATGAAAAAAATTCAATATTTCTCCATGTTTTCATTTTTAGAGCTTACTTTGTCAACATTCTACATGCTAGTTTTGTCAATTTCTTGAAATTTTTTAATTCTTGAGCATGTAGGTTAGTGTTTGATAATGCTGAGTCTTCTATTTACATATTAATGTGGTGGGTTGCTGTTAAAATTTAACCTTGGTGAGAAAATTTCAATATTTCATCATGTTTTTATTTTTAGAGCTTACTTTTTCATCATTCTACATGCTAGTTTTGTCAATTTCTTGAAAATTTTAAATTCTTGAGCATGATGTTAATGTTTGATAGCATTGATTCTTCTATTCATATATTAATTTGATGGGTTGTTGTCAAAATTGAATCTTGGTTGGAAGAATTTACCCATTTTACAGATTAAGAGATGTTTTTTTGACATTTTTTGAGTGCATGTCAAGTGCATACCCGTGAGCATAAGAGCATATGCATAACCCATCTTTCGAAGGCCATAACTTTTACTCCTGAACTCAAAATGACTCCATTTTTTTTGTGTTGGAAAGGTATTGAAGTTAACTATGCAATGAAAACATAAATTTAAGATTTATACTTATAGAAATTGTTTTTTTTTGTTAGTTTAAAACTGGTCATTTTCTAACATGTCTAAAGTTTTGATCAGTGTTGTATTTCCATGCTTCCTTGATTTAAAACAAAGCGTGTGTATGATATTATCTTGCACCTTTTGGTGATCTTGAGAATCAAAAATAAATTTGATCTATATATTTTTAACATTGTGATTAAACTTAGAAATTTGATTATTCATTTTGCTTAAGGGAATGAATCTTTTACAAAGCATTTTTCAATAGTCATTTGATTTGAAGTTTTCCATTTCTATATAGTTGGGATAAAGTTTGTGTATGCTCTTCTCTTGCATTTTAGGGTGATCTTGAGAATCAAAAGTAACTTTAGTCTTCATTTTAGAACATTTGGTAAATTGGAAACTTCATCTTTGACTTTTGGTTTAAGGGAATGAACCTATTACAAAGCATTTTTCCATAGTCCTTTGATTTGAAGTTTCCATTTCTATATAGTTGGGATAAATTTTGTGTATGCTCTTCTCTTGCACCTTAGGGTGATCTTGAGAATTAAAAAAAAAATTAGTATTCATTTTATAAGATTTGGTAAATTGGAAACTTCATCTTTCACTTTTGATTTAAGGGAATGAACCTTTTACAAAGTATTTTTCAATAGTCCTTTGATTTGAAGTTTTCCATTTCTATATATTTGGGATAAATTTTGTGTATGATCTTCTCTTGCACCTTAGGGTGATCTTGAGAATCAAAAACAACTTTAGTCTTCATTTTATAACATTTGGTAAATTGGAAACTTCATCTTTCACTTTTGGTTTAGGGGAATGAACATTTATCAAGAATTTTGTATGGTTCATTGATTGAAAAGATTTTCTTTACTTTTTAGTTGGATTATTTGTTGTGTATGCTCTTCTCTTGTATCCTTGGATGATCTTGAGAATCAAAAGCAACTCTTAATCCTCTTTTAAATAATGTGATTTTCTTGGAGAACTACTAACACTTGAGTACAGGACCTAAAAACACTTATCAAAGAAAGGAGGAATCAAAACAAAATCAAAAACTACTAATACAGTTGTTATATAGGTTGCCAAAAGGTGTTCAACCAAACCACACCTTATTAAACAAGATAAAAAGAACAACATATTCAAACAATGTATTGCAGGTTTTAAAAAACGGTACATCCCTCTCCGCTCAACTGGAACATAACCCCTTTGGCATAACGCCTTAAGCTAAAACAATGGGGGCGGTTCCAGGAACCCCAAAGTATTCCACGCAAGAGGGAACCTTGTGGATGAAACAGGAAGTGCTCCACACTATCTACTTGACTAGTGATTCCTTTGTGAGATAGCGTTACAGGTTGTCTATTGTGGTGACCCCAGTGATAGTACATGTAGACGCACTAGTTGTCTACTATTCTTGAAGGGGGTAAAGTAAAGTCGAGATACTCCCAAACTAGTCAGTGTGACTTTTTAGGTAAATCACGCTCACTCGTGGAAACTTTGTAACACCTAGGGTGAGAGAACCACCTAGGAGAATATACTTTGGCCAGGAGCCCACTTTGACCATTTTAAAATAATGTTGAGTTGTGAACCTTCTTTTTGAGAAACGTGTGATGTATTACTTTTGCCTAGTTTTTACTTGCCTTAGGGCAAGGTGAAACTCTGCGGAAGTGAGGCTAGCATTTTTCGTCATTTTTCTTGATTTATTTCATTCATATTCTTTTGACACTTTGTTGATCAAAAGAGGTGTGATTACCTTTGTGTTGCCATTTGACTATTTCTCTCACTTTTATGTCCGTTTACACCCATCCATGTTTGCGGCTGGGTTAGTTAAATGTCTAAAATGAGCGAAGGCATTTTCACATCATTTGGTAGCCATTTTGATCTTGATACCCACGTCAAGATCATCATTGTAGTTAGGTGTGGTTCATCACCACGGAATTCCATAGAGGAGATAGTTTGTTTGTCTCATATCATTACAATTTTGATATTTACGTCTTGTTTCTTGTAAAATTGACATAAATACCTATATTGTATGGTTACGCTTCACACATTTTAAACTATTCCTAGCTATACTTTGAGATTTTTAGTTTGGTTCTATTATTACCTTGATTTTAAAGAGTGCTAGGTGTTACCATTTGTGCATGTTATATCAATAACACCTCGATATCAATGCTTCCCTTTCTAGCAAAGTGGGTTAACATATCTTGGTGATATTGTCGTGTCATTCACGAATTGTAATTGGCACTTTTTGAGATATAGGTCTTAATCGAGTTTGAGCTCGCTTATCATATATCTTGATTGGGAGATCACATTGAGTTCTTGTATTTACTTACATTTTTTCATTTCCTTGAACTTGGCATAAGTGAAAACATCTTGTTGATCATCTTATGACGCAAACTACTTTTTGAAACGTAGTCTAGGAAGTACTCCCTTTGATCAAGTTTTAATACCAAATGCTTGTATCAGGGGTGATTTATCACTCTATCATATTGGTATTCTCACATTGTTGACATATTAATACTCTTAGCAATTTCATTTTGCATTTCACTTAGGGGTAGTCACTAAGATTTGCACATATCTACAACTCACCCTAGTGAAACTATCACAAAAACATGGCTCCCAAAACATGTCTAGGGTTAAAGAAATAGATATATGAGGAACCAAAAGCACACACTTGGGAGACCTCTAACAAACAAGGGTTAAACCCCATCATTGGACATGACTTAGGGCCATTGTTTTCTGCAGAAAAGGAAACCGAAGAGATGGTCGATCATAGTGGAGATGAATTAAAATCACCACACGCAAACTTTGATTTTGACGCCACTCTACTAGATGATTTTCTCCTTAGAAAAAAAGATAGATTTTTGGCACGGGTCATGGAATTAGGGGCCAAATTTCCCACTGAGAATGAACCAATATTACCTGCAAATGACACTACTAAGGAAGAACGCCCTCTTATCAATATGGAAGATATTTTAACAGGAGGGCATGCTTCCACTTCTTACGTAGAAAATGATAAAGTGATAGGGCATAGAATACCCCTCATCAAAGTTCCATGAAGAAACAAGATAGAACATGAGACAGGGGAAGAACCTCCACAATACGAAGAGGAAGAACCTTTAGAAGAAGAAGACACAAAACAAGTCACAATCCAACAACTTGGTAACCTAAGCTGAAAACTAGCTTTGCTTACTTTCTAGGTATAGAAAGACACAAACAAGAACGTTAAAAATTCAAGTCCTAAGTTTAGAATCCACGAACTCCATCGAGAAAACCAAGGAGAAGAAGACACAGGGTATCATCATGTACATGTCCCCACTTCTCCCACTAGAGAACAATTGCTCGCACAAGAAGTGCAATCTATGAAAGCAACGCTTGTGAGCATAAAAGATAGCAATATAGGGAGTATTAGGAAATACCAATACAAAGAACTATGCCCCTATCCTTTTGACAAGACAATGACCCTTCAACCCTTTCTAAAGAAATTTGATATGCCAAAGTTTGACAAATACAAAGGAAAGGGAGACCCAAGGGATTATGTTAAATATTTATACATGGCATGTCAAGAGGTGTCTTATAGTGATAATTACCTCATCATACTTTTTCCTAAGAGTCTCGGAGGTCAAGCATTGGAATGGTTTACGTGCTTACCACGAGGATCAATTTTCACCTGGCTAGAATTGGTGGAAAGATTCGTGTGTCATTTCTTGTATAACATAGAGAGTGACATCACCATGGCAGACTTGTGTGGCACAAAAAAACACCTAAATGAGACCTTCACCAGCTTCCTCCAACGATGGAGAGGGATAGCTAGTCGCTTCCCTTGCACTTTCCCTAAGAAGTAGCTGGTCAGTATTTTCGTCCCTAATCTCAACCCAGATATAGCTTTCCACCTCCAAATGCATTGTGTTCGCACCTTTAAGGAGGTTATCGAGAAAGGGATTCAAATAGAAAAGGCTCTCATTACCAAAGGCACCCTCAAAACCCAATCTAAAGATAACCAAAGTGTCAAACCCGTTGAAAATCTGAAGATCTTTAACAAAAAAAAAAAACGTGGTGGGAGAAGGAATCACTGATTCCAAATGTGTTCAAATGGTCTAAACCAGTCAACCTTTTAAATTGACCAAGGGCCCAATTCAACCACCACCAAAGTGACAAACATTCACCTCCCTCAATGAACTGTTGTCCATCATACTAAAACAGTTGGATGTGGCCCACATGATGACCTATCCTACAACAAAACCATTTGATGACAATGCTCCTAAACCTTCATGGTATAAGGAGCATGAATACTTCAAAATGCATTGTGTTAAAGGTCATAAGATAGACAAATGTATGCGGCTTCACCACTATATTCAGGACCTCATTGATAATGGGGAGATATAGGTGGATAACCCTGGCAAAACGTAAACACCTAACAAGAAAATGGGGATTTATAAGGAAAAATTCCCTAAGCATGATAAGTCAGAAAAGACAAAGCCGGATTGGGGAGTCTCATCCCAAACCTATAAAGCCGTGAATTACTTGTATACCAAAAGAGATAACAATCATTATGATTCGCTTATCAGATGTATTCACTCCCCTACTAACTGTGTCAATACCATCTGGATCAAGGGAAAGGACTACGCTACAGTAACAAGGCGCGCCCACCTCGTGATCCTAGAACCCTCTCTGTTGACCCCGTAAACTGGTAAATATAACCTTTTAGAACAACTTGAGAGGACACTTGCTAAGATCTCGATCTTAGATCTTCTCAATATATCCAATGTTCATAAGGACATTTTGTATCAAACTCTTCAGGAGTCGGGAGTGCCTTTAGAAGTCAATCCTACGTACCTTCAAGCCACGGTGGAGAATATTGCACCAAGTGAGCATCTCACTTTTAACCATAGGGAGGTCCCTACTGAGAATCCTAAACATAATCTTCCCTTATACATTGAGGTAGTTGTCACCCACAGGAAAATCAAACGGGTGCTTATGGATAACAGATCTAGATTGAACATCTGCACGCTTAAATTAGTCAAACAATTGGGACATACAGAGGTAGATCTTAAGTCCCATATCATCACTATCACCACATACGACAACGTGGAAAGAGAGTCAGCAGGCACCATTACGCTACCCATGGAGGTGGGCCCCACTTTCCATCAGATGAAGTTTCATGTCCTAGACTTGGAACTTCAATATAATATGCTTCTAGGCTGACCATGGATCCACGCCATGTAGGTTGTGTCATCAACATTTCATCAATGCATCAAGATAAAGCATGAGGGACATACGGTAACAATACCAGGAGACTCAGAGCCCTTTGGTCATTGTAGAGATCTCAATAGCTTTACACGAAATGGTACATACACATGTCCCTCCACGGATATGGACATTCCTTTTCAGTCTGAGGCTATGGAATCCTAGCTGGATTCAAATTCTCTTAGGTCTTATGCTCATGGGGCGTCTACTTTCACATCTCCATTTGATTCATGGGAAATGAAAATTCTAGAATATGGCTGTGGGGAGTATAATGTACAACAAGCACTCTTGGTTTTTGACCTCTCCTTGTCACCCAAGACTAGAGGTTGACCAAACTACCACTTCAGGAGACCTAGAGAGGAACACACTATTGGGTCGTTCCTACCTAGAGGCTTGTTAGCTGAGGAAAAATTGCTTGATCCACCTACTACTTGGGCCCCTGAGGACACTCAGCCATCTTGTTATCAAACCCCGGAATATGAAAAATCTAGTTGAATGATGTACTCCATGGGCTACAAAGGCCGAGGATGTGGGAGGAATGAACAAGGACAAAGAGAACTAGTCCCTCTTCCACATTTCAAAACATAAAGATATAGCATTGGGATTCACCCTTATGGAGCACACTCCAACAATCAAGATGTGACTTGTTCTGAGCATGAGGATAGCTTCGAGTACCTAGACAAAGATACGGATTCCCATTGTAGCCTATATGAGGATCTGGCCTCCATGAAACTTTTCATGAAAAATGTTGTCCTGACCATAACCCTCACCGAACTGACCCTTGACCTTATATACCCTTCCCTTGTTAAATGGGACCAAAAACATCACATGCCATTAGATTTATTCAAGAGTGACGAGGCTAATGTAGAGTTCATGGGCATAAGGGATACAATTCCCATTGGAGATCACAAGAAGGGTTTCTTTATTGACTTAGACACCTATGCCTACTTCGGCGAGGAGGCTGAACTTCGTGGTCAGCAAAATTTAAAGAAAAGCGAGGGAAATATTTCTAAAGAAAAGCCTCGGAAAAAATCGAAGTCAAAGTCACATAGTGAAAACCTCTTTCAGGCACTGGCTGACAAACAAATAAGAAAATCGAAGGATAAACAAAGTGACCATGCCAAGGATGAAAATCTCGTAGAGACATCCTTGGATGAAGATCTCAACCTACCTCCCGATCCTATGTGTATGGAGGATTTATCAAAATTGTTAGTTGAAGAAACCATTGATGTCAACATTGGTACTGAAGAAGATCCTAAGATAGTAAAATTGGGGGCATCACTCTCAGCTAGATAACAAAAGACGTTCACTATGTTATTGTGAGAGTTCATTGATGTGTTTGCATGGTCTTACCAAGACATGCCCGGCCTAGATTCAAATTTGGTCGTGCATAACCTGGTCGTGCACGTAGATGCCAAGCCTATCAAATAGGAACTCCAAAAGATGCATCAAAGAGTGGCCTTGTTAGTCAAGGAAGATTTGGAAAGGTTGCTTGCAGCAAGATTCATCTGACCAATTGACTATTCTGAATGGATATCAAACATTGTTCCTGTCTAGAAGAAACCTGTCAGTATCCAAATCTATATGGATTTTAGAGACATCAATAAGACTTGCCCTAACGATGACTTTCCGTTACCCAACATTGATATGATTGTTGACTCAACAGCAGGATATGAAATGCTATCGCTCATGGATGGTTTTTCGGGTAATAATCAGATTAAAATCGCTAAGGAGGACCAACAAAAAATAACTTTCACAACTCCTTGGGGCACCTTCTACTATTAGGTGATGCCATTTGGCCTTAAGAATGTGGGAGCAACTTATCAGTAGGCCATGATAGTAATATTCCACGATATGATTCATGACATCATGGAAGACTACGTAGATGACATCTTAGGAAATTCCAAAACCAGAGAGGATCATCCTATCATTTTGTGGCATATATTTGAACACCTACATGAATACAAAGTCAGGCTAAATCCAAAGAAGTGTGTCTTCGGTGTGCTATCTGGGAAACTATTAGGCTTCATCATGTCAAGACGAGGTATTGAGGTAGACCCTGCTAAAGTGTCTACCATCACAGAAATGCCTCCACCTGAGAATATCAAGTAACTACGTAGCTTGCAAGGGAAAATTCAAGCCAATCACCACTTTATCTCCCAGCTTGCGGATAAATGTCACTCATTCACTCATTTGCTTAAGAAGGAAGTTTCTTTCATCTGGGGACCTGAACAACAACAAGCATTTAATTTTCTTAAACAGTACCTGGCTAATCCACCTATCCTCATGCCTCCCACTCTGGGAGAACCACTTTTTCTCTATATTTCTGCTACGCAATACGCTATTGGTGCACTGCTCGCCTAATACAACCTTAGCCATAAAGAGAAAGTAGTTTACTATCTAAGTCGCACCCTCATCGCCTATGAACTTAATTATCCTCAGATTGAAAAGGCTTGCTTGGCCATTGTTTTTACCTTTCAGAAAATTCACCATTACCTGCTAAATACTATGACCAAGCTCATATCCAAGGTCGACCCACTCAAGTATTTTTTGTCCAAACCCGCCCTCACAAGTAGAATGGCTAATTGGATCATTCTACTCAGTGAGTTTGATATAGAATTTGTCCATCAAAAATTAGTTAAAGGACAAGTACTTGCCGAATAGCTAGCGGAAGCACCTTTGTAAAACACAGAACCTTTGAGTCTAGATTTTCCAGATGCATCTTTGCTCTACATTGAAGAATCTGTCATATGGCAGATACATTTTGATGGATCTTTTACGTTTCATGGTTCAGGTGCAGGAGTGGTCCTTATTACTCCTTTGGGTGATCCTATATCGCAAGCTTTCCACCTAGCCTTCCCTTGCACTAACAACCTTGTGGAATATGAAGCACTCATTGCAGGGATGAAGCTAGCCATCAAGTGGAACATTCAACATGTTAAGGTTGTAGGTGATTCACAGCTAATCATCAAATAGGTTAATGATGAGTATAAATTTAAGGATGATAAGCTCATACCTTACAAAAAGTTAGTGGAAACTCTAAAGGAGTATTTTGTGTGCATCACCTTTGAGTAGATTCCAAGAGCATAGAACAGATCGGCGGATGCCATGGCAACGGTGGGATCTATGCTTCGTATTCCACTAGGGAACAATGATATGTCGTTTTTTGTAGAATATCTACACCAGCCCACGTATGATGTGTCAAAATCTTACCTGGCTTGTGAGGTTGTTGGTCCCTATTCCCCGTGGTACAAACCCATTTTCACCTATCTTAAGGACAATACTTTCCCTCCCAATATCTCCCGTTCTAAAAAGCAAAGACTGATTCTCTAGATATCCCGTTACACCCTTTTAGGAGGTACACTTTATCGTTGTGGCTATGATGGGAATCTATTATGTTGTTTAGATGTGATGGAGTCAATCCAGGTAATTGAAGAAGTACACGAAGGAGTATGTGGAGCACATACCAACGGAATGGTCTTGGCTAAGAAACTGTTAAGAATAGGTTACTATTGGCCCACCATGGAAACTGATTGTTGTAATTATGTTAGAAAATGTGTGCTTTGCTAAAAGTATGGAAATTTCATCCATGCTTCATCGCAACCATTGCAACCAATCACTACCCCGTGGCCATTCTCCAAGTGGGGACTTGATCTAATAGGGAAGCTTACTCCTACCTCATCTGATGGTCATACACATATCATCACAACTACAGAATACTTTACAAAATGGGTGGAGGCTATCCCTTTAACCTATGTCATAGGAGAATAGATTTCTAAATTCATCATGAATCACATTATTTGCCGATATGGTATCCCTGCAGCCATTGTCACGGATAATGGGAAGTAATTTAAGAACAAAACTGTGAAAGGTCTTTGCCAACGCTTCCAAATCAGATTGAAATGGTCCATGTCATATTACCTCAGGGTAATGGACAAGCTAAGGCAACAAACAAGACTTTGGTAAGGATAATGGAGAAGATGGTTAGTAAAACTAGTCGAAACTGGCACCTACAAATCCACCCAGCCCTCTGGGCCTACCGAACATCAATTCGCACTCCTATAGGTGTGACACCATACTCCCTAGTGTTCGAGATAGAATCTATCATCCCTTTAGAGATCGAACTCCCATCCCTGCAAATTTCTCTTCGGGACTAATTGGATAAGGATGAAGATTATCGAGTGGCAAGATTGGCTGAGTTAGAGCTCCTAGATGAGAGGCGCATTCACGCTCTTAATCACCTGAAGGTATATCAACACAGAATCTCCCACAACTACAACAAGAGAATAATCTCTAACCAATTTGAGGTGGGTGATTTAGTTATGAAGGAGAACCAGTTCAACACCAAAGCAGAGTGAGAAAAGAAAGGGAAGTTCGAACCACACTGGTTAGGACCCTATATCACAGTTGCCAAGTATGGCACTGGGGCATACAAACTGGCTCACCCCAATGGTGATGAGCTCTGATAGCCAATGAATGCCATGCATCTTAAGAAGTTCTATGCTTGAACATGGCACACATAAAATAAATACAAAAACATAAAAAAAAATAAAAAAATCAGGAAACGAAAAAGAGAAAACAGGTTGTCCACTAGTGAAAACCATGCAATTGTGGCACTTTGGACAAGTCCTTGGGTGAAAACCAGTTTTCAGTGCCTCGGGAGGATTCATTGTTCACAATCATTCTGTATTAGAAGGGTAGTTGTCTTTGGCCTTGACCTGGTTCTACCTTTGAGTTTCCTTGTGCACACCATCTTGTCTCACCTTGATCTGGCTTTGCCTTCTTCTATTCATCTGTAAGGGACATGGTCTTTCATTATTTCCCATCTTACGCTAGGGGCAACTCAACAAATTCACCTTCTTATCCATAAGCGCATGGCTTCTGCCCTTGTATATTTCCCACCTAACACTAGGGGCATCCATGCTTTCTTGGTTACTTGCACATAGCTTTGGAAAATTGTTAAAACTACAAAAACAATAGAGCATTGTTTCGAGAAAACACAAAAACAATAGAAAATTGTTTCAAAAAACACAAAATAATGTAAAATTGTTTGACAAAAACCTAAACAATAGAAAATTGGTTTATGAAAACATATCTTACAAAAACATTTACTTGCATTGTCTTGTTTTCTTGCTTTGCTTGTTGCTTGTATAGTGTTTTGCATGCTTACTTTTGAGTTGTTTGTTGCTTGGGTGTACTTTGTCATAGTTTATCTTTTCTTTCTTAGAATAGATTCATTCTTTCTTGTGCATATTGTAGTAGGTTTCAGCGTGTAGTGTGTTAATTCTTTATTTCTTTCTTAATGCATTTGGTTGTGTTTTGTTACTTGTTAATAAGGCATGGTGATTCATGGTGTATTACATTAATTCCTGGTGTTCTTTGTAGCATTTGGTTGTGTTTCTTGCATGTTCTCTATTTTTTTACCATTCACATCAAATTACCATCACTATCATCACATCTAGCATCATCTATACATCATATATAAACAAAAATGCTAATTTTTACATCATGCATGTATGCTAAGCTAATCATCACATATCATATCATCAATGGGGGCAAGAGGGGTTGCACATAATCAAAAATCTATCCCCCCCACACCAATATCATCATATCATCCCATCCATATACATCAAAATATCACTTGAAAACAACATTTGATATTGTCTACAGATCTATCATCTATAATCTACAGCATGCCTCAAACGATCACGTGCAATCACCATCTCTTCTGAGTGTTAGAGCCTCACAGTAAGTTTTCTAAACTAAGCAGTTAAAATGAACTGATTGTGATGTTTTTACCCCCTGGGGGGTATATTAACCTATTTTTCACCGATCGGACAACCGGGACACTCGTTTAACTCACCATTTCTCCTTTGTTCGTTGTGGAATAATTATTTTTAATTAAATAATTTTTTTCTCTTATTTTTCACCGTATTGGGGCATTTTTTGTCCAATACCCCTTTCTTCTCCCCCAGAAAATTTTATTTCTCCCTGGAAATTTTTATTCTTCTTCACACCCTCGTAAATAATTATTTTTCAAATAATTATTGTCTTAATTTTTCCACTAAACAAGGACAATATTTGTCGTTTGTTTCTCTTTTCTTCCACCCAGGGCACTTTCTGTTGCCCCTAGGCCCTTCTTTTTCTTCTTCTCCTTTCTTCTATTGTTTATCATGGTTTAGAAAGCCAAAACAATACAAACATTTACTATATCAAAAAAATCCAAAAACAAGGTAAAATTTTTCAAAAAATTCCTAAAATGTAAAACACTCTACAAAATGGTAATTTGCTTCTTACGGTTGAAACTTGTGTCCTGCGCATGGTATTTTCTCCATATCCTATTGGTTTGTCTCACATCTTCCCTTATTAATATGACTCACTAATCACCGGATTCACAACCATTCACAAAAGCTAGCTGTTTGCTTTGTTTGTACTATGGGGCACTTTTGGTTGCCTGGTGCTGTTTCGTTGCGCACAAATACTTTTCATGGACCCTGTGTCAATTTTCATTTCCCCTTGCACGTATCCTTGCTTGGGGCATCATTTTTTAACCATTTTCATGAATCATGAACTTGTGGATCTCTCCAGCACTAATAAAAAAACATTTATACAACTGTCTTGACTGTTGTTGGGTTGGATATGTGCGTTCGTACTTGTTTTCCCTGTTTGATGAGCTTGTTTCCTTCTTGTATTGCATTGCATTTTTGTATGTTGTGTGGATTTGGTATTTTCAGCAATGGAAAATTGTTTTTATTATGGCTTTTCATGTCATTCTACCTTTGTTTTATGCTTATATTTTTCATAAGGGTCGATGACATAGTTCCTATGGCAATATGATGACATCCAAATTGTTTCAAACAAATACACGGCTAGAGGCTGAGCTCTTCTCCCCCCTTATCCATATTTCTTCTACACCACTTCCCTTTCACCCCTAATTCTCCCTCTCATTGAGGTATCCTACCTCGTCCCCCTTCTTCTGCATATATCTCACCTTTTTTGATCGTCGATCAGCTTCTTCTATCACCCCATCAAAACTCGAGGGGGGCATCTCTCCCTCCTACTAATTTTTCTTCTATCCCTTCAAAATCTCTTTTGTCTACTATCTTTGAAGTGGCATCACTTATTCCACCCCAAAGAGGGGCAAATGTAGACACCTATAATTACGCTCAAGCAATTTAAATACTTAAATTGCGCTAATTATCCCCTTTCTCGCAAATCAACGACATATCGTCAAAAGCACTCATTTTACCTCATATCATCATTAATTAATTACACTAAGCTAATTAATTAATTTTCCTATCCCCAACAAATACCCTAATTAACGACCTTCCGTTAATAAATCACCCCTTCTACCTAGGCTAATTAATTAGCTTTCCCTTCCATTTAACCAATAAATCAATATTTAATTGATTTAATCCCCTTATAATAGCCTAAATCATACTAATATTCCTCTAGTTATCTTCTATAAGCTTACATATACCTATTAGTTAATTACCTTTAATTAATTAAAACACCCCCCAACTCCCATGACTTGCTAAGCATAAATTAAACCCTTCTAAAGTAAGGTTACCTTTAATAAAGTAACCTTATCAATTCCTAATCATGTTTTACCTTTATCCCACATTTATGAGAATGTGTTGAATCCTTTATCCTTTGGGCTATATAAAGATCCCTCCACCTACCTTTTTACTTACACCTAAACTTCTTAAGAGAGAAAATGCAAAGCATATAGCAAAGAGACTAAGAGCTTGCCTTTTGTTTTCTTGAGAGGTCACCATTGTTAAGAGCTAAAGCTTCATATTCTTACATTCTCTAAGAATCAAACAAAGTAATTTTTGATTTCCATTGGAGCTAAATAGGTCCATTCATTCTTGTTGGTAATCTAGGAGAGTAGAGATGTTAAAATAGCATGCATAGTTTTGATCTCATGTTTTCAAAGTTATAATGTTAGTTTAGATCTTGTTTAGTTCTCTATCTTGATGGTGTTTATGTTTTGTTTTAGCTAAATTGTAGAACTATTTTAGGTGGTAGTTCTTGCTTCATTTGATTTAGCATTAAGCAAAGTATACATGCACATAATGATGACAGTTACATTATTTGATATACTCACTTCTAGTTACATGTATATTTCTACGAGCTAAGACTTGATGTCCGAGTGCCAGCAACTCGAAGAGTACCCCTTTTGGTGGTGGTATGAGGCCACATAGTGATTGTAATGTGTTATTTTCTCAATACGTATTTTATTTGTAAATTAATCATTATCTCTATTCTTGCTAGAACCAGTCATTTTCCTTATCTACATGTTCTTATATTTTGGGCATTTATTTGTTTGTTGCATTAACATTCAGATTTTGCACTAACCATGGCTAATCAGGCATTTGTTTTTCTTATATTTAAATATCTCTTTTTTCATGTTTAAAATTTTTATAGCCTTGCCAAAGGCTTTTTTTTTTCCACTTGGCATTTGACTGAATTGTTATACTGGTTCTAATGTCGTAATGTGTTGGAATAGGGTCATGGGATTCACCATGGAGTGGTGGAACCTATGGACCCACTTCGTTATGTGGGGGTACGACCCAAGGAGTTACAGATAACTAGCGGGTTATTGAACCATGAGTTACTATGTCACTTGGGTTGGGGGTGACGGGGCTCTATGTGTACAGCATCATAGGGTGACTCGGTCTCATTAAAAGGAGAAAGGAGATGGGCCTCTATGGTTGAGTGACCTGACATTCTGATGGTGCTCTATGGTTGAGTGACCCGAATTGGTTTTGGCACTATGATTATTTCTCCTCGGGATGTATATGGAGTTATTTGGTGATGGTTTGGGAGGTATATGGAGTTGTTTTTTGATACTCTAGGAGATATATGGAGTTATTTCTTGATATTTTATGTTGCGTGGAGTTAGTGTTATGAGTTATGTGTACTCTTGTGAGTCTTGTTAGACATTTTTATGATTGATGTTTGATGCTCCTCTTGGTTACTATGTACTATTAGATATTGTCTTGGCACTGCATAGGCACTATCATGGTGTTTGAGTCATGTGATACCAATTGTATATGTATCAGTGTGATGATTTTGTTTGTCAGTCACATGTGTGTGTTTGATTTATGCCTATAACATAATTATTGGAACTTACTTTTTATGTGGACTACTTATTTTCTTTTCATGGTGGAATTAAAGGTCTTGTGATGTGAGAGTGTGTAGTAATATGCCTTGTGGACCTTTAGTGTTGTGTTTGAGCCTTGTATTACATCTTGAGGAAAATTATTTTGTGGAACCCATGAACATAAGACAATTGAAATTATAATCAATGAATACGAAGAGTTTGAGACTTATAAATATTGTAAAAGAAAATACTAATCAACAAATAAAGTAAAAGATAACTGACTACCAATTTTCACTGAACATTAAAATTTAAGATATCGCCTAAATTAAATTACTTGCTTCTGTTTGCATGGTATTAAAAAGTTGTTTCGTTAAACATCATGTGTCATTTTTTTTTTAATTTTTTGTTTTAGTAAATTTTCCAATAGCGTAGCAATATTGGCATACCCCTTGATAAATTTCCAGTAATACCCCATATGCCCAAGTAATCCATGCACCAAAATTTGGCTGGTAGGTTCCCCTAATCCCACAATAACAGAAACTTTGGCAGGATCCACGAGCAAGCCTTCCTTACATATGATATGCCCTAACAGGGTTCCAAATGGAGCAGCGAAAGCACATGTCTTAATGTTGAGGGATATCCTCAACTACCGACATCTTTCAAACATCAACCTCAGATTGTCACAATGGTCCCTCACTAATCCGTATATTGTTCAATCATCCATGTAGACTTGTAGAAACTTATGGATGAAGTCCTGAAACACCTGAACCACAATGCGTGAAAATACAATAGGTGCATTCTTTAGTCCAAAAGTCATGACCATGTAGGAAAAAATTCCCCATTCAGTGGAAAAATTTATCTTTTCTTAGTCCTCCTTTGCAATTCTAACTTGATAGTATCCTAAGAATCCATCTGTGAAAGAATAGATTTTATGCCTCACTACTCCTTCAAGGATCTCCTCAGTGAAAGAGATTTGAAAGGGGTCAATGACACACACCGCATTCAAATCTCGGTAATCAATGCAAATCATTATCCTCCCATCCTTCTTAATGTTGATGACCATTGGAATTATCCATATTGATTCTTCAATAGCCTTAATGATGCCTAATGTGATCATCTTGTCAATCCCCTCCTTCAATTTGACGCACAGATTCAGATTCATTCGATAAGGTCTCTTCCAGATCGGGTGCACACCTTCCTTTAACTTGATCTTCATTTCTTCCAAGGAGTGGTAAAATACTTTAAGCTCGTGGTACCCAAGTGAAAACAAATCCTGAAATTTTCCCAATAGATTAATGATATTTTAAACCTCCTTTTCTATCCAATAATCTCCAATAGTCACCTCCTTAGGTTCCACCTCCAAACTAATTCTAACCTTCTTGGTTTTCAGGGGTTCATGGTAGGTGTTCACTTTCTCATCAGCACTATCCATAACCTCATGTGTACCCATAGTGTGGTTAATGTCCAAGTTTTCCACCTCTTCACCATCGATCACATAGACCAACTTTCCTTTCTCTTTTTCCATGCATGCATGCTCAAGCTGTATCTCCTTTGATTCTTCCTCATCGAATCATGCTTCTAAGATAGGTTCACCTAATTATTCCAGTATTCTATCATCCACAATGACACTATCTCCCATACTTAGGTCATTAACAACCTGCAACGCCTCATCCATCAATGGCTTAGTACTCTGATATTCGAAAGCTTAAAAGAGATCAACCATCAACTCCTACCAATTTCCTATCTGATGGGGCATCTCTGAGTGAATGTACCATGTGCACGCCCAACCTTATAAGGTGGAGTATAAATTATGCACCCATAAATAAGGCATCAAGGCTTATGTTCCTTCCATCCAAGCCTTCTCACATGCTTGGATGTGAAACGAGGCAGGTTCCTTCCCGTGATAATCTTGTATGATAGCGGGTGCATTACTCTAGATAAACTTAATATAGAATATGATTATCACTTCATGCCACTCTAGAAGGTTATCGTGTTGGGCCACCCATCAACGTGTTACAGTCCCAAGTAAGGTATAGATAAATATCCTTCTTGTTTCGATATCACATGTCCATTGGGTATTCATTTTTTATAGGAAAACATCAGGGTCGTCTCCCCCAGTATAACTTGGCAATTTATTTCCTCCTAGGAGATTGACTAAGTGCACCTTTTGTTACTCTCATCATCAAGCCTCTTGAATGCATTCCCACTAACTCATATGTCCCATACACCCAATTGTCACATGCCACACTACTTGATATCACTTATAGGTTGAATGTCTTCCTACTAAATAACACCTTATTTTGTTGGTTGCACAACCTCGCGGTCCCTGATACTGCACACATAAATTTTTTCTAGGTATTCTTCTCCTAAAGGATCAATATAGGGTGTTGACTTCCCATTCGTCAAATAAATGATAACATGTTCCTCCTTGTTCTCAAAACTTATATACCCCTTATTGAAATATAAGTCAGCATTGTTCTTATAGTACTAAGGGTGCCCAAGTAACGCTAGAAAGTTGTCCCCCTCAGCAAGTGCTAAGAATTTGAAGTCTCCAGTGAATTTTGCTAGGGTTCATTTTAAGACCCACCCTCCGAAAAAATAATTTAGAATGGGTGGAGAATATCCAAAATCAAATTTTGAATCAATGACGAATTTCTAAAAAACGTTTCGTGGTAAAGGTGATTTGGCAGGGCACATTTTCTTGGATGAGGTACAATGATAAGAAATATTGGCAAAACATATGCATAAGTTAATTTTACATATAAATAGTAGGTGAATTCACCCATATAAATAACTTATCGGTGGAAATTTTAGGTTAATTGGATGGGAGCCGACTGCTGAAAATTATCCATTTCCAATTTCCAAAATCCCTAATATTCGCGAGTTTATGAAAATATGCCACTAGAATTTTCCCTAAATTTTCCCCCTTGGATAGTGATAGCATCATGCTTCAAAAATCTAATGGGCATTACCTTTGTCTTGTTCACCATATACAACACATTTGAATATGGCTGTAATGGTGGCCTTCCCATTAGATTCCAGGTGTCCAGGGTGAGAACATTAACTTTCACACCTGTGTCAATTAGAATATTACTTAGGAATCATCCATCAACAACTAAATTTAAGGTAATAGCCTTATCATAGTCAAGGTTGTGTGGAGGAAGGTTATCTTGCAAAACCCACCTCTCACACTCACCTCCAGCACTTGGTACTTTACCTCTTAACCCTTCTCCTAATAGAGGAATGATATTTTATTGGCGCAACATCTTACACACCTCTATGAAATCATCTATATCCGATTGAGGGACCTCAACACTCTTCTTCTTCTACAACTTCTTAGATTTCTCTTTTAGAAATTGAATCTCCCATTGAAGACTTTTGATTACATCCATGGTCTCTTGATGTAATTCCTTTCAATGGATAGGGTTTAGATACTTCCCATATACCACCTATTCTCTTGTAATCAAAGGTATCTTCTTTGGTATTTCCTTGGCATGCATAGCCTCTGCTCATGTCATCACCAGTAAATATTCTAACTCTAAATCATGCACCACCCTTGGCATCCACTGCAATTCTACCTTCTTCGTGCTTACCATCCCGATGCCCTTGTATTTCCATTGTTTTTGGATCATGTGTTCAAATAATTATGGGCACTCCTTATACATGTGCTTCTTCCCACACAAAGAGCACTATAGCAAGTCAGGAAATTCACGCTTGTAATGCTCTGTGGACCCACAGTTATAACAAGTTTCGTGAGGAAATTCACTTCTTCCACCTTTACAATTTTGATGACCTCTAAATCCTTCTCAAAAGCCTCTTCCATGAGTTCCTCCATCTGTGCACCCTTCATAGTGATGACCATCATTCTTGATTTTTTTTGCAACACTGGTATGGCACACACCAATATCAATGACAACATATATCTGGTCAATCAATCTACAATCCTTGGTGTCATGAGTAGTAGAGGTGTAAATCTTGTAATAGGAATACACATTCTTATGAATCACACACTACAATAGAGGACACCTACTTGCATCATGATCTCAGTGAAAAATATCATAGTTTACCGTCATGGTGCGTACCAATCTTTGAGGGAAAATGTCCTTTGTATGCCCCTCTACCTCACAATCCATGCACCATAGGCCATTGCGAGTCTCATGTGCCAAGTTTGCAGATAGCTTCTCTAGATGATTTTCCATGGAAACAATATGAGATTCAAGAAAATGACTAACACCGGTATCCATGCTTCCTACAACCTCAACACGCATGGAAGCCTCTAAGGCCTCACGCGGGTCTATAACATTATTTTTGACAACGCTCTCCTGAAGGGCATTATTAATCCTCCAATAAACCATTTAGCTTGCTGAGAAGGATGAATATCATAAGAAAATTTTGACAAGAGAGTCTTAAAGCACACATCATACTCCCGCACACTCTCTGCCATACCTTGTTGAATCTCCTTCACCGTACTAATATTTTTTTTTCAAACTTGGGAATATGGAATTCAGCTAGGAAGGCTTTACCCAACACGATATAATCTACTAATTTCTGGTGAGGGTCATACTTCCGGTACCAACTATGCACATGCCCTTACAATTTCATTGTAAAATGACTTTCCTTCCGTTTTGGGGTAGTGATCCCGTTTGTGCACCATAACAACTCACATTTTTCTACATGCTTCACAGCATCCTCAACACCTTTGTAATATGGAAGATGCAAATACATTTCAAAGAACACTTGCTGAGGTGGTTGAGGCCATTGTCCACTTGATCTAGGACCTGGATTCCCCCTAATATTTCCTCCACCACTAGATCTACTAGATCCATCAGTGCCTATTTATCCTGACCCACTAGATCCACCTTCCATAGCTAGAAAAGGTCCTGAAGTCATTGTGCCTTATGTCCCCACTGTCCCGCTAAATTATACGCCAATAATTTATGATATTACACTGCTACTAGATGTGTTTCCCACGCCACTTCCAGACATGATACCAAAGATTTTTATACCCATACTTTGTCCAAATGTTGTACCAAATAATATACCTCTAGACATAGGAAATGATTGTGCAACCATGGATGTACCAAATGAAAAATTATACCTCCTAGGTTATGATTGGTTACTTCCACCAATACCAACTAGATTAGTAATACTTATCTCTGGATTCAGAAAACTAAGTGCCAAGGTTTAGTCACCAAGTGGATTTAGATGTGTGCTAACAAATCTTCTCCTTTCTTCATATGATGAGCTCTATCCAGAAGTTGAGGGGGTTTCCCTTCTGTGCTTGCCAAGGTGGGGTAGTGCAGATTGCTCAGGTTCCACATCCTCCGCGTGAACCTCAAATCCTTCCCACAATGTCTGCCTCCATAAATCCATCACTCTTACAGCTTTGCGTTGTCTTGAAAAATCCCTCTCCTGAGATTTATTATACTTGATCCACCTCTCCTCTCTCTCTATTTCTACCACAAGGTCTGCCATCCTTCTACCATGCCAGCTTCCGCACCTCACGCCTAGTAGGAATTTAGTCAGCCATGGGAAAGGATTTCAAAATCAAAGTAATGAGTAGGATCTTGATAGCCATTGGAATAACATGCAAGAATTATCCTCTAGGCTCCCTGAAGAACTCAAAATTAGCAATCTCTGGGCAAGAATACATAGAAACGGTGTATTCCAAGTTATAACTAGTCAACACTCTACTCCACCAGTGATAAACAACATGGGTCCATGTCAGATTGGCATCATACAACCATTTATATTCCTCCCTGGTCCAAACATGAGGTCTATAGTACCTTCTCATCCTTGATGCATATACTGATAGCCATTCATACAATTCTACTGGGAAACAAGAGAAGTATGTCTCATAGAGTTTGTGATATAGGTTATCATCCACCCATTTTCATACATCAAACTTAGATCTAGTACTAAACCTCTGAGAAAACGTATCCTCTACCTTTTTAAGCCATGCTTTGACACTATCCAAGTTCAAGCACTCTATCATCAAACATTTATCTCACAATAGCTTCAAAAGAGGGTCTCAGTAATAGAACCAAGATGTAATCAATATTTTACTCTTCATACTTCTTTCTAACCCATAGTGCATTGGCCTATCATCCAACATACGTTGGGAAATCACCCAAGGTGAGCGCAGGTGCTGAGCCCCTCCTTTATGTGATATTTACAAGAGAGTTCTATTATTAATGGAGGATTTATTTGCACAAAAATAAGTACATTCACCCACTTTAAAAAGGAAGAAGATGCAGCTAGTAGATGTACACATTGATGCATCAAAAAATCTAAATAAACATTACACAAAGCACAAGAAACTAGATATGAATCATGATAAGCCAAATAACATGAGGGTTTGGATCCATAAAGAAGATGTATAGGATAGATCCATGTATATTGATTTAACAGAGTCTCTGGTATCCATACTACATTCAAAAGGGTAATCTTAGACCATATACACTAAATGACAGAGACTCATCTCCTGCAATCCTATCTGATCAAAGATCCTAACTATACTTTTCCCCATTATTTTCCTTGTTACAGATGCCAGTACCCATACATATGTTTAATGGTATCCATTACAACCCTCTAACACTAAGTACTCTAAACCCTAACACCATGAGCTCTAAACCCTTAGAGTTTATGCAACAATTCGTTACTCTCCTTCTCTTTCTTTACATTCTCTATGAATTCCATCTGTGTCTCTCTATGTTTCTACATTCTCTTCGTGTCTCTTTGTGTGTCTGCATTCTTGTCCTAAACACCTCTTTAAATAGGATCATTTACCACTGTCATGACTTCTCTCCTGAGAATATCATGTTTCAAGTGTTGATGTGGTCCTCCATTGGTGAATTCTTATCCTCTTTGAAAACCTTCCGCTAACTGTAATGATGCCTCTGGGAATATTACCTACATGGAATATCTTTTTCTTGACCTCCAAGGTTCTAGGCTGGCACCTTATCCGCTTATCACACCTATTCAGGTCCTCACATTTTTTCTCAAGTGACTCCATGATGCCAAATACAACTAATTCCTTTAAAACCTTATTCTACCTCCCGCGTGTGCCCTAGTTTAACTTAAAACCTCCTTAAACCCATTTTTCTTATGTGTTTTTCCCTGAGTACCCTTCTATCTACTAATCCTGCACATTGGCGCCTCTTGGTAATTAGCCAATATTTTAGGGTCCAACAAAGTTGTAAAATACTAAATTTTAATCCACACAAACTATGGTAACATCTGTATTTAATGCAATAAAATGGAAAAATCTATACTCATTTCGAAGGTGACCACACCAAAACAAGGAGCACATACATAAATGGGGGGAAAATAAAGTTACATATAAATAAAAGAGGTAAAGCATTATTATTTTATTTTAAAGAATTTCAGTTTATACACCCATTTCACAGTGATTATAAATATTGCATTTGTTAGTAGGTAATTAACCAATTTTCAATGCCTCTCCACATGTTTTGATTATGTGATTTTATAGAGTGCATGACCCCTTGTATATTTATTTTTAGAAAATGGAAAATACAATTAAGTTTAGATAAAAAATGATACGTAAATTGTTTCATTTTTTATTATTTATGGTAACTAATAAATTTATAGGACATGGAAATATCATCATTTTCCTTGTTTTCATGTTTCAAATCACAATTTTTCAAATCAAATCCAAGAAACTATGCAGACAATATGGTTTTTTCAACACAGCTAAGCATTTGTCATGTAAAGGACTTCTACGTGCAAAAAATAGATGGAAATAGTGTCTCAAATTTGTAAGAGAATACAAGTGGCACATAGAAATTGGGTCCTTGCATTACACATTCACAAATCAATCTAAATTCTCCATATATTGTTGATGATGTTGATGATTCAAAATTAGAAGAAACATTTTCAATAACCCATGCATATGAAAGAGATATAAATAAAGAGAAGCTGATGAAAGAATACAAAGAAGAGTTGTGGTCAACATATGATGTGAAAACATTTATTTTAAAATACAAAGAGGTGTATGAACATTTAAACAGTGGATATATCGGTTAGAAACATTGGGATAATATAGTATATGCTTTTAATGAATTTTTTGGAAAAGCATTCACTGGGAAGCAATGCAAATAAAAGATGAATGGGTTAAATAAAACCCTCAAGAAGGAGAAACAATTAGAAAACACAACATTTCCAACACAGTCAACATAGACTTTCTATGAAGATATAGATCACATTACACAGAAAACACACAAGGTTATTTGTTTTAATAGAAAAGAGAGGGTTTTATACAACTTCTATGAAAAAAACACAAGAGGGAAATTATAAATCCCTTCTATCAACATTGAAAATTTGGAAGGAAAAAAGATAGAAACCCCTTTGAATAAAAATGGAATTAAGAGAAAATATGTGAAGAGAAAAAGAAACTCTTATGGAGATTTGAAAAAGGCAATCGAAAAAAACATGCATCTATTGTGTCAGAAATTGAGCAGGGAAGGCTTCAACATGAGCGTGAAAGAATGGAACAATAGATAAAGCTAATGGAGAAAATATTGGATGTACAACTTCAAGTCACAAGTCATTTTACCCAGGTAGATTACATTTTTTTTTAACCTAAGTAATATAGTATTGCATAATTCATTCCATCTTAAAAGAAAAAAGAGAATGCATTAGAGTTAGCTAATACTTCGTTATTTTACATTCTTCCTTTTTATTTCATAACAATGCCAATGATCAACATCATGGGTTCCACCAAGATCATTGAGACACACATACAAAGATAGTGTTTTTGTAACAAAATAATTTAAAAACAATGTCGGTAAACATGTACATTTTTGTTGAGGACAATATGATAATTCAATTTTTAAGACATCATTTGAACCACATATCACTGGTAGTATATTCAAAGTATGGAATACATATATACTCTCTATGTAATTTATAGATGATACTATTGCCAATGAGCATGTTGTTCTTTCATTGATAATGTTGATAATTTTGAATTAATGGTGGCACGTGTAACACTCTTTATTTGTTGGACGGGGGGTTTATTAGCTAGGAAATATCCTAGCACATGAGTTCATATTGAGGTAATTAAAATTAATAAAAATAAATTCAATATATCGATAAAAATGAGGGGGTGAAAGGGTTTCATTTAATAATATTTTGAATCAGATATTGGAGGTAGGTTAGAGAGGTGGGCCAAAGGAAAGGGAGGTTTAATTTTAATATAAAACTAAAACATTTGAACCCTAGTTTTTAAAACTAAATACCTTAAAATTGTAATTTAAGCAGTGTGTTCATAAATTTAAATTATAAACTCTTTTTGAATAAAGAAATCTCAATTAAGAGATTCTTAACAAAGAAATAATAAGATAGTAGAAAACTAGGATTGAGTATGCTTTTTAACATAAGTGATAATATTATTTCAACATCTTAATTATTTGAAAAACTATTGATAAATGATTAAAGATTAACATGTATAAGGTAATTGGTAATAGGTCTTGAATGGCTTCGAACTATCTTTTGAGAGAAAATACATATTAAAAAAATGAGTGAGAAAAATGATATATTTTCTGTTTAATATATTAGGGTAGAAATAAAAAGGGGTAAATAAAATTGTCATGGAAAAATGGGTAAGTAAGGTACATAGAAAAAATATGGGGTATTTTCATTATAATAATATAATGGGAGGGGGAATTATCAATTCAATAATTAGAGGTAAAAACTAGAATTAAGGGTTTTATTTAATACTCTTTGAACAAACGTGCTATACCATAATTTTACTAAGTGAACCCCCCGTGATTTTTTGGCAATTCTCTTTTCTTTCTTTTCACTTCAGTTTGTTTGAGTTTTTGGTCTAGTGCAAGTATGGTCTTTCTGGGGTTCGCTTTTATCGATTTACATGGGGAGGGAAGTTAAATGGCCTTTGCTTCGGCCATCTCCCATAGGCAGCTTCAAGAAGTGTTACGCTACAGTTTTGTGCTTGAGGCCAAGGATATAGAGTGTGTGTTGGGTGATTCTTACATGCAAGATACTAGCAGGGCCAAAGTCAACTAAGAAATCGTAGAGACTTTCATTTCCAATTACATTTTACTACATTCGATGAAGATGGATGTTGTGGAAGTTACAGAATTATTCATTTACCCTATTCATCACATCGGTTTGCAATTTAAATTGGACCAATGTAACATCCTTGACCCTCTGATTTTGGTGGAGGAGGTGGATGAATAGGAAATTGGATCAAGGAGTGGGGTTGATTGGCTCGGTAAGTGGTATAGGGAGTTGATCTTGCATGTTGAGGTTGTTCGTGATCTGTTCTGACATGGCAGTCTAGACCCTAGCAGACTGTCATCTTTGGATCTCTATAATACTCATTTTCCTATAGAATTAGCCATTGACCACCTCAATGAGTTTCAGGAAAATGCCAGGGCCGATTTTCTTCTTTTGTTGGGTAAGGCCAAACAATGGATTGGCAGTGTTTCTGGTAGCAGCCGTCAAGGTGTGGAGGGAGGCAGGGGTGTCACATTAAATATGATGCTTGGAGTTGTGAGTAGGGTAACACGTGGATATCCATTTCAAGGGGTGGTGGTTCACTTGGATGAGGAGTAATTCTCCTTCCTTGTTGGTTTTTTTGTGGTGTTGTTTTGTGCTCTCGGTGTCTTGTTGTTCCTTTTTCACTGGTGCTTCATTCTTCTCTATTTGAGCCATTTTTGGGGGAATTTTTGGTTGGTTTTTTATGTTTTGATTGAGTATGTGTTTTTGAGTGCAATTAAATTGAACACTGTAAAGTTCATGTGATATTCAAAATATGATAATTCAATATGTGAGACATCAATTGAATCACATATCATTTGTAGCAGAGTCAAAGTATGGAATACTTATATACTCACTATGTAATTTAAATATAATAAAATTGACATTGAGCATGTTGTTATTTTGATGAAATTGTTGTTAATATTGATAGTTTTTGTGTGTGGTATATATGGTTAATATAGTGGTTCCCCTAAAATTAATTGGCCATTAACCAAAAAACGTAAAGTGTACGCGATATTCAAAATAAGTTCACCATTTAACAGCCATTAATTATCCATTAAATATAAATCAAATTAATACCAGCTATGTGTCTTTTATAATTCATGCACTGAAGAAAGTGGTGTTTCGAAGTGTTTGTTCCATATTAATTCTAGATTGTCATTCGTTAGTATATTTCAATAACACTTAAATTTGTGAAGCTTCGTTTGAGAACATTTTCTTAAGGGAAAAAATTCGTAAGCATAATAATTAATTGGAAAAGCAGATCATGGTTCAATTGGAAAAAATTTGAGCATTGTTTGTTTTCTTGAAGGCATAAAAAATCGGTATGCATTATCACCTTTTCTCCTTCCAAAATTTTGAAATTCTATGTATGTAGAATATTACGTAGCCTTTTCAATGAAATCCTTATTTCTCTACTTCCAGTAGTCAAATATTTCTATTCTTTAATGCTCTTTGACAAACACTTCTCTACTGATAGGGTTTGACACCTGTTTATCGTTCTTTTTACCAATCCCTAAATGATTTTCTAAGTATGTGTGTACCTCGCTTGCTAGTAATGTAAAACATGTTATGGGTATTTTTTACAAGAGGAATGAGAAATGATTCATAAAATATTTGAGATGGACATTAATGATTAGTGGAAGTGAATAAAATGGGTGTTGCTAAAAAGAATGAGGAAAAAAGGATTTTTCTCAGTTAGCGTTGTTTATCGTTTAGGGATTTTGTACTGTGGGCAGCCGGTTTCTATAAACATTTCATTTTAAATTAAATTGTAGTAATGAAATAATGATAATAACTTCCAATAGATGAAATAGTAATAGTAACACAAATTTTTTTACTTGTTTACAATAATTGTTTGATTACATAAGGAAATTGTCAGAAATAAAAATTTTCAAAAACATATATATGATTTCCAAAGCAAAAATGTAAAGAGTTCTATTTTTTTAGGTTCCTCTTTGAAAATGAGTGAATTAGGGAATTATAAAATATACTATTTGAGAAGTTAGTGTAAATAATATTCCAAATAATGTTTCACTTAATTGATAGTTCTGGAAAGACATACAACATTTCTAGATTAAAATAATAGGCTCCGGTTGTTTTAGTTAAATTATCTAATGATATATCAACAATAAAAATTATAAGATTTCATTTCTTTTATTTCTTAATGTGACAATAAGCATATGGAAATAGGGAGATGTGATATCATGAAAAATTATGATATCTAATAACAAGGGAGATTCTACACAGGGTTCAGAGTCTGTATCTTCATACTAACACTACAAAGAGTGTGTTCATTATATTTATTAGAATTATACCATGGAATTTGATACTTAATTTAATAACTAATAATAGATCACCATCTCTTTTGAGATTTCATTTATAATTAAAATGTGGAATTTTTATCTTGCTTTCAATAACTTATAGTAAATAGTATGATAACTAGTTAAGGCTTGATCCCTTACGAGGGTATCTAGTGTAACACTTGGCTCAATTTTTTTTTGGAACAAACTAATGAGAGCTAAGCAATGTGTGACCCTTGAAGAAAACATGTAATGGAACTATTTTCTCAGTTTAATAATAGATTTCTAGTGAATGATGCCTTGCGAACACTAAGTTTAAAATATTTTGTCGATGTTGATCATAATGACCACTAAGCCTATAAATATTTTGTTGTGGCTGACCTAAGAGACCTCTAGGAACATAATTTCGTATGTTTTGACTAGTCATTGTGATATTTAATGACCTACGAGGTTATAAAATTATAATTAATTAAAGAGATGTCCATTCAATGGTGTTTTGGTAACACTAAGTTCCAAATATTTTATCCAGGCAGATGTTATTGACCACTAATATTTATATAGTTTCTTGTTAATGCATTAATAGTTTTCCTCTTAATGATACCTAATGACCACTAAGCTATAGGTATATTCTTGGGGCTGATCATAGTAATAGGAAGGATAAGAAGCACATATTTATTTGTTAATGATTCCTATACACCATTAAGATCCAAAAATATGTTGTGGCTAACCCTAATAACCAATAGGATAAGAAATACTCATTTTTGTACCCCTCAGTAGTGATCGGATTTGCATTTTTTTTCATTGTAATAAATGTTGTTCTTTGAAATAAGCCTAGATATGTAGAAGGTTTTAATAGGTCATTGTGGCTGAACATAGCAACCGCTAAGATCAAAAATACGTATATCTCAACCCCCACCAGTTTAAAGAATGTAGAAAATTTTCTCATTCTAATAATAGTTGTCCTATGATTAAAATCCTAGACACTTCTAATCTATAAATATTTCATTGTTGATCAACTTAGTGACAACTAGGATCTTAACTACGTAAGAATTGAAGCCTCAAGAATACTTATATTGACAGAACTTTCTCATTGCATGAATATTTTTTACTAAAGTGACACTTAGCGAATGTAATGGTTAAAAAAATGTATATCTTTACCCCTTAGTGGTGCTTGTACAACAATTATTCAGTCATTCCATTAACAGTATGTATGTGAATGATGTCTAGTAGTGAGACATATTCATGTTCTAGTAATGAACTAATCATACATAACTAAATGTTGATCCCTTATGTATACATGTAATACAATAATTTTTTAATTCAATGATAGATGAACATTGAATGGTGTTTTGCTAACCCTAATCTCTAAATATTTTGTCGAAGTGGATGTTATTTATTGTTAATCTTTGTATATTTTCTTGTTAATGCATTAGTAATTATCCTGTTAATCATGCCTACGAACCACTAAGATGTAGGTATATCGTTGCAGCGGATTGTAGTAACTATGATAAGAAGTATGTATTTATTTATTAATGATTCTTATAAATCGTTAAGCTCTAAAAAATATTATGCAACTAACCCTAGTGATCACTAGGATCAGAAATACTTGTGTTTATACACCTCAGTAGTGTAAGGATTGGCGTTATATTGCTCATTGCAATAATAGTAAGGCTTTGAAATAAGCCCAGATATGAAGAATCTCTAAATATTTTTTATGGATGAACATATTGACTGCTAAGATCAATACAACAAATATCTTGACACCCCACTAGTTCAAAGATTGGAGAATTTTTTCTCATTCTTATAATAGTTGTCCAGTGGATAATACATATAGATATGACCAATCTCTAAATATTTCATTGTGGCTAAACGTAGCCATCACTAGGATCTAAACTACGTAAGTCCTGAAGCCTCAAGATTTATTCTATTGACACACTTAGATCAGACTTATATCTACGCAATGTGGATGGTTGTCATACAATAGATAATCCTTCCAAAATATGTTGTGTGAGAATTGTCAAGAAAGTTTTTACATAGATTCTAAACCTAGCGATCCATAGTTGAATAAATAGTGATTACAATGGAAAATTTTAATTATAGGAGCTCAGCGACCACTAAGATAGACTAGTAATGGAGCTTAGTGGCCGCTAAGAATTTTATTTGATACGAAGAGAAATTCTTGATCCCTCTTGATGGAAAGTAGTGCAAAAATTGGCTCCACTAGGTAATGTATGGATAAATTTATACAATTATAGTCATTGACAATTACAATCATTCTAAAGTTGTACATCTAGTGATTTCTATGACAAAAGGTAATGAAAGTATCTCTCTTTTTAAATTAAGAAAAAAAAAATCCTAGTAGTCTTTAAGTCATTCCTTTCAATTAGGAATGGATTTTCGTGGCTGTGAAGCATTTTATTTGATATGAACAAATGTGAATTACGAAATAATCCAATGCTCAATTTCAAATAAAACTAATTAGGTATTTGGGGGTCCTAGGTTATTATTTGCAAAATGTGTTATGAGAGAACTAAACATTTTTTTAACAAATTCTTCTTAGCGACCACTGGACCCATTATTGTGTTTTTTTTCTCACACACTCTTTTCAAAATTTTAAAAATTAAATCTTAATGGCCTTTACACTATTTCATTAAATTGGTGTTAATTACCAATAATTAATGTTAAAACTATCCATTCATATGTCAACTTAGATCCTCACTCTCGTTAACATCTATGTTTTCAAACTTTCCTTTCATGTTATCTACACAATGTGGATGGTTGTCAGACAATGGATAATCCTTCCAAAATATGTTACGTGTTAAATGTCATAAAAAATTTTACATAGTTTCTGAGCTTAACGATTGCTAGGATTTGAACTATGTAAGTTTTGAAAACTCAATAGTGCTTATATTGACAAACTTAGATATTTGCATTAATATTTTTACTACTGTCATGCCTAACAAACACCATGGCTAAAAATACATATATATTAAACCCTCATTGGTGTATGTACAATCACACTTTTCTCATTACATTAATAGTAAGTCTATGAATAATGCCCATTGACTGCTAAGATTTGAATATTTAGTAATTGTTGACTCTCACGACCACTAGGATCAACACTTCTTTCATTTATTTGGAAATTATTTTCTAAGCTTACTTAATATTTGTTATAAGGGACATATGAAGTTTCCGTAAAATCAATTTCATCATTTTTCTTATAATTTTTTTTGTTAATGATGTATGCAGCATTCGTGGCCCTTAAATTTTTCAGCATGGTGAGAGAGTGGGAAATGAAAATGGTAGATACCTTTTTATATTCCAATGAAACCAAAAAAGTAATAAGAGATACCTTGTTCAATCGAACAACCTTAGATGACGAATTTTAACATTACTCAATTCTATAGTCCATAGTTAAGAATGAAAGTGTTGATGTTGATGCCATAGACATAATGGGTATACCGGAAGAGCAAGATCTATGGTTCTAAGATGTAAGGGAGATAAAAATAGTTGGCCTCCATTTAATTGCTACCAAAACAGAGGTTCTTCCATTTATGGATTTATTCACTTCCTATCTATTTCATGCAAAGTCCAAGGATCTGTCATTATTTTCTAAATTAGGGGAAAAAAGAAATCATTTTTTTGTTGGGAATACATAAAAAATTTATTATAAACTTATAGAGCCAAACTGCTAGTACAACTCAAATATCGTCGAGTCCTAGATGGCCAAAAGGAGAGTAAGAGATGTTTTGCAGAGTTGGGAATTTGAACTGATGGATAATATGGATGTTTCTAAGCTGTTCAAAATCCTTATTAAAAGGTTTAGACTAGGATTCCACATTGACATGACACTCCTATATAAGCTATATGGAAATATGTTAATATCTAAGGTGGATGTTTCCTGGATCTCGTTACTTTCTTTTATTATTGATAAAGACAAAATTTACTCCTTAGGTCAAGTACTTTTTTCTAATTTGATGACACACAGAAATAATTTTTTCGACCATGGGAAAACATTTTATATGGCTTCCTATCTTCTCGATGCTATCATTAGTGTTCTTAATTGTCTTGATTTTTGTCAATTCTAGTCTCCTTCGAGCCCTTCAAGGGTAAATGAGCAATATTCAGACTTGTATGCCCATTATTTTAGATTGCATATTCAATATATATGCATTTATTTATATCCTATTGTCTATCAACAATTACATGAAATGGCACCACTAAGAATATTTGATGTCATCCTCACTTCCATAAGGAATATGGGAGCCATATTCTTCTATCCAGCATATACATTTATCATGATAGAGGGGATCCTTACAACTCTTTTTTAGTTTCCATATTATGTTCCAGAAAACTTGGTAGTACAAGAGGTTGCATATCAGATTTGCATTAGTATTTCTTTAAAGTGTAAGGAGAAGAAGCTTAAAACACATCCCTTCTTCCCAGTCTTTGTGGGATGTAAACTGTTTAATAGGTGGCCCAATTTAAAGGCTACCTTAGCCCATAAAAATTCATTTCATCTCCTTGAACACCCTTTAAGGCCATATGACAAATGGAATAGTGTTTCCTGACACCTTAATTCCCTTAAAGGACAGTTTAATATACTATATGCTCATGCACATGATGATGATGATTGGGTATGGATTACCCAAACACAAGACAGCCTTGTTCAGAAGAATGTGAGGGAGTAAAGGGTAGTTCCACCTTTGAGAGAAATTATTAAAAATGGAGGATATGAAGAGAAAGAAAGCATTGTATTCGAGACATTCACAACAACCTTGTGCTCCCTTATCTCCACCAAATGAATCTAGACCTAAGATTCGAGAAGTCATGTTTAAAATGAATAAAGCTCTAGCCAGTGAATCCCTTGTGCAACCCTCTAAATATTCTCCATCCACTTCACAATAAGTGAGAAACTATTGGGCATAGTAATTCATAATTTCCTATAAATTACATATAGATTGGATGGCACAAGAAGATCCCTTAATGAACATTTAATTCAATCCAAAGACAAGAACCTTGAAAAGGGAAACTAAAAAGAAGATGTCAACACAATAAGCCATCATTTGGCATGAAAATTCAAAATACCTTTTCACTCTTACAAAGAAAATGAAATCCAAAGGATCCCATATGGTACAATATGAGGAAGATCAAGAATAATTTATAAGGGCCACATCAGAAGCAGTTGTAAAACTAGTGAGGGGAGTACGTGCAAGAAATATAGAGCATGAAACTTAGTTAAAGGCCATAGTTAATCCTGACATAGTTTCATATGTAGAAGAGGAATTGCATGGATTGTACAATAATATAAGTAATCACATCTATGTAAAGAAGGAGGAAAAAGAGGTCTTGGAAAACTTTTGAAAAACTCATTACAAGAGTGGCATCGTTGCAGAAAACATCAACACATATGGGGAAGGTCATTGAAAAATGAATTTGTAAAGACCTTAGAATTATTACCATGGACGATATTGGTATATGCCAGACATATGCTAATTATACAAAGAAAATACTAAGGCAATGTAATGAACATGAAAGAAAAATTTCTTTACAATTTGATGACATTATTTCTATAGGAAATCATGTTTGTATAAAAGCTTCGGTTATGGAAATATTTAAAGGATACCATGCATTGGTTTCTAATAAAGAGTTCGCAACATCCATTCAGTAATTCATGGTTAATTTTCAAAGGAGAATAAATGATGTGAACAAAGGATAAGCTTTGCGTGTCATTGAGATTGTTTCCAAAACAAGGGGAAAAAATACAAAAAATAGAGACTCTAAAGGAAATTTCCAAAAACTCATATGGTAGTCAAAAGTATTTGTTTGACAAGTCTTTTGTGTTATATGTAATCATAATTCTAGATATGTATAAGATAAAAATAGATTCTCATATTTGTAAAAATATCTTTTGAGGATGTAGGACAACAAGATGATAAATCAGGTCCTAAAAGAGGGAAACAAACCCAGGAAGCAACTATACCCATGGGGTCAGTTCAAAAATAGCCCATAGTTAAGGAAGTAATCATTTCTGCGGTCTAAGATCAACATCACCACATAGTTAAGGAAGAACCATAGTGAATCATAAATTGTAGTATGTGAGATAGGAAAGAAAGCAATGTGATATGTATGACCTGTTAATATATGAATATTTATAATTGATACAATGATCGTGTAAATATTCCAAATGCTATACTTATCTAAACATGCATTTTTTGTTTTGATAAATGTTTGAAACAAATGCTCCAAATTTTTCGATGTGGTATAAACTACAAATAATATGGTACTGTAATACCTAGTGCACAGTAGACACAAAACATCTTTCTCTATTTTATTAAATCCTAATGGCTGCTATGTTCCAACTATTATGATTTGGTAGTATCTTAACAACCTAAGAGTTCATAATATCCTAGTGACAACATATCTTCAAATAATCTGTTGCAAAATAATCTTGTGGATGCCAATCAACAACTTGCAAACATTATGAGTCACTCTTATGTCTTGTTAAATGCTAGCCTCCTGAGACATCTTAAGAATGAAATATTCTATTATGGAAGCACCTAGATGTTGTGTAGCTCAAAATTCCAAACAATGCCTATAATCTTAAACTTGTAATGTGTGTAAAGGCTTTCAAATGCTATACTCCAAATTAATGCGTTAAAATACTAATGAATATTAAGCATGACTTTTTATGTTGAGACAATACGTAGAGGACACTAATTTCATATTACCATAATTAAATGAGATGAAATCCTAGCGATCACTAAGATCTAAATAATATCTTTCCACAATACCTAACATGACTCAAATTTAGAAATATCTTACTATATTTTGTGAAATCCTAGTGGCTGCTAAGATCCAAATAATTTTTTACGACAGTATGTCTTAACAGCCTATAACTTCATGATATTTGTTATTGAGTACTGATCTCTACGCTCAAAAAATGTTTTCGACGCATAACCTAGCAAACACTAAGATTGCAATATAACTGACATGTTTATAGTTGAATCCTAGTGACAACATATCTTAAAATAATATGTTACATCATAAGATAGAAAATTTCAAGCTAAAAATTTCATATTTCATCTTGTTAAATACTCGAGACATCGAAGCTTGAAATATTTTATTATAGAAGCAACTAGATGCCATGTACCTCAAAATTTGTTAATTTGATTTGTTAAACTATACCATCGATAAATTGCAAAAATTATGAGTATGCATATTCTAGCGAATGTTATCCTCCTAGAATCTTATGTTAATGTGTTAAATTCTTGTGACCTCTATGACCTAAATCTAATGTGGTAAATCCTAACAAACACAAAGCTTAAGTTGTTACATTATTGTAAAGGCTAGTGGCCGCTAAGCTCAAATCAATTTCATTTAAAAATGGTAAATCTTGCAAAAGGATTTTTAAAAATATTATGTTGTTCTAGTACGTAGAGGCCGCTAGTTTCATACTACCTTAATTTAATTTGTGCAATATTGGTGACTTCTAAGGTACAAATAATATGTTGTGGAAATTCCTAGAGGATGTTAGACTCACAATACCTTTCTTTATTTTGATAAACCCTAGTGACCATTGCATTCCAAATAATATGTTGCGGCACTATCTTAGGGGCGTATAACTTCATGATATCTATTTTTGAGTACTGATCCCTAAGCTTAGAAAATTTTCCGTAGGCATAACCTAGTGGCAATACCTAGCAGATGCTAGACTTACAATATATTTCTTTATTTTGTAGAAATACCTAACAGATGCTAAACTTACAATATATTTCTTTATTATGTAAAACCCTACCAACTGCTAAGTTCCAAATAATATGTTGTGGCAATACCTAGTGGATGTTAGACTCGCAATATCTTTCTTTATTTTGTTAAATCCTAGCGACAACTATGTTCCAAATATTACGATGTGGCAGTGTATTAGTGACATATGACTTCATGATATCCATTATTGAGTGCCGATTGCTAAGCTAAAAATATGGTATTACGTTCTACCCTAGCAACCACTAATCTTGCAATAACTTTCTTGTTTTTGTAAAATCCAAGGGATTGCTAATATCCAAATAATATTAGTTTGTGGTCTTCCAGATAGACTAATAATATTGTGGCCTTCCATAACAACCATAATGAATCAATATATGTCAACACTTTATCTTCTGCCAATAATATGTGGCCTACTGATAATATTGTTTTAAAAGAATTAAATATATAAATATTTAATATATACATTTAAATACATAGTGATCATAATATTTTATATATATAATTTAGGTGTATATATAATATGTTTGACCTTCCATTGCACAAAAAAAATATCTCACAATTGAAAACCTAATATGATTTTACCGCGGAAACCATATAAACAATATACAATGAAATATTTACCTCAGATTGTTTCTATCAGGATATTAAAAAGAAAAAAAGGAATACGTAATGAATACCAAAATAATATTTTGAGTCTCATTAAACATTACATTTTTTTAAAAACTAGTGTTTAGGACATTGGCCATCATTATCTAGAAAAATAATCTAGAGGGGGACATAGATCAGTGGAAAATTGAAAGCGTTCAAATGAAATAAAAATAAGAGTTGAAAAGGGATTAAATTTTCTATGGTTGGGGCCCTATAGATTCCTTGTTATTCTTTAAGAACAAGGCAGTGTGACAAAATGATCAAAAGGAACTGGTAAGCAAAGATGGGCCGCGGATCACGCTTTCATAGGGAAAATCAGGGCTGGACTAACATGAAATATACAGGAACTAGTAGTCACAATGTGGTTTGATAAAATGACCAGAAGGAATTGGTAAGAAGAGCTGCGCTGCTAAGCATATTTTTGTAGGGAAAAATAGGGATGGACTGAGGTTAAAAAATACAGGATCCAGTCGAATACAGAATGGTTATATAAGCCCGTAGTAAAAAAGGTGCACATTTAGTATAGTATACGTTTTTTATAAATACCTTATTTAGATATGATATTTTTTCATTCTTGGCGATGTCGTTCAAACCATCGACTGCTGCATCGAGCTAAATATCTACGCTATTTTTTTGCAGGCCCTTTTGCTTCCTCAGTGTTTTAGAACCCTTTTTGTTACTAATTGATTGTTCCCTTTTTGTTAATCCACAAACGAGATTATAATTACTACCTTATTGTTCCTTGGCCAAAACGACCAGGATTCTTGCATTTGGCCTTGTAATCTGTAGCTTGCTTGTATTGTTCTATGATTTCACAAGTTGTTGTTCTACAAGACCAAAAAACCCCTAAAAATTAGTTCTCCAGGGTATTTAATATTTTTTTCTGGCACAATCCACGTTAGAAATTTTGAAAATATAAAAAAGTGCGAGGATATGGAATTTTTAAAATCAAAGCGGGGAAATTGTGTTAATATTGAAATTTCAAATTATCAAAAATTGGGGGGGGGATTCACAAGTCAAATTTTGAATTTTCCACTCATTGAGAAAAGATGTGAGATATTGAAAAAATAAACAATATTGAAAATAACACCTTTTTTATTGGCTATAGCCTAAAATAGTTGAAACGTAATAAAGTTTATAATATTATAATAAAAAAGTAGAAATAAATTATATCAATTTATAGGCACATTTATTTTTATTTTATTTTTATCAAAAATCACCTAGATAATGTTAGATGTAGTGTGCTAATGAAATATAATTCTCCAATTACTATGTGTCATGTGTTAATTTTGAACCTGATAGTTAGAAAACATTATAATTTATGCATTTATTATGAAATTAAAATGTAAAGAAACTAGTATAATATGAAACCACGCCATATTATAATATAAATAACAACCAATAAAACGATGAAACGTGGCTATAGCTTAAAATAGTTGAAACACAATAAAAATATATAATATTGTAATAAAACCAATGAAATAAAGTGTACAAATGTATAGGCACATTTAAAAAAATCAAAATCACCCTATACAATGTTAGATGTAGACTGTAGTACACAAATGAAAAATATTTATCCAATTATATTGTGCCACATGGCATGTTTTGAACCTAATAGTTAGAAAACATTATAATTGACACATTTATTACGAAATTTAAATGTAAAGAAACAAATAATAAAATATTTTGAAACTATATGAAACTGTGATATTATAATATAAATAGCTACCATTAAAACGATGACACATGGCATGAAATTCTAAAATTACAGAAGGTGTTTTTTGCATTAAAAAATGAAAAAGTGCCAGTGCCTCAAAGTTGTAAAGATAGTGTTTACAATGACAAGATGTATTGGTATATAGCTAGCGGCCACTAGGCTATATCATGATTTTTTATTCTATCGTTATTTCCAAATTAAGTAATTGTTGTGCAATGATTTATCTTATCAAAACTACAAAAAATATCACTTAATCTCAAGGGTATATATGGATTCCAATATAAAAAGATATATCTTATATGAGATAAATATATAGTGTAACAATTAGGGCTACATGTAAAGTCTACCTAAAATGATACAATTACAATGAAAGGTGATAATGATAGGAGCCTAGCGACCACTAAGCTAGATCATTGTTTGTTATAATATAGTTATTCAAAAATTAGAAAATTGTTTAGCCTAGCAGACACTACGTTATTCCTTTCAACTAGTAATCGATCTTAGTATTCACTAAACCTTTTCTTTGATACGAACCAAGATTCGTGATCCCTCTCGATGGAACACAGTGTAAAAATTGGCTCCACTAGGTAACGTGTAGCCATGATTTGAAATAATTATAATCATTTAAAATTATAATCAATATAAAGATGTAAAGATAGTAATTACTATGACAAGAGGTAATGAAAGGATCCTGGTGGCCTCTAAGCTATATCACATGTTTTTAATCAATAGCTGAAATGGAAATTGAGAAATTATTAAGCCTAGTGTCCACTAGGATTTTTCCTTGATACAAACGAGTATGGATTATAATTTAAAAAGATATATCTTAGGAGAAATAAATAAGTCTTGAATCCTCTCAAAATTAAACTATTGAGCCTAGATACCACTATGTTATTCCTTTCAATGAGTAATGAAGGTTTTATTTGATATAAACTAAGAGTCATGATCCCTCTTGATGGAATGTAGTGTAGAAATTGGCTCCACCAGGTAACGTGCAGCCAATTTGAAACAATTATAATCATTAAAAATTACAATCAATCTAAAGATGTAAAGATAGTGATTACTACGACAAGAGGTAATGAAAGGATCCTAGCAGCCTCTAAGCTATATCACGAGTTGTTAATCAATAGCTGAAATGGAAATTGAGAAATTGTTAAGCCTAGTGGCCGCTAGGATTTTTCCTTGATACAAACAATATGGATTATAATTTACAAAGATATATCTTAGGATAAATAAATAAGTCTTAAATCCTCTCAAAATTAAACTATTGAGTCTAGTGACCGCTATGTTATTCCTTTCAATGATTAAAGAAGGATGGCAGTCGCTAAGAATTTTCTTTGATAAGAATAAAAAGTCTTGATCCCTCTCTATGGAAAGCATTGCAGGAATTGGCTTCATAAGGTACCATGTGGAAAATTTGTTAACATTTTAATCATTTACAATTATAATCGATCTAAAGCTAAATAAATATTGATTACTATGACAAGAGGTAATGATATGGTCATAGTGACCACTAAGCCATTCCATGATTTGTTATTCAATGGCTATTTTGAAATTAAGAAATTCTTGAGCGTAGCGGTTGATACCCTTTTACTCTAATACTAATGAATATGGATTACAATTTTCAAATATATATCTTAGGAGAAATAAATAAGACTAGATGCCTCTCAATGGAATGTAGTGCAATAATTGGGTCTGCCATGTGAAGTCTACCCAATATGTGACACTTATGATCAATGAAAATAACTAACCCTCCAAATTTGAACAGATAGTGATTACAATGAAAAATGGTAATAATAGGAGCCCAAAAACCGCTAAACTTGACCATTATTTGTTATTATATATTTATTCTCAAATTTATAAATTTTTGTGCCTATCTGCCATAACATTATTCCTTTGATACGAAGATAAAGTCTTGATCCCTCTCGATGAAAAGTAGTGCATAAATTGGCTCCACCTGGTAACGTGTGGCTAATTTGATACAATTATAGTCATTGACAATAACAATCATTCTAAAGTTGTACTTCTAGTGATTGCTACAACTAGAGGTAATGAAAGTATTGTAGTGGCCGCTAAGCTAGACCATGATTTGTTATTCAATAGGTATTTTGAAATTAAGAACTTGTAGTGGTTGTTAGGATTTTTATTTGATACGAATGAATATGGATTATAATTTACAAAGATATATTTTAGGTGAAATACATAAGTCTTTATCTGTCTTGTTGAAATGTAGTGCTGCAATTGGGTCCGATATGTGAAGTCCATCCAATACGATATAATGACTATAATTGGAAAAAAATATCATTCCACAGTGGAACATATAGTGCTTACAATGACAATTGGTAATCAGAGGAGATTAGTGGCCGCTAAGCTTGACCATTGTTTGTTATCATATAGCTATTTTCAAATAAATACATTCTTGAGCCTAGCGGATGCTACATTATTCTTTTCTACTAGTTATGGAGATTAAATCTTAACGACCTTTAAGCTAGTCCATTCAATTGGTGTAAATTACCAACAAGTAATATTAAAAATTGTCCATTCATATGTTGACTTAAATCCTCTCTCTCGCTAACATCTATGTTTTCAAATGTTCCCTTTCATGCAATCTACACAAAGTGGATGGTTCTTAGACAACGGTTAATCCTTCCAAAATATGTTGCATGTTAATTGTCAAGAATTTTTTTACATAGATTCTGATATTAATGTTGTGATCCATAAAATACGATTTACAGTAACCATTTGAAGGTTAGATGTCAAGTTCGATCGAAGCCTAACAGTAGTGAACGTTTAATTTGATTGCTCACTAATGATAAAAAGTAAAGTATTATAGAGATTGGTGATCACAAAGGCTAATACTTGCATTCATTAACATATGGTGAGAACAAAAATTAATCCATATGTGAAATAATTTTTAATATATTCTACTCCAATTGCATATACAATGTCTTCCATTGGTTACAATCCATTCTCGATAATTCCACTCATTGAAGGCATTGAAAGTTGGAAGAAAAGAGATGATGACTGGTTTTTTGAAGTCCATGGCCTTGAAAACTACTACAATAACTTGTGGTTGTTTTTTATAGATGACGGACATGAGGAAATCATAATGATTATATCCTCTGCATTCATTGATTTGAGTACACTATGTGTTCAAGTCGAATGCATTGAATATGAAAATTATAAGTGTCTTATTATGGATATGGAGTTGGATGTTTCTTTATTCAGTAAATGGGGAATGCAAGCCTCAAAAGATAAAATCCAATGTCCATGTTTAGTGCATGGATGGGATTTGGGGTTGTTAGTAGATAAAGACAAAACTGGTTGTTCAAATGCAGAAGAAATTCACAATGGCATGTTTGCAGTACTTAGAAAATTGTATAGAGGTGATACAACCTCTTCTGTTTATCATTTTTTGAATAGAAAAGGTTCTCTTTCACCACCTAAACATGTCAAGTTGTTTACTATGCTGAGGAGAACATATTTGGCTAAATTGGAGCTCGATCCATTCAAATCAAAGTTCCATGGGTTGAAAAAGAATACTAAATACATTGCATTGCTGAAGAAAGAAACCACTATATTTACGAAAAATAGAACCTTCAACTAAGAAACAATTTGATTACTTTTTTTCAATGGTGAAGTAATTTTAATTGATGTTTCCAAGTGCTATGTAGCACCTCTAGAGTATCAGTATCATCCTGTTGATGATGAGAATATTGAACTTCTTGTACACTTCATGTTGATAAATGTTATTCCTACATAGAGCGACACAATTCTTCTTCCCTTATTGGAGTCTAAAAATAAGGTTGTAGTGCTCCAAGATCTGAAAGACTTAGAAAGGGATGAAATTAAATTTTCTATACTTGACGTTCATCATATAATATGTGCACAAAAAAATATTTTGGGCTCAGATACTTACAAGTCTTTGCATCCAAGGCTACGGTTTCAAAGGGCTCACATTCTTTCTACAAATGCAACTAACGAATCCGTTACTAATATTTGCAAATAATGGAATGAAGTGAATAGAACTTGGATAGAAACCAAGTTTATTGATTTGCTGTACAAAGATAGATCAGTTTGGAAATCACTTGGATGTCCTCAACATCCTGGATTGGCAAAACAAAAAAAATAGGAATGGAAGGTAATGTATTTTAATTTTATTGCATTTGTTATTAATTTTTTTCTTCCTTATATAAAAAGATAAAACTAACATATAATTTTCCTTTGAATGAAAACCTTTGAGATTCAATGCCTTTTGATTGTCAAAACGGACACAAGCATTAGTCTATACAACAAATGGACTTTTCTATTATTGTCGGATGATATATGGACTAAATGGACTACAACATTTGAGTTGTTTAGATCCAATGGTCTTGCTTGTTCCACCTATTAAAGATAATCAAGATAAATTCCAGCCTAATTCATTAGCAAGATTCATAGACAATTCATTCATGGCTACTAGGGGAATGAACAAAGAAGAACTGTCAGTGCTAGCGGATAAAATACAATCAGGGGATGTCTGGTTAATTGGCTCTTTTCACGAAGGCGTAATAGTATAGAAATTTGATTCTTACTGCCGGAGAACAAAAGGAGATAGAAAAATGAGACAAATTTTTTTACAATATTTTAAACACAACCATCCAAATATTGATTTATTGACATCATGTAGTGAATCCAATGTAGTTGAAAAATGTTCAATTTCTTGAATCACACTACCATAAATTGTCTTTACTATTGGGTGAAGAGAGAAAAGGAAAGAGAAAATTTGATTCCCACATAGGGGGGAAGAACTCTAAACAAAAAAAGGACCAAGTGGTGGAAGACAGATCTTCCTGTCAAGGCTCATACAATATTAGACAACTATGCAGTGTCAATGAATGACAATATACCAGACAAGGATGGAAGACATAGATGAATTTACTTGTCAATGTGAATACTTGTTCCATCTTTCATCCAACTGTATCAGCTATTCTTGCCACAAATCCTTTCAATGTAGAATTTTTTTATCACCGAGTTTTGTAATTTGTCTGGCAATATTTCTTCTGAAGAAATAATAGAGCTGTTAACGGTTATTAGAACAAGTGCACTGGAATGTATTATTATTGTTCTCATACCAATTTAGTATTCAAAAAATGTTGAGAGAAAGAGTAAAAAAATACATCGAAAAGGTTAAAGACAGTGAAGAATCAATTCTGGATAAATTTTACAAACTCTATAATAGCAGCGGGAAATTTAAAAGTTTGTGTCTTATGTACAAAATAACTTGAGTGCACAGCTACGACAAAATCAATGATGAAATAGAAGAATTCACTAGGGATTGGATGGAAAAAAATGCCACATTAATTGATAACTGCAAGCGAAAATGGACTAAAAGGAACCAAAAATCTTGTTAATTTTGAGCAATCATATGAGTTATGGTCTGAGATGTTTACTCGATGTTGCTCCTAGGATTCTATAGTATTAGTGCTATACAACAAGAATGTCACATTGCATACATTAGTTGAATCCAATAATTTGGATGTTTTTATTGTTGATGCACATAGTTAGGAAATGTTTTGAACCATTACTATTCTCATATGAAAAAAGGTTTATACAGGAATACAACTCAAACATGTGCTTATGTTAAAAGTATTTCAACTGAAAAAATATACTTACACATTTCTTATTTACGCAAATAACCCAAGAACAATAGGAATTAATGTAAAAACCTCTCAACTTGACACTACACAAACAACTCATCATGGTGATTAAACTTTTATCACTTTATAAATATGTTTAAAGAGATTCGTTTTCAATTTCCATTATTCTCATTTTTTTGAAAATACTCTATGCTCACCATCTTTAACCAACGATGAGGAGAACTCAACCACATTATCAATGAATATGCAAGAAAATCCTAGTATGTTATTTGTGTGCATTTATAAATAATAACCACTACTAATCTCCACAAATTTATAAAAAAATTAATGGTTTATCAAGACCACCAACACCCAAAGTAAGTAACAGTGGAGTGCGTGGTGGTAGCCAACACGAATATACAGATAGAACCATGTATGTTAGCCATGTGTATTTTTAAACATAACCATTTCTAAGGCTCACATAGTTATAGAAAAATATTTCAGCTAATTCTAGAAGCAGAATCATTTTCAAAGAAGGAATTACCAAATAACCTATTTCAAAAGCTCATGGTGGCATCCAATGCTACATAGATTATAGTTTTCAGGATGTTGGTTATTTGCATAAACCATTAGTATCGACATAATGATAAAGATATTAGAATCTATGATTATTTCAACCAATAATGGCATAACCTAGCGGTCGTTAATCCACATCAATATCTCAAAAGTGTTGTTTTTCAATGGGTGGTTCAACGGATATAAACGAACCCTGTCAGGTGATACAATTCATTCAAAAGATAGAACATTTTGATTTTTACTTACCATATTACCATGGAGACCAGTATTCTTTTCAACTATGCTTTCATTTGCGATAATAGAAAATTGATTTTGAATTAACTACTGTTGTTTGTAACACATATTACATTAAAAAACCAGAAGCTAGTAAGGTCTGTGCAAGCCAAGCTGGAATTTCAGTCGGTAAGTGGTAGCTACCTAAAGAGCTATTGTTGAAGTTACCATTTTACCACGTAATTCAGTATGTTTTTTTCAAATACACTTTCATTTGTCATAGCAATAGTTATATTAATAATAGTAATATTGTTTGAAATAGATCAAGATTCATCAAAGGATCTAGATGTGGGTAAAGAAGATCCAATCCTACATGTAAGGACCACTAGTAAGTGGTAGCCACAAGCTAAAATTTTGATTTTTTTCCATTACTTAGAATTAATATGAGACCGATTAAAAAAATTATTTACTTCCCTGCAGTTAGCCGCAATAATTACTTTCTTATTTTAGATTTGGAGAGCTTGCTGTATGAGAAAAACAATCACCCTCTAGAGATATCGCATTCAAGTTACTTAGGGGAGAGATCAATGTGTGAGGTGGCCTGAAAGATTTATTAAAGTCATTATACAACAAAATTGAAATGGGATTCTGGTTAGACAGACTCACTTCAACTAATGTTGAAAAGATGAACAAAGGCATTAAGAAAACAATGATCCACTATCTGAAATCCAGTAATCACCTAGGGGAATAATTACAAATTGTGGGAGGTTTTTCAATGGGGTTCAACGGAATAAAACGAACCTGTCAGGTGATACAATCATTAAAAGATAGAACATTTTGGATTTTACTTACCAATATACCATGGAGACAGTGGATTCTTTTCAAACTATGGCTTTCTTGCGGATAATAGAAAATTGATTTTGAATAACTATGTTGTTTGTAACCCCATATTACATTAAAAAAACCAGAAGCTAGTAAAGGTCTGTGCAAAGCCAAGCTGGAATTTCGTCGGTAAGTGGTAGCTACCTAAAGAGCTATTGTTGAAGTTACCATTTACCAAGTAAGTCAGTATGTTTTTTTTCAAATACACTTTCATTTGTCATAGCAATAGTTATATTAATAATAGTAATATTGTTTGAAATAGATCAAGATTCATCAAAGGATCTAGATGTGGGTAAAGAAGATCCAATCCTACATGTAAGGACCACTAGTAAGTGGTAGCCACAAGCTAAAATTTTGATTTTTTCCATTACTTAGAATTAATATGAGACCGATTAAAAAAATTATTTACTTCCCTGCAGTTAGCCGCAATAATTACTTTCTTATTTTAGATTTGGAGAGCTTGCTGTATGAGAAAAACAATCACCCTCTAGAGATATCGCATTCAAGTTACTTAGGGAGAGAATCAATGTGTGAGGTGGCCTGAAAGATTTTATAAAGTCATTATCAACAAAATTTGAAATGGGATTCTGGTTAGACAGACTCACTTCAACTAATGTTGAAAAGATGACAAAGGCATTTAATAAAAAATTATCCACTATCTTGAATCCATTAATCACCTAGGGAAAATAAAATTACAAAATGGTTGATGGAATTGCAATAAAAGATCTAGAAAAGGTTTGAAGTAGAAACAAAGTCGCCTACAATTATCAAGACACAATGTGTATTAAATTAGGTGAAAAGGGAAACCGATTTACACAAAGAATTATCACTAATAGTGTCAAAGGGATTGAATGTGGTAGAGGGCATAAAATATTTGGATTGAGTAAATGCTAAATTAAAAGTTAACATTTCAAAATGTTATTGTGATGATACAACTTAACATTATAAATAAAATAAATGCATATGTTTTAGTGATGGTTCTGCGTAACTATTTAAATTACGATTGTACAATTATAAGTTGGGAGGATTTAAATCTTCCCTGATTATAAGTTCAGAGTGTAAATTACAAATGTGAATTAACATCAAAATATTTAATGTAATGAATCTTTGAGAAGTTTTTATCAATAAAATATTTATTCCTAAATTAATTGCGAGCATGCTTAAATACTAACTTTTCTTCGATATTAGAAAATGTGTACCACTTTACAATGTAATGAAATAACTATGATATGGTATGTAAAGACTTGTCGTGCTGAAAAATTACATTCTATTCAAAAAAATTCTTCACAAAAAAATATTCCTAGTATAACAATAAGAAATGAGGAACGCCCTTATATTTTACCTTTGTCACCACCTCCAACCAATGATTTTTGATATAACAATTTCAAAAGGGACTTGTTTTTTATTTTTTAATTCATTCACCGCCCACAACCATTTGATTTTTTTTCATTTGTATATACAAACACATTCAACTTGAAATTGACCATATTTGATATAAACGGTGTTTTGGCACACACCCTCCATAAGGCATCTTCGACTTTTAAACAGTTAAAAAAGTTTGGCAGAATCGAACTCGAAAAAATAAATATTTTCTCAGACCTGATGTGAAATAGTTATTGTAACGGTGCAAAAAACATTTTTACATAACAATGTGGACATCGACGAGAAATTCAAATCTTGATGACATGATGCCTTGATTATTTCAAAACATCGGCTTGGAGGTTGTAAGCTTTGAGTTCATATTTACATAGGAACATTTTGTTGAGACAAAATGCTTCGATTATGAAGGTTATAGGAATCCCAAATTATATCTCAAGAATCTTAACTCCATTTCGTCATGGTTTTATGCATCATACAATTGCAAAAATACAGTGCTTGTAGATGACTCTTTAGAGGTAAACAAGTTCAATGATGTTGCGAACTACATAATTGCTTAAACATTTAACATAGATTCTAAGTTAGAAGACACATACTTATTATATGTGTTGTGGCATTTGTTGCAACCATTGAAGGACGTCGAAGATGTTTGGGATTATATTAGATCACTAAAATAATTATAGGGAGATTTTTTATTGGAGATTTACTATGATTTGTATTGTTGATTTGGAATCCCAACTTCAGGAATAGTGTAACATTATAAATTTGTAACGCCCACAAAAATTTCACGCATAAACAACGCAGTAAAATACAGGATAACTTTTTTTTTTGAATTGTTTGACAATTAACACGACACAACACGTCATCGCCAAGGTTACAACTAACTCTGTGAACAACTAGGTACATGGATGACCACAAAGATAACATGGGAATGTTCACACCCATTAAGGATAATCCACTTTTCTTTTTAACAGGACAACATAGTAGTCCAACCACATATCACACTTACAGCTAGGGAAAGCCATAGTAAGACATTATTAAAGGTTATTTATTTTGATAAAACACCCTTTACTATTAACTTATGTTTTCAAAGAGATTCAAGATATGATTCACACAATTCATCTTACCAAACTGAAATATTTTCTTATACATTACAGAGAAGTTCACTTAATGTCTTCCCTTTACGAAAATTAGTATTTTAATTCCATTATTTAATAAAGGGGATAATTTAATTCCACAAGGCCATCTATCCATACTTACGTTACTAAAATTCACTCATAACCTTGTTACAACATGGATTCGTGTTCAACATAATTAAGAGGAAATTACAAAGCACCTTGGGAAAGAGTTAAGAGAATAAGGTCAAGTTAAATTCCTCCTTAAGACGTCATTAGTTATTACCAAGGTTTAATTGGAGCTTGAGGTTTTATATGTAATTATTAACGCTTTTACTTAGGCTTCACCGAAAGATCCTAACAAAAGGAAACTACTGACTTTCAAATAGGCGAGAGATAAATTGAGTGGTTTCTAAATTTTCTTCTCTTACTTGTTAAATCTTATTAGAAACTAACCATTGTTTTCCTTTAAGCTTATTTTAAGCATTCACCAAAAAGGAGTAGTGTTCACTAGTTCAGCTAGGGATAACACGTTATATAATTTCACTTTGCAAGGATAGTCTCGCCTTTGATTACTTAAGGCATTGTTGGTTCTCAAGGGGATCTCCTCTACAACAAATTTCTTTGAATAAAACTTTTAGGTAACTTCTGTAAGGAAAAACCACCCCATTATATCTTACATATAACACGTCAATACAAAGTCTTAGAAAGGTTTAACTTAACACTTAATTCTCAAGATCAAGGTTTTACAATACTTATGCCAATGTAAAGATCGAATATCATTTCTCACCACAACATATAATTCCACAATGACAGTTCTTATACTTGCTTCCCAATTTATGGGTATACAATTCGCTTAAGCAACAAGGTATGTTCTATCATCATTTATTATTATGCCTTGAGGTATTAAGTTGGACTCTCCATCATCTCACAAGAGTTGGATTGGTTTTACCAATTACTTCAACTTAATTTCCTTAAAGGTTTAGGTGCTGCCCAAAAGGAACATCCGCAAGATTTTTTATTTTTTTTGCAACTTAACCCTTATATGTTGAACTTTAACACTTCATCCATAAGTTAATCAAACTAGATTAAGGAATTCTACAACACTACTCCGTAGCGTAATCCATTAACCTATCCATTATGTTACAGATATAAAACATCACAACTCACCTAAAGAACTTACTAGACTCACCTCTAGACCAAAGGAAGGTTAATATATTCTAAAACAGAGAGTTAAAACAGCCCTCCATTATAATCATCCAGTGATCCAGTTTTTCACAAAATAACATAAGTATAAAGCCATTCTTTTATCGAAACTGCTACAACATAGTGGAATACATTACAAAAATTTCAAGGAAGCATCATCATTCTTCGACAATAAGAAGCGCGTAATTAAAGAACAAAAATATGGAATCATTGCCATGTTATATTAGATCGTAAATGAACACAGTACATATATTTTCACAAGAAAACCTTTACTCGAGGTCAAAAATTAACTGCTTCAACATAATAACAATATCTCAATTCAACCATTGGCTGCAACTTTTTCCTTTAGAGAAAGCATGAGGTACAATTAGATAACCAAGACATTTCTTTACTTCACTCCAATTACCTTCATTCAATTTCCTGCAATGGTTAGGCAAGGTCATTTTAACTGAACTAAGCAAGAAACATCCTTTAATCCGTTTATCCATTTATGTCATCAAATGTTAGAATGAAAATATATACTGTAATAATAAACTCATTCTTACTAGTCAATCAGGTAATGCCACAACATCATATTTCAGTAACTTGCTTTACAATCATTTTCCCCCTTTTTTTTCAGCATTCTTCAATGACTAAGTCTTGTTGCCACTTCACATAAATTCATGAAAGAAACAAAAAAATAGGATAATTATATTCACACCCAATATTGACCATCCACTAGTTAATAACACGTGAGTTTAGAATATGATCAAATCACATAGAAGTTTGATAGCATAATTAGAATCTTATTAGACATGGTACGACTCTATATCGTCCCAATAATGACCAGAAATTTGCTGCAGCTAATGACATTACTCAAGCACTTCAACAAGTATTAACCTTGGACACTCAAGGTAATCCAAGCTACAGAAATGAAACCACCCAGTTTTCAGCAATACCAACATATCCAACGTTAGACCAAGTAATAACTAGACGTTTATACGTCATAACTACATAACCAAAAAAATATCCTACATTAATCATTATTGTTTAAGAGGGGATGGTATCTATACGTCTCAAGTAACATGTCATAGTAACTTAAAGGAATTAAACCAATATAGATTTTGCTGCCTATTTGACCCGTATCGTACCTCCTTTAATACAACACATCACCCTGGGTTATATCTTACTAAACTCAGCTGTAATATAAATCTTGAAACACAGCAATTCTGAGGTTTATTCATACTTACGTATGGGGTCTATACTCCCTAGTTTCGCCCCAAAGTTAGCACATATCATTCCTCAATCATGGTGATTTAATACACCTGATGTAATCATCCTAAAGAGATTTAAAATCAATTAAAACAACTTCTCATAATGGTATAATGAAAATCTGCAGTAAGGATTGGTTTTAAGAAAGCGATAACTAATTTCCCTCCCATTGCTGCATCTTATATATATGTACAGAGTAACAACAAAATAATCTTATCGAACGAAAAACAGAATGTCAACCAATGGAGGCTCCCTTGGTTTCAACTAAAATTTCTTAGTTCTTTCAAGGAAACATAAAACAATCAACACTTAATCGTTATCCTTCAAGGTTCAAGCTCCCATCGAGCTTTCCTCAATAATGAGATTGTTCATAAGAATATACAACATCTACAACGAATGCACTTCAGAAGGAAGAAGAATTAATTTACTAAATTTTGTATACAAAAAAAATAGTTTAGGCTCAGCTTATCGAAGCCAAATCCCCAATTTATTTGTTGTTCTCTAGTATCGATTCAAAAATGGCTTATACAGCTACTTTGAGGAAAATGGTGATAATTATAATTCAAAAAAAAAAAGATGAATTGATTTGAAAGATTTACAAAACTGTATTATATTTCATCAACCAAAGGCAGTTTCCATATCAAAAAAATACTCATGATGAACTTTACAACCTACCCAAGCCTAACAAGAAGTGTTACCATCTCAAAAGGACATAGTTTAGACTAAGCCATAGCAGAGAGATTTACACCCAGAATCACTTGCAAAGAGGGAGCGATAAGAAGATGTTTTCTTGTAGACCTCTTAAGAGAAATTGCTAAGTTGGGTGAAGTAAAAATCCCAAATCTCAGCGAAAGGCCTGTTTCCTTTATCAGGCAATTGATGGAACAAAAAAAAAAGAAACTGTAATAACCCAAGTATTAGGTATAATCACCAAATCATCCTCGGTGTATGCTCAATACAACTTAGTTTTCTCTTTACAAAAGATACGCATATGCCAATCGTGAGAGGAGTAAAACATGAGAACTGGAATCATTTTATTTTCCAAATCTATACATCAAGATTTTCAGTTTCATAAAGAGAACCCAAGGACTCAAAATCCTTTCCCTTTTTTTTGTACTTTATTTTAATATATGCACAGAAAACCCATTATTGTCTAGGCCGACCTCCTTGACAAGGAGTATAAAGAAAACTGCTCATTTATAGTCACACTAGGTGAACACAATTTGACTAGAAGATAATAAGAAAATTAGATACCCAATCTCTTCAGTCACACTATTTACTACTTTTATTTGTAAAAGGAACAGAACAAGAGTAATAAACACCAACCCCTAACTATCATGCACTCCTTTTGTTCTTCGCTTAACCAAAATTTGCCAGTATGTATTTATTATAACCTCTAATGAATAAAAAAGGGAAAAAGGGATAAAGGATATTCCTTGCCTGATTTTTTTTCCACACCTCTTCCCATAGCCATGCGCAGGAAGGCATCCTCTTCCATGCAGCCCACGCGGACCAAAGTGTTTTGTCTCATCCTTCCCGAAAAGCCTCCAAACTACTTCCTCCGGTGAATCCCACGCGGCCAACAGAAACAAGGGGGAGAAGGTTGCAAGAATGGCAGAGTAGGGTCGGTCTAATGCACAGCCAACAAGAAGGAAATAGTGGTTTCTTCCCCCAATATCCTCCCACCAAGAAAAACGTGCCAGAGGACTGCCAATGTGCCTAGAAAAGAGGAAAACAGGAAACCACGGTGAAGGAAAGGTAGGGTTTCACCCACCCCTAACTCCCTTACACAAGACCGAAAACAATAACGACCATAATGGTTTGCAAGCCGGTGGTTGGGAGAAAACACACTTCCATTAACATGAAAAAAAATAAAGCATGCGTGGATGCTTGAAAAGGCTTAGAAATTTCAAATAAAGCAATCTATTAAGCAGATCCATATGTCTATAAACAAATATATATAATAGATACACATATCTCCACGCCATGCAGGAGAGAACAACGACCAAACAAATTCACAACCCTATGGACGAGGAACATGGCCTGACAGGGCTTTATTAATTCAACATAAATTTTATAATTTATTTACACAATAAAAGTACCACTGATACGGATTCATTTATTACTATTTTTATTATGCTTTAAAACGTCCTAACCCCAAAATGGGGTTTGATAAAAAAGGTCTTTACGAACTAATCAAAAGGGTCAAAGCAAACATCACTTACTCGAGAGCTCGAGTGCAAGAACGATCATTAATAATAAAGTAAAAATAAATTGTAGTAATTACTAACAATATTAATAAAATAAATTGATGCTAATCCCATATAATCGTCAATCGAAAAAGATAAATTACAATGTTATTTTTATCATTATTTTTCTTGATTTTTTTTAATATAAAAATAAATAAATAAAATTATTAATCATATTATCAACGACCAACAGGAAAGCTTGACAGGGCGGAGACACCAATGTTTCAGCGGAACGCAACAACGTTCAACCCTTAGAAGCACATTTGTCATAGAGAAAGGGCACAACGATGAATGGGGCATTACAAAATTCAAATTATTCATCAATTGTTTTACTATAATTCTACCTACCTTTACTAAAGGAATTTCAGTTTATTTCATAGCTATATTTAAATACTAAAATATATATGGGATTGTTTTACAGTTAATTTTAAATAAGTTATATCCATATTTGAATATGAAATTTTTTATGCCATGTTTCTTACAGTTGATTTTATATATACATTTAAATATGAAAATATAACTGGTATGGTTTTACAATTAATTACATTCTCCTGCACTGGATCGTCACCCTCTACTAATTTCTTCATAACATCTTTAGAAATTCTCTGGTTGCGTTGAGGTTTAATCACACCATTATAAATGAAGTAAATATGAGCTCTAACTTTAAATATGAAAATATATCTGTAATGGTTTTATAGTTAATTACATTCTCCTAAATTGAATCCTCGCCCTCTTTAAGTTTCTTCATAACGCAAGGGCTAAATTTGACGGCCATTTAGAGGTTTTATATGATCTTAGCCATAAAATACTTGCAGATATTTGAGAAAACCATCACATGCAACTTGAAAATTGTAAGTATAACCTTCATTTTTTATATAGATTTATTACAAAACTATACAAATATATATTAGAAAGAGTGAAATACATATAATATAATCTTTTATAAATCTTATAAATAGTATAAAATGACTTTATTTTATATTTTCAAAGGGAAAATTTTGAAAATTGCAGTCAGCTAAAAATTGTTTGACAGGAATAGGTGGCCATCAAATTTAACCCATGTTTGGTAATTCTCTGGTTGCCCCAAGGTTTAATCAAACCACAGTAATTAAATCTGGAAGTGTCTCACATCTCATGAATATCATTATCCTAGCAAACGCTTACTCAATGCAATTTGAAATATTCAAATTTTCATAGTTTAATATTAAAACTTATAAGAGCATTATCCCAAAGCTTAAGCCTAGCCTCTGCTAGCCCTTATAAAACAAAACATGTATCTGTTTTATACAGGATAGCAGATGTCAGGTATTATTTCTCATATCAATGTTAGATTCCCTAAAATCATTAAACATTATTTCATAGATTCATATATTTAAATTGTGACTAGATATATTGGAATTTGGAAGGAGAATTAATAGATTCCAATATTTTAATTTTTGGATTCCAATATATGTGATTTTGGAGTACAGTTAATTCCAATATAGGTGATTTTGGATTCCAATATATGTGAATTTGGAATCCAATATGTGTGATTTTGGAATCGAATATGTGTGATTTTGGAGTGCAGATAATTCCAATATTTGACATTTTAGAATCTAAAAAATAGAAATATTGGATTCTGATATTAGCTATATTTTTTAGCTGCTGGGATTGGAATAAGTCCCAATTTAGTGAAATAAGTGTTCTACGATGAAATATAGTTTCATGGTCCCTACTCGAATGCTGAGGCTATACATCTCAAATGGACCTCATCACACTCACATGTTCAATCACTCACTCATTAACTCACACACTCTGCACTTTGTGCTTAAATAATCACATCTTTTTAGTACACACATTCAAACCATTTCCTGATGATGTAATCTTGTTTATAGTTCATTCTGATTTTTCATGGGGTATATACAAATGATCCTCATTAAATGCATGCACATCCACTCAGGGAGCGTGCGGCTCCTATCATTCACATTGCATTCCATTCTATCTCATCCAAAAAATACTACATATCTGGGTTGCATTTACTCTTACTTACTTTTGCCTACATGTTTAATTTATTACACATGCTAGATAAATATATTTTATGTCATTATCTTTATCATACACACATGTGGGTTCACTTGCCTTTCTAGTTGTGATCGTAAAGTATACAGATCTATTACATGTAACATAGATGCTTGGCATAGTACCTATTACCAGTCCCATAAAGGCTTGTGGGGGCATCCACTGTCATACACTATAGGTGATATTGTTTCATTTTGTTTCATAACACATTACTTTATCAAATTATACACACTTTGACATACTTTTTATCTTTCTCAAATGCTAATGGGTGCTTCATGTGTAGCCTTTTCTATGTAGGACTATATTTTTCCATGGTTATTTGTTACATTATTTTCCATTGCTTTTTCTTTATATGCTCTTTTTTTGCGGGCTTTACCATTTGTCTTATGTGCATGCGCTTGTTTGTTTACGACCACTATGGCCTTGATTGTCTTGTAACATCATGAGTGGTGTCCCATGTTTACAACCCACTTTTCATGGTTTACATTGTGTTATTCCATGTTTACTTGCATCTTATCTTACTTATTTCCTGTTTAGCTTACATTTTGTCTTCTACATGCATGTTTTTCTTTGATTGTACTAACACTTGTCTCCCAACCACTTTATTTGTGTGTTCCTTAGTTTCTACCAAACACATTCCCTTCTCCTATAGGGCACACTTTCAATACAATGGTCGGTACTCTTTTGGGCCGCATACTCCTTCAGTGACGTCGCATGAACCCCATATGAGGGGGCATCATATAAGTGGATCAGTCACCCCATACAATGTTATATACAACATGGTACTGATACAACACAATATTCAATTTCAGACATGGCTCAAAATTAGACTTTAGTCCTTAGAAAAATTATGTCCTTCATGGATTCTAGTGACCAGGGGGTAGATCTTCAACATTTTTCAGTTTAGAATTTTTTTTAGCATGTCCCAGAGGCTTTTGAAAGGGAAAAGATTCCTTTAGCACTAGTAAATTTACATTGAGGAAAATTATACACCATTTGCAGTGGTGTTTTCATTCTATGGAGCATTTAAAGGTTAGAGAATGACACCAGAATTTCCTCCCTACACTACTTCTTCTGTGGCACATGATTACCCAAAAAACTAACATTTTAGAGTGCTCTACAACTTTGGGAAGTGGTTAAAGGTTGGAGGATGACACTAGACTTTCCTAACTACACTTCTTCTACCATGGCGTGAGATTTCGCAAACAACTTTCCCTTCATCAACATCTTCAGGATCCTTTCTACACTCTTTTCTTGTCACGAATCAGGTGCACATGTTCCTTTTTCACATTTTCAACATTTTTTACATAATTTCTACATATATACATGTGTATTTGGCTACTTATTCGTTCTTCTCTTTTGTATCTCCTTCTGTATGGGAAGCAGTATTCAACATCATTCACATCATCACAATAAAAAAACATCGACATCAAAAACAGGTACATCGCGACATCTAAACATGTGTTTATACCCTAGGGTTTATTTTCATCTTCACTTTTTTGAACTTTCTCCTCCTTAGCATCCACGCTAATTTTATTATCACTCGATGCTTTTTCTCGTCGCTCATCACGCTTTCATCATCAATTTTTTTATCAGGTATCCATGTTTATCTACTTTATGTCACCGAGCTTTCTGCTCACCAACATAAAGTGGGGTAAAATGTAGACACAAAATCACACACTTTGGGTAATTATCTAGTCCTAATTACATACTAATGTTGATATGATTCCTAAGTAAGAAACGTACTAACTAACACATGTCTTTGGCCACCTTTCTTTGCTTCTTGTTACCACTTTTGGTCTTGCAACCTTACTTGCTCAGTCTTCATTTTTATACCCTAGATTTTATCATCGATGACGCTAGCTTCAGGTGCCCTTGTCCACTTTGGGTACCCCCAGTATATCTTATTTCTCCATATCTATATTTTTTTGGGTCTTTGTGTGACACTCCTACTGCTCTATTCACCTGGTCAGCAATTCAGTACAGTTCATAATTTATTGCTAATCGGCTAAGTACCTTTTTCTCCTCCTTCCAACTAGGGTTTCATAATTTATTGCTTAGTCTTCTTGAGTGTCATTTCTATACTTAATTACATATTTATTTACTACTACAATAGTATCAGATTAGTCATAAAATCCACTTTTAGCTTAATCAATATCAAAAATTATTACTAAATATTAAAAATAAAGTATTCTTAACATATAGTAGTCATTTCACCATAAAACTTTACACTTAGAAAGGAAAAAACCTCATTACATAATCCTATTTGTATGAAAATTTCCAAATCTTGTAATTTTTCCATAAAATCAACCACAAAATCTTAATAACTAGGTATTCTAGACTATGGAATGTCATTATGTCATACCCATAAAATTAATGACCTAAAACTTATCCAAATAACCAATAAAAATTGGAACATTTTTTTAACACTAAATAAGTATTAAATGTTTAGACCAATGTTAAGATCTCTCACTAAGACAATTAGTTATTTCTCACCCCTATATTGAATAGCTAGAGGGCTCAAGATCCAACCTAGTGAGTTCCACTGTAGAGTCCCAACCTATATATCAAGTGATGAGTGTCGAGTGCCTACCGATCTCATATGATTCTTGTCTTTGAGTCAACCCCTTTGAATAGACAGGTGTCTACCATATCTATCTACAACCACCAATCTCTCCCCCATATTATCTATATAAAGGGGTGAGTACATGTTCCCATAGTTATATAGAGGAGAGATCCATAGAATAGAGGGGAGATAGGCCCCCCTATCTATATCTTCTATGCGGGGGAGGTTCTCTATAGTAGGCCATCAGAGGGAAAAAGTAAGGAATGTGATGATTTATCTGGTCTATAATAGATATCATAATTGATAATCTATAAATAATATATGGTGTTTCTAGACCCCATATCTAGACCTATACAACTACCATTTTCATCTTTTTCCTACTCTATTGTATGACATTGATCATATATCTAACGATGATTCAGACGATAAAAGTGACTCATTGACAAGATATATGGGAATTCATCATGTTGGGGCCCTAATCCCAATGAAAAGATTAATCTCGGTTCCATTCACGCAAGTTACGTAGATCCCTTATTTTTAACACAACTCAAAGTCCTATAATCTTGGTTACAAAGAAAGACAATAAATGCAAACATATTCTTGGAATAAGGTTTTCTAGGACCAATTTATCCTTGATGCTCCTTACCAATAAAACAATAATGAGGTATAGATAATCCATTCTATCATGTGCATGAAACAAGCTAACTAGGGATGCTCCAGTCAACCATAGAATTAAAATTTCCATTGTTGTCACTTGAGTTTTAAGTTTAACTCCTTCAAGGTTTCTGGTCATATCAAGTAAAGGTTATAAATTAATTATCATCGTTTTTTGTTAAAATTAATCCAAGGATGTATCGAGATAGCCAAATATGTATATATGTGACTTAAGTCACTAATTAAGGCTCATCATGCTAGTTTTCCATGAGGATATATCAAACATCACTGTGACATACTCCACAAAATAATGTTTCTTTTCCAACTATAATATTGGTAAATAATTGTTCCAAATCAATGATTTAGTTATATTATGAAAATGGTAGGAATATCTATTAGCGCTCACATTACATTTTATATGGGTTAAATAGTTTATAGTTATTTGGGTGAACATTGTAATAATTGTGGGAGTAATTATTCACATATAAATATTAGTAAGTTAGTTGGTTGTATATATTGTTGAAATAATAATATATTATGGATGGTTAGTAGTTGTATATAAGTAGTTGGAGTGTTATACCCATACCGGGTTATTTGTTATAACACCTCTTTAAATAATTGAAGGTTGGTTGGCTATTTTTCTAGCTATATAAAAGCCATGTATTGTGGTGGAGAAAATATAGAAGAAATATTGTTGTGTGAACTTAATTATCATGTGAGTTTTTCTTGTGTAAAATCTCTACCAAAATTATATTTGGTATTAGAGCGATGTTTAATCCTGCTTGAAATGGAAGTGTGTTGTTTGTCAAGGGGAAATTTGTACTATGATATGTCCTTACTGATGTGATTTTGTGCATGAGTGTATAAGGAGAGACGTCTAATGTCTACTTGATTGACTATGACGTGTTTCTATCTTTTCTCAAATATTCCATCAAGTTTTTTGAGATCTACGCTGCTACGTAATATCAGATATTCTCTCTTTTAAGAAGATATAGTGTGTTTTTCATATACATTTTTGGATTTCTACTCCCATAGACCTCAAATTTGGATGAATGGAAAGATCGTAATGATCAGATCAGGATTGTCAGTTTCCAACCATGTATAATTGATCACTATTGGGTGCTTTAGCATTAGAGTCAGTTGTTTGCTACATTATATCATCCACAACATTGAATCAGTCATTCTATATTTGGATTGAATCTATCTTCAATCCTTTGAAAGGAATTTTGAAACATATTATCAATCTGCACACCCGGCTCATCCTGAACAAAGCACAAATGTTACCTTAGTGGTTCTCTTCCATTCAATCAAATCGTGCCTTTGTTCCTTATGTAGGTTTTTGATACATTTTGATATTTATTTTAAATAATCATCATATAAATAAGTGTCATATATGTGATTATTAGATTATTTTCAAAATTATTTGGAGATTATTAAATCCAATATTTAATTGGATTTATTTCACTTTATACCTTTTTTTAGTCATCACCATAATGGAAAAGTTGAATTGAATTGAAAAATTTGAAGGTAAAGATTTTCACACATGGTAGGTGAGAACTCACTTGTTACTGATTAACAAAGATCTATGGGATATCGTTGATGAAAAAAAAGAAACCGATAGATGCAAATGAAGCTGAAAAATGGGAAAGTAAGGATAGAAAAGTAACAACAATTATTGGCTTGGGATTATTTGATGTCTACCTGCATCACATAAATCTATCAAAGACATCACATGTCATCTGGATGACATTAAGCAAGTAATTTGGGTCACAAGCAGAGATTGAAATAGTGACACTCAAGAAGAAGCTATTCGGACTCAAAATGGAGGAAGGTGACAACATGGTGGAACACATAATTAAGTTCCATTCTATATTAAATCAATTAGCTAGAAAAAAATTAGATGTTCCTGATGATGAGGCAAAATCTGTGTTACTTAATAGCATTCCTCCTAGCTATTCTAATATGGTATTCACTTTGAGTAAAATATATCTGAGTCTAGAGGATTTAATTTATTCTCTGATAAAAGAAGAAAATAGAACCAAAAATATTGATCTAGAGGAAACTACAATGTATGGTAGAAACAAATCATATGCTAAAGGATGATTCAAGACTTTTTAAAAGCAAGAATCAACCTCCAAGATCCATGAAAAATTATTTGTTTCTATTGTAATGCTCCTAGACATGGTGTTATGTATTGTAAGAAAAGAGCACGAGATCTAATTGATGGTAAATTAAAGGATAAATCCTTCATTTCTAAAAATAGAGATGAAAATTTTGATTGGGATATGAAGTATACCCACTCTTATAATGATGAATCAAATTTTTAGTAGAGTGATGAAGACTTATTGTATTAAGTAAAGAGCGCATCTACTGGAGGATAGAGGCATAGGAGGCTGGAGGTCAATCAATGACCTATCGTTAGTCACCAAAAATGGGGCCACACAAAACTTTGGTAAATGTGTGTGTGTGTGTGTGTGTGTGTGTGTGAGTTTTATTTTATTTCAGAGTTGTAGTTTGTTGTGTCCAGTATGATTTCAAAGTTTATGTTTTGTGTTGAATAAATGAAATGGTCACATTGAGGGGGGGAACATGGTCTCAATGTTCCATTTTCATTTTTCCCTCTTTTCAGTTTGTATTTAGTGAGCAGTGTTTCCTATATAATTCCCTGAAAGAAAAACATAGTGGAAAGATGAAAGCACAAGGAAAAGTAACATCATGATATTTGGGTTGTTGGTTGTCCTATAAAACCATATAGATCATGAACATGCGTGACCGACAAGCTACGAAGGAAGTGTGATTGTTTTTCTCCCATGTTCACACTAAGGGGGAATGTTAGGAATATCTATTAGTGCTCACATTACATTTTGTATGGGTGAAATAGTTTATAGTTATTTGGGTGAATATTATAATAATTACGTGAGTAATTATTGACATATAAATATTAGTAAGCTAGTTAGTTTTATTTATTGTTGAAATAACAATATATTACAAATCGTTAGTAGTTTGAGTGTTATACCCATACAGGGTTATTTGTTATAACACCTCCTTAAATAATCGGAGGTTCGGTGGCTATTTGTTTGGCTATATAATAGCCATGTATTGTAGTGGAGAAAATATAGAAGAAATATTATTGTGTGAAATTAATTATCATGTGAGTTTTTCCTATGCAAACTCTATACCAAAATTATATTCTCACAAAGTTAATTTGACCAAGACGGTAAGATCCAAAGACTAAGCTATTGCTTACACAAAATTTATTTAAGCTCAATACTAATATTACTCACACTGATTCAATATTTTTTTTATATCTACATCCTCTCTTGCACCAAAAAGGGTCACCAAAGTTTAGTTAGGTGTTACAAGATTATTGAGTATTCTCCTCCAAGAGACCAGTTTAGCAAAATGGGGAAACTTATTTAGATAAAAATTTGAATTAGGTATGGGTCCCACTTGGCACATATAAATGGACCCATGCCATTTTTCACCAAACAAAAATTAATTTAATTACAAAAATACATATTTTAATCACCCAAAACCAAAACAAAGAATCCCACTTTCTTAAAATAAAAAGTCAACTTTATAAGCTCGCTAGGAAAGTGGAAAATACTAGGCTTATTTTTGAACCCTTCTATCAAAACTATCTACACAATTGATAATAGAGATCCCTAAAATCCCTAATTTCACATATGAATCTATATTTTCTATTATATCTCATTTTCCTCTCATTTCTTCTCCTTTGTTTATTTTAGAGTTTATGGAAAAGGGAATTCAAAGAGGAACAATAGGAGATATTGGTTGATTTACAACCACATGTTTTATTGATCCATTATTTATGTTATCTTTCTTTCTTCGTTTATTTATATATAATACATATTGGTGTCCCCAAGATTTCACCCTGAAATCTGGGACTACCCATTTTTTTAAAAAAACGTTCTTTTCAAAGTAACGGGTCGTTTTGTGTTTGTTTTTCCTTTAGTTGTTTGCATTTCTCTAAGGTATCCCTAGAGAGTCATAAAAACTAAATTCCCCAAGTACCCACATGCTAAAACTCACTCTATCCCTTCGCTAGGTTTTTTCTGAGAGAATTTTATTTATTTATTTATTAAATAAATAAAGTTCTTTTAAAAATAGATTGAGCTAAAATTGGAGGATTTAAGTTATATAGAGCACTTCAACCCATCATTATTACCATAGAAAATTCACCCGGGGGAAGAATTTTTGTAGATTAGCTAATTGAAGAAACTTTTGAGCAATTGTCTGCAACTTCTTTTATTTTGTTTTATTTATTTTTCTCTATGTTTTCATTTGTTTTCTCTAGAAATTTTTGTAGCATATTCATTCTTCCTGCCAGATATTTCCCTAGGCCTAGGATTTTGAAAATTTATCCAGTATTTTTAATTACTAATCTATCTACATGCGATCAGGGCTCAGGATTCTTTCAGAAGATTGCAAGAAGTTGTTTGGTCCAAAAATGTGCAAAAATGGATTTTATGAAAATAAGAAAAATATTTCCATCAATGCGTACAACTCGAGAAAATATGCACTTATAGAGAAAACAACACCTAAAACGGAGCCACAAAATGAAAGTTATGACACATGCAAGTTTTTGCTGTTACATCTTCCCAGACCCTTTCCAAAAATGGAAAATTTTATTCTTTGCTTATGTTTTCTTCACCAAAAATCCAAAAAAGGAAAGAAATGTTGTCTTCATGCCAGTTGCAATTTTCAAGGCTTCCTTCCACGTCTAATTTCCATGCTACCTTAAGTGAGGAATTTTCACGAAGATTTAAAGGTAGAAGTCATAATGCAAGCCACACTTTTAGAAAATCGTTATTTTCCGTGCAAGTCACACTTTTTGGAAGGAAGGGTTTAAGCTGCCAGTGGAAATTTTGGTAGTGGCAGGAAGGTTGGAATTTCTTACTTGCCTTGCAGAGTACTTTTTCCCATGAAGTAAAAATCACTTAAGTTGCAATGGGAATATTAGAGGTGGCAGGTAGGAGGGAATTTCTTACCTGCCTTATAGGGTAAAAATTCCCATTATAAAAGAAAAATCACTTAAAGCACCAGCGGGAATTTCTTACCTGCCTTGTAGGGTAAAAAATTCACATGATGAAAGTCAAATCACTTAAGTGGAAGAGGGGATTTTTGGAGCTGCAATACATGGTGGAAATTCCCATCAAGTTGACTTCTTATTTTTAGCATCTATCCCTACCAAAAAGTGTGACCCACCTTGGCATTAAACAATTCATTTAATGTTATTTATTTATGGATTTTTCATCCAATTTTGGAGCCATGTATGGAAGGAAATTCAATGCAAAAAGAAAAGCCAAAGAGAACTGAAGGATGCATGCTATAAATAAATAAAATAAATTTATTAAAAAAGTAACCAGCAACATGCATAATTGGGCGCCCAAATTGGATGAATAGACATGGATATTAATTAGTTAAATTACCAGAAATAGGAAGAGCTAATTATTAAAAATAGTATGTTGGAGGTTATATAACCATGGGATGCCATAAAGGGGAAGCACTTATTTCTTTTTGATGAAGAATGCAGCTCAGACATGTTTTAGCGCCAAAAGAAGGAGGATGTTGCATTAATAAATATTTTCCACTGCCAAGAAGCTTCTAGTTTTTGTGCCTAGGGTTGGAATAGCCTAATTTTTATCATTTTGAGTGTATTCATGTTGGTATATGTGCCTAGGTGAATTAAATAATATTTTTCCTTTCTTTGCATACAAGCAAAACCTCAAATTTTAGGGCAGCAGACTTTATATGCAGATTTTGGTGATAAAACTCAAGTATTCATGCCATGTGTATGCAATGGAAACTTGTAAAAAGATATGGAATGAGGCTAAAGAACCTAAAAGCTTTTCTAACTCATCCATGCACCATGAGATAAGAGCTAAACAAGACAAAAACATCAAAAACTAGCATGTATACTACTCTCTACTCTTTAGATTACTTAATTAAGAAATTGAGCCTAAAAAGATCAACTTAGCAATCAAAGGTGTGATGTTTGATATGAAACTCAAGCTTTCAAGAATGGAGTCTCACCATTAATGGCTTCAAGGCCAATGGTTCTCTCCATATTACTCAAAACTTGGATTATGGATGAAAATGGAGGTGTTAGCTCAACAATGGAGTAAGAAAAGATTTAGATCAAATGTCTAATTAGATTAAAGCTAATACAAATGAGATCCAAGCTTTCTTAGGCTTGTTTTTGTTTTGTGTTATGTAAAGTTGTAAGTTTGAATGGGTGGGATTAGCCTTGTATTTATATTTTTTGCTTTAGAAGAGTTTGGAATTTGGGTGCATGTGGACTAAAGGTCAAAAAGAACTTTTAGATTAGATTAGGATAAACATGATTTAGGCTTAGATAAGCTTGGTTGAGGCTAGTTAACTAGGGTTTAGGCTAGTTAAACTTAATTAGCAAGTGATTAGAGACTCATTGAGAGTTGGGAGGGGTCTGGATAACCAATTGTGACTGATAGATAGCCTATGAAACCAATACAAGTGGTCTAGACAAAACTAAGGAGGTTCTTAATGGCCGAAAGGAGGAATGTTTAGTTAATAAGAGAGATATTAGCCAAACAAGTTGATTATAGGAGGAACATGACTGAAAGAGGGTCGTGAATGGGCATCCGAGAGTGGAGCGCAGAAGGGTTGAGTAATAAAGTGTCGTCAATCGGTTGAATGGGAGGAAATGTTAAGTGTAAGCATATTTTAGGTGTCTACATTTTTTCCTCTTTAAGGTGGCGTACGTAACGTCACTTCAAAGAAAGTAGACAAGCATAAACAAGTAGAAATGTTTGAAGGGATAGAAGAAAAATGAGTAGAATGAAGGATGCCCCCTCGATTGTCGATGAGGTGATAAAATAACTCGATTGACGATTGAAAATATGACAGAAAGAGAACAAAAGAAAGAATAGTGTGAAGAAGAATAAAAGAAAGAGAATATAGAAGAAAAATGAGTATGAGGAAGAGGGAATGAGCTAACATCCATCCAGTTCCTTTTAAACAACTTTATTTTCATCGTATTGCTAAGGATCTTCATCATTAGTCCTTATTAAAAAGAATGAACAAAAGTGTAGTATGACATGAAAAGCCATATACAAACAAATTTCTATTTCTAAAAACACCAACTCCATGTAACATACAAAATGCAATGCAATATGAGAAAGTAAAAGATGCCTAACTCCATGCAACATAAAAAATGTAATGCAATATGAGAAAGTAAACAGGCGAAACCTAACAGAGAAACATAACATAATGTTTTTGTTATCAAGATTCAGTTCCGACCTTTGTGAGTTAACGAAAAGGGTTGACGATGGTGCCCCAAGTAAGGATACATACAAGGGGAATAATGGAGGAAACTTGGGTCTGATGAAAAATCAATGTGCACTTCGAAACAATAGCACGCAACTTGTTGTGCCCCAAAGTATAGAAAAAGTAAGCAGCCTAGCTTTGGTTGATGGAGGTAGATCAAGATGATCTGTGAGTCACACAAATGAACAAGTGAGAACCAAAGAGCGATGTTTTGTAGGATTATTTTTTTATTTTTAGAAGTTTTTTGAAACATATTTTAATGTTTTGATTTTTCTAACATATTTAAATGTTTTGATTTTCCTAACATAATTGAATGTTTTGATTTTGAAATTTTTTTGAAGCTATGTACAGGAAGACGAGGAAGCGTGGATGCCCCTAGCGATAGATGGTATGTACAAGGGCATAAGTCCACATGCGTATAAGAAACGTGAAGATGCAAAAAATGTCCCAACAATTAGGTGTGAGTATTCAAAGGCAAAATCTTCACAGGTAGAAGTGGGACCTGTTATCCAAAATTCACCCCCCAAGGTAATTTTGATAACATGCATCAGAATATTCAAGTCCCAGGCAAATTGATTGATTCAGAGCAAACATCATGTTTCTGGGGTTCCCTCAAATTTTTTCTAACTCCCCTGGCCAAAGAAGGAAAGAGCAAGCTCTGAGAAAATGTGAAAAAATTGCAGAAGGCAAGTAGGTTGATCCAGGAAAAAATTGTGAAAATCGGCTAAGTCCTAGTCCCCGGGACAGTCGGGACATTTGGGATGTCAAGGAGCAAATCAGCCGAAAAGCCTCCAGGCGGCCCAAACAGTAAAGGGACATATGGGACAAGGGTACGCGAAGGACCCGAACTGGACGGTTCAGCCGAAACGGGGAATTGTAGCACCGAAACAGTCAGACCAGAAGTATGCGGCAGACGTGGAAAGCCAGTTCGGCCGAAGGAGAAAAAATGACTAACTGCTGAGCAGGACAGTCTGGGACAAGAGTACGCAAAGGACCCGAACCGGTCGGTTCAGCCGAAATGAGAACAAACAGTCTGAAATCAAATGGGACATCTGGGCCACGAGGACGCGAACCAGAAGAATTTGTCCGGCGAAGCACAGGGACATTTGGGACAAATGGACGCGAACCGGCCGGTTCGGCTGAAACAAGAAACTTCAGCACAAGGAAAACTGGGACATCCGGGAAAAATGGACGCGGTGGACGTGAAAGAGCTGAAAGGGCTGAGAACCAACCAGATCACGACACATGTCGCAAGGGAGGCAGTCCAAAAGTCAAAGGGCGAAGTTTCGAGCACTGACCCGAACCAATGAAATAGGCCACATGTCCAAGTTTAAGGGGCCCACAAGGAAATTTCAAAATAAAGCCCGACGAAAGGTAGAGGAGAGAGAATCACGTGACCAATCAATGCGTGCCACGTGTCATCCAGGTGGCAGAGCACGGGAAAGATTTCAAAACATGTTTTCGCCTGTTTTGTGCCCTAAAACTTCAGACCTCCATAACTTTCGATCCAAAGCTCAGATTTGCACGTTCTTTATATCAACGGAAAGCTTATGAAATTCTCTACATGATTCTGGAATCAATCTCAAATTTTTGTGTAGTCTGGAGAGATAAAATTAAGAAACGGATCTGACGCATGATAATGGCCAGCAGCGACGTTTCAACAACCAGTTTTAATGCACATGGGTCGCATTCTTCTTCAGCATGGCCAGAAGTGATGTCTCAACCACCGATTTTAATGAAGAATGCGTTTTGGTCAATGGTTGGGCTGCTTACACATTTTCCTATGTTTTCTGTCTCCTGGACTCGACCCATGCATTGTATAAAGCCAGATTTGGCTCATTTTAGATAGGGGATAACAAGTTGTTCATTCTTTCTGTTCTGCCCTCCCTTCTTTTCTTCTCTAGGGTTGAAAATGGAGCTCGAACCTCCTCCCTACTCTGTAATGGCATTTTTGCCTTTTACTAATGGAATGATGTTCTGTGCAAACTTCTGGAGCAACAAAACATGTTTTGTGATGCATCTGTCCATCCTTGCTCATTTTTGCTTGTTCTCTTATTGCCTCTCTTCATTGCAGGTATTTGTGCATGTTTGAATGTTCATTGCAGGTCTGGAGCTATGTTCATGGAGTTTTGGGACATTTTTTGTGTGAAATCTATCCTTGGGCCTGTGATGCATCTATCCATCCTTCCCATTACTCACCTCTCTTTGTCCCATGGCAGTTTTGATAGAGGTTCAACATTCTCCTTCTCTGGTGTATCACCGTTTTAGTGTAGGATTTTGCTGTTTTTCCCTTCTCTTTCTCTCTCTGTCTCCTTGGCATGGTTAGATTAGGATTAGATTAGCTTGCCTGCACTGGAATAGCTTGTGGCAGGTAGTTTAGGATCAAGAACCAACCTTCTCTGGAGATTCCTTTCTCATTTTACAGGTCCCACACCTGGAGAAAGGATTCAATATTGTGCAATCACACTGGATGCCTGAGTGATCAACCTAGAAGCCTGATTTGCATCCAAGGGGTGCTGTGATTTTGCACTAACAGTTCTGGCACGCCGGGTGGGACCTTAGAGGTCTTCCACTTCATCTTTTGCAGGTTGGTGTGTTCCTGTGAAGATTTCAGCCTTTGGAGGCACTTGCAAACACATCTGGCGACTCCATCTGATCAGCAACCCATTTCTCTGAGCTTACAGACCCGTTTCCATCCATTTTCATCCATCTTTCTTTCCATCCCTTTCATTCTTTTCCATTCCATGAATTTGTGCAATCATGACTTCATTTCCATCATGGAATTCACATCAACAACAACAGTATATTCCACCTCCAACATGTTTTACAAATCCTCCAAATCAGCATTTTGAGAAGATTAAGATCAGTATGCATACCCATATGAGCAGCAGTGCCAAAGTCAGTTTGGCTATGGAGCTTTCCAAGAGCAAGAGTATGCATACAATAAAGACCATCAGATCCAAGATGTTGGTCTGTTGGAGAAAATCCAAAAGATGGAGGTAAACATAGTGCAGTCCAGGGCTCAGGCACAGATGAGAGCATTTGGAATCGGTTTTGGAGCACCCTGTCCATGGGTGGGACCTTTTCCAAGGCATTACAGCCCTTAGGAGAAGCTTGACTTCATGATTGCAATGCTGCCTTTGCTTGATAAGTGGATTGAAGAAATAGAGGTGTATGAGAGGAGTATTCAACAACCTTGTCAACGGGTAAGCACACCTTCTCACGCCTTTTCTTTTCCTCTTTCCCAATCTGTTTCATCTCAGCAGTGTCAAGCTTTAAACTCTCCATCTACTGTCCCAAGTGTTGAATCCATCCCTCCATCCCCTAGCCTTCCACCACACCTCAATTCTTCTTTCCTTTTTCCTTCCAAATAGTCATTCCCTCCACAAGAGCTAACAAAAATACCCCCTCCTCCAAAGAAACAAGAGGTTTCACCGCCTCCACCACCACACAAAATTGTAAAATCAGTTGAGTTACAACCCATCCCTCCTCTTGCATTCCCAAATCCATGTTGGGAGGATGAAAATCAGAATGCCAGTCAAGGAAAACAACAGCAAAAAGAGAGGCCAAACAAAGATGAAGAAACTCAAAGTCTGAAGAGTTGGGCTCTTAGATTTGGGATGACAAAGATCCCCTTGATGGTTAAGCCTACAGAAGAGGCTAAGGTTGAACAAATGGTGGTCATGACTGAATTTGTTACAGCAGAAGAAGAGCAAAAGGAAGAAGCAGATCAGCAATCAATTTTCTCAGAATGTGGTGCTGATCCAATTCAATTTGCACAATCAGCCATGGAGGAAGAAAGCTTTGAAGAAGATCTTGCAGTCCCAACTTGCCCTCTAGAGCAGCAGAATGAAGAGTTTGACTTGACAAACTTCATGCTAGAGGAAGAGTTTTATCAAGAGAAAGATTCTCTTCAAGTAGTAGAGGAAGGAGAAGCTGCTCCAAATCCAAAAGAAGAGGAGCACAATCTAGCTATGGAGGAGAAAAGTGTAGATCCAAAGGGTTTGAGCACAAAGCAGGTTATAGAATAACCTTCAGTTCTTCTCTCTACTTCATCTCTCTCAAGTTCTGGTACTGAAGAAGAGTTTGACCCCTCAAACTCAATGTTGGAGGATGAAAGAAACCATGGTGATCGAGTTGCAGATCAAGAGAATGCCATGGGAGAGGTTGAACATTTGCAGCAGGACAGCAATGAGGCAGTTTACCTGTCAGATTTGGAGGACTGTTTTGATGGAGAAGAGCCAGTTGAGTTTTGACCATTCTCTCTTTCATCATCCACATTCCAAACACCAGAGTCTACTGTCATGGAGGAGAGCATTCATTTGCAGCAGCCCGCATCTTATAGCAGCTCTTTGGAATCAAAATTGGAAGATTTTAATCTTCCTTGTTCTTCATTGGAGGAAGAGAAAGGACATAAGGTTTCCACCATTTCTTCCACATCATCCATTCAGGTGGGTCTACAAGAGAACTCCATTCTTGGAATTGAAAATCAGAGCTATGGGCATATCAAACGGATCAGACCTTGCCAAATCAGGTATTTGGCTTCATTGGAGCCAAAGGAGAAGCCACAACTAGTCATGCTCACTTCTGGGCATGAGGATGAGCTACAAAGTACTAACGATCAGCTGTCATACCTCTTCAATCCAAATGCAGAGCAACTAAAAGAGGTATTGGATTTTGCAGTTGATACCTTGATGATTTGGATAGAAGACTAGCTTCTTGTTGATTTTCCATCCATCCAAACAGCCATGATCAGTGCCAAATCAATTACATGGCTGCCAATTTTGAAGAAAGGAAGCTATTTTGCACAACCAGTTGCAGGGTTTGTTTAGCTTGCCGTTGCTTCCAGTTAGAGTAGGTAGGTTTGATTTCAGTAGAAGTGCTTGTGCACACTCTGCATGTTCCATTTGGAGCATGTATGATTTTCAGTTTTGTACATAGTTTTCGGTGTTGCTGGTTTTTCTCTTGCACAGTTCTTTTCAGTGGTTTTTGGTGAGAACAACTCCATGCCCGGTGGGTTTCCAAGTGGCTCAGAGGGGAGGTTTTCAAAGTTCAGATCAGTTTTCAGGCTACTACTCATGACTCCATGCCCAATGGATTGCTTCAGGCAACTGGTCTTTTCATCTAGCAGGCAGATGACCCCACTGAGTCGCCAAATTGTTATCCAAAATTCACCCCCAGGGTAATTTTGATAACATGCATCAGAATATTCAAGTCCCAGGCAAATTGATTGATTCAGAGCAAACATCATGTTTCTGGGGTTCCCTCAGATTTTTTCTAACTCCCCTAGCCAAAGAAGGAAAGAGCAAGCTCTAAGAAAATGTGAAAAAATTGCAGAAGGCAAGTAGGTTGATCCAGGAAAAAAATGTGAAAATCGGCTAAGTCCTAGTCCCCGGGACAGTCGGGACATTTGGGATGTCAAGGCGCGGATCAGCCGAAAAGCCTCCAGGAGGCCCAAACAGCAAAGGGACATATGGGACAAGGGTACGCGAAGGACCTGAACCGGCCGGTTTGGCCAGAATGGGGAATTGTAGCACCGGAACAGTCGGACCAGAAGTACGCGGTGGACGCGGAAAGCCGGTTCGGCCGAAGGAGAAAAAATGACTAACTGCTGAGCGGGACAGTCCGGTACAAGAGTACATGAAGGACCCAAACCAACCGGTTCGGCCAAAATGAGAACAAACAGTCTGGAAGCAAATGGGACATCTGGGCCACGAGGACATGAACCGGCCGAATTAGGCAAACCAGAAGAATTTGTCCCGCGAAGCACAGGGACATTTGGGACAAATGGACGCGAACCGGCCGGTTCGGCCGAAACAAGAAACTTCAGCACAAGGAAAACTGGGACATCCGGGACAAATGGACGTGGTGGACACGAAAGAGCCGAAAAGGCCGAGAACTAACCAGATCACGACATGTGTCGTAAGGGAGGCACTCCAAAAGTCAAAGGGTGAAGTTTTGAGCACTGACCCGAACCAATGAAATAGCACCACGTGTCCAAGTTTAAGGGGCCCACAAGGAAATTTCAAAAGAAATCCCGCCGAAAGGCAGAGGAGAGAGAATCATGCGACCAATCAATGCGTGCCACGTGTCATCCAGGTGGTAGAGCGCGGGAAAGATTTCAAAACACGTTTTCACCTGTTTTGTGCCCTAAAACTTTAGACCTCCATAACTTTCGATCCAGAGCTTGGATTTGCACGTTCTTTATATCAACGGAAATCTTATGAAATTATTTACATGATTCTAGGATCAATCTCAAATTTTGGTGTAGTTTGGAGAGAGAAAATTGAGAAACAGATCTGACGCGTGATAATGGCCAGAAGCGATGTTTCAACAACTAGTTTTAATGCACATGGGTCGCATTCTTCTTCAGCATGGCCAGAAGTGATGTCTCAACCACCGATTTTAATGAAGAATGCGTTTTGGTCAATGGTTGGGCTGCTTACACATTTTCCTATGTTTTCTGTCTCCTGGGCTCGACCCATGCATTGTATAAAGCCAGATTTGGCTCATTTTAGATAGGGGATAACAAGTTGTTCATTCTTTCTGTTCTGCCCTCCCTTCTTTTCTTCTCTAGGGTTGAAAATGGAGCTCGAACCTCCTCCCTACTCTGTAATGGCATTTTTTCCTTTTACTAATGGAATGATGTTCTGTGCAAACTTCTGGAGCAACAAAACGTGTTTTGTGATGCATCTGTCCATCCTTGCTCGTTTTTGCTTGTTCTCTTATTGCCTCTCTTCATTGCAGGTATTTGTGCATGTTTGAATGTTCATTGCAGGTCTGGAGCTATGTTCATGGAGTTTTGGGACATTTTTTGTGTGAAATCTATCCTTGGGCCTGTGATGCATCTATCCATCCTTCCCATTACTCACCTCTCTTTGTCCCATGGCAGTTTTGATAGAGGTTCAACATTCTCCTTCTCTGGTGTATCACCGTTTTAGTGTAGGCTTTTGCTGTTTTTCCCTTCTCTCTCTCTCTGTCTCCTTGGCATGGTTAGATTAGGATTAGATTAGCTTTCCTGCACTGGAATAGCTTGTGGCAGGTAGTTTACGAGCAGGAACTAGCCTTCTCTGGAGATTCCTTTCTCATTTTACAGGTTCCACATCTGGAGAAAGGATTCAATGTTGTGCAATCATACTGGATGCCTGAGTGATCAACCTAGAAGCCTGATCTGCATCCAAGGGGTGCTGTGATTTTGCACTAATAGGACCCAAGGACATTATGGATAGGTTCAAAATGACAACGAACATACACCAATGAATTTCTAGGAAGTAGCAAGGATGCCCCTAGTGTAAGTTGGCCTAAAAATCAATTGATAGAAAGGAAGGAGAATATTGTTTTTGTGAGAGGGGAAAAAGGTGTTCGAAAACATGGAAAAAAATTAATCTTATACACATGGATGTTTTGAACAAAGTAGAAGAACGATGTGAATGATATGAATCTAGCTTAGAAGCCTCACAATGAAGAAGTGATCAGCCAAAGGCACAAATCGTGAGACAAGATACAGACTAGATCAAGAGTCTGAACAAGGTCCAAAAAAGACACTTGGTAACATACTAATCATGTTTACTCATAGAGATCCAGAGTGTGAACGTGGAATTTATCACCTCTTGAAGGGAAGATTTGATAGACAATAAGTGAAGACACCCTAGCCAATGTGTAGGAATGATTTATTTTGATAGGTGATTTGGTGAATAGATGGTGGAAGGATAGTTGTACATTGCTCCGCTGCTAGCCAGACATCTATAGCCAATGTGTAGGAATGATTTATTTTGATAGGTGATTTGGTGAATGGATGGTGGAAGGATAGCCATACATTGCTCCACTGCCAGCCAGGAATCCATAGCCTCGATGGAGATGTATTTGATTCTAATCACAACATTTCTCTACTACCAGTCAGGCATCCATAGCCCCGATAGAGATTGTTTGAAATACCCCCAGAGAGAGATATATATCAATTTGTTTTTGCTTTGAGCTTTTAACATTTTAGGTTTTGATTTTTTGATTGATTTTGATTCTTGTGCTTTCTGAAAACTTATTTCAGCTCTCTTGTTTGACAAGAGGTTAAGAACCACAGATGGCTTGATGGAAGGATCTGGAAGTGATTATGATGATGACATTGGCTAATGTCAACAAATATGTTCAAAAATTCTTCGCAACAAGTTTATTAGATGTTGAAAGTGATAGGATCTCTAAGAGGTCAGTTGTTATTTAATTTACCAAGGTGATAAAAGACTAGGCTCAAACAAATACCATAGAGATAAATGTCACAAAATGTGTGTGAATAGGCTAACCAAAATATCACCGAAGGGATGAAAATGGAAGATTCATTGTAGAGGAATAATAAGAAAGGGAAGAAAGAACATCCATGTGTATGCAATACCTAATTGCAATGTTTGACCTTTGTACCTTTGATTTTTTTTGTGTTTTCTCAATGTTTTTTGTATTTTTGAATTGTTTATCATTTTTAGATTTTTGATAGTTTTTGGAAAGGTGGGACCAAAAAAGTCACTTTGCATGGTAAGATCCAACAACAATGTTTGTAATTTCTTTCATAAGGGAGACTAAGTGTGATTGTTTATCGAGAGTCATGTTATCTTCGATCTCAATGATTGAGGTGAGATCGTACTCAACAAATGACTGTGATTTATCTTAAAACATGGATTTCGTATGCAGTAGCTTGAGTTCCATATCCATAGGTTTTTGCACTTTGTGACATACTTGATGGTTACATTGATGTGCGTTCTTGAATCGTGCTTGTTTTACAATTTTGAGATTGTTCGAGTTGTTGGGGGCTTTGGAGATCTTGGAAGTTTTGATCTGATCTTGATAATGAACCTATTTGGGTTTCTTATAAGATGACGTGTGAATTGTTTGATCTCGATAAGGAGAAGAAAGTGAATGTGGACATTTAGAACTGATGTGAGAAATGACCACATGCTTGCCACACCCATTGATAGAAGAAAGATGTAATGGATGAAAAGGATACGGTCCAAGAATTGAAGAGGATGGGTTTTGAGGAGGTGAGCCACTAATTGAAGATGACAAAGGGCTACTAGAATATGGCCCTAAGATGGAAGAAATTAGGCTACTCAGAGGTGAGCCATGGCTAGAATATGGAGGGCTACTAGGATGTGGCCCCAGGATAGATGAGGAGGGACTACTAGGAGGTATCCCATAGATAAAAAAGGATGAAGGGCTACTAGGATGTGGCCCGAGAATATAAGGGAATGGGCTACCAGGAGGTGACCCACAGGTAGAAAATGGAGGGCTACTAGGATGTGGCCCCATGATAAAAGAAGACAATGGGCTACTCAGCGATGATCTGAGGAGAGATTTTGATTGAGGAATGGTGATAGATAATGAATGATTGGGTAATGAGAAGATATGTCATGGATCAATGCTAGACCTTGACATCTCATCATGCTCAGAGGAAGGTGAAGATGGAATAGAAGAAGAAGAATCAAGTTCCATGACTTTAGGCTTTTCCTTTATGTTCTGATAAAAGGAATCAACTTCTTTTCCCCAATACGCGAGCATATTGAGTTCTAGAAAGAATCCTTGTTTACAATCCTCTAAAGGGATATCAGCATGTACTCTAATTGTTTCTTCATTCTGAGAGAAATCAATCAGTAGAGGTTTTTTTTCTTTAGTCATATAAGGTTGAATAGAAGAAACGGATCTGATAAGGAGGGAAGATTGATTGACATAAGAAGATGACTCAAGAGAGGAAATAAAATTGGAGACAAGTGTCTCATGAATGGACGATTTGGATTTGGACCTATGTCATTTTTCTATAAGGTGATGTAATGTAGGATGGAAAGTAGGATTACATAGCCAGTCGTTAAGTTGTAACGTAGGATTCAAATTAGATTATTGACTAGAGGTAATATGAGTTATGGAACTCTTCGATGGAGGAAGATGCCGTTGAGACGACTGATAAAGGAGGTCCTGTGAAGAAAGGGAGGACCATGATTCAAGATTTGATCTATATGTTTGATCGATGAAATTTGGAGTTGCATGAATCTTCAAAGAAGGAAGACCTCGTTAAGGTGTTTTGGAATAAAGGTCCTGCAAAGGAAGGGAGGACCATGATTCAAGATTTTATCTAGGGGTATCCAAACAATAGTTGGGATTTGAATCTTTATAAGAAGCATGGGAATCCAAATGGTAGTTTGGATATGAATCAAAAGAAGAAGAGTGGGGGGAGCCTGAATAATAATTTGGATCAGATGCATCCAAACCATACCATTGACTATGAGCTGAAGGTGGGGAACAAGGTACCCGAATGGGCCCTCTAGCACGAAGAACCAAACGAGGTTTAGTTGTAATGAGAATCTTCTGATTTTAATTGCTAAACCTAGGTTTCGTATTATAGTAAGTGTGAGAAACTATGCGATAGTCAATCATTGTTGGCGTCATTTAAGAAAAAAATGTCTAGACCTAGATAGTGGGATGGAACTCCTTCAAAGGGAAGGAAGTTACATTTCGATTCGAGTAGCATAATGACATCCAACTAGACATTTTGTAAATATAGATATGCTTACGTGATTTTTTGAAGAAGGTCTAAGGAAAATAGACATTATGATGATGCAATCTCGATGAGATCAAAAAAAACTGTCCTAGAAAATAAGTTTTCTAGATGAATAATCACAAGGAACAATTATGCAAGTGTGAAACAACAATACAATCAACAAGGAAATACACCCTATGTAAATTCATGTGCAAAGTGAGTTCGATGCAAAGATGATCAACACAATGTCAATATTTACGTCAAGCTCGAAATGATCAAGGTGTAAATATTAACAAAGGGTAGATGTGAATCCCAATCAAAGGATACAATGACACGTTCAACAACCAATAAGGCCAAAATGTTAAAGGATGAGGTTTACAAATGTAAGCCACGTAACCACACCAATTTGGATACAGCTATCCATCTTCACGGAGAAGCGAAATATTAGTGCCAAAGTGGTATTGAAACGGTGTAAACACAGTAAGCGACACCTTTCAAGATCTAGGACAATGTTTGAAATCAAACTAAGTCAAATTATACTAAGGATGTGCTAAAAGGTGTGCAGCGTAACACCACAATGCAAATACTTAGATCACGTTTACAAAAAACACAACATAAGTATCTTAATTGTGTTGAGACAATGCAAACAAGGTAACATGTCAAAGGGAGATAAAATGATGAATTAATCCAAACTATAATGATGATCTTGAAATCAAGATCAAGTGGCCATAAAAGATATAACGACACATCCACTCACTTTAGATGTTTAACAACTCAGCCGCAAACATGGATGTGCGTAAACGGACAAAAAGGTGGTGAACACTATCTATGACAACACTCCCAGAAGATGCCTTCTATCACCCCAAATGGGAAACAAGAACGCAAAGGTATAGATCAAAAGATGGAAGTGAACTAAGCGTTACTTGGGCAGAGCTTCGCCTTGTCTGAAGGTGAGAAAGAAGCTAAGCTAAGTGAAACGTCGTCTAATTTTCATGATGAAAGGCACTTAGATCCAAATTAAGTGGATTCTTTGCCTTGTTCGAAAACCAAGGTTCTGAATCCAAACAAGTTATCACTTTGTGATGGCCAAGATGCAATAAAGGACTAATAAAGTGGTCCTCAAGACAAAATGGTCTCCTTAATAAGATCTCTAAACTAGGTGTTACAAAGCCATCTAAGAGCAGGCACGATTTACCTAAAAATTCACGATGACTAATTTGGGAGTATCTCATCTTTTCCCCCTTCAAGTACAATGGCATTAATTACATCCATCGTGTACTCTTGCCAGGGTCACGATATGGAAAACTTTGTAACACTAACTCATAAGGAAAACTAGTCAAGTGGGTAAGCAAGGTGCTTCCTGTTTCATCCACGAGGTTACACAGTGGTGGACTACTTTAGGGTTCCTAGTACCACCCCCATTGTTATAGCTTAAGGCGTTATGCCAAAGGGTTTATGTTCTAGTTAAGTAGATAGGGACATACCCTTTTCTAAAACCTGTAATACAATGTTTTGAATATGGTTTCTTTAATCTTTTTAACTTAAATGTGGTTTTAAGTGGCACACCATTTGGTAACATGCAAGAACATGTGTATTAGAAGTTTTGTGTTGTTTGTTTTGATGCCCTTCTTTAGCAATTGTTAGGTCATGTATGTAAAGAGTTAGTAGTTTTCCACAAAATATCATGATATCAAAAGAGAGTTTGCATGTTGCTTTTTATTCCTAAGATCACCAAAAGGTGCGAAGGAAGAGCATACGTAACGCAAAAACTCAAGTGAACAAATTTATGGAAAATAAATTAAGTGTTTTTGCAAAATTTTGAGTTCATTTTAACCAATTTTGAAATTTTCATCCATTAGGAAGCGTAAAGTAAGTGTTTTTTAAATCAATAAGAGGGTTTTGAAAGTGTTTTTGGTTCCCAAGATCACCTAAAAGGTGCGAGGGAAGAGCATACACACTTTAAAAAAAACATCTATCAATTAAGAAATGAAACACTTAACTAATTTAGTTAAAAACAAGACCAAAATAACCTTGAAAACAACTTATTAGTGTCACAAAACCTTTCAAAGTGTTAAAATAGCCAAGAAAACTTTTTTTCAAATTTTAAGATACATTAGAAAATGACTAGTTACCTCATAATGTAAACCATAAATTTTTGGTAAGTAAAACTCCTAATTTTATGATTCCATTGTGTATTTCACTTCAATACCTTTCCAACAAAACAAAAACGGAGGCATTTCGAGCTTGGGATCAAAAGTTATGGCCTCCATAAGATTGCTAATGATGCATACGCTATGGTTTGGGCGTGTGCACCACAGTTAGTGTACGTGTGCCACTGTTAGTGTACTTGCACCATGGTTAGTGTACCTACACCACTTTTAGTGTACATGCGCCAATGTTAGTGTACATGTGCCACATATTAGTGTATGTGTGCCAGGATTAGTGTACCTGAGCCAGGATTAGTGTACTTGCACCACATTTTAGTGTACCTATGCGCCTCTGTCAAAAAATGATAGTTAGTGGTTCTTGCGCTGAAAAAAAGGTGTATGCACACCCTTCCCTATAGGTGGTTTTAAAAAAATGGGATTTTTCAAACAACATCTCAAAAAATGTCAAAATTTCATCAATTTGGTTCAATTTCAGCAGCACTTTACCTCCTTTGATCCTGCAAAGAGCAGAAAGGCAAGACAATCCTAGCTAAACTAGTTAAGAAACCTGATTTTTAGACATTAATACAAAAATCTTAGTGAAATCAAAAACTTGAACTAATCTAAAAAACTTTGAAAAACTAATCTAAAAAGCTTGAAACTATCCTAGAAAGATTAAAACTAATGAAATAATTAGAAACTAAAACAAAAAGCTTCAAACTGACTCCATTAATGGATGATGGACTAAGTGTCCCACCGGACGTGCCAAATGTATGCAAGGGAAAGTTGTAAAAATCTATGGAATGAGGCTAAAGAACCTCAAAGCTTTGCTAACTCATCCATGCACCATGAGATAAGAGCTAAACAAGAGAAACTAACATGCAAACATTATAACTTTGACAAAAACATCAAAAACTAACATGCATACTACTCTCTACTCTTTATAGTACTTAATTAAGAAATTGAGCCTAAAACGATCAACTTAGCAATCAAAGGTGTGATGTTTTATATGAAACTCAAGCTTTCAAGAATGGATTCTCGCCATTAATGGCTTCAAGGCCAATGGTTCTCTCCATATTACTCAAAACTTGGATTATGGATGCAAATGGAGGTGTTAGGTCAAAAATGGAGGAAGGAAATATTTAGATCAAATGTCTAATTAGCTTAAAGCTAATACAAATGAGATCCAAGCTTTCTTAGGCTTGTTTTTGTTTTGTGTTATGTAAAGTTGTAAGTTTGAATGGGTGGGCTTAGCCTTGTATTTATAGTTTTTGGTTTGGAAGAGTTTGGAATTTGGGTGCATGTGGGACTAAAGCTCAAGAAACACTTTTAGATTAGATTAGGATAAACATGCTTTAGGATTAGATAAGTTTGGTTTCGGATAATTAAACTTGATTAGCAAGTGATTAGAGACTCATTAATATTTGGGAGGGGTCTGGATAACCAATTGTGACTTATAGATAGCCTGTGAAGCCAATAGAAGTGGTCTAGAGAGAACTAGGGAGATTCTGAATGGTCGAAGGAGGAATGTTTAGTTAATAAGAGAGATATTAGCCAAACAAGTTGATTATAGGAGGAATACGACCAAAAGAGGGTCGTGAATGGGCATTCGAGAGTGAAGTGAAGAAGGGTTGAGTAACAAAGTGTCGTCAATCAGTTGAATGGGAGGAAATGCTAAGTGTAAACATATTTTAGGTGTCTACACCATGGACTCCATATTTGTCTGAATAAATTGCAGGTATTCATCACAGGTGTTCAAATCAATGTCAGGTACATTGAATATATCTTTTGAATCTGAAGAAGTTTCCAGATGTGCAAAAATTAATCCAATTGCACGAGATTTTGATAGAATTAAAAGAAAAATAGCTCAGATAAAGATTGTTCCAGCCATGATGAAGCATGATGAAAGAAAAGGATCAGTAGAATCATGCATAGCTTCTAGATTTGCTGAAGTCAATGATACAGACATAGGCCCTGAACCTATCACGGATTTAATTGATAGATCCAAATCTCATAATTAAAAATTCTTCCAAAAAAAATTCATCCTCTTGTTTCTAACGGAACCCATGTAGAAGTCAGTGCATGGAAAATTCCTTCTAGGTTCTTGTGCATGTTCTCCCAATCTTCCAATTGAAGCCTTCATTGAATTTACTTGTATTTGCATTCACCCGGAGTGATTTCTGGAATTTAAAATTGCTCATATGAAATTAAAAATAAAAATGATGATTTTGTCTAAATTATTTACGGAAAACATTACACTAGTGCACGTACTAGAGAAGAACTACAAAAGCTACAAGGATAAGAGGGAAGACATGCCAGAAGCAACACCCGTAAGAAAAATCACTTTCAGCTGCTTCCAGATCCAGTTTGGTGAGAATCAAAGGCAAAAGAGTCAACCACATGCAGACTTTGGAAAAAGAACAAGATTGGTAGTGTAGCATCTTTCTTCCAATTTCTTCTCTTTCTTTTTCTTCCTCTTATTTTCTCTGACAAAGTAATTGAGTAATCAATTAAATTGTAAAACTTAAGTGATTGATCTAAAATCCATTACTTCAAGTTACTGGAGGAAGTCAATTGCTTAGAAATAGGTGGCATACATGTAAAATAGAAGTTTCTATTTTTAGTTATAAATCATGCATGTCATGCAAAGAGGAATTCCATGAAGGAGATTGCTAGTTGTTTCCTTTACAACTTCCACATGTGCCAGTTCAGTTATAGTTTCCTATTTTAAATTTCCTTCTATATAGTATAAATAGAGGAAGAACCTAGGGGTTAAGGGATGAGAAATTGTAATCAGCATTCTTGTGTTCCAGACTTTGAGTTGAAACCCTTGATAGCTTTCTGAAAGTGGAGGAATAGAGAGGAGGAAAATTTCCAGAGAACTTTGTGTCAACGGTGCATTTTTTTTATTTCTTTTTATATCTCTACATAAAATTTGTGTTGTCTTAGATCTAGATCGGAAACTTTCCTTTGCTTCAAATTCTACATTTCAAGATCTATTTGTTTCATCTGTGTGCATGTGATGAACTCTATCAACTATTGGTTAGGTTACACATCTCCTTTCCTTCTTCTCGTATTTAATTATTTCCCTTTCCTGCACATATTGCTTACAGTTGCTTATTTGCTGCAAAATTGCCTAGCTATGGTTAATGAGCTACGCAGTTAAAGTAAAACTAACAGATAGATATTAGGAAATATAATTGACAAAATATTACATGGGAGCCTCACCAGTAAATGAGGGAGATTTATCTCATGATTGTCTAGGTTTTCAGCTGTGTAGAAAATCTAGCCAACACATATACTAGGGTTTCAGGAAGAAATTTTGCTATATAGTTTTAGATGTATGTAAGTGAATATGTATTTGTATACATGTTAATTTTGGTATATATGTTTGTGTGTGTGTGTGTGTATAAATGGTTTTTTTAACTCATATTGGGTAGTTTACCATGGAATAAAACATGTTACACATTCCTTCTAAAATCCTATATAAGCAGATATGAACATAGTTACATAAATGGTGAGTGTGCCAAAATATTACCACTCAGAGCCCACAACTGGTATGATGTTTGAAAGAGGGTGCATGAGGCAAGGAAGAGTGGGAGAGCCATTCAAACAGAAAAAATAAGAGTCAGATTTGTGACCCACGTGGACGAGCCCTTAGAGGCATTTGTGGAGGGAAGGGTTGGGTCAACCTAGCCACCCAACCCATCTAAATATTTTATTTTACATTTTTTAAAACCTAAAAAAATAAAAATGAAACAAACAAAGGTATCTCCTATAAACTCATATGCGTTAAGAGAATTTTCATTTAATACAACAAAAAACTTATTATGAGGAGAGTATTTATATATGTCTATATATCTATAAGTGTGTGCAAATATATAAGACTATAAAATGAAAGAAAATAGTTTCTTGGAGATTACCAAGAGAAAATAAAGTTTATAATGGAAAACCATTTAATAAATCCTCTATAACATACTTTAATAAATCCTCTACAAGTGGAAAATTGTTTCTTTTTTGTTTTTTTGTTAGTTTGTTGTTAGATAGTCTTTTTGTCATTTCTGGACATGGCTAATGTTTTATCTATCTCGGTGTTCATTGTATAATCATATATCTTCTCTATAAGAGATCTTTTTTTTTGTACGGGAAAGGGGCCCCTTAACCCTCTTTTACTACTAATAAAAAAAGTGCATATGAAGGTATATATATGTTTGGAAATTCTTCTCAAACCCTGACTTCACGATGAAAATGATAATTTTATTGTGAGCAAGTAATGAGATAACATCAAGAGTAATAAGCTATTTTAAGGAGTAAATTTATTTCTTGGAAGCAGTAGAGAGACTAAGAGAATATGGAGGAAATGAAAAGTCTCAAATAAAACCCTTTTGACATCCATTATAATATCATAAAAAAAATCCACTTTCTTTCTTTATCCTTCTATAAAGTATATCACTCACTTAGTTATTAGAAATACCTTGCATGATTCATAAGTTTTCTACAAATGCATTTTACCAACACATTTGAATATCCAAAAATTATTTATAAAACATGAAAAAAGGTTCAATAGATCACGAAAACAATTTTTTCTTTTAGTAAAAAACAACAAAATTTCCGTTGTGAATCAAAAGTGAAAAGGAGAATTCTCCATCATTTTACACAATTCAAAAGGCAAGTTTTACATTGAACTTAAAATGTAAGAGATAAAAATTCCAATACAAATTATTAAACAATATCAGATCCATCTCTTCCCTCATTCTCAAAGTAAGCTTTATAAATGTGGTTTTAGTTGTCTCAAAAACAAAGAGAAAACCTATTAAGCTCTTCCTTCCATAAACACTATTTGTAAAGGAATAACAATGCCATTTTATAATATAATATAAACCATTTTACATTCCTTATTTACTTAAAATTTACAAGAAAACTGAAACTATAATATGCAATTGGATAAGCCTCCCTATAAATGCAAACACCATGTCAAATTTATGAGTGAAAGCTCATGTTTCTTATAGTAATATCAATCCATTTAAATCTAAATAAATATACTCCATCATTTATAGGATAAAACCATACACAATAGAGGTGGTTTGGTTGTCCACCCAACTAAATGGTATCATTATATGCATCTCCATAAGTGGAGGACATTCGATCCTCCCTCCAATCCCATGGGAGACAGAGAATGCATGTCTCTAAGATGCAAAAGGGAAAAGAGAAGGAACATCACAAATCATATGATCTTAACAATTAGTTTCAAGCTAATAAAATGAACAAGAATCTCTTTAATTCTTAGGAGGGGAAAAACACATAACCAAACAATCTAATAGTAATAAATCAAATACCAATCCATATATGAGAATCTCATTGCTTCCCAAGAGGGGGAAGATGGGGAAATTACCCATTTTAAATCTCATTTTTTCATATACCAAATAATTTTTTAACTTTTGCAAAAGATAATAAGTCTCCCATACCCCTTATTTCTCCAATAGACTATATTACTCCATACCTCCTCATTTCAAGGAAGGGAGATGGGCTCCAAACCATATGGAAACCATCTCCCACATCAACCTAATAAAGGGGGGGAAATAAAAAATCCAACATGACTCTCCTATCAATCCATGTGGGGCAAAGAGGGATTCTTCCCTCTTCCCAACACTCCAAATGCAATACCCAAAGGGGGTGGATGGAGAAAAAATAAAATTTCAATCAAAACACAATTACCACATGCATTCCTACACCCAAACAACAAGGCTCACAGAAACATTAAGAAAATATAAGAGGTGTGAGGCCTACCTCACAAGCCAATGAAGACCAAATCCCAAATTCCAACCAATTCTTCCAATCTCTCTACTTCTCCAAGATCCCCAAAATCTCCAAGTGAAACATAAACAAAGAAGTTCCCAACCCCCTCCAAAATGGAGGGTTAAGTAAGGAGGAGCTAAACGATTCCAACTTTTAAGATGGTGGCATGTTTCACCCATCCCCTTGTCAAACCCTGCCCCATAGGTCCCTGTAATGCATAAGAAAATATTCTTAATGGAGGATAATATCATAAAATAAAATAAAATAAAAATAAAATAGAATCCTCTCCCAATTCCCAAGTGACTCAATAAAACAAACTCATAAATGAGGATGGGGACAAGAGAGGGTCAAATGGGAGGGAAAATCCATTTTAAACCTTGAAAAGAGTCCCCCTACCATAGGTATAGAAAAAGGGGTCCATTTTGGTGTAAGTGTTACCCCCAATGAGTAAATCACCCCTTGAAAATTCCACTTTTAGCCCAAATTCGGGATTAGGAAAAAGGCACATTTATATAGGTGTTGGGGCCCACCTAGTTCATGATTATGTTGTCCAAACCTCCTTAAACCAAGATAAAACTAATTAACTCATATCTAATCCAAGTAGGGACAATTTATCCCAAAAAAAATGATTTAAAAATTTATTAGAATATTAAATACCAATTTGATCAAATGGTGACAACAAACCAAGGTGGTCAATCCAAATGACAAAAACACATATGAGGATGATAAATTTATTTTTTCCATCCTATCCAACGACATGCAAGGAAAGACTAAATAATCAGGGAATGAGAATTTGGCCCGAACAACTTATTGTGAAATCTTAGAGGTGCAGCCCTTGAGTACCATGTTCTCTTATGGCATGAACCTGTCACTTGCATACTCAATTTCAAACATCATATATGTACTTGATGAAATATGTTAAATGAATAAATCACAAACATCTCAAGAAATTACGCCATGCATATGCAATTAACCAAATAGTTACAAATTCGTCCGCCCATTATATAAGAGGTTGGAAATCACGAAAATTCAACCATGACATGTTTCATCATTTGTTACAAGATGAATTCTACTCTACTAATCCATAAAAGGCCATATGTTCAACCATCCAAATCGATTACACCATAACCATCCATCAATTCTATCAATAACCATTACGACTACATAATATATCCAAAATATCATTCATGTAAATATACGATCAATAATATCCATAACATCGTAACTAAACTAAGTCAATATGATAAAAGTAGTAAAATGGCATTGCATGCCTTATACGTCATCCTGCCAAGATGTTGGTGAGAAAATTTGTCAGTTGGTAAAATATGGTGTCTCCACCAACATTCATGGTGATACACCCCTTTACATGAAATGGTGTAGCTCTCATTATTGAATGATAAATAATCAAATCCCATCTATTGTTTTGAGTTGGCCAAAAAGGTCATGGATCACATAGGAACAATCCATTAAACCTATGAAAAATTGCTTGTATGGGGTACAAGCAAGGAAAATACATCTATGTAGGGTGAAGGAGAGAAATTAGGAAAGGAAGGTTATTATTGTGAGTAGGCTAGTTTCAGAGTTCACACCCAATAACCAGAGTAGTTCAACATTCAATATAGAGGAAAGAAATAATGAAGCTATTAGTGAGATGGAAAAACTCATGCACAAATTATCAAACATACAAAGCTCTTTCTTGATCACTATGCTTACAAAGTGCATATAAGAGGGAAAAGAGGAAACATGAGAAAGGGAAATGGAAGAACAGTAGATTTCATTTCTTGTGTACTGATGAGTAAAAAACTTCAATCAATCTACAAAAATTCACAATTACTATAAAAAATATTAACTTTCAGGATCCTATGAAACAAAGAAGCCATTTAAATTTATAGCAATGTGAATTGACCTCTCATCTCCTCTCACATGACTTTTCGGGTTCCTATTCCACTTGTGACATTTCATTTTCCATTAGAAAATATGAATTAAGTATTTATCTTATAATTTTGAGAAAATACTTTTACAATATCAATATATGTCACTTAAGTGGATAAGATAAAATATAATGATTACAACCAACAAAGAATTAGAAGAGGGGATAAAAGGAAGAGGGTTAAGGATAGAATAATGGAGAAGTTGAGATTTATTGATGAAGAACCTATTGATTCATGCTTTCTGACTATTATTCCTTGAACTCATTTGTTGAACTGAGTTATCACATTCGTCAACTGTATCTACCTCTGGAATGCACACGTAGTCCAACACCTTGATCCACACTCTGAGGACATCCCTTGATCTTTCTCTTCCTTGAACAACCATTCTTCAAATGAAATGATGAGATATTTTGGAAATGATTCTAATTCCAGGGACTCTAAATTGTCTTCATTGAAGGAAAGAGAGTCACTTGTCTCTTTCTTTACCAACTCCTGGAATGAAATGTGATCTTACATGATAATTTTAGTGAGTAGATCAAGTTTTGAACACAATTGTATCTCAAATCTTTTTTCTTATAGGAGTACTAATTTAGATATGGCATCCTTGAGCATTGCATATCTCACATTATGATGCGGATATAAAACTTGAGACAAGTTCTATACAATGGATGTGAACATGTTATTACTCATGAGGGTGTGAGAAGTATAATGAAATTGTATTATATACACTGGTGGGAACATCTCATCCATTTGATTGAACCTATTTTTCACACTCTTCCTTCAACTTTTTTCACTGCTAGACAATGTTGCAAGAGCATACTTGATGAGAAAAATGATGTCTAGGACACAATGCCTTGAGTTGATATATTATTTTCTCAATCTAATTCTCATTGGCTCTCCCCTACATCATGTATCCTTGTGCTTTCTTCTAATAATTTATAGAATCCATGAGATCAAATCATCAAGTGGTGATATGGTTTTTTCTACCAGAGCATTCACAAGATCTATTGTGGAATCAGTTCTTCATTACCACAAGGAATATCTGACCTTCAGGGATACATTCTTAGGTACTTAAATGATCTATGATGAATTAATCTACATTTTATGGATATTTCTTGTTTTGATAAATCCAATCACATCTTGCTCACTTATCCCATTGAGATAAATTGGTGTGGATCACTTTGGAACAATTCACCGAGCTCACTCAACTTGCTCACCAAGGGGAGGTTAGATGTCTCTAACTTGATTTAATATTTATAATGATGATATTTTTGGCTCTTAAACCTTTTTTAATGTCCACTTAAAATACATGAGTGCCTCTCGTTTTCCACTATTGCACCCTGCAGTGTTCAATTTTTCTCACGTACATCACTGTGACCATAGTGATGTCTCTAGGATCCCTTATGAAGGATGGATGATCTCATTTGAGCTATGTGCCACTATCATACAAACCTATGAATATTTCAACTAAAACTTTGTTCACTTATAATGAAAACTTTATATTTTTAGAAAACTGCTTTTTTCTCTTTCTCACCTTTGACCACCTTTTTGTTGTCCTAGTTGTTCCTTGATAACAATGCCTTTAAAGAAATATGATTTTGAGTTTGTGAGTTTATAGTAAGTTCTATAGAGATTTAATATTTTTTGAAATTTCATTTCCAAACATTGAAATTTTATGAAACCAACCTTTTTGATATCGGTTTTTTCTCATTATCTCACATATAATCTTTTAGCTCAAAGTGATCACTAGAATGGTGGAAAATAAAATTTTATGAAAAGAGGGCATAAAAATGGGGCTTTCTTCACCGTAAAAAATCCCAAGGGATCATTACTAATTAATTTAATTTATCCTTGATGGAATTTTATAAATTAGTAATATTGAAAAAAAAAACCACCTCAATCTGTGCACCGGTTTATCAGATATGAAGATTTTTCGGTTCAAGGGCATACGAAGTCAATCAGGCAAAAAAATCAGCATGGAGCTTAAAAAAATGCAATTTTTTGAGATATTTATTTTCTAAAATTACATAAATATAGAGAATGAAATGGAGGAGAAAATATGGATGCAATAAATTCTAGAAAAATTTCGCCAAAGTTATGGGAGGATTTGGAGCAAAATGGGGGGATATGGAAAAATACTAACTCCTAATTCTTGGTAGGGAAAAATTTTATTTTCCATATTTTTCCCTTGGAAAGGTATTTTTAGCCTTAACAAGTGGTAACAGTGGGAGGAGTTATAGAAATTTATTTTACTCCATTTTACCATGTGAAAAAGTGCTAATAAGGGGAAACAAAATTTTATTTTCACCTTTTTGCCCTTAGAAATGGAAAAATGGGACAAAAAATGTCATCCTCAACAGAGTGACGTGGCATGCATGGAGAGGGGAGATCAAAAACTAGCAAAATGCTTATCGAGGTCTTCAGGGTCATATGGTGTGTCCATGGGCTCTAAGGAAGGTGGGGAGACATTTTATTTTCCCCCATTTTTACCTTTGTAAGGGAAGAAGGGGAAAAAAAGGTGCACTTTGAGGGCCATGCTGACATGTGGCACCAAAAAAAAATGATAAAGTACCAAACATTGTACCTTGGGAAACAACTTGAGACTGAAGTTGTCAGAGGTTCCGGAGGTATTTTTAAGAACTTCCTTATATGATTTTGATTGGAAAAATAATTTTAAGAAGGATAGGATGGGTATCAAGGTCTTATTCAGCTTAAAATATTCTCAAAAGTGGACTTTTCATATCGTATTGCCAGAAGTACTTGCAAAGAATGAGTTGTGGAAAGAAATACATGGGTGTTGTAAAAAATATGAAATTACCACCATGTAGAGGAAAATTTATTGATATATTTTGACCTCCAAACTCAGTTCTATAACTCTTGAAATCATCTCCTAAATCTCATCTGTTTTTTTACAGTACAAGCTCCTTTGGCCTCGAAAACCCGCTTTTACTGAAATGGCTCTTGAATCTCAAAATATTTCCATAATATCTCCTAAATAAATTACAAAATGATCTAGGATCATTAATACACCTCCCTGATGAGTTTAGGACTTGAAATCCATGCTCCGAAGAATATGCACCAACTTTAGAAAGGTTAAAAATAGCCATTCCTAAGCCTACTAAAAGACATTCTGAAAAACACCATCTCAAAATAATATTGTGAGATTGTTTTCATCTTTCTAAGACATGGGAAAGGTTGGAACAACACATAAGGAAACTAAAGGGATGGGGATAGGTCTAACACAAGGGATGACATGAGTCTGGGTGAGTTGTCTGAGAAGGTTTACAATCCCAAATTTTGACACATTGGGTCTGTTGTCATGCTTGAAAATATGAATTTTTCATGTTGCAAATTTCATGAAAATAGTTGAATCTATCTTGTGGACATGTTGTGGATCAAGGGTAGTGAGGAAATAACATGCAATAATCCCAGGATCTAAATTAATTTCATGGACTATTGCTTTATCCATTGGGCTTATGGAGTCATTTCTTCACACACACACACACACACACACACACACACACACACACACACACACACACACACACACACACACACACACACACACGCACGCACGCACACAGGCACACAGGCACACATGCATGTACAAGAGAAACACACCAACACACAATAGAAAATATAAATTATGTATAGGGGAGGGATAATTACAGAGGCATGGAAAGAATATACACATACCTGACTACGGGTTGGGAAAAGTACATGACATCATTGAACAACAATATGAAATGTGACCTTTGAAGTATAAAAGTCACTATCTGGTCATACCATGCTCCTGTGATGGCTTTACATGGCTTAATAAGAAGGAGAACAAGAAATATTTCATATTCATATTCATATTGTACTGAGAAAATTCTTTCATCCAATGAACAATTTTTTATCCTTTTGGAACTCTTACGTCTTACAGCTTCCACTTGATGTTCTTTGATCATAAGAAACAATCGCTCCATGTCCTCAAGAGTGGGAAAATTGATTATCATGGGAAAATTCCTTGTCTTTTAATTACAATATGAAGTCATTTCCTACATCGGTAAGGCACGTAGGAGGATAAAAAACCAACTCATTTTCTCCCCATTCAACAACTTCTCTAAACATATCACTCTAGTATTCTAAGAAATTCCCTTCAAAAATAGAGTACACATCATTGATTCATAAGCCTTCATCACCATCAAGAAATATTTGCAGCATGAAATCGTGTTCAAGATAAATTTGAGCTTGCAAAATGGTGAGTACATTTTGATTTTGAATTCTCTCGTAAGATTCTTGCATGTTCTCACTTTTTTTTCTGGAACAAGTTTCATCAATATCCATCCACTCCAAATTGGTTTTGGCATCATTCTCAAAACTGCAACCCTTGATTTGATCATAGAAGCATTCTTCATCCTTGAGTGAATATTTTAGTGTGCATTCTTTTTCGAAATTGATAAGACATATAGTGGTGATGAGAAGAAGTTGATCTTGAATATACTCACAAGACTTCTGCAACTCTTCACTTTTTTCTTAACAACTCTTTTCCATGAAAATATGTTCAATATTTTCCTCACTATCATCCTCCATGGTGGATATGTCTTCAATATTTGAAATATTTATAGTGGACTCAAGAATCTCGTTATTTTTACATGCATGATCTTCTACAAAAAGCATGAAGGAGAAAGACATATTTTCACATTTTCTCTCACCGACCAAGGCATTGGGGAGAACATCAAGTTCATACATGAGCTCTGTATCATCATAAAACTTTGGTGTATCAAAATGAGAAGAATAAATTTACTCATACCTATCTTTCATCTCTATGGCTCGAGTCAAGATCTCAAGATTGAATTTGGGGTGTTCAATAGCTTCTTCAACCTTCAAGATGTCTTGCATAGATAGCTCTTCTATTTTTTCCAAATACTCATCTTCGTCCTCATTAGAAGAGTATTTCCATTATGCCTCTAGGAGGTGGTTGAAAATATGATCCTCACATGACCGAATCTCATCTAAAACCTCTTCACTCTCTTGCTCAACATTTCTTGTCCTCCAAGTCTCATCTTATTCCAAGAATATGTATACTTGGTTTTCAAAATTCTCTAGCAAGGAGTAGAGATTCATGCTTCATAGGAAGGGTAATCCTTCAAGTTTAAAATATATTTCATTGCACACATGATGGGAAGAAGAGAACCATGTTGGGGTATAAATATGGGAAGAATTTTCAACTTTGTCTTGATCATCCATTATTAAATCCTCTTGTTCATATGGAAAATGAAATATTTCATACTCATCATGATGATCAACATTATGTTCCCTAGGAAATAATAGTGGAGTCAACTCCTCAGAGATGATATGCTCAAATTTATCATTCTCCTTTGCTTCAAAAGTTTAATTGGACTCTTTCATTTTTTCATCCATGATTTAATCGAGGGAATAATTTGACTCTTCAACTATCTCCATTCCATCATCGATTGAAAGATTAAAATTTGAAAGGAGATCATCCATGATTATCTCGAACTCGTCATCTTGAGTTTGGGATGCAGGACAAGTTACTTGTACTTCTTCATTATTAGTGGAGTCTTTGGAAAGAATTGGATATTTTGTTGTGTAACAAGAATCCTCATCACTTGAATTCATTATTTTGTTAACGGGTTGCCCCTCAAGCCAAAATGAGTTATTGAATTGAGGCTCAATCGACATGTCTTCTTCATCATCCTCCATGGTGGAGATTTGGTTCTCATTAGAAGGTTAAATGATAAGAAATTCCTTATAAATGTCCAAGAATCTACCAAGGATGAACACCTCATATTATGGACAATCTTAGGGTCTTCCTAAGTTTATTCATCCCGAAAAATGTGATGTTTTTCAAGGTGTTCATATCTTCTTTGTAAATCCAAAGCATACCTCCAAATTTCATAATAGGCTTCAAGGTCATAATTTCCTTCTAATGCGATCAGAAGAATTTGCATTTATTCTCTTCTCAAAATGTCCATTTCTTCATCACCATATGCAAGGAAGTCATCTAGAGGAAGGGAGATGAAATATAATGTCATGATTTTCTTGGTCAGCTGCATGAAGTTGAAAATTTTACCTTCATTGGATTATGCACCATCCTAACCTTCATCATCCTCCATAGTGATGATTCGATTCTCATTAGAAAGTTAAAGGATAATAAATTCCTCAGAAGCATCCAAGAATATTCCAGGGATGAACACCTCATAACATGGACATTCATTAGGATCTGCCTCCATATGAAAAATATCTTATTCTTCTTCATTGTTATGGAGTTCTTTAAGTTATACGTACATCTCTTACAATGCTTCAGCATATTTCAAAATTTCAAAGATGATTTGGGGATTGGAATATCCTTATACTATACTCATGATTCTTATCACATATTTAGTCTTCAAGGCTTCCATTTCATCATTTCTATATGCGAGGAAATCATCCCAAGGGAGAGTGATAAAAGACATGGCTCCGAGATTTTCATTCAGTTGTGTGAGATTGTAAGTATTACCTTTAGCAGATTCTTGGTGTTCATGGGCTTTACAAAACATGATGTAGTATTCTTTACACTATGTTATCAGGGACAATCTAATGTACCTTCTACCTTGTCACTAAAGGAATTTTTCTTTTCTTTTTCTAATTACAGATTATTGCTTGAAGTAAGAGACCATATCTAACATTCTCAAACGGGTGTGATGGACTTTGTCAAGAACTGGATACACAACCATGGTTAATCAGTCTATCAATGTATGTGTGTGACAACTCTCTCAATTGGTTGTGGAATTTGTGGGAATCTTCCCTTCGTTCACTCATTGGTAAAAATTTCTAGAAAAGGTCATGGAATATGCTAGAGGAAATGTCTTCATTGTGATGTGGGAAACAGTGACGTGGGATATGGGCATTAATTCCACCCAGGATGGAGTCACTTTCAAAAGTCATAATTTTCCTTTGGAATATGATTTGTTAAGGATGTTTAACTATGATATGATTTGGATAGAGATGGAAGTTGGGTGTAATTGGGAAAATATCTCCCCAGAGGAATCACCAAAAACTGTTGGTGAGAAAAAAAATCAATTGGGAAAATTTGGTGTCTCCACTAACGTTCACATGGATACGCCCCTCTGGATTGAGTGGTGTAGCTCCCATTATTGAATGATAACTAATCTAATACTATCTATTGCTATGGGTTGGATAAAAATGTCGGGGATCACACAGGAACACTCCACTGAACCTGTGGAAAAATGCTTGTATGGGGTACAAGGGAGGAAATTACAACGATGTATGGTGAAGGGGAGAAATTAGGAATGGAAGGCTATTTGTTTAAGTAGGATATTTGTAGAGTTCACACCCAATAACCAGATTAATTCAACATTCAATATAGAGGAAATAAAAAATGAAGCTATTAGTGAAACAAACAAACTTGGACACAAAGTTCTTAAATTCATCTATCAAAGATACAACTCTCTTTCTTGATCACTATGCTTACAAAGTGCATATAAGAGGGAAAAAATGAAACATGAGAAAGGGAAATGAAAGAAAAATAGCTTTCATTTCTTGTGTAGTGATGAGTACAAAGCTTCAATAACAATAAATCTATAACAATGTACAATTGTTACCAAAAATGTTAACTTTCAGGATCCTTTGAAATGGAGAAGCTATTTCAATTTATAACAATGTGAATTGACCTCTCATCTCCCCTCACATGAATCTCTGTGAATTTAAGTCTTTCTCTTATAATTTTGAGAAAATACTTTTACAACTTTGAAAATATGCTAGTTAATTAAATGGGATACAATAAAATGATTATTCTCAACAAAGAATTAGAAGGAGAGAAGAAAGATGGAGTGGAGACAAAGGGAGAAGTTGAAATTTCAGATGAAGAAGCCTTCTTGATGAAGAACATGTTGATTCATGATTCCTTCTCGTGTTCCTTGAATTCTTTGTCGAAATGAGTTATTGCAACCATAAAATTATCTTCCTCTAGAATACACACGCAACCCAACACCTTAATCCACATTCCTGGAACATCCTTGATCTTCTTACATCGATCGAGCCATTCTTCATGATCCATTGCAATTATGGAAATGTAACTTTTAATGTTGGCCAGGGACTCTAAATTATCTTAATTGAAGGAAATAGAGTCACATGTCTCTTTCTTTACAAACTCCTGGAATGAAATGGTGATCTCTTCTAATGATGATTCCTTAGTGAGTGGAGGGAACTCAAGTCTCTACACACAGTTGTAGAAAATTTTCAAGATCTCAAGAAAATGTTGCCCACAAGATTCCAATTCAGATATGACATTCTTGAGCATTACATATCTTGCATATATGATGTGGATCCAAACTTGAGACGAGTTCTCGGTAGTTGATGCAAACAATTTTTTTCTCTTGAAGGTGTGAAGTCAAAGGAAAACATCTCGAACACTGGTGGAAACATTTCATCCAAGTGATTGAATTCTTTTGAAAACTCCTCCTTTTCTTTGCTCACTACTAAAAATTTTGTGAGAGCATATTTGATGAAGGATATGACACCAGGAGACATTGCCTTTTCTTGTTCAATGATATTCTCAGCTTTTCAGGTGTTGACATGGTGTTTTCCACTAGAGCATTATAAAAATATGGATGTGAAATACATTCTCTATTTCTACAAGGGAGATTTTGCTTTAGGAAGACATGTTCAGGAACTTGAATATTCTATGATGAATTCTCTACTGGATGGATCCTACTTGTCTTGATAAATTCAACACAACTTGATCACCTAGCCCATTGAGTTCAACTAGTCTAGATCACTTTGGAAAATTCACCAAGATCACTCAACTTGCTACTTGGGGGAGATAGGATGCCTTCAACTTGATTGGAGATTTAAAATGATGATCTTTTTTCTCTTTAAAATTTTTGAATGTCCGCTTTGAATGCATGATGCCTCTCATTTTTCACTGGTGCACCCTGTGATGTTTTTCTTTTATGATGTACACCACTATAACCAAAGTGATTTCTCTAGTACTTTACAAAGGATGAATTATCTCATTTAAGTTATACCATTGTCATATAACCATGTGAAGATGTCAACTAGGACTTTTGATACTCATAATGAAGCCTTTCCATTTTTATAAAAATTTCATTTTTTGTGTTTCTAACTTTTGACCACCTTGTGGATTCCCCTAGTTATTTCTTGAGAACAATTCCTTCAAGGAAATTTTCCCTTTTCATGAGTTTACTATTTATAGTAAGTTCTTGTATAGATACTTACTATTTTTGTTAAATTCCTTTCCACACCTCATTTTTTTATAAAAAAATATTTTTTGAAATGGGTTTTTGTCTCTTTATCTCACATATAAATTTATAGCTCAAACCAATCACTTAAAGGGTGGAAAATAAAATTTTACGAAAAGAGGGCATGCAAACTGGGGTTTCTTCACCATAAAAAATAAAGGGAATCATTTTACATTCCATAACTTTATCCTTGATGAAATTTTAAAATGAGGAAGATTGTAAAAAATACCACCTCAATCTTTGCACTGGTTTATTAGATTGAAGATTTTTTGATCTAGGGTACAAAGTTAATCCAGTGAAAAAATGAGCATAGAGATTGAAAAAAATACAAATTTTGTGAGATATTTCTTTTTAGAAATTACGGAAAAATGGAGAATGAAATGGAGGAGAAAAAATTAATGCAAGAAATTCTAGAAAAATTTCACCAAAACTCCGAGAGGATTTGGAGCAAAATGGGGGGAGATGGAAAAATACATTAACTCCTGGTATTTATAAGATTTTTTACTTGAGGAATGGGGGAAAACAAATTATTTTCAGTCTTTTCACCTTGGAAGGGGAGGATTGGGACACAAAGTTGTTCCCTAGCCTTATGTTGAGAAGTGGTAGAGGAGCTAGAGGAAAGTGCTTATTTTTGGCCCCGTGAATCAATTTTTGGTCACGTGAAGGATCAAGTGCTATCAATGAAGGGGGTGAATTTTATCATCCTCCTTATCCCTTTAGAAAGGGACTAGGGGGACATAAAAGTGAGCCTCACCCCTAGATTGACACTTGGTGTGCTTGTGAAGCGATGAGAGGAGGCTCAAAAACTAGTAAAAGGTGTTTATCAGAGGTCTTCGAGGTGATATGGTGTGTCCATGGGCTCTAAGGAAGGGGGGAACATTTTTTTGTCCCCCTTGTCCCTTTGGAAGGGATGAAGGGGACTAAAAAGTGTGATTTGAGTGCAATGCTGACATGTGGCACTAGAAAAAAGACTAAGTATTAAACATTGTACCTTGGGAAGCACCTTGAGAATAAAGTTTCCAAGGCTCTCGGAGGACTTTGTAGGAACTTGAGACGAGCTCTCGGAATTTGATGAAAACACTTTTTTTCATGAAGGTGTGAAATTCAAAGGAAATCATCTCAGACACTAGTGGGAACATTTCATCCAAGTGATTGAATTATTTTACAAATTCCTCCTTTGTTTTGCTCACTTCTGATAGTGTTGCAATATGTGGGAAATGACACTAGGAGATAATGCATTTCCTTTCTCAATGATCTTCTCATCTCATCAGGTGTTTCCATGGTATTTTCCACTAGAGAATCCTCAAGATATTGTTGTGAAATCAATTCTCTATTACAATGGGGGATCTCTGACTTTTGAGAAGACATGCTCAGACTTTTGACTATTCTGTGATGAATTACTTTGCTTGATGGATCTTTCTTGTCATGATAAATTCAACACAACTAACTCACCTAGTCTGGTTCACTTTAGACATGGTATTTTCCACTAGAGAATCCTCAAGAGACAATGCATTTACTTTCTCAATGATCTTCTCGTCTCATTAGATGTTGACATGGCATTTTCCACTAGAGAATCCTCAAGAGCTTGTTGTGAAATCAATTCTCTATCACCGTGGGGCATCTCTGACTTTCGATAAGACATGCTCATGCACTTGAATATTCTACGATGAATTAATCTATTTGATGGATCTTTCTTGTCTTGATAAATTCAATATAACTAACACACCTAGTCCATCTAGTTTAACTAGTCTGGCTCACTTTGGACAATTCAATGAGCTCACTCAACTTACACATTGGGGGAGATCGGATGCCTTCAACTTGATTATAGATTTATAGTGATGATCTATGTGGATCTTGAACTTTTTTTAATGTTTTCTTCAAATGAATGATGTCTCTCATTTTTCACTGTTGCACCCTCTGATGTTCTTCTTTACTCATGTACGCCATTGTAACCAAAGTGATGTCTTCAGTCCTTTACGAAATATGAATTATTTTGTTTGAGATATGCCATTGTTGTACAACCTTGTGAAGATGTCAAATACAACTCTCGGTACTCAGAATGAAGTCTTTCCATTTTTATAAAATTTCCCTTTTTCTCTTTCTCACTTTTGACAACCTTGTGTGTTACCCTGGTTGTTTCCTGAGAATAATGCCTTTGAAGAAATTTGCCCTTTTTCGTGAGTTTACTATTTATAATAAGTGCTCATATAGAGACTTACTATTTTTGGAAATTTCCTTTACAAACCTCATATTTCAATGAAACCAATTTTTTAAAGATGATATGTGTCTCTTTATCTCACAAACAAACTTTTAGCTCAAATCGATAACTGGAAAGGTGGTAAATAAAAGTTTACGAAAAAAGGGCATGAAAAAGGGCGTTTCTTCACCATAAAAAATCTAGGGGATTATTTGAAATTCTATCACTTTATCCTTTCTGTGATTTTAAAATGAATAATATTGCAAAGAATCCCACTTTAATCCATGCACTAGTTTATTAGATATGAAGATTTTTTGATCCAACGTACAAAGTCAATCAGGCAAAAAAATGAGCATGGAGTTTCAAAAAAATAAAATTTTTGTGAGATATTTCTTTAGTGAAATTACAGAAACATGGATAATGAAATGGAGGAGAAAAAAAGGATGTAATAAATTTTGGAAAAAATCGCTAGAGTTCTAGGAGGATTTGGAGCAAAACGTAGGGAAATGGAAAAATACACTAATTCTTGGTATTTATAAGATTTTTGCCTTGAGGAAGGGGGGGAGAATTTAATTTTCCCCTTTTTCCATTATAAATTAATGAAAGGGACACAAAATTGAGCCCTATCCATATGTTGACAAGTAGAAAGCATGCAACGGTGGAGGAGTTAGAGGAAAACACTTAATTTTGGCCACGGGAGTCGATTTTTGGTCACACGAAGGATCAAGTGCTAGCAAGGAAGGGGGGAAAATTTTATCGTCCACCTTTTTCCCTTGAAAAGGGATGAAGGGGATACAAAAATTTTCCTCACCCCTAGAGTGACACTTAGCATGCAAACAGAGCGAGGAGAGGGGGCTCAAAAACTAGCAAAAGGTGTTTATCGAAGGTCTTCGGGGTGATATGGTGTGTCCATGGGATCTAAAGAATGGGAGGCACATTTTATTTTCCCCCTTGTAAAATTTTAAGGGACTAAGGGGACACAAAAGTGTGATTTGAGTGCCATGCTGACATGTGGCACTAGAAAAAATGACTGAGTACCGAACATTGTACCTTGGAAAGCACCTTGAGAACGAGGTTGTCAGAGCTCCTAGAGGAATTTTTGGGAGCTTCCTTATATTTTTTTTACTAGGAAAAACATTTTGAGAAGAATGAGATTTGTCTAAAATTCTGATTCATCTTTCAACCTTCTCAAAAATTTCCTTTTTGTATCGGGATCGCTAGTTACTCCTGAAAAGAAATAGTTGTGGAAAGAAATGCATGGGACTTGAGAAAAATTTGAAAGTACCACCATGTATATAATTTAATCATATTTTCATTGATATTTTTTTTACCTCCAACTCATTCCAGTGCTCTAGGAATCATCCCCTGAAGTTCAGGTGCTTTTTCACAGTGTAAGCTCTTTCAGCCTCAAAAACCCACTTTTGTTTAACTTACTCCTAAACCTCCTAATCTTTCCAAAATATTCCTATATCACTTGAAAAATTATCTTGGCTCACTAATACAAATACATGATGAATTTAGTACTTAAAATCCTCTTTGAATAGTACGTACCAGCCTTAGAAAGGATAAAATATCCATTCCTAAGCCTACTGAAAAGGTTTACCTCAGAAGATACTACCTTGGAAGAATATTATGAACTAGATTTCCTCTTTCTAGCACTTTGGAAAGTTTTGAACAACACACATTAACACTAAAAGGATGGGGATAGGCCTAACAAAAGGGATAATGTGATCTCGGAGTGTGTATGGAAAGGTTTACAATCAAAATTTTGACACTAGGGTCCATTGTCATGCTTGAAAATATGAAATTTTCATGTTACAAATTTACATGGTAACACAAGAACAACTTAGAAATTAAGTTTTAACATCACAATAAAATCTTAACTATTCAAAATAAAATAACAATGATAATATCAATTCCAATGTCTCATTAAGAACAACACATGGAGCTAATGTCATCAAAGGGAGATAAACTGATGGGCATTACATTCTCCTCATGTAGAAATAGACTTCCTCCTGAAAGTCACTAGAAGGGTAAGAATAAAACCCTCTCAAAGGTATCACAACGTACCACATAGTTGTTTGTCTCAAAAAACACGTCCCACTGAACCATAACTTGGCTCAACATCAAGTGTATCTAGGAATAAGAGTCTATTAATGAGAAAAATTGTAGCCACCAAAATGGGTTTTTAGCATCATCATCTAAATTCACTATAAGGTTCAACTTTAGTGGATGTACAACATAAATTTCACCCTTAAGGAAACAGTTTATGAATGAGCCAATGGTATGATAATGGTTGTCATATAAAGGTTGTTGAGTTGTGTGCACATGATTTTCACGAACCCATCCATGGACGTCACAAAAACCATATGAGAAGAGATAAAAAATTACAAATTTATGTGAGGATTCACTTCCTAGCCTACACTTATCTTTAAAATATGGAAAAATTATTCATAATACCCTCAAATTGTCCATAACATTTACACTATTCCATTAGGGGTCAAGGATGAAAGGTCACGTAACACCAAGCACAATGAAAAGGTGATGAATTGATTTGGAAATACTATTCATGCACACAACGAAAGTACCAATAAATTAAGCATGTATAATCTAAACAGTAATAAAGTTAAGATTAGTTTGTAGTTTTTTCTTGGGGTTCCATAACTTGAACCCTTTGCTCATACATCACAATTCACACACAAAATTTGATTTAGAAAACTAATCAATGATAGAACAATTTTTTTTTGGTTAAGATTTTATCAAATCTTCTACCATGTTAATCTAAAATCCACTCTATCACATCTCAAAAAATGCCATCGTCCATTATTGAAGAATAATTACCTAGTTTCAAACTCAATAAGGCACATTATAAGTTTACTAAGATCACAAACTTTACCATTTTATCCATAATAAAACGTGACTCGTATAGGTGGAAAAAACATCCAAAGGGGGTTTAAAAACTTATCAAAGTTCCCAGGTAGTTCACCAAATTATTTCTTAAATGATCTCAAAAATGATTTTCCTTTCACATCTTCCCTAAGAGGTCAAGAGGACAACAAGAAAATTTTCCTCAAAATAGAAAGTTATATTATATTTTTTTCTCAATATCCTTAACTTATGTTGCTTAAATTCAACAATTTACCTAGGTCTTCAATGACCCACTAAGTCCAAAGGGAGGGCAAATTCCTCAAACTAAAGGTGTAAGTCCATTTTCAAACAAGGAACTCAAGTTTACCACCCCATTTACTAGTAAAATCAATGGGATACATTCTCAACATGACCCCAAAAACAAATGCAAATATTGATAAAACTCCAAATTCACATTGTTTATCCTGTAGAGAATAATATATAGGAGTAGAGGCCAGTATACCATCTCCATATCCTACTCAAGGTAGGTGAAAGGATTGAATTCTTTTAACCCTTAGCATGTAATTAAGTAAAGTACAAAGTTTCTTCATAACGAGTTAAAGGGATTTTCCAAGGTGATAGAAACCTTATATAAGGGTCTCCTAAACGCGTATAAACCAATAGAAGTCTAAAGTGTAAACAAAAGTGTATTTGTATTATACACATTACATACACACAAACATAAATATTATATATTATTTTTCCTATATCAATATAAGATACGAGAGATGTATACATACAACAAAATCTTAGTATGTAATTGAAATTTAAATTTCACAATGTAATAAAGAATAATGATAAACATACATTTTAATAGGTTCCACGCATTTAGATAATGTCTCTTCTATATGTTAGGGGTATAAACAATAACATTTTCTTGCCACCAAGGCTGGTTATTAATTCATTCTACAAGTTCTCAACTATATATAATTATCCAAATTTCATCCATAGCTAAAAGACACAAGTTATCAATACACCTACAATTATAACTTTTATGGGATTTTTAGTTATTGTATTTTTTTCGTAGCATCTTGTAACATCATAGACCAAAACCAATGTTGGCATGAAATCTCGCCTCAACAAGTGATAAACCGAATTAAATTAATTCGACTTCCAGAGAGAAGTGAGAGTGAAGGTAAGAGAATATTTTATTATTTTAGCATAATCATTGTATTTTCATTATAATAAATAAGGTTAGAATGAGGAAACAATTTCATAATGTTTGCATCAAAGTATTAAGTATAGAAAATAACATCTCCTAAATATATATCTTATAGATTCATGTTTATTACATTAAAAAATTTAACTTTTCATGAATAACAAGGTCCAACCAAGTTGCATTGCCACGTTCATACTAGAAAGATTTAACAATTGACCAATAAACAAATTTAAACACACCAAGTTTGAATAGGGTTATAGATAAATACATACCCCATTGACATACCCAAAATAATCCTTACAAGTCACAACAAGGTTCCCCAAGAAATTTATGTTGCGGATCCAAAAGTTTGTTTTAGATAGTTCAATTGATTCTCAATTTCCAAGAAGTCTAAAATAGTTATGGAATAACCCCTGTATAAAATCACAATATAAGTAGATACCAAAAAAAATTCTTCCATATCATCTCTTGATTGGTAAAAAGTTAAGAGGGTTGATAAAAAAGATTATTCACTATGGTATACTCATTTTTACCGTACTATTCCACAAAAGGAATTTAGAAGGTTTTAAAGTCACTTTTACCATTGTTTTTCAATGTGGGTTAGAAAACAGGCTCAAATTAATAAATTCTCAATAAATAAAAATATTATAATCCATATTCCAACAAGATAAATCCAATGAAAAATCGTTCAAGACATTAGGTTGCTCAAAGAAGAGCGCAATTATTTGTTCATGTCCATTCTCAATGGGTTTCACTAGTTCTAAATGAGATACTATTAACATTATAAGAGAGTGTTATAAAGGAAATGAGTCAACTGGGAGAAAAATACAAAAATATTTAAACACAAGGAATTCCCTTGGGATATAGGGTAATTCATTTACACTCTCTCACCATATTAAAAAAAATTCCATTACCAAAACCAACGCTTCCCATGATGCCAAAAATGAAAAAACAAAAACCAAAACATTCAACACCCAAAAATACTTCCTAGCACATAACTCATGTGGGTCACATCGTTCAACCAAAAACACACATAACAAAATATATTTACAGCATTAAAATATTTTACACCCATCAAGGGTGTCTTGAAAGGTCAAATAGGTAAATAGGGCCCAGTTTCCCCATTGCATGATCTAGGCCAAATGGCTACGAAAAGGCCTTCTATAATGATCGGCAAGTACCCGAATGGAAAAAATAACACATATAACCTATTATCTATTATACAAATAATCCAAAGATAATTCCAAAACCTAAAAAGGATGATCATATCTCAAACAGAAAGCACCCCTTCGGAGTCACTTATTAAAATTTTGTTACATTTTAGTTGTCCTAGACAAAGTGGCTACGAAATGGCGTTTGAAAACAAACAATTAAAACTTAAAAAAACATTTAGCCAAAAATTGTCTACTCTCATATATATGTATAATTTAATGCAATTAATGGAATACATTTATGATAACTAGGGCTCAAATTGTGACCTCCTTTTTGGAGTTGATTATCGTGGTTGGGATAGTTCATTCTTGTTGCCGAATGAGAAGAGGCCTAGAAAACATGCTTGAAAAACTAGCTCCCTTAGTAGTTTTATCAAAACTAATGGTTGATAGAATTTTTCATGGAGAAATTATATAGGTATGTGGTGATGGATCTCAATCTCTCACCACGAGCCCCTAATCTATAGGTCCAAACTAAAATGAATTATCTAATTTTTAGTAGCTGTCTCAAATAGCAAAACAACCATAAAGATCATAAATGTAAATCGATAAGTGATCTAAAAAATTTATATAATTTTTTTAATGGTCGATGTGATACTCCATATCACTGGGGTACACAATCATCTAATGACATCTCTACTTCAAAAATGAAGGAAGCATTTTGCATGTTGTTTTCAAACGTCTTTTCTAAATTTTGCAAGGTGTTTTAAAGTAGAAAATTTAAATGAAAAATTATGTTCAACTCTCTACTAGAGGCCATATTTCCAAAATTTTACCTATCTAAACTTATAATTAGTCTTAAAACATATCCCATGAGTACTATCCATTTTCCAACAAGATCATTCTCATTATGTAGTGTCCAACACCTTGTTGTGACATTTGACCAATGTAGGAAGGAAGAAAATAAGTTTAGAAAAAAAAATCATTGAATGGGAAATTGAACCAATCCAAACTTATTAATTAGTACACATTAAATCATAGTGTGCTCAGTTTTGAAACCAAGCTATGATACCAGATGTCGTGCCCATAAAATCTACCACCCAAAACTTATCCAAATAACCAATAAAAATTAGAACAATTTTATAACATCAACTAAGTATTAAATTATTAGACATATGTTAATCTATCTCTCTAATCAAATTAATGATGAAACGAGTAATCTCAACTCCATTTACACAAGATACTGAGATCTATTACATATAACACAACTCCAATTCCTATAATCTTGGCTACAAAGCAAGATAATAAACATAAACTTATTCTTACAATAAGGTTTTCCAGGACTAATTTAGCCTCGAAACTACATACCAATAACACAATAAGGAGGTATATATAGTCCATTATATCATGTGCATGATACAAGATAACTAGGGATGCTCAAGTCAACAATAGCATTGAAATTTTTATTGTTGTCACTTGAGTTTTAACTTTCACTCCATTAAGGTTTTTAGTCATATCAAGTAAAGGTTATAAATTAATTTTCATTGTGTTTTGTTAAAATTAATCCAAGGATGTATCGATATAGAAAAATATATATCTATGAAACTTAATTCACTAATTAATTCTCATCAAACTATTTTTACATGAGGATATATCAAACATCATTGTGACATACTACGAAAAACTAGGTTTATTATCAAGATATAATATTGTTAAATAATTGTTCCAAATTGATGATTTAGTTAGATTATGAATTCTCACAAAGTTAATTCAGCAAAGAGGGTAAAATCTAAACACCAAGCTATTGTTTATGAAAAAAATTAATTAAGTTCAATACTAATATCATTCACACTAATTGAAGATGTTTTTTATATCGCATCCTCTCATTGCATCTAAAAGGATTGTCAGGGTTTTGTTAAGTGTTATAAGATTATTGTGTATTATATTCCAAGGGACTAGTTTTGAAAAATGGGGAAACTTATTTGGATGAAGTTTTGAATCAGGCATGGGTCCCATTTGGCCCATTCAAATGGACCCATGCCCCTTTTCACCAAAAAAAATTAAGTTAATTACAAAAATACATCTTTTAATCACCCAAAACCAAAACAAAGAAGCCCATTTGCTCAAATTAAAAAGTCAACTTTATAAGCTCCCTACACAAGTGGAAAATCTTAGGGTTAATAATGAACCTTTGGATCAAAACTATCTACACCATTGATCATAGAAATCCCTAAAATCCCTAATTTCACCTATAAATCTCTATTTTCTTTTATCTATCTCATTTTCCTCATTTTTTTTCCTTTTTTTCTTTTTCACTAGTAGGCATCTACCTTTGAAATTTTCTTTACTAGAAAGTGTCAAAATTAGGAAATGTTTTCCGAGCATATTTTTTTTTACAATATTATTATCTCCCATGCCAAATTTTCACTGCATCACTAGCAGTTCTAGTCTTCTTCCACTGCAGTAAATATCTCATCATTATCGTGTTTCCCTTCACAGGTGCTTTGTGCAAATACGCCTTACCCTTGGTGTCCCGTGAACATATTGTGATATGCATTTTATTCAATTGACACAAGTAATTGACAAACTCCATGTTATTTATGTTTATTGCTAAGTGTAGTAGGTTCTCTCCATTTTGATCGTTTTCATCAGCTTTTAATTTTCAATCACATATAAGGAATTTGCATAGCTATATATGCCCAAGTAAAGAAGCAAAATGAAGTATGGTCCTCTTGAATTTATCTCCAGTTTTCACCAAAATTATGAAAAATCATCCAAGTAACACCCAACACAAGATTTTTTTTGTGACTGATCTACTGTGTAACGTAATACCATACTACCATTACCAAAATTTTCCATCACACTTTTGGTTAAGCTATCTAACCTAGCTTGATTTTTATCAGTGCTTTACATTACCCAATATATAACTTTAGTATTCTTATCATCGCACAATAACAACACAACGGATTTTGTTTCTTAAGAGCTCAAGTTAATTCCATAATATAGTTCTCTAATGAATGGCTTACGTGTCAAATGTCAATAGACAGTTAGCTTTATTCACTTTCATTGTCCATTAAAATGTGATGAAATAAGATCATCTACATACCTGGTTATCTAGACACCTTTTTTTCAACTAGGATCATGTCACCCATGTCATACCTAAACTTGTTTTGACATTCATATCTATAATCAAGGCCACTCATTCATCCATTTAAAAGGCGTACTATATCCCACAACTCAAGGATCTCTTCTTTCTTAATCTCTTCAAAACACATTTCCATCTCATTCACATAGGTCAAATGCCAATGCCCTGATATTTACGTGGGATCCCTTTTGTATTTCTTGAATTTATTGGACATGTTCAACTTCACAGTAATATCAAAAGTGGCAATGCAGAATAAATATGTAATCAGAGTAGATACTGGGGAAGATGAGGATCGGAGAATATTTCCAACATGTAGTATTTCTTTCTCCATGAATATCCAAATTTAAATTTTGATCTTCATATGGTCCTACACCTTGTGGTAGGAAATGTTGGGAAAGGAGGAAGAGGCCACCAACCAGGTGTGAGTTACTTGCTTCGCAGCGCTGCATCCACTTTATGGTTATTACGGTTACAAAGTGTCAGAATTAATGGTGTTAGCTAGTCTTGAACAATGCACATAAATTCCAATTTTTTTCCCTCTCTCTCAACCACCGCCTCTAACAGGAATTTAAATCATTTTTTGGTCGTTACTTAAATTACCCGCGGAAGTTCTGAAAGCTGCAACACAAAGGAAGGTTTAGTATTGTGTGAAATTGTCAAGTTTAGTTCTCCATGGAATTGTTTGAAGTCACGAGACAAAGGAGAGGTCAAATTCACGAGAGAAGTGAGTGGAAGTGTTGTGAAGATCTATATTTTTCCACATAATCCTAAATTCGTGGTATATAAAAAATTCGTGCAATGTAGAAAAGGCCGCATTACAAAGGAAAAGTTGTAAATGAAAATGTGTCAAGTTCGTGCGGGTTGATAGCAAGTCAAAGTTATGGAATTAGCTGAAATGAATAATGGTTTTGGGTCTTTGTCATTGGTCAATGTACTTTGGGTGACTCATAGTTATATATATGCATGTGGTTTTTTGAATCTAAAGGGATAGAGCATCAATAGCTCAAGAGAGAATAGATAGATAAAGAAAAAATAAGGGAGAATATAGAGCAGCAACTTGAGTAGACAGAAGAGGAAGACAATAGAATTTAGGTGTAGAAGAAGAGAGAGAAGAAGAATATTCAGTAAAGAATATAGAGCAGTAGCTCAAGGAAGAATATTGTAAAAGAAACAAATAGAATGTACAAATTCGTAGACTTGAGTTTGTAAAAGATTTTAAAAGTGAATATAATAGTTATATTTTGTGTGCATTTTTGTTTTGGATATGTCTTTCCCTTGTGTTGGTTGTGGTTGATGCCAAATCCTTCCAACAGTTTGGTATCAAAGTGAAGGGTTATTGAGTTATGGATATTTTATTTTTTGGGTTGAGTTGTAATGGCTTCTAGTAGCAGAAAATCGTGGCAACAACCCCCAATATTTGATGGGAAGAACTATGATATATGGTGTATCAAAATGAATACACTATTCTCTTCTCAATAACTATGGGAACTAGTTGAAGGAGGATACGTAGATATTGAAGACTAGACTGTTTTTAAAGCAGTTACACAAGCTCAGAAGAATGCTTTGAAATAAAATAGAAGAAAGGATGCAAAGGCTTTAAGCGATATTCAAAATGTAGTCAATGATTTAGTTTTCCCAAGAATAACAACTATAAACTCCAAGAAAGCATGGGATACCTTACAAAATTCTTATCAAGGAAGTGACAAGGTGAAGATAGTCAGATTACAGATTTTGAGGAGATATTTTGAGATCCTTCTCATGACAGAGTCAGAATCAGTAAATGACTTTTTCACAAGAACAATGACCATAGTCAATAAGATTAGGACTAATGTGGATGTGGTTGAAGATCATAGGATCATAGAGAAGATATTGAGGAGCCTTCCAACCAGATGAAGATATTGAGGAGCCTTCCAACCAAATTTGATCTAGTTATGGTTGTAATAGAGAAGTCCAAGGACTTGAGAAAAATGAAAGTAGATGAGTTGAAGGGTTATTTACAAACCCACGAATAGAGGATGAGTAGATCATCCAACTCCTCTAATTAACAAGCCTTTAAAACAAATACAAATGTTACAGGAAGAGTGAGAGTATGCTACAATAAATGAAGAGGAATATTTAGCAACCAACTAGAATGTGGAAGACAAAGTCAACAAGAACCGCAAATAAGAGGAATAGGTAGAGGAAGGAGAAAAAACACTTTCAGAGGTGCTTCTTCACAAAGGTTTAATAAATCAAATACACAATGTTATTACTGTAATAAGTATGGACACTATGCAAGTTAGTGTAGAAATAAAGAATATGATATGAGAAATCATAATCATAATGCAATCTTCTCTAATGAAAAAGAAGTCAAACCAGAAAAGAATGGAAATTTCTTTCTAACTTACAATGTAGCTAAGAAAGCAAACAAACATGTGTGGTATTTAGATAGTGCATGTAACAACCATATGTGTGGAAATAAGTAAATGTTTAATAACATAGATAAAGCAATCAAATATGAAGTGAAGATGGGAACAAATGATAAGGTTCCTATGATGGGTAAAGGCATTGTATCCATTCTCACCAAGTAAGGAGATAAGAAGCATATCAATAATGTATTATATGTCCCAGGATTGAAGTATAATCTTCCAAGCATTGGATAGCTTTTCCAAAATGGATATAAGGTGAGGTTTGAAAATGGAGAATGCAGTATATATGATAGAAGTGGAAGCAACAAGCTGATTTCTATAGTGAACATGAAACAAAATATAATGTTTCCTTTGAGGATGCATAGTGCAGGAGCAAAAATGTTCAAAATAATAGTCATTGATCAATCTACTCTTTGGCATCTCAGGTATGGACATCTAAGTTATGGTGGATTAAATATTTTTTTATAAAAATAAAATGGTTAAAGGGTTTCCTCCTATTGAATAACTAGATAAATTATGTGAAGGTTACATATTAGGGAAGCAACATAGAAATGCTTTTCCCTTAGGTAAATCATGGAGAGAAAGCTCACCTCTTGAGCTAATACATTCATATTTGTGTGGTCCCATGAAGGCTCCCTCCTTGTCTAAAATGTGTATTTAATTACTTTTATAGATGACTTCAGCAAAATAACATGGATTTATTTCTTGAAAACTAAATTAGAAACATTTGAAGTATTCAAAGATTTTAAGGCCATGGTTGAGAAGCATAGTGGCCATTATATAAAAAATTGAGAACAGATATAGTGGGAGAGTAAATATCAAATGATTTTTAAAAAAATTGTAAGGAGCATGGGATCAAGAAGAAATTCAAAACCATGTATACACCTCATAAAAATGGTGAAGTAGAGAGGAAAAATAGAACCATTCAAGAAATGGAAAGAAGCATGCTGAAAGTAACAAGATTGTCTGATGAATATTGAGCAAAAGCATTTGGGACAACAGTATATTTTCTGAATAGATGTCATACAAAAAGTGTGAGGAACATGATACCTCAAGAATAATGAAGTGGAAGAAAAACAAGTGTTAAACACTTGAGAGTTTTTGGATGTGTGGAATATGCACATGTGCCAAAGAAATGAAGATCAAAATGGGATAAAAGAGGAGAGAAGTGCATTTTTATTGGATATAGTGATTAGTCAAAATCTTACAGCTTGTATAATCTAGTTACAAAGGAACTGATAATCAGCTGATATGTTCAATTCATTGGGGAATAATCCTGGGGAGATGCATAAGAATTGGAGCAACCACAAGCAAAAAAATGCACCTATTATTGTTGATGAAGCAACAAATGGAAGAGAAAAAAATGCACCTATTTGTACACCCATTGCACAAAGGGGTTAATCTTCAAATGACAGCAACCAACAAAACATGAAAGGACCAGAAAATGAAGCATCTTCATCATCATCTATATCATTCTAGCAACAAGTAAGAATGATGAGTGTTCAAGATATCTATGAGCAATAAAGGTATGACGAAAATGAAGATGAAATGATTAAATTTGATTTATTTTTATAAGTAGATCCAATTTATTTTGAAGAAGCAATTAAGGATCATAAATGGTGTGAATAAATGGATGAATAAATGTATGCAATAGAAAAGAATTAAACATGTGAGCTAGTAGATATTCCAGTAGGAAAGGAATTCATTGGAGTCAAGTGGGTTTATAAAACCAAAACTAATTCCAAAGGAAAAATTGAAAGACAAAAGGAAATATTAGTTTCCAAAGGCTACAAACAGAAGCCTGGATGTGATTATAATGAGACATGTGCTCCAATACCAAGGCTAGATACTGTGAGAACAATTATTTCCATAGCTTCTCATAAAAAATAGAAGGTCCATCAAATGGATTTCAAATCATCTTTTTGTAAGGGATTATTAGAAGAAGAAGTTTATGTGGGATAACCACCTGGTTATGAAATTATAGGGCATGAAGGAAAAGTATACAAGCTCAAGAAAGATTTGTATGAACTCAAACAAGCACCAAGGGCATGGTATAGTAGGATAGACTCGTATCTAACAAGCAATGGCTTTAGTAAAAGTAGTGGTGAGCCCACACTCTAAATAAAAGAAAAATAAGGTGAGATTTTAATTTTTGTTATATGTGTAAATGATTTAATTTTTACTGGAAATGTAAGAAAGGATATAGATGAATTTAAATCATCCATGAAGAAGGAATTTGAGATGATTGATTTGGGATTGTTGAAGCATTTCATTGGCATTGAGGTCAAGCAAACATAGTAGGGAATATTTATCTCTCAAGAAAAATATGCAAAATAAATCTTGCAAAGATTTAGAATGTTGGATGGTAAACCAACATCTACACTAGCAAAGATAAGTCTGAAATTGACAAAAGATGATTGTAACAGTAATGTGGATCCCACAAGATATAAAATCAAGGTGGGAAGATTAATGTATTTAACTGCAATAAGACCAGATATAATGTATGCAATTACTTTGATTTCTAGATTCATGGAGACACCAAAAAAGACACACTAATAAGAAGACAAGTGATGTGAATGGAACAAGAAATTATGGAATTCTATATGTTGTTAATGATGATTTGAAATTAGTTTGTTACACAGAAAATGATTGGGTAGATAGCCTTGATGATAGAAAACTCACATCTAGATATGTTTTTAATGTTGGATCAGTAGTCATTTCATGGGATTCGAAGAAACAATCAGTTGTTTCACTATCTACTATAGAAGTAGAGTAAATTGCAGAAAATTTGACCACTTGTCAGATGATATGGTTAAAAGGAATCCTCTCATATTTGCATGAAGATAAATAAGGAGGTTCTGTTATTTTTGTTATAAAATGTATTCAATTGCATTGTCAAATAATATAGTATTTCATGGAAGAAGCAAGCATATAACTATAAGCTATCATTCTATTCGTGAACTGGTTGAGAAAGGAGAAATTGAGCTCAAGTTTTGTAAGTTAGAGCAGTAGCTAGCTAACATTTTTACTAAGCATTTATAGATGCGAAAATTCAAATTTTGTTTCCCTCTCTCTCAACCACCACCTTTGATAAACATTTAAATCAATTTTTTCCATTAGTTAAATTACCCGCGAATGTTCCAAAATCTGTGACACAAAGGAAGGTTCAGTGTTGTGCGGAATTGTCAGATTTAGTTCTTCGCATAATGGTTTGAAGCCACAAGAAAAAGGAGTGATCAAAGTCACAAAACAAGTGAGTGGTAGTGTTGTGTGGATTTTGAGTTTCCCGCGGATCTTTATTTTTCCGCATAAGCCTAAAGTCGTGGTATATAGAAAACATCGCGCAATTTTAAAAAGGCCACATTACAATGGAAAAACTGAAAAATACAAAGGCGTTAAGTCCGCGTGGGTTGAGAGAAAGTCAAAGCCATGGAATTCTTTTAAATGAATATTGATTTTGGTTTCATGTCATAGGTCAACGTACTTTTGGTGAATCGTGGTTATACATATGTATGTGGTTTTTTGGATGTAAAGGGATAAAACATCAATTGCTTGAGAGCTAATAGATAGATAGAGAGAAAAGAAGGGAGAATATAGAGAAAAAAATCGAGTAGATGGAAGAGGTATAAAGTATAATCCATGTGCAACATCATAGAGAGAAGAAGAAGAAAGACAAGAAGAATATTCAGTAAAGAATATGGAGCAATAGCTCGAGGTAGAATATTGTAAAAGAAACAAATAGAATGTACAAATCTGTATCTTTGAGTTTGTAAAAGCTTTTTAAAAAGAATATAATAGTTATATTTTGTGATCCTTTGTGTTTTGACTGTCTTTCCCTTGTATTGGTTGCAGTTGGCACCAATTTTTTCTAACATGGAGAAGATGTGGTATACACAAAGCTGCTTTGCAAATTCAGTCGTAGGGATGAAAGGTCCAACACCAGTGTAGATTACAACTCTTGTGCAATTGTTAGTGTAGTTTATGGAAGAGGGAATTCATGGAGGCATAAGAGGAGATTATTGGTTGATTTAAAACCATGATTTTTATTAATCAAATCTCTTATTTTCCCTTTCTTTCTCCATTTTTTTATATACAATGTTCATACTAGGGTTTCATGAAGAAATTGTATTATTTACTTTCATATGTATGAAAGCAAATAGGCATTTTTATACATGTTTATTTAGTTATAAAAGATTAGATATGTATGTGTATGGTGTGGGTTAACTGTGCAAGCCTCATACTATGTGGTTTACTAGGGAAACACACATTTTACAAATGCCTTCTAAAAACCTACATAAATAGATATGAACATAATTACATAAATGGTGAATGTGCCAAAATATTTCCACTTAGGGTAGATGTAGGTTGCATAGTATATGGCGAGTGCAAGAGTGTGCATGGGGCTGGGAGAACCATGTGGAGGGGCCATGTAGGTGAAGAGTGTGATATTTATTCAAACAACCATGCCAAGAGTCAAGTTTGCGACCCACACAGCCGAACTCTTAGAGGAGCTTGTGGGGGAAAGGTTGGGTCTTCCCAACCCATCTATCTAGATTTTATTTTACATTTTTTAAATAAAAAATGAAATGACACACATACACACACACACATGCACATACACACGTGCACACGCGCACCCCCCCCCCCCCCCACACACACACACGACACACACACACACACACACACACACACACACACACACACACACACACACACACACACACACACACACACACACACACACACACACACACACACACACACACACACACACACACACACACACACACACACACACACACACACACACACACACACACACACACACACACACACACACACACACACACACACACACACACACACACACACACACACACACACACACACACACACACACAACACACACACACACACACACACACACACACACACACACACACACACACACACACACACACACACACGAACCTCCTATAAACTCATTTGCATTAAGAGCATGTTCATCTAATACAACTCAAAAATTAAAATGAGGAGAGTGTCTATATATAAAAGTAAGTGTGTGTGGATGGGTGTGTGTGTGTGTGTGTGTGTGTGTGTGTGTGTGTGTGTGTGTGTGTGTGTGTGTGTGTGTGTGTGTGTGTGTGTGTGTGTGTGTGTGTGTGTGTGTGTGTGTGTGTGTGTGTGTGTGTGTGTGTGTGTGTGTGTGTGTGTGTGTGTGTGTGTGTGTGTGTGTGTGTGTGTGTGTGTGTGTGTGTGTGTGTGTGTGTGTGTGTGTGTGTGTGTGTGTGTGACTATAGAACCAAGGAAATAATTTTATCGGAGATTACCAAGAGAATTTGAATTTTATAATGGAAAACCATTTAATAAATCCTCTAAAACATACTTAAATAAAATGCATATGAAGGAATCTATATGTTTGGAAATTATTCTCAAAACCTGCCTTCACTATGAAAGTGATATTTTTCTTGGAAGAAAGTAATCAGATAACATCAAGAGTAATAAGATATTTAAAGGATTAAACTGATTTCTTGGAAGCAATAGAGAGACCAAGAGAATATGGAGGAAATGCGAAGTCTCAAGAAAAACCCTTTTGATATCCATTATAATATCACAACAAATTTTTCACTTTATTTATTTATCCTTCTGTGAAATATATCACTCACTTAACTATTAGAAAGACCTTGCATAATTCATAATTTTTCTAAAAAGGAATTTTTCCAACACATTTGAATATATAAACATAATTTAGAAAGCATGACAAAGGGGTTCAACAGATCACTAAAACAATGTTTTCTTTTATAACAAAAGAACATAATTTCTGTTGTGAATCAAAAAGTGAAAATGAGTATTCTCCATCATTTCACAATTCAAGAGGAAAGTTTTACATTGAAATAAAAATGTAAGAAATGAAACTAGTTCTATTACAAATTCTTAAACAACATTAGGACCATATCTTCCCTTGTTAGACCGAAGAAATGACTAATTATGAGGATATGTGCAAAGGAAGAAGGATGCGCAAGGGTAAACATAGAAGAATGAGAGTATAATTTACAAAAGTAAAAGAAGTTCATGAAGGTGAATGTGGAGATATGAAGAAAGAACATGCAAAGGCCTGCGCATAGGAGAAGCAAAGACATGAGTTAGTCAAATTTCCAAAGAAATTTATAAATAGGGAAAAGCACGAGTTGGCTTGGTCAACATGGGAAAGCTATAAATAGAAAAAAAAAACATGGATAAGGAATGACTATAATAGGATAAAGCACATGCATGGATAAGAAGGACATTAAATATGCATGGGTAGTGAAAAATCTAATTATGGCACATGCGGCGGAAGCTATTTATAACTCACATGATAAAGATGAAACTCCCATATAAAAGTGGGCCACACATGGAGAGCCACAAGATGAAACTTAATTATAGGAGATCACAGTTTAGGAAAGCATACAAGATATGTTTAGGAATATTCTAACTATATTCAAGTATGAACGTGGTGGAGGACAAGTTCCCACCCTATATATAGGTGCAAATATCCATGTAAAGTGTGTGAAGATATAGAGAGATATGTGTGCATGCGGGTGTGGAAGTGAGTGAATGAGTACATGTATGAGTCGTTACTTGCACATGAGTGAGGTTTCATCGTTCCTTACTATGTTGTGTTGATTTACTAGACTACATTGTGACATTTTGGTTTCATTTTTGGGACCTTATTTCATTCAATATCTCAAGACGTGGTACGATTATGGAATTTCATGTATCATTGGATAACATTTAAAGGTGGATACACGATGGAGAAGATGATTTTGTGTAGAGATACAACACTAGCATTAACTTTAAATGTGCAAATGGTTTGAAAAAAACCTGTATGATTCACTTAGAAAGAGACATTCTTCAACTTCTTTCCACAAAAATTATATGAGTGGTTAAGAACGTATACGTAAAATAAAGGAAGTGGGACCAAATAAAAGAATATTTGGAGTCAGAGTAGGTATCAGGTGTTGGATGACTTGGATGCTTTGTGGATACATGCAATAGATCATTTGTGGGTAGGTGTCTTGCGGAATTACACTTTGGAGTATGCAATATCAATATTCTCATGCTCAAAGGAAGAATAGTTCCAATTCCTTCATGAGCTCAGAGGATCATATTTATGAGTGTTACCATTAGCTATACATATCTTAATGGTTGAACTTAGAATGGAAAATATCTCAATGGATGGCTGAAACCCCACTGCATATAAGGGAAATGAAGGGGATTGGGAAATATTGCATTGGGCTGGATGGAAGACATAAATAGAGAAGATATATTTTTCACGTACAATGATGTGTGAGAGAGGGTAGTTGAAGAGGAGCTAGTATAGAGAAGAATAGGTTTAGGCGGATGTTAAGAGAATTATGCAAGACGAAAAGGACCACAGGACAATGACCCTCTAATATTGGGGAAGTGCAACAGAAGGATCCCCTCAACATCTGATGAAATTGAGTCTGGTGAAGAGAGAAGAACTGTTGGCATGCATCTAAACCACCCCAAACCCTTATCCCTTGCACTTAATACTCATGAATTAGGAGTTCATATAGAGGATCATCATAATAACATATAACAAGAAGGTAATCAGGGATCACCATTTTGGGTTGAAGATACAGGTAGATACGTATTAGTATCAATTCAGGAGGTGCAAAAAATAAAGGAAAATCACATGGATGCTCAACAGACTTTAGCAGTAAACACACAAAATTTGGTTGGAATTACAATAGGCGCAATACCAGGGAAAAGTTTTGGTATGCAAACAAGTTCTATCATTTGTGTGTAGACCAACTTTACTACATGAAAGTAGATATGAGCTAGTGATAGGAGCCTCGGGAGGCTCTAGTCCTCCCCCGAGCAGAGGTAATCCTAGTGGAGGTTTTGGGTGAAGATTTGGTCCTCCCCTAAGAAGAAGAAATCTAGGATAAGGAAGTAACCCACCACCATAACAACCTCCTCATATTTTCTTTGAGATTTCACTCTCCTTACTTGAGTATAGAGGAGTAGAAGATTATGCAGAACATGTATACAAATGTGAGATCTTGTGGAGAGTTAAGGAAATTACTATTTTGTACATGAAGGCTAGTTAGTTAGTGACTACATTACTCAGTTGCACACATAGTTGATACAGGAAGTATGACCCACATCAGATGGCATTGGTTTCTAGGTAAGTTTCACATGCCTATGTTTGAGCAGCAAAACATTATCAAACTCAAGGAACATGGACTACCTGAAAGTGTGCGGGAATATGATGCATGGTTCAAGACCTTTTTGTCAAATATCTCGTATGATATCCATCAAACCCAAAATGCGTAATGGTCTATGAGGTATTTTAGACAAAATTTAGAAGGGAGTTATCACATAAAACTTCCACATACCCACACAAGGCTTAAGAGGCAACACTATGAGAAGAAGATGTTGGAAGTGTATATATTGGAGTAAGCCCATTCTTAGAAGCACAGATTGCAGCAATGGCCACTCAGTTAGAGAAGCTCTTAGCCAATTTCATGCATGAAACTCATAGTAGAATATGGTGTATAATGTGATATAGATGGGAATACTAGGGATAGTTGTCTACGTAGGAATGTGTGTGCACTACTCTCATCTTGTGAGATTTTCCATAAAAATCATGATGTTTGGGATTTCCCACTTCTTCAGTGCATGACCCAAAAGAATGTGTCACTCTATTGCAATATTTGTGATGTGAATATGCATGATACAACTAATTTATAACTGATTGACCATATCGATGAGGATTGTAAGTCAGTGTTATGAGAAATTAGCGCAGAATGCAGTTCACAGGTGTGCTAGCGATAAAATAATGTTGCAGGTAATAACAAAAATGAATTATATAGTGGAGGGTATCGTGGTACAGGACATGGAGTTCATGTAGGTAGGTTAAGCCAAGGAACATGCTATACATGTGGGTGACCAAACCATTATCAGCGCAAGTATCCAAAGAACCTTTCTTACGCGTACTATGGAAAGTGGCGCAAAGTAGAATATTACTCAAACTTGTACGCACATATGTGAAAGAATAAAAAGGATAAGGTGCAAAAATGATATAGGTTGAGTGTTCTAGGTAGGGACATTTTTAGTCTAAAACTTTAGCTGTAGCAGAGTAATAACCATTATTGGTTACTATACGTGTAGAAGCTTCATGCGTGCTTGAGTAGGGAAGATCAAAGCCATTAATCAGACACGTCTAGAATGTGTAGCCAAAGAATTATTCGTATGTAGGGAAGTAAAAATAAGTATTCCAAGAGGTCATGGGATTAATCAAAGAGCTGCCGGGGTTATACTTTTTATGAAGAAATAAACACGAGATAGAGAGCACGCTAAGAAGAATAAATTACCAGATAAGAATGTCAATGACCTTATGAAAGTATGCATGATGCTTAGACAATAACATATCATACCCCTATTAGGATAATGGTTTTGGGATAACGTGTCGTGCGTAGGAATAGAGAGGGAACGACATATCCTACATGTTAATTTACCACCCAAGAACATGAATACAATAAGGATATTACCCTAGATGTGGTTATAAATCGCTGGTTGGTAAGTAACATTTTGATTAATACATGCATGGAAGTTAATTTCCTTACCCTTGATGCTTGGAATATAATAAGTAGACCACCATTACAACCATCCTCAAGTGTGCTATATATGGAAAAAAATAAGGGCCATGCCCATTGGCATTTTGAAGGATGCAAACATCACAATTTAGGGAGTAAAATTCAAAGGGGATTTTAAGGGTTCTGGAGTTGGCATAAGTAGACAACTTCCCTAAATTACTTGGCCATCCTTGGTGTTATGTAAACAACATACCGCACTTTAACAAGTGTTATATTATTTTTGAGAACGTAGATGAGCGAGTAGTGATCCCTATGGATGGTACAGAGATTACACCCTACATTGAGCTCGTAAGTTAAGAATATCTTAACCAGATCTATGTGCAGACAATGCACGAACCAAAGTATATTGAGCCAACAAAGGAAGGTATTCTCAAGTGGGCAGATGCGCAATCTATTAGTGAAATTACTTGTGTTTCTTGTGACAATTGGGCTCATAGTATGTATGAAATTGTTGGTCATGAGTCTCACAGAAGAGTCACATGAGTGATTAGATGAGGGACAATTAGGTGATTACAAAAGACCACACTACCAAAGTTTACTACAGAAGAGAAGCCAAAGACATTCTTGTGCACCATATAGGATCAGTTATGTGATGAGGGTGAAAGGAGAAATATTATTTTCTATTTCATCAGGGGAACAACAACACGATATTGGGCCATTCACAGAGACCACTTGTTAGGATGACACAAGATTAGGATTTCTTTCTTAACTCGGTTTGTTAAGAGTAACATTCTTTAAGGATAACAAGCTTTATGATGGAATGACTTCTCCTTTGGCTCACATTCAAAGTTGTGAAAATAATTTTCTTGTGGTACCTAATTCATTACCACCATATCTATGGGTTCATAAGTTCTATTTCACATTGCACGGGTGTGCACGTATATGGTACATACATGATGAGTTGAAATAGGAGACCACAGACTGGAAGGCAATGACTTCATGTATGATATATGTCTTTGATTAGTCTTCTACTAAATTCCCTATGCATATAACTTTGTATTTGATGAAGAGCATCACTCTAGGAGATAACACAAAGGAAGAGGAGATTGTAAATCAGTTATAGGGTGAGACTCTTCTGAATGAGCATGTCAATGCTTGCAACTAGATGGATTATAATGAGTACCTCATGGAATGTTCCTAGAATGAAAAATATAAAGGCAAGATGGTATACATGATTGATGATGAAGAGGTTGAGGATCTAGATATTGAGCACACTGAGGGAGAGTTTGAAGTATCTGATATAACAGATGAGCATGAACATGCATATCATGTGCTTTTGAAAACATGGAAAGTTAACATTGGAATAGATGATGCACCTAAAGAGGAAATAATTGGTGATTACTGGTCGGAGTCTAAAGTTTCAAATATTGTAGATTTTTTGCGTGAATTCTAGGATCTATTTCCTAGAGGATACCACGAGTTGAAGGGCATTCATCCTTCACTCAGGGAAATGAAGATCAAGCTAAGGGAGGGCACGAGACCAGTATGGAAGAGTCCTTCTAAGATGAATCCAAAATTGTGCATTAAATTGAAAGATGAGATAGATAAGATGCTCAAAGAAAGTATCATCGAGCCAATAGAAGAATCAAAGTGGATCAACCCAATGGTCATCAACATCATAAAAGATGACATAATTTCAATTTGTGTAGACTATTGAGAATTAAACTCATCTTGTGTTATTGATCCCTTCCCTATACCCTTTACTGAAGATGTTCTTAAAGGTGTAGCAGGGCATGAGATTTAGTCTTTCATGGATAGTTTCTCTGGATACCATCAGGTACGTATAGGGTGTGAGTACCAGGCTAAGAAAACTTTTGCAACAGAGTGGGGTTGTTATACATATACAGTTATTCCTTCTGGGATTAATATCACACTAGCCATCTTCTCACACATTTTTGTCTAGGAATTTGAAGACTTTATCCAAAAGTTCTTGTTATTTTGATAAATGGACCATGTATGGTCTAATTAAAGACCATTATGACTTATGTTTGAAAGATTTAGGAACTTGAGTATATCATTAGATATCAAGAAGTGCATATTCGCAACACCTTTTGACACACTACTGGGGAACATCATATGTAAGGAAGGTCTTTTGGTTGGTCCAACGAAGATTGTATTTATTCTAGGATTAGAAGAACCAAAAAATTAGAGTGAGATGCACATATTTCTTAGGTATACCATGTATTATAGGAAGTTCATCAAAGGATATGGTAATATTGTTGTGCCATTAGAGGAGTTGTTGAATGTCAAGGGGAAATTATATTGGAGAGATGCGTAACGGAAGGTGTTTGAGAAATTGAAGAAAAGGTTGGATACAATGCCCATATTGTGGTTCCCTTAATCAAATTTACCATTCCATGTTCACATGGATGCCTCAGGGACAACAATTGGAGCAGTGTTAGCTTAGCCTGGACAAGGTAATGTTTATCATCTAATTTTCTTTTGCAAGCAGGAAGTTAACACTTGCTAAACAAAAATACATGACTGTGGAGAATGAGGCATTGTCTATGGTTTACATGGGTGGTCCCTTGACTTTACACCTCCACACTTATCCATTGGTGTTCCACTCCTACCCAGAAATGTATATATGCATCAATTTTTAATTTAATATCCATCCAATGTAATTCAAGATTCTTAATTTTATGACAGTAATTGGTAGTCAATTTAATCTATATTATTTCGTGTGATAATAATTGAAAATAAAACTTCCCCTACAACAAAAATTAAAAAAAATTAGATGAGGGAAACATATTTTTTAGCAAAAGTCATAAGATGAAGGAGCTTCATATCAATAAATTGAGGCACCAATTACTCCACAAGGAACAAAAAAAAATGGTTCACACTTGAACATTGTTAGATGCCAGACTTGATGAAGTTGGAAAAATATGCACCAAAAGAGCATATAAAACTAACCAAATAATATAATAAATATTTGAAGATATTCAAGATAAGATACAAAATTTTACCTTAGAAGGCTAGCTAGAAGAATAATTCAATATTGTTTTTGACTCTAAACAAACTTCGCTCAAATAAGCTAAAAATATCAATGCATGGAGAATATAAATGAAAAATGGATATTATGCTTTGGTAAAAAATAGAATTTGGGAGTTATTTGATCCTCCAATCAATTGTAAACCAGTTGGTTGGAAGTGGGTCTTTCATGATAAATGTGCAAAAAAAATTGATCACTTGAAATCAAAAGCATGGTCTGTCATAAAGGGATTTTCTCACAACAAAGGGATAAAGTATTATGATACCTTTGCATCAACAATGAGATGGACTACTATTCAGATTTTGTTGTCTATAACAACACACAATGGATGGAAATTTCATCAAATGGATGTAAAAAATATTTTTTGTAAATGGGTATGTCAAATTAATAGTGTACATAACTATACTTGAAGGTTTAATAGTTGACGACAAAGATAAAAAAAAGTGTGCAAGATGGATATATCATTGAATGGATTGAAAAAACATCCAGAGAATGGTATGAAAAGCTCACTAAGAACATCCTCAACATGAACTTTCCATGTTTTGAATTTGAAGATGAGACTCTTTATTTCAAAACACTGTGAAATTCTAGTTGTATATGTTTATGATTTTCTCGTCATTGGAAATAATGAAACATACACTGCAAAATTCAAAGAAGAAATGGTGAAAGTATTTGAATTCAAATATTTAGGTCCCCTCAATTACTAATTAGCTATTGAAGTGATTAAAAAATCAAAGTAAAATTTCACCACATAGCAAAAATATATTGGTGAAATTCTGATAATATTTGGAATGGTATATATAACACCACTCAACAAGCTTATGGAACATAATTTAAAGTTGACATCCAATGATACTTCAAAGTTCATAGATGCAACTAAGTATAGATTTCTCATTGGAAGTTTAATCTATGTAACCATAATTAGACTATACATTTATTTTTGTCATTTGTGTTCTATCTAGATCCATAAAATAGTTTAGAGAAAGTGACACGATAGCAATAAAAAGAGTGCTTTGATATCTAAAGGGAACATAGATTTTTGGGATCGAATACTTTCGGGTGGTGGGTTTAAAACTAATAGGATATTTAGATTCAAACCATGGATGTGATTTTGAAGATGGGAAATCAATTTCAGGCTTCTCGATGCACTTAAGAATTACAACAATTAGTGCCAAAAATATCTTCATTCGAAGCAAAATATAGGCAATTAGGGAAATATTGTGGCTTGAAAACATTCTTGCATATTTACAAGTAAAACAGGGTTTTTCTATACTACTCATGGTTGGTAACACTTCAATAGTCCAAATGGTAAAGAGTTTAGTATTTCACAAGTAACCCAAGGACATCAACAAGAAATTCCATTTGATTGTGATTAAGTGAAAGATAACAATATCAATATACTACATTCTCTGATTGCATGACAACTAATATATATCTTAACAAAAACGTTTGGAAAAGAAAAGTTTGAAAAGTTTAGATGTATGCTTAGTCTCACAATAACCCAAACTGTTTGAAGAGGCGTAATATTATTTGATCATAAATGTAAGTTTTTATCTTGGTAATGAAATCAAATATGAAGTAGACAAAATACCAATATGATTTTCTAATTTTTAGAGTTTGTGGAGTAAAACTTCGTTTCATGACATAAAAGAAAGGCCTAGATTTGCAATCCGATGAGCAAAAGCTATCCGGGTGATATATACACCAAAAACACAATACAATTTGTGTCGTTTACAGGTATGCTGGCTCTCAAGCCCCGCTTAAACCTGTAATTCCAAATAATGGAATTTGTACATTTGGATAACATTCCCTATTTGCAAGAATAGAATAAAATCCCATGGGGCGCTTAACAAACACCACAACTAGGTATTCTCAACCCTAACTAGTAATTGTGAAAAATGCGTACATTAATCGGGTTAAGAAATTTGATTGGTTCAGGAGAGTGTCGAGAGTAATAATGAATGCCATGATCATTGGTTGATCATATCCAGGATGCACCACTAGACTGAATACATCTGTCTCCAGCATGCACTTTGATGAGGAGCACCCTTCTTTTCTCTTCACCTGTAGCATATCACCGCTCATCAATCCACCTGCACGTTTATAATAACAATTTCCTATTTAATTGAATGTAGGACGGGGACCTACCTCTGCTACGACGGCGCCTGCACGGTCGTAAACCGCACATGATCTCTGCCGGAAAGATCCTCGCACATAGAACTCTGAACTCTTACACGAATCCAGACGCACCTCCGCCAACGTTTTCTTCTTATTATTATTAGTATTAGCCCACCATGTCGACCTTGTCATCCTAAAAACCAAACTCTTATCGCAAAACCCCTGCCACTGCTTTCCAAGGCTCAGTCTCTGTTAAGAAATACACACAAAAACACGGTTATACCCTTTTTATTGTTTGGTTATACCCGTTGTGAATCAGATACACAACAAAATTGCATTGTTATTGTTGGGAGGAAGAGACCTTGCGTCGCAGTTGGAGCAGATCATTTCCTGTGGCATCCATGAGAATGATCTCGGTGGAGGGATTGGAAGCGTAATTGTCGACTCGGAAAGCAAGGTTTCCTTTGGAGTCATACACGGTAAATCCCTTGCAGTTGAAGATAAGAGATTTGTTCCACACGGTTAAAGTTGTAGGGTGCTGTGAACTTGGCTTCTCCTTCTCCTTCTCAGGGTGGATACATGTTGAGCGAGGATGGATCTTAGGCATCTTGAAAATGGAAGCAGTCTCTTTGTTTTCGTTCAACAACAGCCCAGCCCAGTTAGATTTATAGAAATGAAGTGACGTAAGCCTGAACATTCATTACGTGGAGGCCACGTCTTGATGTGAAGGGATCAAGATGCCATTTTTGGTTTTATAGTTTCCAGTGCTCCTGACTCCTCTCTCATTTTTTATATTTGTAATTGTGCCCAACAGCAGTTTTGGCCGTAGTCCTACCTAGTGCATACGGCATCACTGGTGCTTTTGAGGAAGACCGGTGTGGAAGCATTCATTTATATTCCACATGTCAAACAAGTCTGGTGAGTTTTTGTGTGTTACGTCTTTATCCATTGAAAAATATAATGAGCTTCATCCAAACTAACACTTATATTATTACAGTCCATCTCATCCTCTTGACTATTTGGCTAAACTACAACCTTATATTATAAGGAATTGAGAGACAGTGCCTCCGCCACTTTGATATTATATCCGCCTTAATTCACCTTAATTTACAACCACACCCTCCTTCATATTTTAATATTATCGACTAAACGTGGATTATGTGGAATGCCATCTCTAATCTTCCATTCCAATATGAAATGTAGACAAAAGGAGAATTATTTTAAAATAAAATTCCAAAACTAAGTAGGACAGTTATTGTCCAACTCTTTGACTCATGCTACCATATTAAACAAACGCTGAAATAGGGAAGTGGAATGTAAAATGTCAAGGTCACAAATTAAAATATCCTTAACCGGTGGAATGTAAAAGATAAAGGGCGCAAATAAAAAAACTCTAAACGAAAGTGGAATGTAAAATGGCAACATCGCAAATGAGTAACACCAGCTTTCACCTCTCACTGAGAGTGACATCCCTACTCATATCACATTGCACCCTAGTCTTATCAATACACCTCATGCTACAGTAATGTCCATTCTTTCCCTTCAAACTTTTTATGATCCTCTATAGAATGAATCTAACTACCAATCACACCAAATAGTTGTAATGGAAATGTCGGTAGTGAGTGGGGGAAGGAAATCGAGTTGTGTAAGGTTACAATAATTCATACCACTATAGAAGGAAAAATGAATGAGTAAATGTGTTTCATGTGCATGTGGCACATTCGTGGAACAAAGTGGTCAACAAATATTGTATTAGAAGGGAATGAATAACTAGGAGGTAGCGTAAAGAAAAATCAAGGGATATTTTATATGAATGATTTGTTAGTGTATGAATGAGAGGGATGTGTTGTGTATAGTTGGTATCGTTATTTGGGAGTAGAATGAAAGTGTTTGTAGGACGTAGTTGAGACCATGACAACAAAAGGAAACACAAAGAACATGTTTTAAACTTCAGATTACATGTTTTCCATCCTTGGGAAAGGTTACACAGTTTACTCAGGATGTTATATCTAGTCTTGGCCTACTTTTACGATCTTTCATCGACATGTTATTCAAATTTTATTTCAATTCGATATTCTTTTTAATCCCTTTGGGTAAACCTCTCCTCAATAAATCACCTACATAACCCTATATAAGCAAGTAAACTACCTCATTTGCTAACCTAGAAATCATATGGAACTACATTGATACACTCACTTCCTACAGTTGCAAAAGGCATCACAAGTGTAGTCACAAAATCACACACTTACTACTTACATCACGCCTCTAAGTATTTTATTATATGCATGATTCCTAAGTAAGAAAACTAGACATTAACAACACTTGTTTTGCTTTTACATTGTTTTATCCCTTTTGATACTCTTGACATTTTTTTTATCTCGAATGGTTATTTTACTTTTGGACATTGGACAACACATGACCCGAATCTGTATTTTGTGTTATATGCTTTGAGCATCCCAAATAGTGCCATCCATAAAGAGCAAGAGGGCCAAGGTGCTATTATCCCCTTTGGGTGCTTCTTTCCTTTTCCCTCTCTTTTTCAAGTTTTAAATGCCACATCATTTGTTATCATTTCTAAAGTCTATTTTATCACTTTGGGTCAGCCTTTTTAGTTGTTAAATATGAAATTCAAACAAGGGAATCATATATATGCATGACTTACTATTGTTAAGGGTTAGACAAATTTGAGGCTAATACTTACTATCTACTTGAGCAAAGAACAACATTCAAGGATAACATTTGGGATTTATTATTCACTATATAGGAGGGGTCATTTATAAACTCCATCTCACACATTCATCTTGGGGAAAATAATTTGTATCCCACTACCTTGGTGTGAATTACACAATGGAAACCTAGATTCAAGGGACACAATTCAATAACACACACACACTATAACTACATAGAGTCTAAAATATAGTGCAACGCTGCTTGATGAAAATCACATTGGGGTGACCGCGAGGTTAATTTGACTCAAGAATATGCATTATTTATTCCATTTAATGTTTTCTTGAGCCTTGTACAAGTAGTTAAGGATTTTTTTCTAGGAATAGATGCCACACAAGAACCTTACAACAAAGTGGATGTGAAAAATAGTGAAATGAAGAAGCTAAGTTCATACCCTAACAAGAACATAAGAAGAGAACTTGGTCCAGGACACTGGCACACAAATCAAAAAATAGTCCTTGGGGTAGTTTTTTCCCCCTTTGGTTGGTCTTATTCGAAGAATTTATAAAATCTAGTTATCTAGATGATTCTTACTCAGTCCGTATCTAGTCGATTTCAATTAGTTTCAACCTAGAATTGGCCCAGATATCCAAATACTAGCTAAATCACCCTTATCTCATATTAATCACATTTCCTTATTTATTATCATGATAGATATTGTTTTTACTATTATATTCATTTGATCTCATTCCTCTAATAAAATATTTAAATTTATATAAATAATTTCGTGAACCTATTCCTTATACATTCCCTATATTTGATCTTCATGTTTTCTACCATGGCTAGTACCTCCCATGAGTTTACCAACTAAAAATATTATTGACCTTAATGAATACATTATTGATCATCCTGAAAACATTTATCTCTTGACTATTTATTTTTCATGAATAATCGAATAGGATCTCTATGTCTCCACTCCTCAAGAAACCACTGTTATCCCCATAGACTCCATCATCTTTTGTTCCACTCCCCTCCCCTCCCACCAATGTGGGGAATCCACTAGCTATGTTTATATTTCCAAACCTAACATTCATTTTCTTCTCCTCTTATTTCCCATATCCAACCTGTACTTCTTCAGGAACCCATGCCTTAGATTATTTATATCATGATTTACAAGCTCAACTTCATGAATTATAACATTCCTCATCCTCTTCCTCTATATCTATTGATTCTTTTCTTCTTATTCATAGTCCTCTCACACTCGAGGCTTATTCTTAGCCACTCCCTCCCAATTTTTCCTCACCTAAGTTTCCTCTCTTTGATTTCCATGAAGATACCTAAGAACACCTTCGATAATTTCATGTTGCATGCTTGGATTATGCTTGTGATGAAACACTCTTGACCAAGTTGTTTTCTAGGAGCTTACAAGACTATGCTTTGTGATGGTTTTATTACTTTCCTTTGCTACTCCATTAGATATTTTACTCCTTTAGAAAATATGTTTTTTACTCACTTTTCTATTAATATTGGAATGAATATATCATATGCACAAATGGATAAATAAGGGAAGAAACTAATAAACATATTAGTGACTATGTTTTTCATTATAAGAATATTCTTTCTAAAATGAACACTATCTTGGTTGAATCTGATTTGCAAGATATTTTAATCCAAATCCTATTACCTTTGTTACAATAATGTGTGCTCTTTGATTATTTTCACTCTTTTGATCATCTATGTCATACTCTTAAAAATGTGATATTAAGTTACTTTCTTTAGGAAAACTTAAATATGATGGCTAATATTTCCGATTCATCTACTAAAAAGTTACCAAGAAAATATACCTTCAAGGGAAATCCTAGTAAACCTAGTCCTAATTTCAATGCTATATATCAACCTACAAAGCTCCGTTTAAAACCTACTTGCCACATTTTTACTACATTTCCATATCCACCACATATTTTGATGCCTCAACTCCTAGAAAGGAATCTAATTTATTTTTGATCTCCTCTTGAGTATGATCCTAATAGACCTCATGGAAAGAAATTAGATGAAAATGCACATTGTGATTACCATAGATGCAATGGACATTCTACTAACAATTATTTAAATCTTAGACATGTAATCCAAGATATTATTGATAATCATGACATTGAGTTGCATGAATCTACTATTTCTATTCCTAAATCTTCCAATGACAATAAAAAGCTTAAAATATTCAATAATCCCTTACCCAAGCACGTAAAAAAACTCCTAAATCCTCTTCAAATCATACTTATCATGTTTTTCCTCATCCTCCATCTTCAGACCATCCTCTTTTATTTCTTGTTGGTACTACTAATCTTCCTTCACATATCATTACTTTTACTAATATTGATTTTTATGCCTCTTTTTCATCGCATAGATTACACATTAATTATTTTATTGGTTCTCATTCTATTAACAATGTTATGGTAAATCCTACTTACATGCACAATGTTGTTCACTATCTTTCTTGCAATCTATCGTATTTCCATTATCTCATATGACCCATAAGTCTCCTGATTCTCATGGGCATGTCGCTCTTCCTATCACTCTCAAACATCTCATTATCTCTATGCCATTCACTGTTGGATCTATAATTATGTATTGTGACATGGTATTAACGACTTCCTTAACTTAAAAATGTTAAATCCATACCATCTATAGTTCACTTGTGCCTTAAGTTTGTACATGAGATTCATATTATCACTATTTGAGGCATCCCACCATGAACTCCTTTATTATTATCCCATATTACTGATACACCTTCACTTCTATCACTAGTACATGTACTCCTACATATCCTCATAATGGCCCCATGGATTTGGTACATAATACTCTTAGTGCTAATTTTGCACATATACCTAGATATTTTCCACCCATGGCTTTTACATCTTGCTCACAATGGATACAATTGTCTCATAGAACACCTTATAGGCATAGGTATTAACAAAGGACACACTACCAATGACACATATAGGCTCATTCATGGTATCTTTATCCACATGTACTCCATATGGCCATATAGTATTTGATCATGATCACATGCATACCTCCATCACACTAGTAGATATAGTGGGACCTTTCCCTCTTACCCTCATTGGGTAGATCACTGCAACATTCACAAGTTGGGGGAATATTACTTACCCCCTTCACTACCAATGATGCACTCTTGTTCTACATTCAAACATGACTATTGAGGGCACACTTACCTACATGGAACCTCACTTTTCACACATAAATTGGGGGAAACCTTTCTCTCCCTATCATAGTTTTTATATTTTATGTTCACATATTTACAAAAAACAAAAAATATTAGTTTAGATATTGATTGGATGTACTATTGATTGATTATACTATTCTATGTTGAACATGTTTACCATGTTAATTTGATTCATAGTATTCTCTATATTATTCCATACACACATGTGCATTCACATGGTAATCTTGAGGTGAATGTATATTCCTTACATGTTCTTACATGATGTATGATGCTTGGCACTATACCATACCAGTCCCACTGAGGCTCATGAGGGCATCTACCTTGTCATATCTCTCTATATTCAAATTCTATCATTGTAACATTTACTACTTTCATTCCCATTTTTAATTATATACATTGTGGCATACTATCAATTTTTTCTAACATGCTAACAGATGCTTCATGTGTAGCATTTGTCTTACAGGCCTACTTCTAACCATGATTATCTGACTTGCTTATATCTTGTCTGTGTTTATGTCTTAATTATCATTGTTTGCAAGTTATGCCCTATGCTTGATTGTGTGTTTTTCTTATATCACCTTGAAGGATTCAATTGTGTTCCAACATCCTAAGTGGTGTCCCATGTATTCAACAGCTACCGTTGTTTTTTTCCATGTTACTATGTGTTTTGACTAGTTTCTATTACATACCATGTATAGTTATTTGTGAATAACACATTTGGCTAGCCTTTCCCATTGCTTTGCATGCACCATGGTTGTACCATGTGCATTCCCTATTCCCCTATAGGAGATCTTTATTTCAGGGGTGCACATCAGTTTCAACCTTCCTTGTTTGGGCAAAAGCTCACCTTGGTTCATCTCACGCACCCAAAATGAGTGGGGCCAATAATCGGGTGACTATTTCATCCTCTTAGTAGTTAAGAAACTGAATACATAATGGTACATAACAAAATCATGATAAAAAAGAGCTAAAAATAGGTTTAGATTCATAATTAGGCCAAAATCACAGCATGGACATAAGCACCCAACATAGAAAAGAGTGGTTTGTAGTGTCCCACTTAGGCAGGTCTTTCCTAAGGGTAGAAATAGGTATATTGCAGAATCAACAAGTTCTTAGTGACAATATTTTCTAATTTCTAGCAGCAATATACTTGGTTACATGTTACCATTAGGATAAACATGAACACAATCAATAGCAAGTTACATACTTTTGGAAAGGGAACTAATTACTCTATTTTCTTAGGATCATCTATGACCAGTTTATATTGGTTTTGTGACCATATGAAGTGGCACTTATCTATGGGGAAGCTTTAGCGATTGGAGGTAAAATCCTACATCTCTCATAATACTCTTCCATTGGCAATGTGACACCTTAATCCTCAATTTAGTGATAAGATGCTTAAATCCTTAGTTTAGGAACAAAACGCTCAAATCCTCAGTTTGGTGACAGAAACCTAAATCCTTTAGTACTATTCCAACCATCTCCAAGGCAGTAAACATACAAGAACAATTCTATCTCTTCTCTCATGGAGCACATGTGTACTTTATCCTTGATTCACTTGTTTTTCAATAAGTATTTCTATTTTCACATTCACTAAGTTAAAGTTCAATTTCATTTATCATGAGCATTGACTACACTTATCTTCTTTTGTAGGTATGGCTTACTCTAATGAAAGGTAACACTCAAATGGAACAAAGAATGATCTAAAAGCACAAGATGCTCTGGAAAATGAAATACCCAAGGAACAAATGAATGCATCATTTCTACTACATACACAAGGTCAACCCTAGGATCCTTATCCTCTTCTATATTCTACAATGCACATTTTACAAACACAATATCAAGAAAAATATTCATTCAATACAAGCTATTAGTTACAACCCCCTTTAGCTCTCCACAAGGTACACTCTTCTTATCTACTTTATGATATCGAATATTCATTCGCCAACATAAAATGGGGAAAATATAGTCATGAAATCACGCACTTACTACTTGCATCATGCCTCTAAGTATGTTATTATATGCATAAGTCCTAAGTAAGAACACTAGACATTAACAACACTTGTTTTTCCTTTACATTGTTTTATCCCTTTTAATAATTTTGACATTTATTTTCCCGAATGGTCACTTTAGATTTGGACATTGGACATCAAATGGCCTAGCTCTGTATTTTCAGTTATATCCTCTGAGCATCTCATATAGTGTCAGCCATTAGGGAGAAGAGCTCCCAAGCGTTATTGTCCTCTTTGGGCTCTTACGTTTTTTCCCTCTCTTTTTCAAGTTTGAAATGCCACATCATTTAATATGTTTTCTAATTCTATTTATCACTTTGGGTTGGATTTATTTGGTTTTTAATGACAAAATTCAAATAAATTAATCATATATATACATGACTTATTATGGTTAGGGGCTAGGCAATTTGGGCTATCACTTGTTATCTACTACTTGGGCAAAAAGCAACACTCAAGGACTACATTTAGGCTACATTATTCATTATATAGGATGGGCTATATGATTATGTTAAAATGTAAATATATTATCCTAATTTGATGATATAGAAGCAGTAAATAAATAAATAAATCCAATACTAAAAATACCGAAGCAATTAAGAAATAAAAATATGAAACCCTAATATGCAAAAAGGGTTGGAAGAGCCTTAGTTGATTCATAGATTTCATGGGATTGTGTCATAGAGGAGACAAACTGAACAAGAGGAGGAAACTGTCACACAAGATCCTGAGAAAATGTAGATCCGAACTATCTAGCTAGACTAGGGCACCTGGAAAAGGGATTAGGGTTCCTAGGGTGCCTTGGTTTGTACGAGAAGTATGGAATCTAACTTTATAGTGTCACCAAATGATGTGAAGCCTTTGATGCTTTTCACATGTATGTCGCACCTAGTTTGTTGATGTCGTCATAGACCTGCAATGAATAATCACCTGTAAAACTCCTGAAAAAGTATCAAAACCCTAAAAACTAAAGATACATATGAAGGGGTCAGACTATCCTCAGATGCCACAATGGTGGTCTTACAGCTGAATTTTTCACTACATCTCAGACCCAATGTAGTTTTGTGTGTGGGTGTGGAATTGTTCCCTATATGCTCTTGTGTGAGTCACACTCTGTGAGTAACAAGTAATAGTTATATGTAGAATGTATTAAATGTGTGCATGGAATAGAATAAACTCCCCTCCTATGAAGTGTGATGTAGAATAACCAACATTTTTCCCTTGCAATGGAGCTAGATGGATGTAAATGGAGCAATAGAAGCCTTGATGGATGCAACCTTAGGTGGTGATAGCTAGTGTTTATTCCGTGGTCCCTTATTATGATCACATAACTTTATATTTGTATGGTGCTCTTGCTTGAATTTTGTAACTAAGCCTGAAAAGGTCGGCCATCAAATATATAAGAATCTCAAATTGATAGAAAGTTCCCAAAAAGTGAGAGGAAAGTGCAAAGAGGATTAGGGCGCCCAAAGGGAACCAGGGTGCTTAGGGCACCCCAGTCTTGGCTAGGTGCCCCAATCCAAAAATAGGGAGAATGCAGTATAAAAGTACACACTAGAAAGTGCAGGTGCAAGATTGAAAGTATTAACAAAAAATAATGCAAGATGGCCAAAGACATGGGTTGATTAGTACTCTTTTTCACTCAAGAACCATATGAATAGTAGTATGAGATCACGACTAAATAATTACTGAAAGTGCATGATTGCATGTCTACATTTTCCCCCACTTGATGTTAGTGAGTGGAATGCTGGTAACATAAAGTAGATATATATGCGTACCTAATATCTATGTAGATTGATGTAGAAAATGTGTTGAGGGACTAGAAAAAGCATGGATTAATAACAAAAAGATGGAACATGGAGACTAAAGATGCAAAATTGTAAAAAGGTGATGAGAGTGAACCTAGGGTGGAAGTGCGTGTGTAGATGTTGATGTATGTGTTGTACCTTCATGTTAGTGTCGATGTGCATGATGTTGACTGCTTACTTCCCTTATCGATGGACCTGCAAAAGAGATGATGATCAAGTAGTCAAATATGCATGTATTTGTGTAAAAATGTGTATAAAGACACATGTATATATGTAAAAAAAAATGTAACGAAAGTACAAAAATGAAAAAGGAACATATGCACCTGATTCGTGATGAGAAAAATGGTGTAGAAAGGACCCTATCGATGTCATGCAAATTTTTGGGCGATCTCACGCCACTAGCCAAAGAAGTGTAGGGAGGAAATTCTTATTTATCCTTCAGCCTATAACTGCTTCCCAAAAATGAAGAGATCTTTGTAGTGTTTGGTTTTTTGGGCGATCCAACACCACTGGTTGAAGTAGTGTAGAGAGGAAGGTATGGTTTATCCTCTAACCTGTAAATGTTCCCCAGAATGCTAAGGACAATCTGCCATGTAAAATTTGTTATGTATGGAATTATTTAGAGTATGTTGAATCCACTCACTATGTAACCCACTGTGTCATGCACAAAAACTTAAATGTACCATTACTATATTGTGTATTGTGCGTAAACCCAAATGATGCCCCCCTCTTTGGGGGTGCATGTGATGTCATTGTAGGAGTATGTGGCCCAAAATAGAGGACCAACCACTAAAATTGAAACTTTTCCTTGTAGGGGGATGTTCTTGATAGAAACCAAGGCACATGTAAAATAAGTGGTTGGGAAACAAGTGTTAGTATGAACAAACATGCATGTAGAAGACACATATAAGCTACAAAGATAATGTGTAAGCTAGGATGCAAGTAAACACTAAAGAGGCCAACATAGACCGTGAAAAGTGGGTTGCAAACATGGGACACCACTCATGATGTTGCAATACACTCAAGGTTGTAGTGTCTGCATACAAACAAGAAAGTGTGCACACAAAACAAAGGGAAAGGCTCGTATACAATGACAAACAAAGACAAGAAAGTACAAACAAATAGATAGCCATGGTAGCAAGTAATCCTGCAAATAAATGTTGCACGTGAAGAACCCGTTAACACGTTAGAAAGATGAAATGTATGTCAAAGTATGTATAATCTGATAAAGTAAAGTGCTAAGTACAAAATGAAACAATAACACCTGTAGTGTATGAAAGTGGATGCCCCCAGGAGCCACTATAGGAATGGTAGTGTGTAGAAGTTATGTATAATCTGCAATCACAATTAGAAAAGCAAGTGAATGTGCATGTGTGTATGGTTAAGATAATGAAATACCAAAAATCTATCTATCATATGTAATAAGATGAACATGTATAGGTAAATGCAAGCAAGAGGAAATGCAACCAAGATATGCAATATGTTTTGGATGGATGGAATGGAATGCACTTTGAATGATAGGATCCGTGTGCCCCTCGCGTGAATGGATTTGTATGCAGTGAGGTTCATTTGTTTATGCCCCCTCAATAGTCAAGAATTAACCGTAAACGAGAGTGAATCATCGGGAAATGTTCAAACTACGCATTATGTGTAGAGCGTTGTGGTGAATGTGTGTTGATGACATGCAACATAGAGATAACGTGTGTCTGATGTTATAGCCTAAGTGTATATCATGACAAGATGATTGAATCATTGATGATGTAGCCTAAATTCTATATGACTAAGTGATGCAAGCAAAAGCGAATATGTAGCCTATGACATATATCACTAAACTAGGAATGCTACACGATATATGGTTGAATAGGTGGGATATATGAGTGTGATAAGGTCCATTTATGATGTATACCCTCAATAGTTCAGTATAGACTGTGAGACTAGAGTGCGTCATAGGGTAGTGAGTAGGTGTGTAAGATGTGTAAGATGTGTACTAGATGTAGTGATGAGACAATGACATGAGGTGGGTAGAATGTGTAATGTGTAATGTAGAATGTGTAGTTTCTATTGTGTAGTGTGTAAGGTTCATTTATATAGTATGCCCTCAACATTCAAGTGTGAACCGAATCACAAGATTGTGTCATCGAGCAATGACGATACAAATGCATCAAGAGGTTTGTAATAATACTTAGAGAATATTAGTCACTAAGCACGAAGCGTCAAGTACATGAGATGATATTGAAATATTATAGCAATGCAAGGGGGAGGAGCTATGATGCCCCCTAAGTATGTAAGCGATGGAGGTTTAGTCAAAATACACTAAGTGGATGAATTTAAGGAGTAGTTTCCTTAAAAAAGTGATGGGATGCTGAGGTGGTAATGGTGTGTGAACATCAAATGGTTCATCCTCATCGTAAGCTTCATCTAGCTCCCAGTCATCGACACGGGCATTGTTTATAGTAGATGGTATGATTATAAGTTTAAGTATAGAAGGTTTTTTATGAGCATGGTCTGGTGATGTCGTAGATACCTTTAAAGGAGGAGGACTGAGTTCATCCATAAGAGAAGTTTGGTTAATTTGACTTGATAGCACTGTAGATGATTGGGGAAAATGAGGTGACGGAAGACAAACTTTGTGAGGTGATTGTGTAATTTGAGTGGATTGAATAGAAGTTGCTTGAATGATTGAAGAAGGCACATGAGAATTGGTAGTGGGATGATTATTAGACGTAGAAGGATCAGAATTAGGATCCCATTTGGGTATAGTATTTATAGGTGGGCATGTAAATAAATCTTGTGTAGTAAATGAGATAAAGCCTTGATGTGCAAGATGTTTGGTTCGTCATTGTAACACATAGAAATCATTTTCATTATGTCCATTGATCTGATAATAATTACAATATGGACATCATTGATATTTTTATAGCTGATAAGGAGGATAGTAATGTGTAGGTGGTAAAGTGATCAAGTGACGACTAAGCTCGGTAAGAAGGTTATGTTTCTTAGTATTGTGATCAAATATGAGAGGATCTGGTAATGGTATGACTAAAGGTTGACTGATATGAGCACATGTAGTGTACATGGAATGAGGATGAGATGGAGAGGGAGAAAAAACATGAGCATGAGAAGCATCTTTAAGATGTTGGATTTCAGATTTGAGAGATGTAATTGTGGATTCCATAGCCTTAAATTTTTCTTGAAATAAAGAATGCAAAGCTTGAATTGACTCTAACACGGGTCTATTATATGGAGGATCATGAAGACTAGGGTCATCAAATAGACGATAAAAATAACACTCACTTGATGCGGCAGTGTATCACTAGGGAGATTCATTATGTTTAAGGATTTCTTAAGAACATCTTGGCAATTAGGATGCATCTTAAGTAAATTAGAAAAATAAATTTGATGAGTTTTGGGATCCATGGTAGGGGAAAATGAGGATTCTAAGTGTGAAGATCAAGTTCAGGTTCACCAAAATGATCATGCTAAAATGGAATATATTAGCCTAATCTAGATGTTTAGGAGCAATAACTAAATAAATAAATGAAAGGCTAAAAGTACCCAAGAAAACTAAGAAATAAAATATGAAACCCTAATGTGTAAAGAGGGTAAGAAAATCCTTAGCTGATTTGTCGAGGTCATTGGACTGTGACGCAGTGGAGACTGGCTAAACAGGAGGAGGAAACTGACGCACAAGAGCCTGAGAAAATGTAGATTCGAGTTGTCTGGATGGATTGGGGTGCCTGGAAAAGGGATTGGAGTGCTTTGGTGCCCCGGTCTATGAAAAATATTTGTAAATCTCCTCCGAGTGTCGCTAGATATTTTTCTCTTGTGTTCTCCTTTAGTCGTGTTTATGTTGTTGTGTGATTGTTGATGTTGTTGTAGACCTACAATAAAGAAATCACCAACAAAACCCCAAGAATAACATAAAAACCCTAAAAAAGAAAGATTCATATGTGTTAGCAATATTTTAATATTGTGAACATTAATATTATTGTGCAAATAATGAGTTGGTGACAACTCGTAGAGATCTCTTAGAGAGATTCTAGGTTTGTTGAGTGAGAATAGGTATTGGGAGAGATTTGTGGGATGCTGAGTGATTAGTGGGATGAGTGTTGACTCCTATAATCAAGGAGATCAAACTCTATATATGTAACCTCTACCTGTGAATAATATATCCCGAATGAATTAAAATCATTGTGTTCATGTTTACTGTTCTGTCTGTTTCACGGTTATAATCTGAGCAAAATTATATCAATATGAATGGGTCAGACTTTCCTCAAATGCCACAATGGTGGTCTTACAACTGAGTATTGCACTACATTTCAAACCCAATATAGTTCTATGTGTGTGTGTGTGGAATCGTACCCTAGGTTCTCTTATGTGAGTTGCACTTTGTGAGAAATGAGAAATAGCTAGATGTAGAATGTGGTAAATTTTTACATGGAATAGAATAAACTTCCCTCTTATGATGTGTGATGCAGAATAACCAACTTTTGTCCCTTGTGATGGAGCTAGATGGATGCAAATGGAGCAATAGAAGCCTTGATGGATGTAACCTTAGGTGGTGATAGTTAGTAATTAGTTCTTGGTCCCTTATTATGATTACATAACTTCATATTTATGTGGTTATCTTTCTTGAATTTCATAATTAACCTCGAAAAGGCTGACCTTCAAAAATATTAAAAGCTCAAATGGCTAGAAAGTTCCAAAAAGTGAGAGAAAAGTGCAAAAAGGATCATGGAGCATAGGGTGCCCAGTCCAGAAATAGGGAGAATGTAGTATAAAAGTGCAGAGTGGGAAATTACAAGTGCTAGATCGAAAGTAGCAACAGAAAACAATGCAAGATGGCCAAAGACATAGGTTAAATAGTACTCTTTTTCGCTAGAGAACCATATGAATAGTAGTATGAGATAGGACTAAACCCAAAGTGCATGATTTTGTGTTAGTTGTAACCCACTATCTTGGTGTAACTGACACAAGGGAAACCTAGCTTCAATGGACACAATTCAATCACACACACACACACACACACACACACACACACACACACACACACAGATGCATAATAACTACACAAAGTCTGAAATATAGTGCAACACTCGATGACAATCACATTGGGGTGACCAATGAGGTCAATCCGACTCAAGCATATGCATTTTTTATTTCATCTAATGTTTTCGTGAGCCTTGTCCAAGTAGCTAGGGTCTATTTTATAGGAACATGTATAACCTAGGAACCCTACAGTAGATATGAAGTGATAAACATTGAAATGAAAAAGATAAGTTCAGACCCTGAAAATAAAATAAGCCGAGAATTTACTAGGACACTAACACTTAGATCAAATACTAGTACCTGGGGTGGTCTTGTCCCCCTTAGGGAAGTTCTATCTGAAGAAGTTCCAGACTCTAGTTTCTCAGACAGAGAATGCATAGTCTACATCTAGACTTCTAAGCATATTTCTCATCCCAGATTCAGTCTAGATATCCCGATATAAGCTAAGCCACTCTTACCTCCTATCTTGCACATTTTATTGTACTTTGCATGCTAGATTTTGTTTATTATAATTATATCAATTTTATCTCGATCCTCTGATAAAGATTTAAATTTATTAAAATCAATAGGCTACCTAAATCTCACACAAGCACATCTAGCATCATTAGGGAAGAAATCAATACAGGTCTAAAGCTTCTTACTAGGTCAAGGAGTCATCCCATCTCACCTATAAGAACTCAAAAATCACTTCTCCAAGTATTTTAGAAAGATCAAAACTCAAATAAATTATTGTCGAAGAGGGTTTCCAAACATATTTCCATTCATTTAGATATCACATGTTAAAGTTAGAGAATGACGTGCAATTTGAGGCCTCTTCAAAGTAATATCAATGTCAACAATGCATGAGGATTTCCAAAACCCATTCGATGTTTGTTTTTTGGGGTCTCCAATCAATGGTTAGGGTTTGATACCTCATTCAGGATGTTTAGAGAGATTTCCTACATGATCCACAACTAGATTTTGATAACGATAAAAATTTCTAGGTAGGAAACCATCTCAGGAAGGTGCATAAACAAAATCCAAGTATTTCAAAAATTCAAGCAAGCCCAAAATGATACAGAAGTCAAGACCGTATGGTAAAACCCTAACAGGAGTGTACGATTCTTAACTGGGTCAATTTCTAGTCAATCTTCCATGAACAAAGCATCATCAGTCCTAAATATCCCTTTTTCAATAGGCTGCACACTCCAAAACTTCTCATAACCACTGTAATCAGCTAAGTGCACTCATCCCCTTGTGTTTTCAAGTTTATATCTTGTGAATCTTAGATAAAGAGTAAGATTTCTAGAATCTACAGAATCTAGAAGTGAATCTTCATATTCTAAAGAGGTGAAACATTAATCTAGTGGGAAAGTGTGAGTACATGTGTTAATAACAAGCCAAGTGTGCAACCTAATCCAAACTCAAGTAATGGTTCAATGCAAACTGATACGTTGCATTCTGGATGACATGGACATTCTTGAAGAAAATCCACCTGTCATTTATTGTGACAATCAGATCGTGTTGAATCTTATGAAGAATCTATTTTTCCATGAAAGAAAAAATCATATTGAGGTCGAATGTCATTACATTCAAGAACAAGTCTTGAACCACCACATCCAGCTCCAGTACTACCCAACAGATTCTCAAGTTGTAAATATACTCACCAAGTCTCTTAGAAAGGTGAAATTTGAGTTGTTTCAGGGGTAGATTTGTAAGAACAATGTAATAAGGGTGGAATGTTAACATAACTTTTTTATTATATTGTTGTTAGATTTACAACGATTGGTTATATAGTTTCATAATTGTATCTGTTATTTTATAATGGCTTCCCCTTGTATATATTTACAAACTTTTTTAATGCCAAATCATCTAATTCTCTGCATTCTTTACCTTCAATGTTTCCATCACACAATTCATGTGGGATTTTTAGTTATATTTTTAAGATAGGAATGATGTTAACCACGATTTATGTGATGTTTGCTAGCCAATGTATGATTGATACATTCAAATTAAATTTTTCATATGGTGGTCATCTCATGACTATCAATTTTTATTTTGTACTTTAGGGTAATCGAATTTCAATTTATTTTATTCATATTTTGAAAATATATTACTTGATTAAAACAACACAAATCTCCACATGTATACACCATAGCTAGTTAGTTAAAAATAATAAATAATAATGATAAAAGAATCACTAATAAAGACAGAAGTATTTCGAACATAATAAAATATAAACTTTAAATATGTATAATTGCATCCCATTTTTTATTTTTTATTCCGCTAGCAAAATACACCCACAACCAAAACTTGACCAAACACATACAAAATGACCAAACATGTATTTTTTTAGAACTTAAATATATTAAGGCGCAATGCATCCATACATTACTTCAATTTTTTTTTATTTTAAATAATTTTTAAAGATATATTTACTAGTCAGTTTTTAAAATATTTTTGGCCACCAAGTGAGACGCACTTTTTGATCATTAAATTAAAAATTATATTGATAATGATGTTAATAAATATTATTCTTGTTCCATTAAATTCCCAAATATACATAGTGCACACGAATAAGAGCTGAATCAGATACAATTCTTGCTCCTTTGTCTCTAGCTTAGGCAACACTGTGAATGCTGGCAGTGACAGACATGTTTGGTAATGTAAGCTCGATGCATTTTGGAATTGCTTCTACAAATCTAAAAATATGTATTTAATCATAGCCTCAATCTCGCCTTAATTGGCTAGTCTAGTGCATTGTAATATATTATGATCCTTGTGCTACTTTCGACAAAGCTGCAATAGAGGTGGCCCTCTCACTAACATAATAGTTTATTGGTTGTGAGGATGGGGGGTTCATTAGCTAGACAATAGCCTAGTACGTGCATTCCTATTGAGGTATTTAAAATTGATAAAATCAAAGTCAATATACCAGAAGACATCAAGGGTGAAAGGGTTTAATTTACTTATAGTGTCTACTTCCCTTCGACACCTTGTGATATTGATCCTGATACTGGTGATTATATTATGGACATTGTTATAGTTTAAGTTAGTATGATGTTAGATGTTAGATCATGGTTTATTGTGGACTTTGATTCATATATGGTGCATGATGATTATTGGAAAATTTTTATATATTGATGTTGATATACTATTTGACATGGTTATATTATAGATGTTGTTTGGACATGTGATATTTGGATATTTTGAGTAGACCTAGAAAGTGGAATTAATTTGATGATCATATAGTTGTTGACAAAACAACAACTGATATTGTTTTTTTCATTTTGATGTTGTGATTCATATGTATATATGGTTTTGGAATTATGTTTATATTCATTTTGGACGTTCTGATGTGGCCACGAGGCCGAAGGAGGTATTTGCATTTTGCAGATTAAAAATATCACAACAAACATTGGGGGATTAGAGACCAACCACATTGGAATTCTAGATGAATTCAACAAGATCACCATGGCAACTTGTATTTGTTTGTGTGTGTTGGATTTTGGTAGGGATTCCTATGGGGGGAAATCACCTTCGAATGTGACCAAGGGACTTTATGTTTTTCTTTTATTTGGTCTTTTATTAATGTTGTATGTGTTTTATAACTGATGTGTTTTCCCTTTTCATTATTTAATTAAATTGTGATTTATAATGTGAGTAATCATGTTGTTAAGTTATGTAATTAAATGATGTCATGAGAATGTAATTAATAGAGTTGTTGGTCTTGTTTTAAGTGTTGTAAGAGATGTGTAAGTGATGTGTAAGTTGATTTTAGAGTATGAAACACTCCACATTCTTAGAAATTCGAATTTGTCCTTGGAGGCTGATTTTGGAGGCTTGTGGGACAAGTTAAACTTGTCTCATACCTCTCAAAATTTATCTACCAACCATACCTATGGTTGGAGAGTTGAATTTAGACTTTCATTATGTATTTTTGTAAGTCAACTTGTAAGTTTTAATTGCACTTTTATTACATGTTTTAATTTTAGTCCTTTAGAGTGTGGGATTTTTTTGGAGTGTGAGAGTAATATGTCATATTATTCACCCACCTATTTAATATGCCTTGGAGAATGAAGTTGACTTTGGTGTTAGAGTTGAGGATGGGTGATGTGGCCTCCTACATGGATCCACCTCATCCTCTTCTCTTCCCTCTTCTATATATTCAAATTCTCATGCTTGTTTTTGGGTTACTTCACCTTAGAATGTTTCATTTTGGGTGAATGATTTTGTTGTTTGAGAGCTCTTGCTTTGGAGGGGTTTAAAGGTTATTGAATGCTAGTGCTTGGAGGATATTTTGGATTGCTTGCATTGGAATAAAGCTTGTTGTTTTTGAACTTGGAACAAATCCATTATGGAGAGGTAAGAGCTTGGCTCTTGTTATGCTCTTCTTTCATTTTTTATGCTTATGTGAATGGTTGAGTGTGTGAATGTGTTGTTTTATTCGTTAGCTGGTTGGGTAGATGGCCTAGGAACGATGTAGGAGAAGACTATAGGGATTCTTGTGGGGAGACATAAGTGTTATGGGGAGGTATAAGTGTGGAGGGAGTTGGGATTTGGGTTCCACCTTGCAAAAGAAATATCTTGCATTTCTTTACTCGTTATGGGGTGCCATAAGAGGTTGGGGAGGCATAAGGAAATGGGAGGAATAAGGGGTACTTGGGGGAGGTATAAGGGCATGTCAGGGTTTTGAAATGATATATTTTGGTGGTTTGTTCTCAAGTGGTGATACCCCTTCCCCTTAGGAGGCATAAGTAGCATACCCCATAGTTTCTTTCTCCTTTGGCTTGCATGAGGAAGCCTGAGTGTTGTTTGTTTTCTTTTACCTGTGGTTACAAACTACATTTTTTTTCTGGAATGTGTTTTAAATATGAATTTGTATGTGTGTTTTGGAATCCTATTGTTGCCATGAGTTGAAACACATTTCTTATTGCATTGTGGTTGGGGCTCGGGGGCCAAGAAGAAGGATGGTTTCTCCTTTTCATTGGATGTCTTGGTTGGGTGGAGAGCGTTGCCATTCTCCCTGCTTTTGTTGTGATCAAACTGGAAAATGGAGGATCTTCATGTTGATGTACTGGAGCAGAGGAAAAGGACAAATTTGACAGTCCTTGTTGAGATTATTTCTTATTGTAACCTTTTCCCACTTTGAAGTGGATGAAATTGTATATTATCTGTGATGGAAAGGCTACTCTATTTTAGTTATGAAAGTTGTTGTGATTATGGAAGAATATATCTTGTATTCAATTCTATGAATATAAAAGAAAGATATGTATTTTGTATGCTATATTTTGAAAATAAATGGGAAAGAAGTTGTAAAAGATTCATTTGAATCAATGGAAATTGTGTACCATGTTCAAATGATTTTGTTTTCATTGGAAATCTGCGTTTGAAATATAGTATAAAAGCTCTGGTTGGAAAATTGAAAAGTAAATACGCATGAAGAAATGTTATACTACTTTGTTCTTTTAAAATGCATGATTTAGAAATCAGAACTGTTCGTTGGCTTTTGAATGCTTGAATTGAAAACTAAATTCATATGTTAGATTGGATTGGGAATGAATTTCATATATCAAGTTGGTAAAGGAAATCTGGATCTGTTTAAGATCAAGTATAAACTCTATCATTTATTTCACTGTATACTTGTAAAATTTCATCAAAAAGTATAGAGCGAACCTGCAACATTGAAAAGATAAATTGAAAAACCAATTGAACCTATGGGATTAAAATGATCCCAAGAAAACAAAAATACTTAAGAAATTGTCTTAGAACCTTTCAATTCGGGCTCAAACAGTTTCACAGTCGTTGTTGTCAATTTGGGAAATTTTTGAAATGTAAATCAATCAAACAACTTAACCCTTGTAATCTATCCTAAAATCTTCCAAGAAAAATCCTCCATGCCTGTTTGGCATGTTGAAAAGGAATTATGGCAAATTCGAACAAATTTTATAAGTTGAACAGTCTAGTTCACGTTTTAAGTGACAGAAAGATGTTTTCTTAAAATTTACCTTTCAAATTTCTTCAAAATTTAAATTTTAAGCTTCCTGTGCAAAGAGGACTATGATATCTTTCCAAAAAGTTCTCATTTGCCAAAAACAGAGCTCTCAGTTGAAAGTTATGGCCTTCTAAAGTTCCACTTCATTTTGGCTTCAAAAATTTCTAACTGTCAAATTTAATTAATAAAATATTATGGGGCGGACCCGTGGGCTAAATCCTTCCTTTTTACACTTTTTACCCAAAAACGCTTAAGGCGTGAAGTTCCCCGGTGCTCCACTGACCCGCAAACATTCTTGTTGATCAAAACAATCTAAGTTCAAAAAATGAAATTGGGAAAAATTTATAGTTTTCCCCTGCGTCCCCATATGCCCGCAGTCAATCAAATGCTGCCACGTGGCTTAACGAGGCTCTTTCGGAGGTGTGGAATCCCTTTTAACCTTGGCGCTTGCGAAATTAAAATTTGGAAACTTTTCCTAGTTTTCTCCACGGCCCCGCCAGCCCATTGCCAATCAGGATCTGCCACGTGGCATCACAAGGCGTCGACGGAGGCGCGGGTGAATTTTACCCTTTTAGCCCTTCTAGGTGACAAAATTATTTTATCCCCGCAGCCCTGCTTTCCCTGCGTTGGCTTAGGAGGTGCCACGTGTCCTTTGCAGACTTGCGGGCGTGCGGGTGCAAAGGTGGATTTTCGCCCCAAGCGGGAAAATTTCCAAAACTTCTCTCCCGCTCTGTCGGCTCGTATCTGGGAATAGATTTCCTCCCCAGCCCCGCTGACCCGAATTCTCTTCCAGGAAAAATTTCTTCCTGTGGCCTGCACACCAGCCCTTGGGGAAAATTTTCTCCCCTAGGCCCACTGGTTTGCGTTGGGAAAATTTTCCACCCAAGGCCCGCCAACCCATAACTTCTGAAATACAGGGACTTAGGAGGACTTCTTTATATCACTGGAAGTGTGAGAAAAATTCCTATCTAATGGGAATGTTTTTAGAAGGTTTCAAGTGTGTTGATTTTGAGAAAAATTAGGTTGAATCTCTTAAACCTGTCAGAGGGTGGGAGAGTGAGAAATTTCCCTCTTAATCTTAATGATTATTCTAACCCTAAGTTTTGACCCTGTAAATTTAATAATTGTTGTAATGGGAAAACTATGAGCTAAGATTTTTTATTTGGCCTCTAAACCTTGCTTATAGCAACTGTTGTTTTGTAACCTGGTAGCAGACACTTTTAAACAAAAAAAAAACTATCCCATAATTTTTCTGACTAATCCTAGGTTGTTTTTGGGTCTCAAGTGGGTTGTTTTAGCAAGTATTACATTATTGATATTTTTAATTAGGTATTGGGGTTAGGTTAAAGAGGCAATCCAAAGGAGAGGTGGGGTTAATTTTAATATTAAACTAAAATATTTAACCCTTAGTTTTTATAACTAAATACCTTAAAATTGCAAAAGGAGTGTAGTCATGAAATTTAATTAGAATATCTTTTTGAATAAGGAAATCTCAATCAGGAGTTTTTTAACCAAGAAATAATAATATTGTAGACAATTAGCATTGAGTATACTTCTCAACAGAAATGGTATTATTTCACCACCTTATTTATTTGAAGAACTATTAATAAATGACTAAATTTTAACATTAACGTAATTAATAATTTGTTGTGTATGGATTCGTAATTAATAATGTTAATATGGGTGAAAATACTTGAACATTGAATTTTTTATACTTGTACATGGGTGAGAGGTCTTACATGTCATGATGTGATTGGCTACTCTAAATAAGTATTATGTCAAAAATAAATAACTACTACATATAGTACTATGACAACTATTGGGTATTGTGTGATCAATAGTCATGTAACTATTGGACCATGTTCACCTATTGCCCCCTCTCCCCTAACAAATTAATGCTAAAACTAAACATGTATGAAATGTAAAAAAATTCTCATTTAAACTGCCTCTTATTATCACGAAGATGATATATGTTTTATCCCATTGGACATACCAAATACATAAAATGGTGGGGTCCACTCTCCATCAATTATAAAATTCGTATTAAAATTAATTGAAAACCATTAAATTAAATGTCTTCTTAACAAAAAGAAATAAATAAATAAAATTAGTTAAGTAGTCTATATAAACACGTCAATTCATTAAACCTGAAAAGATTGGTATAGCACTAAGAATGGTAAAAATACAAACTCTCCCAGCATTCATTAATTATGTAATTCATAGATTTATGAAAAGTTGAAAGGCATTGACATTGCAGAAATTGAGTGGAATGTAAAAGATGGATGGAATGGCGGGCAGTAGCTAGTAATTAGTTAGTAGTACTGAGCAGATCCTTCCACAAGGGAAAACTTAGGAGTATGTTCGCTGTACTCCACAATGGCAGATGGCAGAAGGCGGCCTCTACAGATTTCATGCACAGTGGTGAAGAGAGGAAATAGTTCTTGCCATCCTCTGTGGCTCAGCACCTCGTATACCTCCCTAGCCGTCAGTACTCCCTGCAATTCATGTGCATTGTAAAGAGATCTAATATTGTAGTTGATATTAATGATGGAGGACTAGAAACCATAACTTGTTAGTTACCTGGAGCTTCTGACCTTGCAATAATTCTGCTTCGAGGTCATCAAACGATCTGTTTAAGTATATATGTCATTCATATACAGAATTAAGTTCAGATTGAACGTAAACTTTACATATATTAACAAATTGAATTGTTAACTAACAGATAAAATTTCTCAAAAGATACCTTTTGCCACCATTCTTTGCAAAGGCTTCAGCAACTCTCCTGTTCCTGCCTCCAACTGCATAATAATGCCAATCATAACTTGCATTAGATTTGTGTAAATCAGAGGTTGATGACATCGAGAAAAACAATGAAAAACTGAAGATGATATGAAAAATTCATACGACAAGTGGTGATAAGATCTGCCACTCCACAACTCTCGAAGAAAGTGTTGTCGTGAACGGATGGAAATAGCAACTTGGAAAATGCTCGCATTTCTCGCAGCCCAATTCGCATGATTGCTGCCTGTAAATAGTAAATACTATGTGAATTAATGTTGTTGAATATTAGTGTGTGTAAATATGAAGAAAGAATTACCAAATTACCTTTGTGTTGTTACCCATATCCAAGCCATCCACAAGACCTGCAAACATTAATAATCGAATTTGACACTAAATAGATAAGTACGCGTTAAAAATTTGAACCTGCAATTTCTTCGTCATTAAATGTTAACCATCTGTTTTGACGTTATGTATATCAATCTCAAATTATTTGTTGAGATTAATATAGCATTTAGTGTTCGGGACTCAAATTCAATACATTTTATATAACCATTGGCCTTTTATAATTATATTATCGCCAACTATTATTTAATTTAAAACATGTTTTGTCAATCTTAATTTGTTGAATAGTATAACTATGAAATTTTTTTAAATAGAATGGTCGTCATTCTTTCCAGCCTCATATTTTCTTTAAAACCTTTTATTTTAAGTAATAATTATTGCTATTTTATTGCAAATCTAGTTAATTAGATGATTAAAGATGGTGTTCTAAATCTTCTACTATATTTTTCACCATGATTGTTTCTTCAATATATAAGACGATTTAACATGCTAACATATGTGAGGTTTAAGTAGAGCAGGTTTTTTTTCATTTGAATCTCCATCACTGTTACTCTACATATTAATAAAATTAATTTGTTTCGGCCTTCCAAACTTTCGACAACTAATGTTAATTAGGATTAGATATGGAGATATGCATAGCTGGGGCGTTCTAGAATAAGTCCAAGGTCAACATTTACTGGTACAAAATGTTGACCACTTTTACACATAAATGAGTATCAACCCATGGAAGGCCAACAAAAATACACTACCAAATTATGCTCATTCTACACATAGTGAAGTTTATATTAATAGAGATAGGAGAAAGTACCTGCTGCTATAGCAACCACATTCTTTAATGTTCCACAAAGTTCAACCCCCTCCACATCTCTCACCTGCAATCAACAACGTGTCACACATCTTACCATGCAATTATTTTATTAAACAACATGATACACTACGTTCTAACTTGGTCATGGTATACAATTTACCGATGAAACTAGGAAGTAAGGTGTCATGAATATTTGAACCCATTTATCTGCAATGCTCTTATCTTCTCTATATCCTATAGTGGCTTCGCTGAACTTTTCCACTGCCACCTATGGGAGAAATCAATTACTTATAATCATTTTTTATTAAATAGTTCATTGGTTGGTCAATATTTCAATCAATTTAATCAATGTGGTAGATACAATCATTCTGAATGAAGCTTACCTCATTAGCAATGTTGGCACCCATGAGAACAGAACAGTCGATGCCAAGTTGTTCGGTTATGAGGTTGGATATCATACAAGGTCCCTCCATTTTTACCTAAGTGCAAGTGCATCCATGTAACCTCAAATTCCTATAAAAACTTAAATTCTCTTTTTCAAAAAGAAACAAAATGGGATGCATGTAAACAACTAGAGAACTTAGTAGTGCTTTGCACCTCCATGCCCTTAACGAGAGATATTGCTTTGGCATCTGATCGAACTTTTCCTTTAAGCCCTTTGCATATTCGCTCCATGAATTGATGAGGTGTCACAAATACAAGCATGGTTGCATCCTTAACTGTGAGTCACCCAAAACATCCCCATAAACATCCCAATTAGTATAGGAGACCAACAAAATTCTACATAAAAGCAATTGTAATATACAGTGAAAAAAATAGACTTAAATGATCAGTTATATTTTGGGTCAGTGACAATAGATAACAACTCATACTAGTCCTCCTAACCTCTTTAAGTATTCCCTCCATAAAAGATGAGATGTCACTAATACGAGCATGCATATTTAATTGCGAGTCACCCAAATACATCCCACTTGATGTAAAAAACCGAATGATAGATTATCAATAAATAAATTTAAAAAAATTGATCAACTTATCTAGGTAAGTGATAAGGTTTTCTTTTAAAAAGGGACATATAATCAATGGATAAAGGTTCGTAAAGTGCAAATTTATTTAAATATGTGTTATACAATGAAAATCATACGAGGTAAGGGAGGTTGAGAGTTTTCAAAAATAAAAAATAAAAATTTATATATTTTTATATCACATCACATAATAATAATTATGACCAATAAAAAATTAAACGGAGACAAATTTTATAACACATGATAATGCAGCTAAATTGAAACCATCAACGGCTAATTATTAAACAATTCAGTTAAAAAATTATTAATAAATCGAAGTGGAGAAAGGCATCCAGAATAAGAAAAAGGACAGGGAATGCAGCGGGTGTGTGAAGTATGTGACAAATCCAATAGTTATATAAAAAATTGAAGAATAAGTAGTAATTCTGTATGAAAGCAGAGACAGTTGGCATGAGAAACATGAAGTACCTGCATTCTCAAGGTCTGGATCTGCTATTACATTTGAACCAAGCTTTATATTGGGCAGATACTTCACATTCTCCTGATCTCAATTATACAAATAATGACAAGAGTTAATATAGGAAATTAAGTATAAGTATTTATTCATGAATTTGTTATGAAAAGGCACTGACATTTGTTTGATTGATGAGATGTGTGAGCTTGTTTCCAAATGGCAAAGTCTCCTCGAACACCCACATCCTAACTTGGTCTGCAATCAATAATTTATAGAAATGGTTATGTGCGTCTGTCCAAATGTTAAGTAAATGAAGAAATAAGAAGAGGTACCATGGAATCCAGGAAGGTTGATTGTGTTGGAAGCAATGATTTTGGCAGCCACACTGCCCCAGTTACCGCTACCGATAACAGCGACCTTATCTTTTGTAATGATTATATCATCTTGTTGCTGCTGCACCTGCTGGTTTTGTTGCTCACAAGGAATTTCTAGTCCTGGGGCCATGCTGCGGCTGTGGTGGAACAATTTGTTAGGGCATGAAATAGATGCATTGGCATGGTGAGCAATAATAATAATATAGGAGATTTGCAGGAAATCACGAGAAAGTGGTCGGCAGAAACAAAGCAGAAAAGGGTGAGATGGGCGATGGGGGAAGAAGTCGATGATATGTCTCTTGCTCCCCTTCGATGCAATCAACAACCTCCTCAAAATACGTCAAGACTAAATAGACCAAATATTGTTAGCAAGCCTTCGGGAATTTTAAAGTTTCTTTCCTCACTAGTCCCATATTATAGCCTCTCTCTCTTGATTGGCCACTCATTCCCTATACCTCATCCACTCTTGTATCTATTGGGAAAATGTTTTCCCAAGAGGAAAAAAAGGGAAATAACATGCAACATACTACATTAGTTGAGCCCTCAATTATGAAACTCGTTATATGTTTATCAAATGAGCCTATTTTTCCATTTATTTTGTTTCCACTAAGAGTCACCAATACATGATCTACCAAACCACTTATGGAAGCATATATACTTATCCCCTCCTTCACTTCTCTCATGTTTTCCTCCCAATGGATTGCATAGGTGAGTGGATGACCCTTCTTATGGAATTTTACTCATGCATCATTATGCAAAAGGATTTCAAAGGTCAAGTTATCTTAGATCTACTTATCTTTGCTCTGATACCTATAACCCAACCCATTTCAAATTCCCTACATGATGAGGAAATGCTACTCATTAAATCAATTCATTAATCTCTTACAATCAAGTATTACTACTATAGCTTCATTGTTTATCTTGAAGCACAAATCCCATATGGTGATGAGAATCCTAAAAAAAAGCCACAAATACCAACATTAAACCTAAAGATGAAGAAATCAATTTTAAATCCCATGAAGACACTTAGACTCTCTATTTCGACAGAGAAAAATGTTTGAAGGGAGTCAGGGCAGGTTGTGTTCGCACTGAACCCTCAGGAAAGACAATTCCTTTCTCCTTTCGACTCAAATTCAATGTTACTAAAAACATGGTTGAATACAAATATCTTATCCTCGACATGATAGTTTCCCTCACCTATATTATTGTGTATCTCTACACCATGGATGAATCCCAACTTATTTTTCAACAAGTTAGTGGTGCCTACCAATGTTGAAGTGATAATCTACAAGAATATCACGAAACAGTCCAAGAGATAGCACCATAATTCACCTATTTCACCATCAAATCTATTCCTCGAGAACAAAATTCTTTGGAAATTATTTTGCATAATCCACCAAGCAATTCCAACCTCATCTAATTTTCCCATAAGATCAATACAAGGTTTAGATCCGCAAGATGCTCTCCACACAACCCTCTCTCGATTATACTCTAATTTTTCACATGGATGCCATACATATAACCCATAGCTCATGGTATAAATACATCATCCAATTCATCCCACATTATACTTTCCCTCCCAACTCTAATTATCACAAGCACACTAAAATCTACATAAAATCTCTAAAATACGTAATCAAAGACAACATCCTCTACTATAAAAATTCAAAGGCACCCTGCTTTGTTGTGTATTTGAGGATGAAGTTCCTTCTCTCCTTGAAAAAGAATATGGGGGAATATGTAGTGGAAATTGTGGCAGTAATGTCACAACCCAGAAAATGCATGTGTATGGGTTACTATTGTCCTACATTAGAATCCAACGTACACACCTTTACTAAGAAATATGAATCCTACCAATGCCATGATGACCTTATTCACTCTCTACTAGTTGAGTTTTAATTCCTTAAAGATATTTGGTTATTCAATATGTGGGGAATGGATTTCAGTGGTAAACTCCCTCACTCTCAAGACAAACATCTTATCATCACATCCAATGAATATTTCACTAACTAGGTTGAATCCATATCGCTCACCACTATGACTAGCCTCACCACCTCTAAGTTCATCCTTAACCAAATCATTTTTTGTTTTGGAATTCCCCATACAATCATTTCAGATAATGGAGGCAACTATAAATACAAATAAATAAAGCAACTTTGTGTGAAATTCAAAATTAAACACAAGCTCTCAACTCTATATTATCCTCAATGCAATGGATAGGCCGAATCTTCTAGTAGAATCTTTAACAAAAAAATATATATATATGAGAACCACACTCTAACTAGCATATAAAACTTTATCCAGCGCTCGGGGTTTATCTTACTAGTGTCTATACACCCACTATGGAAACCTCAATCTTGCTCGTATTTAGTACTAACACAGTCCTTCCATTCTATCATTCCCACAATTTTTCCACCTAAATACAACATTAAAATATCTGAATATTTTTTTTTAACCACATTTGTTATTGCTACCATATTCACCAAATATAAGTATAGGTATCATATACACACCAGGTTTTACAGTTTACATTGGTCCAAATGACATACAACTAACTATTTTACATTCACATACATTACAACTTGTAATCAAGAGATGTTGTGATTTGTGGAATCACCATTACAGTTGTTAGGGCCCATAACTCATATTTTCTTTTAGTTAAGTTTAAGCATTTAACATGATTATTTAAACCACATTTACGTGTACAAAGCATGTGATCATGCCTCCTAGTTGCAATTTTCCCATTTAATAAAGTGTTTTATCACTAATTATTCTCTCATTTATTTCCATTTTTTAAAAGATCATCTTAGGCATTTTAGTCATTTTGGCATCATTCAGGAGGTATGCAATATTTATAACAATCGTTCCAAAGATTTCATCTTACTTACTCTTGTTTTTATTATGTTTACATTGGTTTCTTTAGTCTCATATTATCATCATTTTAGCACAATTACGATTCATATAAAACTGACTTTTCACTTAGGGATTCAGGACTCCAAGGAATGTGATCTCACACAAAACAAAACAAAACAATTCATTTCATTTCTATACATATTACAAGTGAGACAATCAATACATTTTATGCATTCAAATGCCTTCTAAAGAACTATTTCAATCGTTGGGTAAACAGACATCAAAGTTTCTTTCAAAATTAACCTCATAAGAGGTCCCACAATCTATTAATTTTATTAGCACTCAAGGGGGTCTACACCCTACTATAAGACAATACTAGAGTAATCAAATATACTTATCTCGTAAAACCTTTGAGAAACCTAAGGTATTTGGATACTACTTTCCAAGGTAACACTTTTATCTGTGAGGGATTAATGAGTACAAATGCAAGATTTTAATGCATAGGTAAACTGACACAAATCCCACTCACATCATTTAGATGTATCAACAAGACCATTCATAGATGAAAACGCCCCAAAATATCTTCATGAGGATTTGACTGCCCACTAGGGTACCAAGGACAATTACATGCATGAGGAATAAACTTATACATCATGTGATTAGACATATGACACCTTAAAATGTTGGTCTTACTCACCCCAAGTATGACAAGGTACACATAGTACAACCATTTCCTCACACAAAATACTCAAGTTAAGGAAATGGTCTTTTGTAAAACTTGTCTTAGGTGTGGCACAAGAAGATAACTTGTGAGTTTAAAGTGTTTTCTTAGGACGTTAAGTTTTTGTAAAATTAGACGTGACTTGATTGAGAGGGCAGGTACAACAAAGTTTAAGAACTTGTTTCATTTCAATAGGTTAAGTATGATATGTTTTTTTAGCAAACACTATAAGTTTTATAAAGGAACTACAATAATTACATGGCAAATGATTGGTTCAAACATATAAACCATAAGTACAACATTTAAAGCCAAAAGGGTATCAAGGTTCATTTTAAGACACTCATAGAAAATTGGAGGTGGAAAATACCTGGCGAATATCCCCAGAACCGGTTTCAGTGAAAGGCAAATTTACCAATTTTTTATAACTTATTTTTTGCCCATTTTTTTGAGCCAGAGAGACTGCATATTTGCAAACACCGATGGCTTGTTGACACGCGTCAACAAGCCTTGTTGACAACCATGTACTCATACACAAAAATTTATTTTTAACAAATTTAGAACACAAAACAAAAACGACAAATTGCAGTGCAAATTCATGAATATAACTGTTAGCGAACATACAACTATCAAAAACATAAATATAGAATCATGCATTCCAATCAGCTCACATAACCCCATAATTAATTTGGATATCAGGGGAGCGTCGTTTTGTTCCGTTTCATGCATTCCTAATACCTAAGGCTATGAACATACATAACCCTATCAAGATACGTTATTTAGCAGACTCAGTGAGTATTAATTACTTGTAAGTGAATTTCATGGCAACAAAAGCCATGTAACTCAGTCCAGTCAAAATTACTGTGAAACCAAATAGAAATCGTGGCATCTTAAGTGGTACCACCACTCCAAACAGTGTTATGAGGAAGGCTAATGCCGCTGCCATCCATGCAACTTCACCAAGTGCCCCATCTCTTTTTTCAAAAGAAGCCAAAGTGCTATAATCTACACCCATAATCAACCTGCAACTCACCTCCTTCCAACCAATTTTCATTTTATCTTCATCCCTTGGCATTTTAATTAGGACGTATCTTTGGCCATTCAAAAAAATCTCTTTATCATTCAATTGTGAAACAGGGAGGGAAGCATGTTGCATTCCAGTACCTAACCCCTCCATTGAAGTCCCACCTTGAGAAAATCCAACTGTTTCCATATCAAGATTCTTAAAAAATTGTTATTCAAAAAACCCAGCAAGCTACTTAAATTACACATTCACTATCCATGCGTCAATGAGTCTTGTTGACGCGCGTCAACAAGTCTTGTTGACACGCGTCAACAAGACTTGGTGACACGTGCCAATGGGATTTGTTGACGTGCGTCAACAAGACTTGTTGACATGCGTCAACAACTTAACCCCTTGTCGCACGTCAACTGCTTTACCCCTTGTCGTGCGTCAATTGCTTAACCCCTTGTCGTGCGTCTGCAATACCTCTTTGTCTCGCATCAATCTCTGGTGCTTAAGAGTATGCGAGTTCATGGTATTGGTAATTTGGTAAGCTACTTGTGGTAGTACCGTAGTATACTACCCAACGAATCACCTAGGTTTTTATAGGAGATGTTTTCAAATGTAGGCGAAGCTAACCCCAAAAAAATATATACTGTAAATTTTAGGAGAATAGGACACCGACTCGCTCCGTAAAAAACACCTTTTCAAATTTTCCTAAAATGAAATTTTTGCCATATTATGAATATTCGCCACTAAAATTATCCCTGAAGGGCATGAAACCTATGAAGTAAACATTGCACTTTTTACCAATTTACATTTCTAACTATATTCTTTGTTAATCAAGTTAACATGGTTTCTACATAGTTGGTCCTATATTCATTAGGTGTCACTGCTACTGGTGTTGAAAATTTAATCTAAAACATAAATAGATACAGGTTAAATAGTTTTCTATGCACAATTCTTAAAAAAATAGGAGTTCAAGAAAACAAATGGTTTTTATCAAACTAATTTGTATATTGCATTCTCTCTAAATAAATTTCACTTAATCATTTCACATTCAATGTCACTGTACAACATTTTCAATGCCATCTCATTAATTACAACATAATGCACGCTTTTAAATCCTTATTTTCTGGAGTACCTGCAACCAACCCAAGGTCATTCCTAACACTAGTATAGAAAACCCTTACACTCAAGCATAAACCATGATGCATACGATCATTTCAATATGATCCACAACACAAAGAGTAGATAGAGATAGAGATAGAGATAGAGATAGAGATGTATTTCCTCACACATTCACACGTCCACCTTCACTTGCATTTTTCTTTCGATTCTAGAGAGAGTAAGGAAGAGATAAAAGAATAGGAGACATTTTATTTGCTTTTCACAATATCATAACCATTTTACATTTCCTATCCATTTTTCATTGCAAATCCATCTACATTTTCAATCATGTTAACATTTTCTAGGCTAACCACAATTTTATAGATATTTATAGAGGGAGAAGATGGAGGAGAGAGAAAAAATCATAAATTTTAAAAAACCATTCATACAAAGTAATTGATTAAATCATACTCATACACAGTACATTGTAATGAAATCATAAATGGTTTCACGGGTAGTTACTAGTCGAATGGGAGCCTCAGAAAGATTTTCTAGCTAAAGTTGCAAGTTTGTGAAAATTAACCAAAATAGGCTAAAGTTCTTACGAATCTGGGTCCTATGAAAAACACTCATTTTGAGTTCAAGCACAATTTTTTTTATTCTTACTTACTCCCCTATATCTAGAGAACTCATCAGATTCTATGAAATTATATTACAACGAATAGGGATCAAGTTACAAAGGCAACTTTGGGGTTGATTATCGTAAATGCGTCAAAACTCTTGTAGCACACATCGATAAATGGGCCTACAAAACCCACTTGTAAAACTAACTTGTGAAAGCATTTTCACATAACTGGGAGTTGGTTTAAATTCTCCTATTGGAGGTATCGAGAGGTAGGTGGAGGTTGTTTTTTAACTTCATCTCAATCAGAATTATCAATAGTACATCTAAAACCAATCGCATTTTTCTTAAAACGAGAACGCCACTACAAGTGGCTGACAATGCTCAAAAGGGATTCGAAACATTGTCTTAGTAAGGCATCAAAATTAAGTTCTTCCTATTTGGTTAAGGGCCTTCATAATGTTTCCTGGGTTGATATAGGTATCATGATAGAGGTTTTAATTTGTAGTACCAACTTGGTTTGGTGCTCTATGCGCACAGTTTTCTGAGGTCAAACTTTCTAAGTTTTGGAAAAAACTATGGGTAGGGTAAAATTAGTATCACTCATTCCAATCTGACATTTTCTACTTTTCTAAAATATTTAAAGACAAAAATATGAAATGATAAAGTGTCATAATTATAATGTAAGAGGAAGGTAAATCCATACATATTTTGTGCATTCCTATGTGCTTTTAAGAATTTCATTCGATAAGACACATCCATTTCATAGTTACGACAGGTTTTATTGGGACTGTCCAATGTCTACATATACGTTTACCAGGGCAGTTACAATTGCATTATCTACTAAAATGTTTTCCAATATGCTTTAAATGGACAGTAACAAAATCTAAACAACAATAACACGTTATGGCACTGGCTAAGACGTTGATGATAAATGTTTAGGAGTATTGGCCTCAAGACAGCTAGCATAGCCAAGACTACCGGTTGCATTTTATGGAAGGTTCCAAGGATATTCCAGAAAATCCATTTTTTGCATTGCCAAAAAACAATGTATATTACCATGAGGAACATCTCTTTGAGAAATTTTTTTTAGTAAGACAGTCAGTCGAACTATGCAATTGGCTACAAAACATGTACAGTCCACAAAGACTCGAGGATAATGCGGCTTGAATGGGCATCCAAACGGGGGTTGCATGTTGCAACATTGTTAGGATTGGTGGAAAATAACCAATAGTCTCATGGAGCTTATAACGTGAAAGCTTCATTTTTGTTTTATTTTCAGACCCATTCTATTTGAGGAAACTCTGAACTTTATCATCAACATGTCTCTTGGAAACTGCAGGTGTCTCTGCAGACTCTTATGGTTTCCTCTAAACTCTGAGGACCTCCCTTTTCCAATTAAACTACTAAAGTTGGTTGCATCTCCATATTGTATCATCCCATGCAAAATGATTAAGATTCAAAATGGATAACATTTGACAATGCTTCCACAACAACATTTTCCCACTAAATGTAGTATTATGGGTGCAGGTAAACTCAAACAAAATCCAATCGCCTATCACTTTTCAATTGATTTTTCTTGAAATTCTTGGAAAGCTCCATACCATAGGATCTAAGCAATTGAATCCACGTACCTCTCAGTATTTGCTAAGTTACTCTGTCCCTGAAATTCAAAGCATCCTAAAGTTCAAGTGTAGATGGGCAATGTAAGCCATAGTAGGTCGGCCAAGGAGATACATGTATTTTTACGTACTAATCACTTCGTATAATATTGCCATTTCCATCATGCCTACTGCTCATACCTCCACCAATTCCCTCGAAAAGCTCCAGCCACAACTCTTAATGGGATTTTTAATTTCCAATAATTTCTACTTTAAAGTTTCCCTTCCTATATATATACCTATATATATATCAAGTCTCATCATGAATTATTTATAAATTTTTCATTATTATTATTGCTAGATCCAAATCTGAAATTAGATATCTACATGTGATTAACCACAGAGGTTTATAAGGTTGTACAATTTGGTCACTAAACTCACCTGGATTTATTAAGATCTCTGAATTTTTCCATTTTGATACTGGACTGAATAGCTTGGCTGGCTAAACTGACTTGAAACCCAGGGGCACTACATCTCCCTCACCTTATAATAGTCATTGTCCTCGATGCAACTCAATGCCAAGGTAGAAAAGTGATAAGTAAGTACATGAAGGGTCTAGAGGACTTAGTACATGCAACCTATAAAAATTAGCAAATTTTTTGAAACATTTCACTAGCTATTTATGCGCATCCACAGATTGGAAGTTCTCTATACACGTAATTGAATTTAATCTCAAATTTGATTTAATGTTTTGTGAAGATCGGTAGTTACTCTCAAATACTCTTATGAGTGTATTCATAGTTTAATAGGTTTTACCCATTTCACAATTCACTTGTTCAATGTTTGTAATGACATCACAAGGTCATCCAATTTTGACCTGATAACCGTGTCATAGGGCACGTTTCCATTTATCACATGACATCACATCATGAAAGGTCCATACAATCATAACGTGCAACCAAATTCATATTACACCCCTTAGACAAATTTTCTCGATTTTACCTCAAATCACAATACCACCAACCCAATAATGGGAAGGAAAATTATAGTTAAACAGTACATAGAACCCAAACACTCATGCCCCCTATCCTAGAAAATATACGCACCACATGAATAACATAACAGACAATGACCTTACAGCAATTACATATGTAATAGGTTTTCACGTGAATCAAATAATGAATGTATCCACACAATGCTCATGATAAGATCAAGGTATCACATAGAATAAATGAGGAGCATCAAGCCTCAAACATCATAGATACATAATAAAAGGAATCACTATGAGTGACTCATCAACCAACATATGCACCACAATTTGGTATATCAACATCAATAAATTCTTAATAGTGATCTATGATCCAAGAAATATCAAGTAATAATGTCTCCCAAAGTACCAAGCATGAACCACTGCCTCCCATCATCAAGAACACAATTTCCATCGTCATTCATAAAAGTAACAAATACCATAAATCAACAAGTTTTCATTGATTTAGCACATAATTTGATGAGATCTCCAAGGTTAGATGATATGTTACTCTTCAACTTTAGAATTATCCATAGAACCAAAAAAATAAAACATTGATGTTCTACTTTCTATTAGAAAATGACAGAGATAGCTAGTGAATGAATTATGCTTATGCTTAGAATCCACAATTACAGGAAAGGAAAGAATTTAAGCTCATAAGCACCAACAAATTTTTTCATGGAAACCTCCAAAGGAGGAAAAAATAGTTAGGAAGGGAAATTTCTTTTTCTTCCCACTTTTTATGGCCAATTCAAAATAACAAGTACAAATTTATAATAAGTATGAAAGAGAAGTAGATAATATCTCACACTTCCTCCCAAATACTTTCTTGCTCTGTCTCAACACTCCTTTCTTCTACAAAACAATTCCAGTCACTAAGAACTTCTTGCTCACTTGCTTTCATGCTTTGATGATCCTATTCTCTTCTACAAACATGTATTTATTGCCTTTCTCGTGTCCTCCCATGCACTGGAGAATGGGAAAGGTCGTGGAGGAGAAGAGACACGGACAACCTTCCAAATTATGGGTTTTGTGTTTCATATTTTTGTTTTTTTTCCGAAAGAGCCAGAACCACTCACCCAAAATTAGATCGGCGAGTCCCAAGACCATCACCCTAGTTGGGTGGCAATTCTGTAACTGCCGCTCTACAAAGAGCGGTAGTCTAATTACTAAAAATACAAAACCTCCATGTATTATTTTTCCTTCAATGTACTGAATGATTTGATGAAGTAGAGTCATTTTGGATCCCTATGGATCACACCTCCCCTACTTAGGAGGCTTTTGGTCCCACAAAATCTTAGTGGGGGAGTAGATGAGGAAATAATTCCCTCACTTTCTCCTTGGAGTACCACTGGGACTGCCAAGACTCCTAGGGACCTCTCTTAGTCTCTTTGACCTTCTGTTGCAGCACTACATCCTCCTCTAATTTGCCTCATGAGTCCAAGACGCAATCCTTAATTGAAGGTATCAATTTTAGTCCTTCATCTTCATATAGCATGGATGGCTCATATAGGTGCAAGTTCTCACATTTTACTACAGAGTACATCCTCATAAATGATGGTAAATCAAGTCGAAAGGCATTTTCTCCAACCTACTCCACTATGGTGAAGGACCCATATCGTAGTGGCTTGAGCTTCCGTGCTTTGACCTTGTAGTCTCTCCTTGCTCAATAAAGCCAAAATCTATCTCCAACATGAAGTTTATGTTCTCTCCTATGCTGATCGTGCCTAGCTTTGTACTTGGCTTGAGATTTCTCTAGCTGCTCTTTGACTTGGAGATGGATTTGTCGGATCCTCTCAATAAATTTGTTTTCTCTAGTCACCTCTATGTCTCGTGCCTCATCCTCATCCTACTGCCCAACTGCTATGTCCAGCGGATTTAGGTAGATATCCTAAGCATGCTTCAAATGGTGACTTAATAGTGGATGTGTGTACTTCCCGGTTATAGGAATGTTGAATGTAGGTTAAGGACTCATCCCAAGTCCTTGGATATTTTTTGTTATACCCTCTGATCAACTATACCAAAGTCCTGTTTACCACCTTTGTCTGTCCATCTGTCTGTGGATGGAAAGTTGTGCTCCTCTGTAACCTAATATCCATCTTGTCCCACAAAGTAGCCCAAAACTTCCCCAAGAACCTGGAATCCCTATCAGAAACAATAGAATTTGGAAAACCAAAATGCACCCATACATTAGCAAAGAAAATATTTGCTGCCTCATATGCTTTTACTATCTTTTTACATGCCGTAAGAATACACATCTTACTAAATCTAGCAGCAACAAAATATAGATAGTCATGGCCATGTTTAGACATAGGTAATCCTCCTACAAAATCCATAGAAATGTCCTCCCACAAATGAGTAGGTACTGAAAAAGGCATATACAAACCCTCCTTTCTAGTCTTAGGCTTGCTGGTACAACAAAGTTTACATCCACGTATAAATTTTGATACTTCTTCTTGCATATTGGGCCAATACACATACCTTTGCAAGTGGGCTAGGGTCTTACCAACACCAAAATGTCCTGCTACTTTTGAGGTATGTGCTTCCCTCATCAATAGAATTCTTTCTTCTTTTGGCACGCAAAGCTTCCTCCATCGGTAGAGCAATCCATCCTTGAGATAATAATCTTCAATCCCTGTCCTTTTAGTCCCTTGGGACTGCAACTGCTGAAATGTCACCCCAAAGTCTCTATCCTAGGCATATGCCTCTTTATAAGCTTCCTTCGTGAAGGGTTTGATCTAAGAGATAGTGGCCAAACAGGAAAATTTCTCCTATGTGGGTGGCCTAGACAACATGTCTGCCACCAAGTTTGTACTACCCTTCTTCTATTTGATCACCAGATGGAACTGTTGAAGGAACCCCATCTATTTGTAGTGCCTTGCATACTGTATTTTAGACTGTGCTTATAAATACTAGAGAGGTTTGTGGTCAGTGTGCACAATAGTTTCTTTACCCAAAAAATAATGTTTCCATTTTTTAATTGCCTAAACTAGTGCATACATTTCCTTATCATATACTGAATATCCTTTAACTGTTGAAGGTAAAGTTTCATAATGGTAACATGTGGGTTTACCTCCTTGAAGCAACATTGCGCCCATGGCGTAATCACTGGCATTTGTCTCTACTTCAAAAGGCTACTACAAATTAGGAAGAGCAAGTACTGCAGCATGACTAATCTTGTCTTTCAATAACTCAAAGGATTTGTCTTGTTCTTTACCCCAGTCAAAACCCTTAGTCTTTGTGGCCACTGTGTGTAGAGGTGTTGTAATCGCGGAGAAGCCCAGAATGAACTTCCACATGTACTGTACTGCTCCCACAAAAATCCTAGTCTTTATGGCTCCTGTTGGTGTTGGCCAATTAGTGATGGCTTCCACATTCTTTGGATCCACTCGTAGCTCTCCTCCTCCAACCACGTGCCCAATATAGACAAGTGACTGTTTGGAAAATTCACATTTCTTCATATTACAAAGCAGTTGTTTCTCCCTGAGAACTTGCAAGACTTGATGTAAATGAGTTAGATGTTCTTCCCATGTGGCACTAAAAATAAAAATATCATCTAGATATACAATGACACATGAATCTATGAAATCCCACAATACATCATTCATCAATCTCATAAATGTAGCAGGTGCATTGCATAACCCAAAAGGAAGTACTAACCATTCATACAAACCCTATTTTTTTTTTGAGGAAGTCTTCCATATATCCTCCTCCTTCATTCTGACTTGGTGATAACCGGACTTGAGATCCAACTTCGTGAAGAATTTGGCATGCTGAAGCTGGTCCAAGAGATCATCTATGCGGGGAAGTGGATATTTGTTCTTTATGGTGATCTTGTTCAAAGCGTAGTAGTTGATGCACATTCTTCAAGAACCATCCTTCTTTAGCACCATCACAATAGGAAAACCACATGGTGAGGTGCTCCGACGTATCACCCCTTGTTCTAGTAGTTTCTGGAGTTGTTTCTTTACTTCAGTACTCTTAAGAAAGGATTTCCTATACAACCCAATGTTCGGTAGAGGGGACTCTGGCAATAGCTAAATCTCATGCTCTACTTCCCTTTTTGGTGGTAACCCACTGGGATCCTGAAATACTTCCTAAAAATACTGAATAATACTATCCAAATCATGATTTTCCTTGTTAGAAATATTTGAAACCTCTACCCCATCTTGTTTATCCTTTAACAAAAGTAAACAAAACTGATTATGATTTTCCTGAATAAGTCATTTTTCTTGGTTAGCACTCACCATATTAACCTGTGTCTTATGTTAGTGTGCCTAGATGTTGTAGTTGATCCCATCCTTGACCCATCTGTACCGGTTTTCCCTTCTCATAAATATAGCATCCCTGATATACAAGTAAGGACTCTTGAATACAACATCAAAAGCATCAAGTGGAATAACGTCAACTTCTAAAACATCAATATAGTGGGAATTTATCCCAAACTTGACCTTACATCTTCTTGATACCTGGATTTCAACACCCTTCTTCACCCAACCCAAAGGATAAGGGTGTGGATGCTCGTAAGTATCAAGACCAAGCTTCTTCACAACTACTTCACAAATCAAGTTAGATTGAGAACCAGTATCAACCAAAGCATTTACCTTAGTTCTCTTGATCTAGATTTTGATCTAGAATAGTCTACTCATCTCCTCTTCCTGGTTGTCCATGTTGGTGACCGTGCATCCAAGCCTTTCATCTACATCAAATTCACCTTTGATTTCCACCTCCCCTTCTATTTTACAGTTTTTATGGACTTCTTTGAGCCCTTGGTTCGGTTCATCGGATGTAACTTCCAACATGTAGCATCAATATGACCATTGATATCACAATTATTGCAAAAATTCTTGGGATCTTTATAAGTATTCAAAGTAGTGGCAGCTTGTTTAACTTTCCCTTTCCACTTACCCTTGTTACTTGTTTATTGACTACTTTTCCCTTGGCTTTGCTTCCCCTTGCTTCTTTTTATTATCTATGTAGTATGCTTGCACACATGCCTCGTTGAGATCTTTGGGCTTGGTGGAGATGAAATTTTCTTTGAAGGTGAGTGTGAAGTCCTCCCAAGTACTTAGTCAGAATATCCTCATCCTCCAAGTCCATGTTTAGCAACATGGCCTCCCTCCAAAACTCCGTAGTATAGTCATGGACACTTTGACCACTACCTTGTCTAAAATACTGCCATTTAATCATTTGGTCAGTCTTGTGGCCAATAGGATAGAAGTTAGCTCTAAATAATTCTTTAAATTCTTGCCAAGATTTCACGATAGGACGCGTCTTCTTTTCACAAGTGGTTAGATGGGTTTCCCACCAAACCAGAGTGTGTCCCTCCATTTTGAGACGTGCAAAGGTGATCCTCTGTGCCTAAGTGACATTATGGACACTAAAGTAGACTTCTAACTGTTTTAACCATTTATCAAGCAACTCTGCATCTACTTGTCCTTCAAATCTTTTAATATCAACTTTCGTCTAAAATTTAAAAGGAGTATGATCAGATTTTACCTTTTCTCTTACATTTTAAGTCTCTTCTTCATGCTCTTCCTGATAACTTTCCTCATGGTGTCTCCTTCCTATGCCAAAAATTTTCAGCTAAGCCCCGAACCATTGATTCCATCGAGTCTTGCTTCACAGAAGTTGTCTTCTGCAAATCAACAAGCTCTTCTTGCCTTCTAAACATCCTATCCATCAAGGTCTCCAGCATCTCAATTCTACGGACCAAGTTCTCTTCCTCCATTTGTCCCCAAATTCTCTGTTTCCACTTCTTTGTAGAAATTTCTAGATCGCAAGGTAAATCCTCTTCACCTTTAGACCTTGTCATTGTCATACAAATCCAAGAATGAATACCACAGTCCTAGATACTTGTTAGCTCTATACCAAAATGATCTGTAAATTCTTCAACTTTGGAATTATCCACAGAATCACAAAATAAAATAATGTTGTTTCTACTTTCTATTAGAAAATGACAAAGATAGCTAATGAATGAATTATGCTTATGCTTAGAATCCACTATTGCAGGAAAGGAAAGAATTTAAGATCATAAACACTAACAAATTTTATCCTTGAAATCTCTAGATGAGGAAAAACCAGTCAAGAAGGGAAATTGATCTTTCTTCCCACTTTTACTAGCCAATTCAAAATAACAAGTACAGAATTTAAAATAAGTATGAAAGAGAAGTAGATAATATCTCACACTTCCTCCCAAATACTTTTTTGCTCTATCTCAACACTCCTTTCTTCTACAAAACACAATTCTAACACTAAGAACTTCTTGCTCACTTGCTTTCATGCTTCGATGATCCTATTCTCTTCTACAAACATGTATTTATAGCCTTTCTCATGTCCTCCCGTGCACTGGAGAATGGGAAAGGTCATGGAGGAGAAGAGACATAGACAACCTTCCAAATTTTGGGTTGTTCATTTCATATTTTTGTTTTCTATCTGAAAGATCCAGGACCAAGTAGATCTGGTCCCAGGACCTCCACCCTGGTTGGGTGGTGGTTTTGTAACCACCGCTCTGCATAGAGTGTCGGTCTTATTGCTAAAAAGACATAACCTCTGTGTATTATTTTTCCTTCTTCGTACTGACTAATTTGATGAAGAAGAGTCATTTTAGATCCCTATGGATCATTAGAAAGGGGTTTTCAAGGAACTTGCTATAACATAATGGCTACTATTGTGATGTTTTAGATAGATTGTTGGGTTACATGCTCTCTCACCCACTAGTTTTCATGTTTTCAATCGGTTGAAGGGTTGGAGGTGATAATTTAATTTGTGTATGTGGTGATACATAGAGGATTGAAATGATATATAAAAGAGCTAAAATTCCAAGAGTATGATATACGATTATGTTCATTTGTTTTATCATGACAAGAATCTTTTCAACATAAGGATTGATCATTGGTTTTCAAGTATAGGAGGGTATTTTCATCTTGCAATACATGGTAAGAAAGATTGGATACAAGCATTTCCTTTAAGGATTGTTATACACAAAGTCATTTTCATAATTTTTTTCATATCAAGTATGGTCTAGTATGATTTTTTTACAAGTTACGTTATGTTTCACAATATAGATATATCCAATTGATATGCAAGAATGGCATACGATAATATGTCACAAAGGGAGAATTTAGAGTCTTAGACAATGCAAACATAGTCTCAAGATATGGATAAGATACTCCCACACAACTCCCTTTTCCTCTAACAAACACAACTCCTTTTACCTCCAATAAACACAACCTCCTTTAACCTCTAATAAACATAACTCCTTTTACCTCCAATAAGATAAACTATATAACAAATAACAACATGCTACTTTATTTCTCCATTAAATGAGGTTTGGTCACCCTACTGCCCTAAGCACATAGAACCTCGTCACCTTCACCCAAGTGGCATAGTAGCTAGTAGCTCTAAAGCTACACAACCCCATGACCCCCTTAGGGCATACCCAATACAACAAAGTGGGTCCATAGGTCCTACAACTATATGGTGAACCCACAACCCTATTCCAACACATCACAACATTATAACTATCATGTTCTATAATTTCAATCGCCAAGTGACATCAAATTCCAAGCCTTAGGCTAAGCTAGAAAACTTTTAAACTCAAAAGAAATTTTCAAACTATGTGAAATAAATGGATAAACAGCCACAATAAGGAAAAGGCTTCTTTTTAGCATAAAATTAAAGTAAATGCCAAAAATTTAAGAATGCATTATTGGTTCTTAAAAGAAGATAGAAAAAGATAAATTTATGAATAAACTACAAACATAGGAAAAAATCACTTTACAATCACTACCTAGTCGCTCCACTACCACCAAAGGGAGGGGTACTCATTGAGTTTTTTTCACTTGGATATCGATCTTCTTCTTACAAAAATCATATAATCAGAATAAGCATATATCCCTATATCTATGTGTCACATATACAAGGATCCACATAGTCGGTATCATATAGGATTGTTCGATGGATAACCCAAATAGGAGATAGTAGGGACTCAATTTTGCATAACCGGAGCCTAAGGTGGTGAGTAAGTTCAAAGTATAACAAATGGATAGAAGTGGGTTTTTCACTCTACATGAGACTCCACTTCCAAGCTCATACTTGGTTCAAAGTTATGGTCACTTGGTTCACACCTTCTATCCACACTTAAACCTCAAGGCTGCTCATAGACCCAAGTGGTGTCGGGTAACATTAATACCACAAAATTCACTAAAACTAGTAGTCACAACAACTAATATGAACAGATACATATAACACTATCATGCAACAACAATAGATAGTATGACATAACACAACAATTTACTCATCACAACAGGCATCAAATTTTGGGATTCTCACTATGTATCCCTCATTAGGGTAACATTACACATTTACAAGGTAGTTTAACACTGCAATTTCTCTCATCAACATTGCTATTACTTGCTTGTCAAATACACAGATCTACACCATTAGCCAATGATCCATTGCATTACAGGTTTCCCACATTACAACATGTTTTCTAATCACCATAGACATTCTTTCATTACTTAGCCACAATCATCAAATCAACACATAATGCACGTCACATATAAAATTACTGGTTCCATAATTAAGTATTATGTTCTTCCCAAAGGTTTGAGAGTATGAACATTCACTCTGATACCATATGTCATTTCCACAATTTTCCCACCCAAATACAACAGTAAAAATACCGATTTTTTTTTGTAAAAACCACATTTATTACTGTTACCATAGTCGCCAAATACAAGTATAGGTCTCACATACACAATAGGTTTTACAGTTTTCATTTGCCCAAATGACATATAACTAACTATTTTACATTCACATATATTATAACTCATAATCAAGATATGCTATGGTTTGTGGAAGCATCGTTATAGTTGTTAGGGCCCACAACTCATATTTCCTTTTAGTTAAGTTTAATCATTTAACATCATTATTTAAAGAACATTTACATGTATGAAGCATATGCTCATGCATCCTAGCTATAATTTTCCCATTTAATAAAATGTTTGATCACCAATGATGATCTCCTTTATTTTCCTCTTTTTAAGATCATCTTAGGCATTTAGTCATTTTGGCATCATTCAAGAGGTATGCAATATTTATAGCAATCGTTCCAAAGATTTCATCTCACTTACTCTTGTTTTTATTACATTTACATTGGTTTCTTTAGTCTCGTAATAGCATCATTTTTAGCACAATTGTGGTTCATATAACACTTGCTTTTCACTTAGGGATTCAGGACTCCAAGGAGTGTGACCTCACATAAAACAATTCATTTCATTTCTCTTGGGCACTCAAGTATTAAATACATATTACAAATAAGACGCTCAATCCAATTTTATGCGTTCAAATGCCTTCTAAATGATGCAAAGAAAATATAAAATCAAACACCCAATGAGTTAGTGTAGATAAATCACCAAACACTACCTGAAAGCTCTATAAGAGGATCCTGACCACTTAGCCCAAAATGGCTTAAAACATGCAAAAGATGGAATTTTAGCTTCCAATGTCAAGGTACCATGTTCACATAGCCTAACTAATGTAATTTGATCAACCAATATGATAAAAACCATCAATAACGTCCAACTTAATCATTTTCTCCAAATTTACCTTATAGGCTTCTTAAGGAGAATTACGTTCCCTAAAACCGGTTAGGAGCAATCCAGACACAACCCAGAAATGTAAAAGCCACTTTCAGATACCCATTTGGCTGCTCATGCTTATTACCAAATTTTAGGATTCAATTCCAACGTTAGATGTCCTTTCTCTCACCTTCTTCTTTCCAATTAGCCCTTGTTCTTGTAGCCCTGGTTTTAGGGTTTTATGAGCATAACTTTAGATGTAGGAGGTTTCTAGATAACATAAATACATTTATGATCACCCATTTAGCTCTTCTATCTGCATGTCCAGTTTCAAAAACCAACTCAATGAATAGACCTCTTTTTCATGCACTTGCCTTTATCTAATTAGGCCTCTCAAACAACAATTAGGCCAAGAATGGGACTGGTAAATATTTTGAGAAAATGAGGGTGTGTAAGGCCTTAAATATTCATTATCTTGTCACTATACATTCTTTTGATGATGTCTTCCAAATCTTGGCTCACAAAACCTTGCCTAAGTTTTTTTATCCATCTTTCTCTATTGGCAATTTAGGTCTCTTTACAAGTCTTTACAGCTACGAAAGGAATGATAGTGATTTCTTTGAAAAATTGATCATTTCAAACCTTAAACCTTCTAACTCAACATGAATACACCTCGCTCATGTTGTCTATGAAGTTTCATTCGCCAAGTCACCCTTTAAGTCTTACTTTTACTCTATTATCTTCCTTTACTAGATCCTTCTCAAGCCCTTTCCATGGTCATTTCATGCTTTTCATACTTCCACTCCTATTCATCACTTGAAACGTCTTGAATATATCTTCTTACCTCCTTCCCAATTCTCATGCCAATTTTCAACCCCTGGAATCGACCCTAACTCCATTTACCATCATTTTAAAAATTTGGCAATTGTCATGCTATAGTCCTAGCAGCGAGTAATATAATTGCTATAATTTTTTTGGGTTTGTATGTTATGACTCCAAATTTTAATGGAATGTCTTTAATAACCCTCAAAATATCTCTACAAAATTTTAATGCTTAACTCTTTCAAAATATTTTACAATCCTCATTTTATCAGTCAGTTTTCTAGGTTCTTAGTTTACACAGACATAGTCTGGTAAGAGGAAAAATAGCCTTTTAATCCTTTAAACAAATTTATCAAGCCACAAAATTTTGAGAATAGGTCTATGAAATCATCATACACCATCCTGAGCAGTAGTTAATGAAAATAGGACAAGAATAATCATGAAATGACAAAATTTACCTATCTAAAAACAATGCTTCTAACCATCTCACGCATGTGCAAGTGTTTTGGTCCATTCACAACATACATTCAAGGCTCCAATATTTGAAAACAATAATAATAAACTCTTTGAACACTATATAAACCATATTTTGGAAATATCCAATGATATTAAATAATATTTCATAGATTTTCATTAAAACCGCCCTTCACGACTGTCTTTTTACACATATACAGTCTTATTCTTGAAAAATTGAGTGATCCGCTCTATTCTCTTCTCCTCTCACATGGATAACCCCTTCATATTCGTCTCATATGCATCAAATATCTTCTTTAATTAGAATATATCAATCCCTAACCAAATTTTCCAAGTAACTCCCTTTTAACTAAACTCACAAACTCAAGTCATAGCTTGAGTCAAGGGATTACAAAGAAGTAAACATGGCATACCACCTAACATTAGATAATGACCCATCAAGAAGGGTGTATACACTTTATTCATTCCCTCTAAAACATTATATACCCATAACAAAAACTATAACAAGCCAAAATTGACCAAAAAGTGGCAATTCCTTCATTAGAAATTAAAATATGAGTTTTGGACGAAAAACTCATATAGTTGAAAATTCAAATTTTGATGACTTCTCAAGACCTCTAAACACATGAAATGACCTACCATCACCCTCAAAACATGTTCACAATGATTTTTTACTTTAAAAACACTATAGGTTGATGCCAATGCATCATACTCCCAAGGAACAAGAAAGTTTCTTGCATAAACTTGTGTAAAACAAAGACTTCCTTCTTCTTTCTAATCTTCTAGTTGTAGATGACCTCCATGTGTTTATTCTTAATGGCATACCATGAGTACCAGGTCTTCATAATACTTACCATGTTGTGTATTAGTTTTTTTGTGAATTGAATGAGTTTTCTTACTTGTATAAGCATTGCTTTTTAAGATTAGATGATCTTCACTATCACCTTTTGATCATTCCACTCCTGCTCTAGTTGTTGATAAACTGTTTTTGGACTGTCCATGGATATGAAATCATTTTCCTTTCTCTAAATTTTTCCTTATTTATGCATATTGTTCTCAAAATTTTAATTTGATGACTTTTTTCTCGTTTAAGACTCTTGTTTTCACATGTTCTATCTTCATCTTCTCATATGGTATACCTGCACATTCACCACTCAAAGAAATATTAGATTGAAAATATTTGGTTTGAACATCCCTCATGATATTTTCTTGCATGTCATCCTTTTCTTCTTGAGCTAGATCTCCTTCTTGAGCTAGATCTCCTTCTTGAGCTTCCCATGCTTCATTCTTTCCTTGAATGCACTCACATTTTTCTTGATTTTCCTCAATCTTCTTAACCAACTCAACCATCTGACTTGACTATACATTTTCGGAATCAAACAACTCCTCTAACATCTGCATTTATTCTCTCAAAGAAATCTCACCCAACTCTCCATTTCCCTCATCATACTTAGGACCTTCTTGTCCTTTTTTATCCTCTACACTTTGATTTTTTTCAACAGATCTTCATCTTCTTTTAACTTGTCCTCCTCTCTTCCCTATACCTGACTTGGATCCTTCTTTTTCCATACCTTCTTGGTCACCTTGCACCTTTCTTGATTACTCAAAAAGTTTGATTTTCCCTTCTTGCTTTGTTCTTTCCCTCTTGCCTTTTAATTTCAGTCATCATCACTTGTTTTGGCTTGAAATTCTTCACTTCATTTATTGGTTTTATAAGCCACTGTGGAAATCTATACCCATGATCCATGACTGGTTTTAAGTGATTATCATTTTTTTTTCTTGTTTCCAACTATACATAAGCAATATCATCCTTAAATACATGAATGAAATCTAGATTCAAACTTCTATTTACCTTTTCAATGGTCTTTTGCTTGCTCATTTCCTTTAACATGCCTTTATTGCTTTCATCTCTTATAGTTTTCTTGCTTGTGCACTTTTTCTTGTCTCCATCTACTAAAATGCTCTCCAAGGCATAATAAAACATTATACCTTCATTCATCTCATCATTAGTATACTGAAAAAAATCAAATTCTTTCTCAAATACCTTCTCTAATCCTTCATCACATCTATTTGTCTCTAAGGAGATTCTTTTTGACCTATTTCTCACAACTTTCAATGCGATATCAAAATAAGATACCAAAATGTCTCCCACATTGCCATTTTCCTGGACACATCTTTCTTTTTCTTCATCTCTTCACCAAGTGCTTCTTCATGCACTTTTCCTCTTCTCTTTTGTCTTCTTTTCCTCTCAACAAGTGACTCAACTGGCCACTTCACCTTTCTCTTCAACCTCCATCCACACATCTGACTTCATCTCAGTTGTAGACACCATTTTTCTAAAATCTCTAACCTCTTCAAATCATTCTTCAAATTTGTTCTCCTTATCCACCTCTTTCTTTTGATTCTTCATCTTCATTCTTCTTATCAATTCACAATAGAAATATCCACACTCTAATATCAAAATGATGCAGAGAAAATACAAAATCAAACACCCAATGATTTAGTGTAGATTAAATCACCAAACACTACTTGGAAGCTCTACAAGAGGATCTTGACCACTTAGCACAAAATGGCTTGAAACATGAAAAAAGTGGAATTTTAGTTTCCAATGTCAAGTTACCTTGTTGGCATAGCCTAACCAATGCAAAAGTTATCAACCAATATGATAAAAACCATCAAGAACATCTGACTTAGTCATTTTCTTCAAATTTGCCATATAGGTTTCTTAACGGGAATTACATTCACCAAAACTGGTTGGGAGAAATCCACACACAACCCAGAAAGATTAAAACCACTTTCAGATACCCATTTGGCTCCTCATGCTTATTACCAAATTTTAGGATCCAATTCCAAGGTTAGATCTCCTTTCTCTCACCTTCTTCTTTCCAATTAGCCCTTGTTCTTATAGCCCTACTTTTGGGGTTTTCTGAGCATAACTTTAGATGTAGTAGGTTTCTATACAAAAAAAAAGACATTTATGAGCACCCATTTGTCTTTTCTTTTTGCATACGAAGTTTTAAAAACCAACTCAATGAATAGACAACTTTTTCATGCACTTGTTCTTCTCTAATTAGGCCTCTTAAGCAACAATTGGGCCAAGAATAGGACTGGTAAATATTATAAGAAAATGAGGGTGTGTAAGGCCTTAAATATTCATTATCCTAAAACTATACATTCTTCTAATGATGTCTTCCAAATCTTGGCTCACAAAACCATTCCTAAGTCTTTTTATGCATCTTTCTCTATTGGGAATTTATGTCTCTTTACAAGTCTTTACAACTAGGAAAGGAATGATAGTGATTTCTTAGCAAAATTGATCATTTCAAACCTTTAACCTTCTAAATCAGCATGAAGACACCTCTCTCATGTTGTCTATGAAGTTTCATTCACCAAGTCACCCTTTTACTCTATTCTCTTCCTTTACTAGATCCTTCTCAAGCCCTTTCCATGGTCATTTCATGGTTTTCATAATTCCACTCCTATTCATCACCTGAAACCTATTTCATTTTTTTCTCACCTCCTTCCCAATGTTCATGCTAATTTTTAACCCATGGAATGGACCCTCTCCATTTATCTTCATTTTAGAAATTTGGCAAATGTCATACTACAGTCCTGTAGCGAGCAATATGCTTGCGATAACTTTTCTAGGTTTGTATATTATGACTCCAAATGTTTATGTAAGGTTTGTAATAACCCTTAGAACATCTCCCCAAAATTTCAATGCCCAACTCTTTCAAAATATCTTGTAATCCTGGTTTTATCAGTCAGTTTTATGGGTTCTTAATTTACACACACACAACCCAGTAAGAGGAAAAATAGACTATTAATCCTTTAGACAAATGATCAAGCCACAAAATTTTGAGAATAGGTTTGTACCATCATCATACACCTTCATGGGTAGTAGTTAATGAAAATAGGACAAGAATAATCATGAAATGACAAAATTTACCTCTCTAAAAATAGTGGTTTTAACCATTTCAGGCTTCTGCAAGTGTCTTGGTCCATTCACAACATACATTCAAGGATCCAATATTTTAAAACAATAATAATAAACTCTTTAAACACTAGATAAACCATATTTTTTAAAGATCCAATGATATTAAATAATATGTCATAGATTCTCTTTAAAAAATTCCCTCCATGACTGTCTTTTTACACATATACAATCTTATTCTTGAAAAACAGAGCGATCCTCTCTATTATCTTCTCCTCTCATGTGGATAACCCCTTCATCTACATATCCTATGCCTTAAAACTCTTCTTTCATTTGAATATATCTATCCCTAACTAACTTTTCCAAGTAACTCCTTTTTAACTAGACTCACAAACTCGAGTCATAGCTTGAGTTAAGGGATTACAAAGAAGTAAACATGACATACCACCTAACATTAGATAATGACCCATCAATAATGGTGTATGCACTTTATTCATGCCCTGTAAAACATTCTAGACCCCTACAAAAAACTCTAACAAGCCAAAATTGACCAATAGGTGACAATTCCTTCACTAGAAATTCAAATATGAGTTTTGGAGGGAATACTCATATAGTTGAAAATTCAAATTTTGAAGACTTACCAAGACCTCTAAACAAATGAAATTACCTACCATCACCTTCCAAACATGTTCACAATTACTTTGACTTTAAAAGCCACTATAGGTTGATGTCCCTGCATCACTAAGGCACTATTTCACTCATTACGTAAACATACATCAAAGTTTCTTCCACCATTAACCTCATAAGAGGTCCCACATTCTATTAATTCCATTGGCACTCAAGGGGGTCTACACCCTACTATAAGATAATACTAGAGTAATCAAATATATGTATCTCGTGTTGGTCGTCAAATAGGACTTTAAAGAGAGCAACAGTCAGGGGACAGAAAGTCCCTCCTCTTTAATGGGAGAGGTTCCCTTATTTAAAGACAAAGCTCATTTACATATGTACAGTGCATAGTTTTAATGAGGAACTTGGATATCATGAAAGTGTTTTAAAATAGAAGGGATCATCAATACAAAATTACAGAGGAATGAAGTAGCGGAAATGAGCAGAAAGGCATTTTCCAGAACTATAAATAACAAAATAATTCCTTATGCATGCCAGAATAAAATTATTTAGATACGAAACCATTTGAATTTGAATCAATAAGATTTTATTGCACAGACACAAAGTTCTAGAAATAACATCCACAAGAATACAAAGCTTCTTGAAATAATATAGAAAAATAATTCAAAAGTATTCAGTGGATAGTAATGAAAGAACAAGATCAAATAGACAAGGAAAGAAATCTCTTTTGTATTGATTGCTTTGCTACTCTTTACACTTTCAAAAATAAACCAAGTTCCCGCCCCTGAAAATGGTATAGAGAGCCCATTATATAACTTTACAAATTAGTTACAATTAGCAACTACTTGTTTTAAATAAAATGTTTAGTTAAGGGGATGCTTGACACAAAGCCCTCATCTAATTACAATAAGCCCGAATTGACAAAAAGAAGGAAAGGAGAAGCTAGGAGAGAATAAAAACAATTTACCTGATTGCTGAGGAGGGCCCACTGACTTGAGGATCCATTGTCTAAAAGTTTTCAATGCTTCCATGTTATGTCTCGGCCTCGTGGGAGCTAATGTATTGGCAGTAGCTTGGGTCCAAGATCCCAGAAATTTCTCCATCTCCTTATTAAACTCGGTCTGTGTATCATATTCTTTATTAGCTTCATCAATGGCAGATTGGAGAGAGCAAATTTCCTTTATCTTCTCTTTGGTCATTGATTCCTCCTTGAACAGGTTTTCCTTAAAAAAAGATCTGAATTGAGTTTTAATTTCCTGATAGCAAGAAAGGAACACCTAAAATTTCATTGTGAAGGTGATAATGGATATCCTTGAAAGTGGATACAACACATGCCTTGAAGGCTTCTCCCTTTTGCCAACTGTTCCTCAATTCTCCTAGAGTTTCCTCCAGACACCTTTATTTTCCACTCTACATGCTAAAAACCCAAGACCTTTATAGATTATCTTTGGCATCATCAAAAACTTTACTTGCCACTGAATAAATTTTCATCAGTCTGTCCACATCAGGTGCAGGTCTACTATACAGCTGCTCCAAATTTTAAGTTCTTTATCTATATTTCCAATTGTGGAGGATAGCTTTTGTTGCAGATTAGTTACCTTCTCATTTGAGTTTGAAGGCTTCTTCAATGAAATTCAAACCTTTAATGACCATATCATCTACCATGGATTCTATAGATCTCCCATAAATGGAGTACCTGTGTATGTCTTTGATGCTCTTGACTTCATCTTGACTAAGGATCAAAGGTGGTGGAAGGGAAGTCAATGGGGTAGGATCTAGAACCTTGTCTTTAGACAAAAATTACTTGATGAAACCAGAAAGCACCTGAGCCTGCTCCTCCAGCTACTCTATAGTCTGCTTGCTTTTTTCTACTCTTCCAATAACTCTGGTCACTTTTTCCTTAAGGTTATGTATTTCACTTTTAGGGGTGAACTCTCCTATTGAGATCCTAGAAAGTTCTAGATCAGAGGCTTGCAAATCCTATTCTACCTTATCACCCTTAGGCTTGGATACCTCAAGGAATTGTTGACCTTGGGCATCTTGTCACTATCCTTGAAGTGGTTCTAGCTCTCTTTGCAGAAGCAGAAGGAGTAGTGCCCAACAAGGCCACCATAACATCAAAGTTTGGCCCTTTCAACTCAAGAGGAAGACTTCCTCTTCCTACTATCAAAAAAAGGTTATACCGATGCAAAAGTGGATGAAGAAGAAGAATGAGGAGCAAGGGAACCAAGAGTGAGATAACTCATGGCACTTAGAGTATTTACCACTGTTGCCTCCAGTAGAGATGTGAGTGGAGTAGATGAGGCTTCTTAGATGGAGGAATCCATGGTACTTGGAGGCTTAGTGTTATGAATTTCATGTCTCTTTATCCATTATGGCTTCTGAAACTCCTGCAGAAACTGACACTTCACTATCTTAACTTTCACTAAGAACAATGATGTTCTCTTTCCCAAAAGGTAATTCTGAATGTTTTATCAAGGGGTCTTCCTCAATAGGCTCCTTTTTGACTTCCTTCACCTTCTTCTGATATACCTAAGTGGATGAGGAAGGAGTGGATGATTCAGGTTCTTTACTTGATGCAGGAGAAGGGGTTCGTGTAGGTACCTCCAAGCTAGGGGTTTTTGACTCCTTCCTCGATGTTAAAGTATTTTTGGAAGAAGACTCTCTTGAATTATTCCTCAACTCTAGAACTCTTATGTCAAACCAGACCTTAGTTCTTACCAGGACAGGGGCAAGAATCTCAGCTAAGTCATCTTTCTCCCTTTTGAACCAATCTAGATCCTCCAGGGGAGTATGCTTGATGAAAGTGTCATATTCATATGACCATAGGTATGAATTGTCATCTTGGAGCCCTTCAAGAATGTGATATAGGTTGAGTTCTTTTATTAGTTGGAGAGGAGAATCTACCATAATGCCTCTGTCTAGCCTCAAAGTCATATGTGTAATCAGCCCAGTAGTCTTCAATGTCTGCCATGTGATGGTAGTTGATTCTGAGATTCAGCTCAATGAATTTCTTCAAATGAAAACATGTCCTGGGCCTAAATAAGTGGATAGTGATGGGAGCAAGGGATTTCTCTATGTTTTTAGCATCTAAGGCTATTTTGACATGTGTAGTTACCCAAAGATATAGGGAAATGCAACCCAGTGATTTTCTTGTCTCTGCAGGACCAATGTGCAACTTATCTAATTGTCTACACACCTCAATCAAAGCCAACTTATCATTATAGAACATAGGGAGTTTGAGAGGAGTGTTCTCGTAACCGCCTAACCTGATATATGAAAACCTTATGAATTGAATGAAGTAAGCTCCATAATTTGCATATCAGGTTCATGGCTTCATCATAAAATCTTCTGCGCAATATCACAATATTGTCCATTTCAGGAATCCATAGGGCATGTACAATGGCGGCAACATCAAGTCTAGTGATTCAGCTCCTCCTAAAGTTCATGATTTCTGGTTTCAAGGGTCAACTAAAGGTAGTCGGGGTTGAAATGGGCTCTGCCTTCTGACCCTCAATATATGTGAAACCAAACTATTACTGAGATGCTGCTAGGAAACTCACCATAAGATGTAAGGCCAATGTCATGTGGATCATCTTGGTTTGTTACACATGGGAGAGGGGTTCGGGTCAAATGTCATGCCTATGATCTTTGCCCAATTGATTAAAATCCAGGTGTCAAACCTTCACAAACGATCTCTGATGATTAGGAACATCCAAGACTCGAGTGAAGAAACACTGGTCTTGGCATTGAAACCCATGATCTTCGATGTTAACAAGTATGATAGAAATCAGATAACTCTTATAGCTTGAAATCAGCCCTAAATAAAAATGTAGGGGAAAGTGGGGATGACCCCTGAGTAGACGGTTTCAATTGCAAGGGTATGAGCGAATTTGCTACCCTGAGATTTGTAGTGTGTAAAATGTCTTGCTAGAGGGGAGTCCCTTGTGCTATAGAAATTTTAGGAGAGATAACCATGTTAGTAAATGTGCATTAAATTCGGGGATACGTAGGGCAACTACAAAAGGCAAGCATCATGGGAAGTTTAGTGGGAAAAATTAGCTCTCTGATGGCCTTTGGTACATTTGGGACATGTCGGGATGTGAATGTGAGCTCTATAGCCGAGTACGGTGTGATGCACACTGTACCAAGATAGGGAAAGAATGCAACAAATGTAAGGTCACTGTCATTGATCATTTGCGCCATAGGAGTAGGGATTTGGGCCCAATGCAGCCTGATCCAGGAATCACGGAGCCCAAGGTGATTAACCTGTTATCCAAAATTCACCCCTCAAGGTAATTTTGATAACATGCATCAAATTCTTTAGTCCCAAGCAATTATATTGAGTTTGGACAAAAAGTCATGTTTCTAGGGTCCCCTCATATTTTTTCTAACTCCCCTGTCCAAGAAGGAGAGAGAAAGTTCTGAAGAAAGGTGAAAAAATCGCAAAAAACAGGCTCGGGCTAGAAAAAATCATGAAAAATGGCTAAGTCCTAGTCCTCGCAACAGTCGAGACAAATGGGACATTAAAGGGCATATGAACCGAATGAAAGGCCAGCATAGGGTACGAACCAGCTGAAAGGCCACTAGGCAGTCTGTGCAGCATTTGGGACATTTGGGAAAAAGGGACGCACGGGACGCGGAAATCCAGACTAGCCGAAATGTTGAAAAATTGACTAACTATTGAAACAGGCAGTCCGAGACGCGCGGGACAAAAGTACGCGAACCGGCCGGATCAGCTGAAATGAGTCAAGGCAGCTTGGAACAGTTGGGCCGAAGGTACGTGAAGTACGCGAACCAGCTGGTTTGGCCGAAATGAGAAATTTCAGCACTGTGCTAAATGGGGCAGAGGGACCGTGGGATGTGAAAAGCCGAAGGAGCCGAAAGCCAATCAGATCACACCACGTGTCACTGGCAGAAAAGGGACATGGAAGCCCATTTCGAGCGGTTCAGAGAATTTGTCCCGCACAGCACTGGGACATTTGGGACAAAGGGACGCGCGGGACGCGAAAAGCCGAAGCGGCCGAAGGAGAAGAAGGAAAAGTCAACATTTTGTCTGGAAACTTCAAACGGCCATAACTTTTGACTCCGAGCTCCGATTTTCACAAAATTAGACTTTCTGGAACGAGCACGACGTCAGTTAATGCTCATTCCCATCAAATGATAGAAAACGCCTGCCAAGCCCAAAATAGCTGCCCGCACTCAGAAGGCCATAACTTTTGCATTTCTCAACAAAATCGCACAAAATTGGTACCGTTGGAATCATGGTTCCAAGCCCCCATGCACAGAAATCAAGAAATTACAGTTTTGATCAGAATTTGATTGAGTTTTTTAAGAAAATGTGGCCGGGTTTAGAACAGTGTTTTATTTGGTAGCTGGGAGTGCAATTAAGAGGCATGGCCATCATTCTTTCTCTGCTGCAGCACATGGGACAGTATGGGGAGCCTTTTGCAAGTAATTTATAATCATTCCACTCAATTTAATGCCTCTTACAGGTGGTTGAAGGAAAGATTTTGGGATTTCCATTTTCCCTTCTCTTTTCCTTCTCATTTTTCTATAAATTGGAGTGTTGGGCCTCATTGTAAAGGAAAGAAGAGAGTTTTTGGGTAGCAAAGCTCTGCCAAAATTTCTTTGTGAAGCCAATGTGTTGCAGGCCCTTGTAGTGGACTCCTTGCATGGTGATCCAGGCCCTTATCTTGTAATATACTGAACTATGCATACCAGGAAGCAATAAAATACAAAGTTTGTGGATGTATTTTCCCCTGCTGTGTTTTCTTGCATTCTTCTTGCCCCTTTTATCTTTCTACAAGAATATTGTGTCTATTATTATGTTCTTGCAGGAATTCATTATCATTGTGTGTGCTTGGAATATTGCTGTGAATGCATTTTGCTAGATTATGGAGAACTGTCATCACCTCTTCTAGTGTGCACTTTACCTCTGTATTTCACACATTTGGAGACTACTCTCACATCCTCCTTTTCTGGTGTATCACCGCTTTAGTGTAGGCTTTCATTTTATGCATTCTCTTTCCCTGGTCCCTTGGAAATTTAGATTAGAATAGTTAGCTTATCCTGCATTAGAGTAGATTGTGGCAGGTAGTTTAGGAGCAAGAACCAGCTTTCTCTGGAGGTCTATCTCAAGTAGCAAGTCCCACAACTTGGAGATAGTACCCATGTTATCCAATCACATTGTGAATCCAAGTTTGATTCCAGGGGTGCTGTGATTCAGTGATAACATGAACTTAGAACAGTTGAAACAAAACATTCTGACGGGCCCACAGTTAAATAGATTTTGGGGAAAGCAGGTGATCGGGGAATAGAGAGCCCATCAGAACTTGGGACACATGGGACAAAAATTTCTGACAGACCAGCTTGAAAATCACTCAAATGAATCAAAAAATGTGAAATTTTCTTAACTCCTCAACTTTCCACTTCACTAGAACATCATAAGAAGGTGTTAACTCAAAATTTTCAATTTTTAGCTTTCAAAAGAGGGGAAATTTTGAGAGGACAACAACTAGCTCTTTCTGGGGATGACTTGACACCTTCTAAGAATGGGACAAAGCAAGAACTCTTGGAAAAATAGAGGAAGTAAACCAATGCCTTATCCATTGGGCCACAGAGTCAAAAAGCAAACCAACAAATAAAACATGCCAAAACAAGAGAAAGTAAACATGCACAAGAAAGAAAGGAGAAAAACCCTATACATAATATACAAAGAACTTCCTATTCACCTAGGACTTAAACAATTTCAGGTACCACCCACTATAAGGAAGTGGGAGAGAAGAACCATCCATGTAATCAAGGTAGAAAGAATTCTCTCCAGCAAAGTGCTTGATCTTGAAAGGTCCAAGCCAAAGAGAATCAAACTTGCCATGGCTGCCACGAGGTTCATGTCTTTTATCCCATAGAAAAACTATGTCTCCGGCTTTGAAATCCTGGGACTTGGCCCTCTTATCAAACAAAGATTTTACCTTCTATTGGTGAGCAAATATCCTATCAGCAACCTGCGATCTGTCTTCATTCAACTTATAAAGATACATGATCCTTTTATCCAAAGAATCATTGAAGTTGGTGTCTTCAATAGATTTCATTAAATGCAAGGCTGGTAGCTCCACTGTTATTGGCAATTGAGCTTCCACACCATACACTACTTGAAAAGGGGACATCCCAATAGCCCTTTTAGGTGTAATTTTGTCTATCCCAAAGAGCATCATAAAATTTCTTTTGCCAATTCCTCTGAGATTCATTAACCAATTTCTTTATTATGGCCACTAGATTTTTTTTTGTTGATTTAGCTTTTCCATTCCCTTGGGGATAATAATCTAAAGAGTGAGCCAAGGAGATGCCATATCCATAATAGAAATCCATCATCTCAGTTGAAGAAAATTTTGAAGCATTATTAGTCACAATCTTGTTTGGCACACCAAACCTTACTGAGATGTTTTCTTTGATAAAATTGCATACTACTTTAGAAGTAGTAGTCTTTACTAGAATGGCTTCTACCCACTTAGCAAAATAATTTGTGGCAGTCAATACATGGGTATGTGTAAAACTTGAAGAGGGATTAAGTGTTCCAATAAAATCTAAACACCATTTTTGAAAAGGCTCTTCAATCATGACTTGCTTAAGCGGTAAGGCAACCAACTTGGGTTTGCCTACAAAGGTCTGACAAGCTTCACATTTATCAATCCACTTTGACGCATCTTTGAACAAGGTAGGCCAATAATATCTTGCATGAAGAATCTTGTGAGTAGTGACAGTAGATGAGTAATGGCCTCCACACACCTGATCATGGAAAGATGAAATAAGCTTCTTCTTTTGTTCCTTATCTACACATTTTAGAAATCTTCCATCCATCTCACGCTTGAACAACGCATTCTCCCTACAATACATATTGGGCTGATCTTAACTTAATACCTCTTTTCTTCTTGGTAGTCAAATAAGAGGGACATTCTCCATAGGTGAGGAAATATGCGATATCAGCATACCATTCATTAATTGAGATGATAAATAGAACAATAGGAATATTAGCGTTATCCTTAGGTAACTCATCGCCAACTCCTTCAGCGATGAGTTCACACAAGCCTTTTCCGTGGACTAGTTTTGTTGGTATGATGTCAATATCATATTATTGAACCTTTTCCACCCAGTTCCCTCTCTTGGATCCAAACTCTTTCTGCATGAGAATAGACTTGATAGTTATGTCAGGCATAAGCACTATGGAGTGAGAGTTAAGAATATAAAAAGAAAACTGCTTGACAACTTTCACCACTACAAAAGCATGTTTCTCCATCATTGTGCATTTCAACTCATGATTTTTAAGAATGTAGCTCATAAATGCAATTGAGAGTTCATGATCATTAGAATATTTCTGAGTCAAAACAAAAGCCATGGTGTTATCTATGGCATAGCAATAGATAATAAAATATTTGCTAAAATCTGGACATGCTAAAATAGGAGTTCTAGCAATAGCCTTGTTAATACCTTTGAAGGCTTCTTTTCCTTCAGAAGACCAGCAAAACGTGTTTTTTCCTTTCATAAATTGGTAGATATTCAAGGTTAGCTCTACAAAATCAGAAATGAATCTTCTTAGAAAATTGATCTTACCGAAAAAAGAATGCACTCCCTTTTTGCTGGTTAGAAGAGGAATCTACTGAATAGCTTGAAGTCATTCTGGATCAATTTTGATGCCATCTTTAGAGACAACATGCCCTAACAATTTTCCTTCTGTGACACAAAAGATATATTTCTTAGGATTCAAAGAGATCCCATGTTCTCTGCACTTCAAGAGAATTGTTTCCAGATGCTGAAAATGATCTACTCTAGATTTGGAAAACATGGTTAGGTCATCTAGATATACAACAATACATTTCCCTTTCAAATTTGCTAAAGCCAAGTCCATAGGTATTTGGAAAGTGGAACCAACATTAATGAGCCCAAAAGGCATCCTCTCTTATGCAAAATTACCCCAAGGGTTAGTGAAGGTTGTCTTGTGTTGATTTGCGGTATTGACTTCTACTTGATTATACCTTGAGAAGCCATCAAGCATACACAACATTTAAGACCCTAAAACAGCTTGTAATACTTGATCCATCATGGTCAGAGGGTATTTGTCCTTCAAAGAATCCTGATTCAAATTCCTGAAGTCAACACAGATACAAATCTCACCATTTTTCTTCCTGACAGGGACAATGTTGGAAATATATGTCGAATGGTGGATGGGAAAAATAATTTTGGCTTTCAACAACTCTTGTATTTCCTGAAAAATAGTGTCATCTATTTTGGGATCGTATTGCCTTTGCTTTTGCTTGAAAGGTTTAATCTCAGGTTTAAGAGGGATGAAATGTTGCATCTCCATTAGTTGGAAAGCTTTCATATCCTCATATGAATATGCCAAAACATCCTTATACTTCTTAAAAATCTTGATTACCCTCTTCTTTTCTTTTGATGTATAACAATTTCCAATGTTCATAAACTTGGGGTCAATAGAACTCCCAATATTAGTTTTTTTATACTCAGTAGATTGTTGTGATCTAGTAGACGCTTTAGACTTAACATACCTGTCATGCTTATCAAATAATTATTCTAAACTCACCAACCTTTTTGGAATCTTGTTACCTTTGAGTTTGATACACCCATCTTGATCTATTTCCTCTTTAACACCCTCTTCATTGGAAGACACACTCTCACGAGGAAAATTATCACTTCCTTCAAAGTACAATTGTTCAAATTTATCCTTGAGCTCTAAGAAAGAAAGAAAATGTTGATCATCTTTGAAAACTTGCCAGTTACTTGCGTTATCAGGTACACTAGGCCTATGGATCATCTCCATGGTAAACCTATCTTGAGATAAGTCAGGATGAGGTATCAAGAACAATCCTGAGACAGCTAATGAATTGGCCTTGGTGTTCTTTTCCCTAGGCACTGCTTCAATAGAAAAAGAGTCAAGAAATTCAATAGAATCCCAAACCTAATTCCTGTAATGCTTCAACCTTCTATTATTTAATTGAAAAAGGTCTCTGACTTGTTTAACAACTAGTTCTACATCCCCGCGAGCTAGAATATTCTTCACACCTTTTTCTTTAGCTATGTTAACTCCAAGAATGAGGGCCTCATATTCTACTATATTATTGGTGTTCTCAAATTGTAGTTTGAATGAGAAAGGATGAACCTTTCCCTTTGGAGATATCAACACTATGCTGGCTCTAGAACTAGCAAAGGAACAAGTCCCATCAAATTCCATTAGGATCCTCTGGTACTTTTTGGGGAAGTTGAATTTCCTCTCAAGACATAATCATATAGTTACCATGCTCCATGTCCTCATAAAGTATTTGTGCTTTGGGGTCATCTATTTTTTTGTACAATATACTCAGATTACTTTTCGGGCAATAGCTTATTCATTTTTCTATTAATTCGTATGAGGGCATGTGACCAATCCATTTGAATTTCTCCTCCTACATCCTTAGAAGTTCCTACTTAACAACATACCATATGAAGGGGGAATATCTGCTACTAGGATAGTAGCCAAGACCCTTTTCTCAGGTAATGTAGCAAAAGCTACTTGTACATCTGTAATCCTTCCAACTAGGGGTAATTCCTTACTCTCCATGGAATAACAAGACCCATAAGTTTGTGTAAGAGTTAGACCCAAAGCATGGGCTACTTTGACAGGCATCAAGTTATCTGATGCTCCTGAATCTATGACATAGTTGCTGAGTTTATGGCTTGCTATAAGAAGGGTCACATAAAATGGTTTGATCTTCTCATTAAGTGTGGTGACGGAAAGCTACCAGACTAGGTTGGGGTGCAGAGGATGGAGTAGGTAAAATTCCTTTAGAGGTAAGCTTTGGAATGAGAATTGACAAATTGAACCATTTTGGAAAAATCTTTGGGATGGGTTTGATAACACTCAGCCTCTAAAATTTGAACCTTTGTCTTTTTAAGGTGAACATTGATATCGAAGGATCAAGAGGTGGATGGGCTATCATCACTAGAAATCTTAGGTTTATCAGGTTTGTGGAGCTATAGAAGAAGAAACTTTAGTAGAAAAATTAGGAAAAGCAAAATTGGCAGAACTCACCTTCTGTGTGGACGTGATGGGGATAGGAGATCCTCTTTTTGCAATAACAGGGATAGTCATGGGATGTTCCTTGGATATTTTAGTGGGATGCATCACTTTCTCCCTTTTATTTGTCTGCTCTCGAGTCATGACAGTGTATGATTTTCTATTCATATCTACTACTACCTCATCATAATCATCTTCCTTATCAACACCTTCAGTAGTGAAGAAATTAACTCAAGATCCCTCAAGTTCCTCCATCTCTCCATCAACTTCTTCTTCAAGTTCTTCACAATATTCATTAACCTCTTCATCTTCAGGCTCCTCAACCTCACAAGTTGCATTAACAAGGAACCTTGATAGGTGGCCCCTCAAGTGCTAGCCTTGTCTGAGAAGTAGGAAAATGATTTCTAGGCTGAAAATTCCTCCTTGGAACATCCACATAGGGGGCGTGCTGAGCCAATTGTTTCTTGATGGCAATGAGGTCATTTGCAAGATTTTGTACTAATGGATTAGTATTAGGCCCAGGAGTGGAAGAGGAGGAAGAAGAAGACCTAGATTTAGAAGGGTCTCTTTTCAAATTTCCAGACATAATCAAATCATCTTCGACGCTAACAGAAAGAGTTTGATCCTCAGCCAATGTTGTGAGATTGGCTCTTCTCAATGCGTAGCTAACTTCAGGTAATTGAGCATTCAGGAAAAAACATTTTTGAATTTGATCTACAGGTTGAGTGTCTGGTGGGATTTTGTTAATCAACTTGTTGAATCTAGCCACAAATTCCCTCATAGGTTCTTGCGATTCCTTCTTTATTTGAAAAATATGGGCCAACAAAGCATGTACATCCTCCACAAGTTTAAAATGGTTTTCAAATCTTGTTCTCATCATGGTCCAACTGGTAATAGCCCCAGCTAGAAGGTGGTAGAACCAATCTACTACATTATCTTGTAAAGTATATAAAAAAATCCTTACCGAGACATCTTCATGTTCAACTCCGAGAACTCCACATGGAACTATGAAGGCCACGATATGTTCATCAGGATGTACCTTGCCATCACCTCTAAACTTGGGGAAGTTCTTCCTGTTACCTCTAGGTAATTCGTGCAAAGGCTGAGGGAGGGCGAGAGGCCCAACATGATGGCCCCAAGGTAAAGGTGTTTCCATCCTTGGAAAGATGGCTTGAAGGGGAACCAAAACACCAACAAGAATTAGAGCGTGGAGATATTAGGGTTGAGTTTCTCTGGAGGGATAACACGTATAAGGGTTCTATCTTCAACAAGGAGGAGTGCTTGTTGAACGAGCTCTTCTATTCCTTCCTATTGAAGGAAAAGGAAAACCTTGTTGTTCCAAAATATGAAACTGAGAATCTTCAATACCAAGATCCCTCCTTCCGTGAGTAAAACATAGAGTCACCAGATCAAAGGATGATCAAGAAATTGTTTATAGAACTGGAAAACGTTAAGAAAAATGAATTCCCCAGTGGAGTCACCAAAAACTGTTGGTCATCAAAAAGGACTTCAAAGAGAACAACAGTCAGGGGACAGAAAGTCCCTCCTCTTTAATGGGAGAGGTTCCCTTATTTAAAGACCAAGCTTATTTACATATGTACAGTGCATAGTTTTAATGTGGAACTTGGATATCATGAAAATGTTTTAAAATGGAATGGATCATCAATACAAAAGTACAGAGGAATGAAGTAGTGGAAATGAGCAGAAAGACATTCTCAAGAATTATAGATAACAAAATAATTCCTTATGCATGCCAGAATAAAATTATTTGGAACAAAACCATTTGCATTTGAATCAATAAGATGTTATTGCAAAGACACAAAGTTCCAAAAATAACATCTACAAGAATACAAAGCTTCTTGAAATAATACAAACAAATGATTCAAAAGTATTCAACGGATAGTAATGAAAGAACAAGACCAGATAGACATGGAAAGAAATATCTTTTGTATTGATTACTTTGTTACTCCTTACACTTTAAAAAATAAACCAAGTTCCAGCCCCTAAAAATGGCGTAGAGAGCCCATTATATAACTTTACAAATTAGTTACAATTGGTAACTACTTCTTTTAACTAAAATGTTTAGTTAAGGGGATGCTAGACACAAAACCCTCAACTGATTACAATAAGCCTGAATTGAGAAAAAGAAGGAAAGGAGAAGCTAGGAGGGAACATGAATGCTTATGATTGGGGAGGGCCCACCGACTTGAGGATCTGTTGTCTAAAATTTTTCAATGCTTCTGCTATGTCTCTGCCTCGTGGGACTGATGTGTTGGTAGTAGCTTGGGTCCAAGATCCCAGACATTTCTCCATCTCCTTATCAAACTCGGTGTGTGTATGATATTCTTTATTAGCTTCCTCAATGGTAGATTGGAGAGAGTAAATTTCCTTTATCTTCTCTTTGGTCATCGAGTCCTCCTTGAACAGGTTTTCCTTAACAAATGCTCTGAATTGAGTTTTAATTTCCTACAGGGAGAAAGGAACACATGAAGTTTTATCGTGAAGGTGACAGTGGATATCCTTAAAAGTGGATACATCACATGCTTTGAAGGCTTCTCCCTTCTGCCAACTATTCCTCAATTCTCCAAGAGCCTCCTCCAAAACCTTTATTTTCCACTCCACGCTAAAAACCCATGACTTGGATAAATTAACTTTGGCATCATCAAAAACTTTACTTGCCATCAATAAATTTTCATCAGTGTGTCCCATCAGGCACAGGTCTACTATGCAACTGCTCCAAAGTTTAAGTTCTTTATCTATATTTCCAATTGTGGAGGAGAGCTTTTGTTGCAGATTAGTTACCTTCTCATTGAGTTTGAAGGCTTCTCCAATGAAATTCAAACCTGCAATGACCATATCATCTACCATGGCTTCCATAGCTCTCCCATAGATGGAATACCTGTGTATGTCTTTAATGCTCTGGACTTCATCTTGACTAAGGATCACAGGTGGTGGAAGGGCAGTCAGTGGGGTAGGATCTAGAACTTTATCCTTAGATAGTAATGACTTGATGAAACCAAAAAGCAAATGAGCCTACTCTTCTAGTTGCTCTATAGTCTGCTTGCCTTTTTCTACTCTCCCAATAACCCTGGTTACTATTTCCTGAAGGTTATGTATTTCACTTTAGGAGTAGATTCTCCCATTGAGATCCTAGAAAGTTCCAGATCAGAGGCCAGTAAATCCTATTCTGCCTTATCAACCTTAGGCTTTGCTACCTCAAGAAATTGTTGGCCTTGGGCATCTGTCACTATCCTTGAAGTGGTTTTAGCTCTCTTTGCAGGAGCAGAAGGAGTAGTGCCCAACAAGGCCGCCACAACATCAAAATTTGGCCCTGTCAATTGAGAAGAAGACTTCCTCTTCCTACTATCAACAAAAGGTTACACCCATGCAAAAGTGGAGGAAGAAGAAGGAGGAGCAAGAGAACCAAGAGTAAGAGAACTCATGGTACTTAAAGTATTTACCACTGTTGCCTCTAGTAGAGATGTGAGTGGAGTAGATGAGGCTTCTTGGATGGAGGAATCCATGGTACTTGGAGGCTCAGTGTTATGAATTTCCTTCTCTTTATCCATTGTGGCTTCTGAAACTCCTGCAGGAACTGGCACTTCACTATCCTCACTTTCACTGAGAACAATGATGTTCTCTGGCCCCGAAGGTAATTATTAATGTTTTATCAAGGGATCTTCCTCAATAGGCTCCTTTTGACTTCCTTCACCTTCTTCTGATATACCTGAGTGGATGAGGAAGGGGTGGAGGATTCAGGTTCTTTACTTGATGAAGGAGGAGGAGTTCATACAGGTACCTCTGAGCTAGGTGTATGTGACTCCTTCCTCGGTGTTGAAGTGTCTTTGGAGGAAGACTCTCCTGAATTATTCCTCAGCTCTCGAACCCTTCTGTCAAACCAGACCTTGGTTCTTACCAAGACAGGGGCTAGAATCTCAGCTAAATCATCTTTCTCCCTTTTGAACCAGTCTAGATCCTCTAAGGGAGTATGCTTGATCAAAGTATCATATTCATATGACAATAGGTCTGCGTTATCATCTTGAAGCCCTTCAGGAATCTGATATAGGTTGAGCTCCTTTATTAGCTAGAGGGAGAATCTACCATAATGCCTTCGTCTTGCCTCAAATTCATCTATGCAATCAGCTCAGTAGTCCTTAGTATCTTCTCTGTGATGATAGTTGATTCTGAGATTCAGCTCAATGAATTTCTTCAAATCAAAACAAGTTTTGGGCCTGAAGAAGTGGAAAGTGATGGGGGCAATGGCTCTTTCTATGTTTTGGGCATCCAAAGTTGTTTTGCATGTATAGTTACCCAAAGATATGGGGAAATGCAGCCCAATGATTTTCTTGTCCCTCTAGGTCCTATGCAACTTATCCAATTATCTACATACCTCAATCAGAGCCATCTTATCATTACAATAACATAGGGAGTTTGAGAGGAGTGCTCTCGTAACCAGCTAACCTGATATATGAAAACCTTCTTAATTGAATGAAGTAAGCTCCATACTTTGCTATTAGGTTCATGGCTTCATTAGAAAATCTCCTAACAGTATCACTCTCTAAAAGCCTCACAATGTACATGGTGAAAGCATCATTCACCCTCGTGAAGTTGTGATTGTTGGTATCAAGGGTGAAATGAGGGCAGTAAGCATAGATGGGATCACCCTTCTGAGCCTCAATGTATGTGAAACCAAACCATTGTCTGGATGTTGCTAGGGTATACATAAGATAAGAAGTCATGTAGAACTTCTTGGTTTGTTGTACATTAGACAACTGCTCTGTCAAATTCATACAAATGATCTCTACCCAATTAATGTTTTGGGTACCTTCATAGACTATGTTGATGAGCGGGTACATCCAAAAGTGAAATTCACTAGTAGAGGGTAAACCCATGACATGAGCCAACATGATGATGAAATCAAATAGCTCTTCATTGAAATCAGCCCTAAACAGAGCTTTGGAAAGCTGAGATGCCCCTTTCTTAGGGTTCTTCAACCACGAATTTGCTACCCTTTCTTTGTATTTCTCACTGTCCTGATCGAAGAGAGCTTGTGCTTGAGTTTGAGAGATTACCAAGGAGTTGTCCATTTCGGGGATCTCATATGGCAGCGGAAATGGCGGACAGCATCTATTTTAGTGATTAACTCCCCGTGCACATTGGTCTAATTCACTCGTGTCGGGGTTGAAATGAGCTCCGCAGGTGAGCACAGTATCAGCACATTGTACCAAGATTGGGAAACCTGCAGCAAATGCAAGGCCACTGTCATTAATCATTTGTGCCATGGGAGAGGGATTTGGGTCAGTCAACCTGGTCTAGAAATCACCGAAATCCAGGTGTCGAACCTCACTATCCCCGATATCAGGAACAGAAGACTCGAGTGGTGAAACATGCTCCTGACCTTGAAACTTGATCTTCATGTTGACAGTATTTAGAAAAATAACCTTACAACTTGAATCCGTAATAAAAATGCAGGGGAAATGGGGACGCGAGCAGACGGTTTTAATTGCAAGGGTATGAGCAAATGGCAGCAAGGTAAGCAGTGTGCAAAATGCGTAGAGGGTAGTCCTATTAAATAGCATTTTAGGAGAGAGAAGGTTATAAATGTGCATTAAATTCATATGCACCAACTCAAAAGGCAAACATCGGGAAGAGCAGAAAAAATTAGCCCGGATGGCCTTTGGTACATTTGGGACATGAGGGACGCAAAAGCACGATTCGAGCCGATGTGGATGATGCAGGGCGGGGACAAAATGCACAAATGCTTCTGGGACAAGTAAGACCAAAGTACGTGAAGGGCCTGATGTGGCTGATGCGGGCGATCTAGGGAACAGAGAGCCCTAGTGAACTTAGAACATTTGGAACAAAAAGTTCCGACAGACCCGAAAGTTAACAGATTTCAGGATAAAATGGCCGATCGGGGAATAGAGAGCCCATCAGAACTTGGGACACATGGGACAAAAATGTCTGACAGACCCACAAATCACTCAAATGACTCAAAAAACGTGAAAATTTTCTAACTCCTCAACTTTTCTCTTCACTAGAATATCATAGAAAGGTGTTAACTCAAAAAAATTCAATTTTTGAGCTTTCGAAAGAGGGGAAATTTTGAGAGGGGACAAATACACACATGAGGAATAAACTTATCCATGATGTGATTAGACCTACAAAAACATAAAAATATTGGTCTTGCTCACCCCAAGTATGACAAGGTACACATAGTACAGTCATTGCCTCACACAAAATACTCAAGTTAAGGAAATGTTCTTTTTTAAGACTTGTCTTAGGTATAGGACAAGAAGATAACTTGTGAGGTTAAAGTATTTTCTTAGGACATTAGGGTTTTGTAAAATTAGATGTGAGTCATTTGAGAGGGAAGGTACAATAACGTTTAAGAACATGTGTTTCATTTCGATAGTTTATGCATGATAATATTTTTACCAAACATTGTGATTTTTATGAAGGAACTACAATAATTACGTGGTAAATGATTGTTTCAAACATATAAACCATTAGTACAATATTTAAATCCAAATGGACATGAAAGCTACAAAGTAAACATTACACTTTTTACCAATTTACATTGTCAACTATCTTCTTTATTAATCAAGTTAACATGGTTTCTACATAATTGGTTCCACTTTCATTAGGTTTCACTCCAACTGGTGTTGAAAAGTTAGTTTTAAACATAAGTGGATACAGGCCAAATAGTTTTCCATGTAAAGTACTTAAAACATAGAGCTCAATAAAATAACGGTTCCCAACACACTAATTCACATATTGTATTATTTATTATTCACTTTCATTTAATATTCACATTTAATATCATTGTACAAATTTTCAATTCCATCTCATTAATTACAACATAACATGCTTTTAAATCCTTCTTGTTCGTAGTACCAATAGCCAATGCATGGTCAATCCTAGGATTGGTATGGAAAATCCTTACACACAATATTAAACTAATGCATCCATCATTTCAAGAAATCCAAAACACAAAGAGTATAAAGATATAGAGATAGGGGGAGAGAGAGAGAGAGAGAGAGAGAGAGAGAGAGAGAGAGAGAATATTTTCTTACACAATCACACTTGCACTTTTCTTTTTCAATTCTAGAGAGTAAGGAAGGGAGAGGACTAGAAGACATATTTTTATCTATTCACAATATCATAACCATTTTACATTTTGTATCCATTTTCATTTCAAATCCATCTATATTTTCAATCCATTGATGTTTTCAATACCAACCACAATTTCATAGTTATTTCTAGAGAGAAGAGGGAGGAGAGAGAAAACATCATAAATTTTAAAATCCATTCAAACAAATTAATTGATTATATTATACTATACATAGGATTGTGATGATATTTAAAGGTTTCATAAGTAGCTACAAGTCAAATGGGAGCCGCAAAAGGATTTTTGAGCTAAAGTTGCAATTTTTGTGAAAATTGACCAAAAAGGCTAAAATTCTTACAAACCGGGTCTTGAAAAAACTCATTTAAAGTTTGAGCACAATTTTTTTCAATTCCTAATTATTCCCCTATATACAAAGAACTCATCACATTCTACGTAAGTCAATTATGAAAAATAGGGCTCAAGTTATAAAGGTAATGTTGGTATTAGGATGCTTAGAGACAAACAAATCATAATAGAATTCATTTTGTAGCCAAGGGGATGGATTTTAGATGACTCTTTATCACTCTGGTTTGGAAATGATCTGGGTATCACCATGCTAAGAGTTTGACCTACCCTTACTACTTTAGGTTGTGCCTTCAACCAAGGTGAGAGGACCCATTTTGTGACCTGTATTAATGGAAATCATCAACGAATTAGTAGTATTTGACTATTCCTTTGCAATATTTTGAAGGAGACCTCAAGAAAACATGGCCAATACAACATAACCTAACTCTCACGAGTTGTCACTTTAGAAAATGAAGATGTTCTCTAGATAAGGCCCAGGTCACTAAAGGCAATGATAAAAACTGATTGCACTTGCATATTTTAGTAAAGGATGGATGAATTCAATGATCTTATTTATCATTTGTGGATACACAGTGCAAGTAGGGATAGTTCATGTATGATATATCTATGGATATTCATTTTATGGTTGGGAAGTTAAGTAGGATAAAGTTGATTATACCAAATCCTTGAGAACTTTAAACAAATGTTGACAGATCCACAAGGAAAAAAGATGAATAGCTTCAAATAGTCAAGACAAACCTTCAACTAGAAAATTGTACATCTATGAAAGCTCAAAGACACACGGCTTCACACATTCTTTAAGGATTTAACATAAGAACTCATGTTAAAGACTTAATTAAACCTTAGAAACCCCTATTATATCATGCTTATGATACACTCATAAACTGACAAACAATCTGTATCACTGAAATGAAAGTAAAGTGAATTTAAATCACTTATTGCATCATGAAATGAAATCTCTCTTCATAATGTAATTGCAAATGCCACAATACTATCATGAGGACAAGATTTTGTGTGATTTCAGAAGGGATTCCTAATGTAAGATTGTAATAGGAACATATATAACTATTTTAAAATATCTCAAGATGACAATAGACATAACATAGTTGATAATTAACACAAATTATTCAAGGTTTTTCAAAATTTGATCAACAAGGGAAAGTTTGTTTACAATCTCAAAGTTTTTTCAATGGCTATACATCTGCAACCATCTTGACATGATCAATTTTAAAGACACACAAGAAATAACTGGTTTCTCAAATAAGTTCTCTTAGAAAATGGCTTCTCTCAGCTTTTCTCTCCTTTTCTCTCTCTGAGTAAATTTTAGAAAAATTAACCCCCCTTTTGGCATGATTTTTTCATGCTTTTATATCACTCTCTTCACTTCAAATCTTTTCCCCCCAAAAACAAGAATATTCTCGGGAATAATTTTTGTTACAAATTTATTCTAGAAGATGATATTTATGAGTTTCATTCTATACTTCCAGGTGTACGAAACATGAGTCTTTTTTATGTATTCCAATTGTGTATGACTGGGATGTCCAGTCGTCACCTTTTGCAAGTTACTTGAAACATTTCCTCCCACTTTTGATTAAACAATCATTTCAAATGATCATGGAGCATCTCCAGGTGCTTTTGACATGACGCACACCTACACTCATCTTTCAAAATCCTTCTTGGGCTCAATGCACTCCACTTCACATCTTACTAGTTTAAATGCCACACATGGTGTTTGTCAAATCTTACTGAAACTACCAGCTCTGTTCATTCTTAATTCCTTTCAAATCTTTAATCACCTGTATGTGAACTGAGTAAAATCTTGTTTACAACATGGAAAATATTTAATTAATATTGGACCAAATGCATCCTTTCATAAATAAAGTTTGGTATTTCCTCACTGTCTGCACATGTTTTCTTTCTTGTTCTAAACATAAGGAATTCAATCAAGAAAATGGAGAAAGTGCTTGTGGCTCACAGCCTGAAAGAGATTTCTTCAGAAGACCTAAATCATATTTTCAATTTGAGTGGTCCTGATGAAGCTTTTGTCAGGGATTTGTTTAATGCAGAATGTGTGGGTGATACCAGAGGACCCCTAACATACCGGTAAGTCTGGTTAGCACTTCTTTCTCGGTTAATCAGGATCAACCCTGTGTTTTCATCCTTCCAGGTTGTGTATTTCCATATTTTTAGATGGGAACATATGAAAATGATTGAGGATTTAAAGAAATATTGGGTTGAAAGGAGGCCTCAGGTCTTTGGGAAAACCAATTTTCAGTTCCCTTTTTTATGCAACAAGGAATTTGTATCAAAAGAGATTCCTAAGGAATCATATGTACTGTATGATAAATCCTCCATCGATATAGTGCCTACCATTTCCAACAAGGTGGATGAGTTGGAGAAGAGGATTCACTCCTTGGAAAAGAAACAAGCAGAATTTGTGTCTCTACCACCAAGTCCAGCGTCAACACCGTCTTTGAGTAAGAGGAAGGGAAAAACCCAACCTCAGCCTCCAATTATCATATCAGATGGAGAAGAGGACCAATCAATATCCACTTTTCACTCAAGGGAAGCACTCTCCACGTATTGGGATAGTAGAGGAAGGTTTGTAACTCAGTTATCTACATGTTTGAGGCATTTTGCTTCTTCCTGTGAGAAAGAATTTCTAGGACCCCAACCAATTCCTTCTCCGAGGGATAACCCACCCCTTTTAAGAAAATGCGAAGATAGAACTAGCTCAAGGCCTAAAAATTCATCCAACGAACAACATGCAGTGACTGCTCCTCTTATCACTCCAAGCATTCCCTCTCAAATTAATCCTAGCAAGTCAACCCTTCACAAGGGGAAAGGAAAAATGGATTTCTTCTCAGGTGGTCTGGACTTTTGGATTGGGTTTGATCCCATCAAAATAAAATCAAGCTTGAAAAAATTATGAACCACCCTAGGATGACTTTGGAGTCACTGATGGATATGGGTATGTCCAGGGACCTAGCCGGGTCAATCATCTTTATACAAACAACACAGGGATCAGACGAGTTTGTGCTGAGAAAAAACAAACTTCTGAACAAACTTCCTTTGTTGGGAGGAGACTATGAGACCAGACTGAAAAATATTTGAGTGTTGTTCTCCCTTGATTGTCTCCATTTTGGCATGTATACATCTTTCACTATCAAGGGAAAGGGCCCCTATATAACCCTATCTTGTTTTTCATTCAAATTTCAAGAAATACAAGAATATTAATAGTTCACATGTCTATTCCAAGTATGTGTGAAATTTTAATCTAATCCACTATGAACTACTATATCTTTTTATCTTTCAATTGAAACAAAGAAACAATAAAATTTCAGAAAGATAATTACATTTTAATGCATCAGAAACATCATTTCACAATATCAGTTTAATGGAATGTGAAAAAAGAATACAAATTAAGGAAGAATATGCCTAAGCATGCTTATCATCTTTTGTGCCTGCATCCTCTTCCTCTTCATCCTTTTCTTCTGCATCTTGCTCCTCTGGTAGCCTTGCCATATAAGCATCATATCTCTGGAATAATTCATTTGTTTCATCTTCGTCAGGTCCAACGTGGTGCTGGAAAATCAATGTTTGCCTCACTATTGAATCCATACACTGGGCCATTTTTTTCTTATATTCTAGTGGCTTGGCTTTCAATTCCTCAATTCTATTCTCAATATTCCTCATAGTTTCAATAACTTCATAGGAGAAGTCACTTTCCTGGATATTATTTTCAAAGGAGTCAAGTAAGAAATCAATTTTTAAGTCCCCATAGCTCTTTTTGAATTTTTCTACCACCATGTCCTCTAACCTCTGATCAATAGCATCAAGTGAATCATCGACCCAGTTCCTTTTGACTTCAAGTTTTTTCTTGATTTCATTCAAGGTATCTAATCTGATTTTTTACAATTCTTCAAGAGCATACTGGCTCCCTTTGTACTTTATTGGTACGATGTTTTCTTGCTCAACCAGCTCATCACTAAGCCAGGTTATGTGGTCAAGTTTGGGGAGAGTTCCTTCCAAGTAAAATATCTCATTATCACACTCTTCAATTATTCCATCAATTTCCATAAGTCGAACTTTGAGGTCCTCATATTTTGACCTTGCCTTTGTAATAGCTTATTTTCCCTTCTCAATCAATTGTTCAATCCAAGTTTCCACTACTTGGACCTTCTTAAAAACACTATTTACTTTATTTATACCCTCAAGGGTATTCACATAGGCACTTGCTTGTTCATGACTAGTTTTCCTTGTCAATTGTTGCAAACATGAACTTAAGGCCTTAATTTGCTCCTTTAGTTGTTTTTTTGTCATTCCATCTTCATCAAGTTTTTGTAGAAGATCACTTACTGCTTCAGATACTCCTTGCTTTAGTTGTTCCCTTGAAGGATTTCCCAAGGGAATAATCTGAATGTTGTAATCATCAACAGTTATGTCTTTTCTTGTCTTACCCTCGAAAAGGGTTGTTATCATTAAGGTCCTTGCTCCAGATGAATTAGTATGAGTCTTTGTGATGGTCCTAGCCCTTTTTGGTGCTCTCACTATCTTTGGAAAAGACAGAGTAGTAAGGTCAACCACTTGCACAGGAAGGGTATCTTCTTCATTTGAAATCAATTCATTGATCCATCCCTTTTTCAAACTTGTTCCAGCTTTTGTTTTTTGCGATCCTTGCTAGAATTTCTCAGGAACAATTACTATCTACTTGGATATTTCCTGTTCTTTTTGTACCAATGATTCTATCTTTTATTGGACACTTACCTCAAGGGTCCCTATGCCAATTTCACTCTGTACTACTGATTCTTCTAGATGCTTCTTTTCCTGGTCTGGAATTTCAAATTGATCATCTTTAACCTGAGATGTATCAATATTCAAAGGAAACTCTTTCACTGCTTCTCCAGCTGAAACCATGGTGGAATAAATTTCTTCCCCTTTGCCCTTTTGTATCAAAGTTTGGGCTATGGGTTCCTTTTCTCTAGAAACAAGCTGAGTTTCCAAACTACTATCTTCATGCCCTAATAATACCTCTGGCAATGTCATGGCAGGTTGTTCCACTGAAACAACTCCACATTTCCCATTGAAAGCTACGAGTTTCCACCAATAATGATTTCCTCATTAGTAATTATATCTTGTGCCATTTTCATTCTTTCTTCAAACAAAAAAATTCCTTTTTGAGGAAAGTCATTAGTTTTGGCGACCTCAACAGAAGTGGACACAACTTCATCTACTACTAATCTAATATTAATATCCTTTTCAACCAATAATTCTGATTTATCCATTTCCAAAACCACTTGTTTTGGGGAAGACAGATTTATTTTCTGATTTATTACTTCAATTGTTAGTGCATGAGTATCCCTTTCTGATTCTTTACTTACCTCAATACCATCCACTGGTGTTAATGTGGGTTCTTCAATAAACAAACTAAGTGCATCCAACATGGATAATCTCTCACCAGTATTGACATCAATCACCTCAGTTTGTACATTTACAAGTTCATGCATTATTTCAATTGGAGGTGCATTGACATCCCTAACAAGTAGAGCTTCAGGAATTTTCATACCTGGAGTAACAAATTGATTGTCCACCAGATTAACTATAGTATTCCCCTGGGGAACTAGGTTCTGAGTGCATTCCACTACTTTTTTCACAAAGGGTGAAGGAGGGATCATAGGATTTGATTGCTCCATACGTGGCAATGATGCATCCTGCTGTTTCTAGAAGATATTAGTTTTCTCTTCATTTCTGGGGGATCAATTACCCCATCCCTGTGTTTGAAAGTTTTTGGCGTATGGGCACCCACTCTTACCAAGACTGGTTGGTGGACAATCTTGGGTTTTTTGTGTGTCCACTCAAACTTTTTCAAATCTGGTGCTTCTTTTTTCATCCTTGTGAGGCCTAGGCTGAATGTGACCACTTACAATGGCTCCACTCATTAATTTTTTAGTACTAAGTGGCTTAGGTGAGACACTTGGATGAGCCACCTGTGATGCTAGACCTTTCCCTTTTTCCTAAAGGGGCACTACAAAAGTAATGGGAGCATTCTCCATAGAATTTAAAAGCATCTCTTCAGTCTTCTGATGAGAACTGACAAAAAAGTGTCAGTTCCACTAGCAGTGAATGTCCATTCATCAATGAATTCAGGAGTAGGCCTTTTAGTTGGTAGTTGAGGGGATTTTCCACCTAGTGGGTCCATTTTTTCTGCATCCTCCCTCAGGGGTGGAATATCCTCACTCAGATTTCCCAAACTCCTAAAGTTTCTTAAGACCTTTGTATTCTGGATTGACAGATCAATATTATTTTGAGTCAACCAGTTTTTAGTTCTCCTCATAACATCAGTTATTCTCAAATAAGGATCATCATATTCATCCACATTCCATTATGGAGGAGAAATAGGTTGATCCTCCACTTTTTGATCGATATAGAACCTACTTACTGTGTGAGGATTATCTACAATCCCCTTTGGCATAATTACAATTTTATAGTCAATTATTTGTGACAACGTCATTCTGGAAAAGTATCTTATCCTTACTTCTTCCTAATATCTACAATTCATTTAGTAATATTTGAAATGGGGATCATGATCAAAGGTATTTGCAATATTGGTGAACACCCATCTAATATCATAATTTGGCCTTGCCTCAAACTTTTCCATGTTAAATTTCTCCAATTCCTCACCAATCAGCCTAGCCTTTATGATGGAAGGACATGAATACCTTCCAATTCTAATGGGGAACTTGATATTTATTTTATGCCTTCCAGTAATCAACTTATGTACATGAGTCAATTACCTTGCCAACTTCACATAAAAAAAGTTTTTCATCAACATACCAGGGAAACTTATAAGGCTTTCCTTCAAAACCACTGACTCTTATATATGTGAACTTCTTATACTGAATAAAGTAGCAACCATATTCTAGAATTACATGTCTGGCCTGCTGAGAGATTCTATATTGTCCCCATTCTAGTTCAAAAAGATAGATAATTAGTGTGAAAAAGGCATCATTTACTAACCTTACATTTCCACTCCAGTTAGTCCAGTTGCAGCTGAGGGAAAATCTCATGCATTTGACACTGCTTGAAATCAGACATGTGGTGACAGCCCTGGGAAATGTTTGTGGCCAGTGACATTATAAATGAGGTATGTCATCATATAGAATTCAAGGTGTGCAATTTCTCCCATCTCAATTTTCATCTACTAGGTTACCATGTGTTCATGAAGTGCTTCTGCAATGAAGGTAGCCCAACAAATACTTCCTTTTCTCTCCAGGATAATCCACATGTATGTAGTCATCCATTCCTTAAATTCATTCATTTGTAGTTTTCTAGAATTTACCATTCAGCTTCAATAGTACAATAATATCCTCCTTAAACCTCCTCATTAAAATGTACCCTAACCAATTTCTTAGGGATTCTAAAATTTGTCTTTTTTGTGAGAATCCATTTTGAACTTATAATTTTGGCATAATCCCTCTTCTTTTTCTGATAATCAGACATAGCCAATTTAATGCCTATGGTGATTGGGGTTGTGATAATAGGTAATTTTAACATAATTCTGATGGTGACTAGTGTTAATGTCAATACTACATCCCCACTTCCATCTAACACCTCCCTCTTTTCAGGATCATAATTCATGGCACAGTGCCATACTAACTCTGAGGAAATGAATAGAAGGCGGGATGGCACTAGCTTCAGCAATGCGACTTTCCTGAATTTATTTCAAAGATTCACTTTTATGGGGATCACTTAGCCTCTGGAGGAAGTCATTTAGATTAGAACCCATTAAATTTGTATCTATAATATTATCTAGATTGCTTGTGATTCGTGACACAAGTGAGAATGAAGACAGAAAAATCTTCATCTTTGAAAAAACCCTACTTTATCTCAATTGACCTTTCTAACAAGAGGAAAACACAAGCGTTTCAAGATCTTACCAGTTTTCCATGAGCACTTGAGAAATTTGAACTTAAAACAGAAATTTCTAAAAATCCTTTGGTTCTCCAGTCAAGTTCCACAATTGAAAACACAATATCTTGTAATAAGACACTTTGATAGAAACAACAAGAACCACCAAACTAAAAATAAATGAAGAATGGATTCATAAACTTTAAAGTCCTTGATTTTTGAGTAAAAACATTGATGGTGGTAGAAATAAATGCATTACATCATCACCGTTCATTGTACCCTTCTCAAATTTGAAAATGAGTCGTTCATGTCGAAAAACCTTTACCAACATGGGCCTTGAGAGCACTTTTTGCAATTTTACAATGTTTAAAACTTTCACACTTTTGACAACTTTGACCCACCCGTCCACCTTTTTACTTTCAACATAGGCACAACACGTAGCCATACCTTGATGTTAGTAGAGTTGTAGGAATTTTTGGCTTCAATTTTACCTCCTCTTTTACATAAGACCAAAAAGTACCAAAATCCCCGATGACCCGCTTCTCCGCTTTCTTTAAAACCAAAACCACATGTCCTTCTGCGGACCTTAGGGACCTTTTTGCATTCTTAACATCTTTTCTCCTTAAAGTGCATAAATACAACTATGCACCACATCCCCACATCCATTTCATTTTGAGCCATGTGTACACCTTCGGGGTGGAAATAAAAATTTATTTGTGCTAGCTTTATGGTCATGAATATTCGAGGAATATTCATCAGGTCACAAGACCAAAGTTGTAGTTTGTGAATTTCATAGGAAAATTTCAAGTTTGCAAATTAAACATGCGCTTCATCATACCAATTAAAAATTTCCACATACAACAGATGACATAACGAGAGAAATGGAAAAACAAAACACGACTGAGGAAAACCTTTACCAAAGGGAAACAATCTTGTTTCAGATAAAAACTAGTCTACTTACAAAGAGAAATTTGAAAATAGTACACTTCATAACCAGACCTTCGACCAAAAGGAGGAAGAACATAAATATAAATGGGAAAAAAAGAGAGCACCTGGAAAAACTCACGGGAAAATTGAACATGAGAAGCAGATAGAAAAAGAAAATCTCAACAATCATGTTAGAGGTTTCAGTTGGTGGTAACAGTTTGGTTTGACGCTCCATGTGTGTGGCTTCCGAAGTTAAATTTCTAAGTTTTTAAAAAATTCAGGTAGGGTACAGGGAGTATTGTTGATTCCAATTAAATTTTCTATTATTCAAAATATTGAAATCCAAAAATAGGAAATGATAATGTGCGTAATTTTAAAGCAAGAGGAAGAGAAATCCATACATGTTTTGTGCATATTTCATAGTCATTGCATTCGATGAGATCATATTTCATGGAGGCATTTTGTCAAACATTTCACAGGTTTTGTCCAATGTCTTCATATACATTTACCAGGGCACTTGCATCTACATTATCTACTAAAACATTTTCCAATATGCTTTGATGGATGAACATACCATGTCCTAAATCTCCCATCGTGGCACAGACTGGGATGCTGCTAGAAAAGTATAGGAGTTTGGCCTTACACCTGTCAAAGATGTTTGTTTGAAATTTTTCTAATGTCTTTTACACAAACCCAATATGTATTACCTATAATTGCTACTATTCATGGGGTAGCTTTTATTTGTTTATTGTTTACAATCTTTGTCAAATGGATCACTTGCATTGTCTTGCATCTCCATTTTTCATTCATCAAACAAAATAATCCACTGTAATTTAATTGAAAAGTGATGATAAATTTTGGAGCTTCCTCTAGATAGCAGGTGTGATCTGGAAAAAATATATCCACACAACTACCATAGTTTAAGAATAGAATAGAATAGAATAGAAAATTTTAGCATCCATGAGGATAAAAATAGCCTATGAGATAGTAAAACCACTTTCTTTACAGTTCACCAATTCAGATCTTCTTTTGTTAATCCTGATGATGAAGTCTCCCATTCAAATTATCCGCTCCTCATCAAACAGGACATGTAATGGAAAATTCTTGAAATCGATTGCATATCTAGAACGAATATCATTATAGGCACTACATTCTGTAATAAAGTGTTTTTCTGATTCCACTGCCCCATCTAAACAATAGACACAAAGTCTTTCTTCCCATTTTTCATTAGGCCTTTTCCATCTACCTATTTCACTTCTAAGCCGGTTGGAGTTGGTCCTTAATTGAGCTATGAGAATCTTAGCTCTCAATGGAATGAGGGTCCCGATATATGCCTTTTTTTGATGGTCGCAAGTGGGATTAAATTCTTCAGGATAGAATCTCTTTTTTCTGCCACTATTTTCCCACAAAGTTTTATGGGCCTTATCAATAACAAATGCGTGTATTTCCTTATTACGTTGGGGCCATGTATGCCATTCGATATTCCATTTCTTCATCCACTTGATGTTTTGGTTCTTCCATGACCTCTTGCTCCTGCCTAGCGGCTCTTTAAAGACAAGTTTGGGCCACCTATTTGTTGTCATCTATTCAATTTTGTTGAGGTATCTGAGAAGTCGAATCATAGTAATGCCTTCAATTGGGACTACACCTATTTTAGCTAAAATAATCTCATAAGGGACCAATACTTTCAACTTAAATTTGGTGGTAATCATATGCTTTTGAATTCTCACAGTTTGCTTCCATTTTGATAATGGTATGCTACTGGCCCATATTTCACACCCATAAAGAACATCAGGAATAACTAATATTTCAAAAAGTGTTTGGGTAGTTTTCCAGTCCCATAAATCTGCTTCTCTGCAAATTTTTTTGTAAAGCATAAAGAGCTTTCCACCCTCCAGTCGTTCTCTTTTTTATGCAAGTTTCCCAAGTAAGCTTGTTGTTGAATTCAATCCCCAAATATTTGTAGTCAGTTACTTCTTCTAGAGTACTACCCTCAAAGAAAAATGGTTGTTGATTTATTTTCCTTCTATTGCTACAGACCATAATCTTGGTCTTGTTGATATTAAATTGCATACCTATTTTTTTGCAAAAGGCTTCAATAATAAGCAACTATTTTTGTAAACCTTGAGCAAACGTAGCAATCAATATAAGGTCATCAGCATATAGAAGAAGCCTTATAAAATACTCACCCAACCGGATACCTTCACCACCCTCCATATTTAACAATTCTTCCAGTTGGTCTATATATAAGCCAAAGAGTGTAGGTGATAGAGGACAACCCTTCTTAACACCAATGTTACTCCTAAAGCTCTTTGAAATTCTTGTTTTGGTTCTGATTTTAATACGCACCCTTTCATAAAGTCTATGAACCGCTGCTTGAAACTACAATGGTATACCAAGCTCTTGCATTCTGCACCATAACTTATCCCTAGGGATAGTGTCAAAAGCTTTCCTAAAGTCAACAAAACAACAGAAAATTTTTGTCTTTTCCTCTCATGATTTTTCAATGATATGTCTTAGTGTAACACCATGATCCAGGGTGGAGTACTTAGGTATGAAACCAACTTTCCCTTTTGCTCTCTTCTCATTGTCTTCTACCCACTTGCTGATTTTGTGTTCAACCATGCTACCAACTAACTTTGCAAATAGGGGATTGATCATGATGGTCCTGTAATTGGTTGGGTTGTCAACATCTCCGCTCTTAAAAAGAGGTACTGCCATATTAGTGGTCCAATCATTTGGGAAACCACACTGAATGATGTTGTTGAATATATTCAAAATGTGAGGAGCAAGAATATCTGATCCCCATTTTAGGTATTCTGCCTGTAGCTCATCTAAGTCCTGGGCCTTACCTGTACATAACTTTTGGATGCCTATTTTGACTTCCTATAGCGTGAAAATACTTGTTGTGGTGTACACTAGAGGTAAAGCCTTAACCTCTTTCTCTTGCTCATACAATTTTTTTGCATATTCTAGGTCACTGTAATGTTATTTATTGTTTTCTTGTTTCTTTTTTGGAGTTCTCTCCAAAATAAATTCTGTGTATTTTTCCCTAGATATATGAGTTCTTCTCTCCTATTTTCCATGAACTCATCCTTCTTTTTCTTAATAATCTACCTGTATGTCTTTATGTATTTTTTCTCTTTCACTGAAATTTTAAGAGTTTTCCTTGTAACTTTGCATTCCTCATTAAACCAATTTTAAGTGGCACTTTGATGATAAATATTAGATTTTCCTCAAATAGAACGGGTAGAATGGGCTTACGCGATAGCATGAAAATAAAACAAAAATGAAGCTTTCACGGTCAAATTCCATGAGACCAGGCTTCTTTCAAGTATTTTGTCAAACAGTTAGCGTGTTAAGTGTATGCTTCCACATTTTCAACACTGCAATAATAATCATACAATGCCAATGTCATCCACTTCCAATCTCAACCTCACATCATTATGTAACACACTCTAACAAATTCTCCATAAACATACTCTATGATCATTGCATACCATGAGGCTGCATTTCCTTTGGTACAAACTTCTCATTTTCAATAATAAACACATTTTGTGTCTATACTCTAACCAACGCAAAACAACTGAATCTACGCAACAACCATAGGCTTAGTTAGTGTGTTGAAGGTAATGTTTAGATTTTAGTAGAGATAGCCATCACGACCAGGAAGGTCAGCTATGCCTACATGGAAAAATATTTCCCTCTCCAATATGTCTTTCCCCCCTACATACTATCGTACCTCCACCCACTCTAACCACCAACTCCCGCCTAGCGGCCAGCTATAACTCTCTTTGTTTTTTTTTCAATTTCTATTTTATTATTTCTCTTCCCTTTTTTATATCATTCTATATATTAACATCGATAACAATAAAATGAGATTATTATTATTGTTATTTTTAAATCCATATTTAATATTTATTTTATTAATGAACTCGGTCGAATATCTTGGTCATTGAACTAACCTAAAACTCGAGGGCAATACACACTCGAGGTGGAACTACCTTCTATTCACATATCTCTCCATGGAATCATTCCTAATGAGGATATCTGTGAAGACGTTTCCATTCCCTCAATCTCCTTGTTGAAAAATTTGATATAGATGTCCATCACAACCTTAAAACAAATAGTGTGTCTCTAAATAGCACAACAAACTTTTTAAACCTCAAAAATTTTAAATTGGTGACCTCATCTTGAAGTTAGATTATACACATGAAAAAGGAAAAATGATCTCAAAAGTGGTGAGGTCCTTATCTCATTAAAGACATCTTAGGTCCCAATATCTATCATTTACAAACCAATTAAGGCCTCATATTCAAATAACCAACCAAATCTTATTTTCTCAAGAAATTTTATGCTTTATTTCCTCACTTACCCACTTGTACATAGTCACATTTATAAAATTATTCAAGTTAACTGCTTCATCAACTTCATATCTTACTCTATATCATCCCACTTGGGTTTATCCTTCCCACTTGGGTTTATATGGTCATTACTTCTTATCTTTGATACTTTGGTAATTTAACTATTGCTTCAATCCCACTAACTCCATGACATCACATATGGGTTAGTTCCTTCTATTATACTTTATCATCCTTATATCATCTACATATTGGTTTTTTCACTCTTTAACTTTGTTATATGCCTCTCAACTATCATCCTCCCCATGACTTCCTAGATAGCTGTTTTTTTATTTTCATAATTATCTTCTAGTGTTATTTTGCAATCTTACTTATTTGTGGTTCCAAGAAGCTATTGCACCTACCACAAGAAAGCCAAGAAACAATGAAAAGTAGGTGTGAGGTTGGTATATTATCATGTGGAGTTCATTATTTCTTTACAACATTTTCATTACTACTTTACTTTCAACATATACTTTTGAGTTTACGTGTTGCATAGATATTTTTCCAAAGACCATCTCATGTTTCACTATTGTGACATGTGATGATCTTCCATTAGGGCATATGTTTACACCATATTTTTTACATTTTCTAATTGATTTCTTGCGTTGGGGTGGTTGATGCATTCTCCTCCTGAGCTAGTGTATTAAAGGGGTTGTTGGAATTGGGGTGTGATCAAACTTGGTCACATGGGATGGACCACAACATTTGAGATGTTTCATTAGTATGTCATAGTTAACCTACCCTTACCCCGTTTCTTTCCTTTGTTCATACATTTACCCATTATGTCCATTATCCCATTATGTCCACTTATTTCTTCTTATTGTGCACTATTATCCTTTTTTTTCTTCACCTTGAACCTTCATCATTTACCTCCATTTATCTTTTAGCCTCCATCTCCCATGTTTTTACCCTTTTTCCTCATGATTCCCCCTAAGGTTAATGTCATTGCCCATGGGCGATTGTGTCGGTTTTGGGGAATCCTAAGGAAAAATGGTAAAAACATGGGAGATGGAGGCCATAAGGTAAATAGTGGTAAATGATGAAGGTTCAGGGTGAGCAAAAGCAATGATAATTTAGGCCCACTAACTCTATGGCATCACATCCTAGTTAACACCTTCTATCACACTTTATCATCGTTATAACATATATCTGTTGAATTTTTTCACTTTAAATTTTTTTTATCTTCCTCTCTACTATCATCCTCCCCATGACTTCCTAGCTAGGTCATTTTTGTCTTGTTTTACGAATTATTTTCTAGTGTTACTTTTTAATCTTGCTTATTAAGGATTCTAAGAGCTATTGCACTTGCCACAAGCAAGCCAAGAAACATTGGAAGGTAAGTATGAGGTAGGTATATTTCATTAGGTGGAGTTCATTATTTATTTACAACACTTTTATTACTACTTTACTTTTATCATTTAATTTTGATTTTATGTGTTACATAGATCTTTTTCTGAAAATTGTCTTGTGTTTCACTATTGTGACACATGATGATCTTCAGTTAGGGCATATATGTACACCATTTTTTTTATGTTTAATAACTTTTTATTTTATGCAAGATCAGTTGATGTATTCTCCTCTTAAGCGAGTTCCTCAAGGGGCCTTTTAGAATTCGGGTGAGATAGAACTTGGTCACATACAATAGACCACATCATTTGAGGTATGTCACTATTATGCCATAATTACCGTACACTTTCCTATTTTCTTCCCTTTGTACACACAATACACCCATTATGTCCATTGTTTCATTATATCCACTCATTTCCACTTATTGTGTGTTATTATCCTTGATTTTTTTCACCCTAAACCTTTATCATTTACCTCCATTTACCTTTTGGCCTCCATATCCCATGTTTTTTACCCTTTTTCCATTGTATTCCCCTCAATTTTGGTACCATCGCCCATGGTTGACAGTGTCGTTTTTGGTTTTTCCATGGCCCGCTATTTCTTTTCATTTTCACAAATCAATTATAATGACTAAATAATCACTTTTATAATGCATGAAGGCACTTATAACTCACATATTTTTTGCACTATTTCACACCTACTTATTGACATGGAGTCTTAGAGATTTACTTTGTGCATTTGGGTCACCATAGTGAATTAGGGCTAGAGATCTTCTTGTTGATATTTACCCTTCTCCATCCATGGTGATTATCTCTCGATTTTGTTGTCTCTGGAGAGGATTATGTATCACCAGTCACACACATGCTACATGTAAGTATTTCTAACCCTTCTTAGTCTTTTATCTTGCACATTTATGTTATATTTTGGTCATTCATTACTACATGTTAGAGTAGATGTATGCTTTCTTTTATCTATTGCATTATCTTATTATATTATTTTCACACCCCATAATTCCAAAACCCAAAAATACCATTAAAACCACGGTAATTTTTTTGTTACATTAATTATTACATTGCTTTAATTGTTAAAACACTATACACAACTTAAAATTTGATTATATCCTAGGTTCCACACCAATGTACTATTCCCACAATGAGACAACAAGCACATAACCCTTACTCCCTCAACAAGCATGGAACAAGGAAATAATGAGCCTATATGAAGAACAACTAATGGCCTAATCAACCTTATCCATAGATCACATGATTAGCATTTTCTTAACTCTTAAAATTTCCCTAGTATTCATATCATATTATTATCCCACATATAATGCCTAATAGAATTGTGTTATCATCTGTAGATCATGATTATTATCCTCATAATGTTTCATCGAAATGGGAAAAACTCATCTCCTTTTGATTATACCACCATCCTACCAAGTATACCAAATAGTTTTCTATTGTTTCAAGTTCCCACAAGTCTTACAGCAGTCACGAAAAGTTGGGAAAACATGTTTCCAAGAGGCATGACTCACTATGGGTACCAATCATTTAAATATTTTTAAACATTACGAGTTTCATCTCCCATCGCAATAGATAAGGTTAAATTCATTTTACGTTATAAATTCAATGTATTAGATACAATTTGATGGCGATGAAGGACCACATGTTTAACAAAGGTGATCATGTAATAATTAATGAGTCTAAAGAACATACATAATTTTATTTATCACTTCATTATGAATGTAAAATTTCTAGTAAAAATTCAAGGCTAATTTCAATTCCATACAAAATGAATTTCATATCTCAGATACCGGTTGAGATTATTATTGAGCATAATCATTACATAGGGCTTGTGCTCATTATAGGTTTTCTCGTGCTCAGGGAGCATGCTTCTTCATAAGTAAATTGTTTTACTTTCCTTGACTCTAATAGAATTTAACCACAAGTTATCTAGATAGTCTAATTAAACTCACTTTCTTCCAATAACTTCCTAGTTATAACAAACTCAAAGATGCAATCCAGTCACAAGCACCATCTACCACGGTATTTTAGGATGTCCTAAGTTAACATAATTTCATTTATCCTCAAGGATATTTCCACCTATGAAAAAATAAACACCTAAGAAAGTTAACTGGATGTGCAAGCAAAGATGCATGAGGCAATCCCAAGTGATTTCTACGGCTCGGATAATTACAAGATCATAACTTCCACCTTTGATTTACATTATATGATAGATCACATGAGCTCAACATATAAAGTACAAGTCACATGTCAAAGCTATAATGCACCACAAATGTGGGGAGGAGTGACCATTATCAATACCTATAATTCAAGTATTTCTCCAAAATGTTATGATACACGATCGAGGTAATGTGACATTTCAAATAAGGATAACCTCCCTAGTCCTAACAAGCTTAGAGTTTCTTCTCAGAATCATAATCCTTACCCCCACTCATGGTTACTACCATTATCTACCAAACCTTGGGTTAGAAAATAATATGATTTTTGAGTGAAAATCCAAGAATTCTCACCGGAACAAAATCCAAATTTGATCTCATTTAAAATGGTGTTATAATACCTTAACACCTTGATTAATCACTTTCCCATTTATAAATTTCCATTGCAAGTATACAACAAATTGATAAAAAAAACCAACTGCAATATACAAGGAACACGTGACTTATGTTTCATAATAGGGAAGGGACCAAATATTTCAAGGGGTTCATATATTTTATATTGTCATTCAAATCATGGTTATTTTTCATACTTATGATACAAAGACCCTTTTAGGTTTAAGTTCACTATCCTATAATTAAGCAAATTACTAGGTATTATCATAGCTAACCAAATAAAATTTCTTCAATGCGATGGAATATGCTAAATGCAATGCAAGTACTTCAACTTAAAGCATTTCCACACAAGCATGACAAAACAAACCTTTCTTATAATAACCATATAATAATACAATATGTGATAAAAAAAAGTCTTCAAATACATATTTCTATGTTTGTTTAAGCATTACATATATAATTTTCATACTTTGGTTCTCCATTATATTTTCAATGACTTCATTTTATTTCATTCCTTTCACTTTACTAGCATATAACAACACATTAAATAAGATAATATTACATTTTTCCACTTGTAAGATAATACATTAGAGGATTATATACATCACTAACATTATTTGTTTGATAACATTATTTTTTTATCAAACAAATAATTTCATTACGCCACATGCAACTTGTGAAACCATGTAACCATGGGTGATAAACATGTGTTGGCATGGAAACACCCCTCCCATCTAACCCGGTAACAAAATTCTCCAGTCAATACAAAGTTAGAAAGAGTAAAATATACATTTCCCATACATATTTAAATCAAAAAAAACTTTTTTAATTTTTAAAGAGAGAGGTTAGAGAGAGAGAAACACTCATTCATTTTAAGCAGTAAACCAAACCATTTCCATAACCAAAGAAGGTAAGAGATAACACAAACTATTTTTTGATTCATTACACTCAAGTTTCTTAATCTTTTCAAGGTAACACCAAGTTCTACATCCTCTAACAGGTTTCATCTTTTCATTGTCAATAAAAGGGGATGAGATAAATATCCCAGGTTTACATGATTCCACTTCCCATTTGTAATTTTATTTAATCCAAACTTTTTATTTTCACTCACAATGTGTATTTTCTATCATAACAACATTTTTAAGTATAAAATGAACTTAAGTGGGTCAACACAAGATTATGGGCCCTTGTTGTGTTGCTACACAAACGAGCCCAAGTGGCCATGGAATGGTCCTACAAAAATGGCGTGGGACCCCAAAATGAGATTTCTAAAGGTTCTACCCTATTCTCTGTTATACATAGAATTAAAAAAAACTTACATAAACAAAAATCGATCACCGAGGCTCAAAGTGCAATGAAATTTTGGATCCATTTGGTTGAAATCATCTATTTTCTCACCAGCAAACTAAGCCCAGTGGCCTATGAGATAAGTGCACAAAATGCAAGTTTTAACCTAATGGTTAAAATGAATTACACTAGGATATTCTCCATATAACAAGGAAGAGGTATGAGGGTCAAAATTTCCTTCCTGGATCTAAAGCACAAAACAAGAGGTATTTTTGTAAGGTTTGATTATAGGTGAACAATTGCTCCCAACAAACCATTTTTCAAAGTGGGCATAAATCCACTTCCTAAATACGATCGTCAAGTGTTTGATTAATGTTTATAGGTTAGATTGGGTCACCATATATCAAAGAGGAAATTAAGATAGTTCGCTAGCAGAAATGAGGTTTAGAGGTGCATCTTGCATGCTAGTTTTTTTAATGGGCTTTAATCACAATTTGAGGCTATTTCAATATCGGAAAAAATAATTTTCCCTTCCAATTTAACTAGTTATTAAACATTAGCAAAGGTAAGTGTGGATATGGTTTGTTCTAGTCTAGTACAGGACCTAATGTTATGGCATGCCACCCAAGGCATCAATTTTAAACATAGTTGTCATGACGTGGAAGTTGTTTTAGAGGGTTTGTAATATGATTCAAAAAATAAACAATACATCTCTAATAAACTTATTTCAATATTTAATGTTCCATTAACTAAGAAAATAAATGAATTTTCTACAGAAATCAGGAGAGTAGGTATACATTCCATGCATGTAAATGGATGAGACAAGGGTGAGAGGTACAAGAAGCAATTCCATACATGCTCCAAGATACCCCATTCATTATTTTACGGATAACCATAAACCATTTTTAAAATCACATCCTGAGTAACTTGATCAATCATTGTATCCATGAGAACCATGCTTCTTTGATACATCTTTGTGAAATTTGATTTTACGTCGGCCCTCTTCTTTTTTTGAAATTTTCTAATGCCTTTTCAACAAGCCCATTTTGATCATATACGGAAATCATTTATTTACCATCCCAAACCACATGTGATCAACAAGCATGAAGAAAAAAAACCCACACATTTTCGCCCAATTTCTCCTCCTAAGTACCCAACAAACACATCTACACAACCACCAAAAGTTTTAATGGCATGTTGATGATGCAATTTAGGGCTTCCTCAAGATAGTTGGCCCAACCAAGGAAGCCATCCATACATTTTTCCAAAAAATCCACCCACCTATCTACATTACATACATGTCTTCCAAATAACTTGAAAATATATTAACTTCCAAACACATTTTCAAAGATGCTTTGGATGGATGCGCATACCCTACAATTCTTACCACCCAAAAAAAATCCACAAAACCAACACATGTGTAAATGTAATTTGGATAATAATTTTTAGAACTTATTCAAGACATCTTGTGTGGACAAAACCCATCCACACATCACCAGTTTACAAGCATGTAGATTACAAATATTAAATTTTCTTTAAGATAGCCAACACTGCTAATAAGTTTGGCTTTACACCTCCTAGTCGTCCTTTGCTTAAAAGTTTCTAGAGATTTTCAAAGCACTCTTTTTGTGTATAAATAGCAACAATGTCCATTCAAAGGCCATGCCAATAGGGTTATTTTTGAAAATAGTCCATGTCCACAATAAAAACTTCCCCCAACATGAAAAAAAACAACATAAGTGAGGGTTACATTATCATAAAATGTTCCATGAGACCATATATATCTTGGATGTTTCTGTTAAATAGTCTCCTTGTATATTGCACATCCTAACACATCTGTCAAAGTTCATTTCAACCAAAAACCTACGTAAATCCCCTCTCCAATATGTTTTGGAGGCATCCATACCATGTTTCACAGCTCCCATTTTGGTGTAGGCTAGAAAAATACTGGCAAAATTTTATAGATTTAAATTTACACCTTTCTATAGGCATTTGCTTGAAATTTTCTTCGGATCCCTTCATGGTAGTGATGCCCCCTAACCTTCAAACACCTCAATCTCCGTGGTTCCACCTCATTAATCCAAAAGGAAAGGATCCCTAATTCACCCCTTCCCAAAAGGCTTATCTTAATTTTTTGATAAATAACCTAAAAACATACCCATATGTATATCGAAAGATCCACACACACACACACACACACACATGTAGGTACATTTATTTATCTTGTTTTATTTTATAAATTCATATATTTATTTAATTTCTTGATGAATCAGATGATGAAATCTTCCTATTTCTCATAAGGACCATTGTTGGAGAGGCTACTCTCCATTTTCTTATTATGGTTACCACCAATTTTATGAAAATTATGGGAATGCAAATTAAATGTGATTTCCAATGTGAATTTTTATATTATCGAAAAGGCAAGGCTTCCTCACTCACATTATTGACCAATTTAAGTTTCCCAATAAAGCACACCATCATCTTAAATGGAAAAACTCATCCTGTACCAGAATCTCGAGTCTAAAATTTTATTTATTTATTTATTTATTATAAAATACATACATGGTTATGAGGTGGTCCAACCTGATCCCCATAATACAAAAACATCACCTAGGCACCTTCACAAGAGAAGAAAGGCATTTTTAAACTAATTACTGTCAGCCTTTATCTTAATCACTTGAACATGAAACAACAATTAATAGCTTTAGTTAAAATCTCACATACCAAAATAAGAAATTGACCAAGGGTGAAAATATCCACAAACCCACAAGACGAACTTAAAAATTGGATTTTCAAATAGGTGTGATGGGATATGACACTACAATTACACCCCATTTCTTTATCCACCCTTTGGTTAGTCTTATTTTGAATCCTAGTAGGATACCTATATATATATTAGATATATGCCTTAGAAACCTATAGCTATCATTAGGTTAAGTTTATTATCCTCTAGAATTATGACACCAACACTCCTTGATCAGCTTTGTATCTACATTATTTATCTAGATTTAGATCAGATCCCTACATTTGAGAACCTGTCTGGGAACCTATATTTTTTCCGTCATACATATTATGATAACCTGAATGGCTATGCATGAATCATTCACCCTTTATTGAAAATAAATGATTCACATTATGTATATGTTGAGATATGGAAATTTCACTTGAATTTGTTGAAGGTTATACCGCTTAGCATGATTGACATAATACCCAACCTTAACTACTAAAAAATGTTATTGTATTCCTTGTAAGGTTTGTGTGTCTATCACTTCAATAATATATTACTTATCTACATGGTGCAAATGTTTCGGATCTAGATAATAAGTATGTTGTGTCCTTTTTTATCAATAAGTGGTGGGAAGTGAGGCTTCAAAAGCTTCATATTTAACACTAGATGCATGCCCAAATACAAGGAAAGATAAAAATAAAATAAAGGTATTCTCACCATATTTACAAAAAATGGTGTAAGGACCATAACACATAAACTTAATATTTTTTATGTGGACCTTGAAGTGTTCATGTTGTCCCAAATAGCACCCCCATACTATTTTTTATAGCTCATCAAGTTTCAGACTTAGGTGGCTCCATTCTTGAAGAACCAAAATATTTCAATACAAAGTTACAGGTTTATGGCATAAGTTTGTATCAAAATAATTAACGTTTTTTAAACTTTTGAATTAGATACTTGTATTTACAAGTTCAAAATTGGATAAGGAAGAAAAGTCATAGAAAATTGATAATGGAAATTTCATGTAAGATCCATGAAACAAATAAATTTTAGTTTTCCGTAGTGGTTGTGAAAATAGTTAGCACTTCATGGTGGGAAAAAAAAACATGGTTTCTACTCGAGATAAGCCGCAATGCAAGAAGAATATGCCATACATGGCCAAAAATAAATATAAGTATGTTATGGAGTGACTTAGGTTAGAATCCATAAAATGCTAACTTAGTATCTGGCATATTTCCAAAAATTCGGTGTTCTGTGGAATTTAAAAGTCCATGGAACAAAAGAACATGGTTGAGGGTTAAAAAAGCAGCATAATAAAGAGGAAGAGATTCATGAAATAACGAAAACATGAAGTAGCTAGTGTGGATAAATGCTTAAAATGAGCAATGAGGAATAGACATGAAGGACAAAGTGAGGCCACAAAGGTCAGTTACGGTAATGATTGGGTTGGAAAAAGATAGTATGTCACATAACATTCAAAATTTGTGCAATAAAGAACCTACAGAGATTTGGAGGCTGCAGAATAAGACTGTATTGAAAATTATAAAGGCATTTCAGCCCCTAACTACGCATTAGTTTCTTGGCCATAATTTTTGATTGGAAGCTCCAATTTTCATCAAAATTGTTGTGTTCGCTTTATCTCTCCAAGGGATATATTTTGCACAAAATAAATGTAGAAAAGGATGTTGGTTCAAGGGAGAACCATGGAAACATGGGATTGTAAGGAAAAAAAAAATATTTACTTTGTTACAGGTGTTCAACAACCTCACCTACCAAAATTTATTATTTAACAGAACCCATACCTTATCTTATAGCCCCAATGACACACAAACTAGAGGATGACAGGGTTCACATGATTTGTTCTGCAAAATGATGGCATTTTTTCATTGGTATGTAGAAATGGGCCAGGTATGACTGATTGGTCTCTGCCCATTCTCTCTATCTCTCATCCTCTATAAATGTAAGTTCTTAAGCACGAAAAAATGGGTTATTTTTGTGGATTTGGAAGCTCTACTTTGGATTTTCACTTTTCTTACCTCCAGACCTTCTTAACTCACATTTTTAAAGAATTTTAGACCTCTACTTTGTAAATCTGAATGGATATTTTCTAATTGTAATAAAACTATGGTTTTCCCCTTTGAATATAGTTTTATTTTATGATGATTTTTTCCCCTCTTGTTATCCTTCGAAACTTTATGTTTTCCTTACATTCTTGCATGTGTGATTATCTATTTTTCTTCCAAATGTCAGAATTAATCCCTATTATAGTTTTGGTGCATCATCTCCTTCATTTTGTAGCATTCTCTCTTTCTCTCAACCATGGATCCTGGTAAATTCTAGATTAGATTTAGGTAGTTACATTTTGAAGTTGTTTAGGTTAGGTTTGAGTGAGATAACATAGAAGGAACCAACATTCTCTAGAGGTCTACCTCAGGGAGCAAGGTCCCACACCTTGGAGATATTAACATGTTAGCCAAAAATATCGATCTATCATGATCAAATTCTAGGGTACTACTTTTGTGTGTTAATAGTTCCTTTTGAAGATGTGACCACACTTTATCGCCAACATAGATTACACAAGTTGTGTAATGTGCATCGTGATGCTCTTTGTACTTTTTTTGCAAGCATGAGAAAATATGTTGAACCTAGTGATGAACATATTATATATGTTACATAAACTTTTGCATGTTATTTGCTTCCTTATTATGTGTGCACAACTTAGTTATTATTGGTACATGATAGGATATTTATATAGGTTATATGGATTGGAACCAATACGTGTATGAAATAAATAGACTATGTGTTGTAGAAATGTAAACAAATATATTATAGGAATGTTGGATGTAAGGAAATTTATCATCCCAAGTGCAGGCATGTGGACAGCTTCACATACATAGAAGACTAGAGTATGATTGAAATTTTTTTTTTCCATATATCTAAGGATGAAATGTCATCAACAAACTAATTTAAGTACCCATCAATTCCCATAGTGTTTTCCAAAAATGACCAACAAAAATGAGTATCTCATTCAAATGATGGATGTTTTATCAATTATTTTCTTGCATGGAACCACAATGTCCATCTTGGAAAACATATATCATTACATTGTTTTCATGATTTTTCATATGCAATCCATCCATGTGTTCCATGTTGATGGATTTTCATGGTATAGAGGGGGGTGTTAGAGGCATGTAAAGTCCTAGATTCTTATTGGTGGGCTTGGCAATGTAACAAGGAATGTAATACTTGATGTGGCACTCCACATTTTTGCACATGTGATAATAGTAGAAGTGTGACTGCAATGCAACTAAAGTGTTTGTAATGTTGAAGTGTCCTCATGTCTTGGAGTAATGTGCCTATCAAATGATTCATTGGTGATATATGTCATCAAGTAAAAAAATATAATGAACAATATCACCTAAATAAAACTCCCAAACCTATTCACCTTGCGAAAAAGTAAAATAAGTGTTTGCAAAGCCTTTATCAGTCGAGTAGAGAGATACCCAATCTGAAAAATATAGTCATGCAAATCCAGCACTATCATGAGCATGTGAATGGGTGGTCAACTAGGGAGATTTCCACCTTTTTATCCTTTCCCTTTTTGGCTTATCATGAGATGTAATTGTTGAAAGTAAGTCATCCACTTCATGTGTCATGCATTCACCAACTTATTTTACATTTACAGCAACTGAAGTAGCTTGTGATTTAAAAAATAATTTTCTCCTTAACCAGTATGTAGTGGTTTCATTTATTAATTATTTACAAAATAGCATAAAACTCTTTTTCATAGGTGGACTACTTTTTCACCATGTCACTAAATGTCTTGAGTGGTATGTAACTGGATGTCCATGGTGTACAAGTATTACACCAAGTGTATAGTCAAATGCATAAATGTGAAGTTCGATCGAGTGTGTAATATCAAGAATTGCGAGAATAGGTGTAGAAACCCTAAAAATACATATCTATTTCTAGCCTATTCTTAGTTATTTATATCATTTGCATAATATGTTAATCCACATTCCTTTATAATTAATTACATTAATTCTATCATGATTTAAGAATTCATCCCTCAAAGATTTAATTTAATTAAATATATCACATCCCCTTTAGAATTAATTAAATTAATTCTTAAACTATACTCCTATGATCCATGGCTAATTTAATTAAATGTTTAATTACCTACTCATCCTCCACTTAAGCTCTACTTCACTATCCTAGTCACCCCCCTCAAGTCCACTTGTAAAATCCTACAAAGGTGGAAGCAAAAAAGTTGAATGTATAACCACCTTCCCGAATACAAACTCATTTCCAACTAAAAATTCATTTCCCCTCAATAGATATTCAATTCATTCAAACTACCATAACTAAATCCTATTCCTATTTTAGGAAAATGAATTCATAATCTTATTAATAACCTTCAAATCACTCGATGTCCTCTCTTTTAATTATAAATAATAGTTTGTATCCTTCACAAACAATCCTTGGAATATTTGTGCAATTGCAAAACCTCTACTCATTTGTAATTTGCATGCATCATCATGTCCAATATCTCTCGTAGCATTACTCCTTCATTTGGAGGTCAATTTAGAGCACTGACAACCAAACCATTTCAAGAGATCCAACAAGTGTGTTTGCATTTCAATTATCTCATCTTGAGGTTGCAAGAAGAGTTTGGAGAAAGGTTCGTAGTAGTTTATTTATGTCTTTCACTTTGATGAGTTTTCCTTGTATACATTCTGGCATGCCCAGTGGGACAACCCACACATTTTATTTCTTTTTTAGTTTGTTTTTAATTAAACTAACTTCATCTATATTTTTTTGTCTTATTTCATACTAACTATCCAAATATGAGAGTTTTTAGTGGAAATAACTGAGAAAAATCATCAAAAAATAGTCAAAATCATGTACTTTCAACCAAATTTTGACCACCTACAGGAATCCTATGGCAGCGTGTTATTGTATGCGTTAGCATCACTCGTGAAGTGTGCTAGTGTAGCACTGCATGCACTAGCATAGTGTTACATGTGATAACATCAACACTTTCATGGGCTAGCATTCATCCATTTCCTTGATCTTTGTTCATAGAAAAAACACTTGTAACGTAAATGTGTTCGCTTACACACACTTTTGCATCTACTCACGCGCTAGAGTTAAAGTATTTTTGCTTACTATTTGACAAAATTTCTTATTACGCAAGCAAATTCACTTGCACATGCTAATGTATTCTTAATGGAAGATCACCCTATTACATGTGATATCATACCACTGTATGCGCTATCATTCAAAGACTTTGTTTTTCTTATTTTATGTATTTTTCCAGCATTCTAATACAATCTAATATTTTTTTATCTCAATTTTACATCTATTTCTAATCCTTTTTCTTGTAAGCTTGCATAGTTAGTCAATTTATATGTTTATTTTTCTTTATATTTTTGTTCATTGTAATCTTGACAATCTCCCGCATATGCTATTTTGTCATACCCATCTAGGTGATCTTGAAAATTAAAAAAAGTGAATTTTCCTTTGGTGTTTTCTATTTTAATTTTCACCTCAAGAAAACTACTAACTCATTTTTTGCATGACCATATCCACAAATATTGTTTTAAAACAAAACTACTAACTGTAGGTTGCTTTTCTCATAGAATCAAGCAAACTTTATCACCCTTTTATTAAATTTTATAAAACTCTCTTAATTAAATTTTTGAAGACGGGTTTATTCCCCAATCTGCTGTAACTATGGGAAGTGTATGGCCAGGGTTCATAAACTCATTATGAGGAGTACCACAAAAACTCCAAAGTGGTTGGAACCTTGAGTGAACTGGAAAATGAAACGGGATCCCCACCCAGTTGACTAGTACACCTTTGTGATAATTAGAACCAAAACTATCCATAGTGGTGGCCCAAGTTTGATCCTTTGAGGTGAGTAAAATCCAACTTACTGAATCAAGGGGGTAAAGTAAATTTTATTACTATAAATAGTTATCATGCTTTCTTGATTAATTCTTGGCATTTAGAGAGACTTCTCTTTTATAGTAATCCCAACTTGACCAAGACAAGTTACTTTTAGAGGCCTTCCTTAACAACACTATTTTTTCCTACATTACATGTTATTAATTTTGTGTTCCACAATCTTATCATACATAATCACTCTCATTCCTACACTCTACTATATTAGCATTCACTTTGTAAAGAGTAGAGTATTTCAATATCATTGCCTAAGTCTCCTTTCTTAACATTCACGTTGTTGAGACTTGAGAAACCAATCACATTTTCTTACACTCTTCAATCTTAAAATTCCCTTTGTTAAGGGTTGAGTAACCAATATCATTTTCTAAACTCTTCCATCTTACCATTCTCTTTATTAAGATTTGAGTAATGAATCTTCATTGTTAAACTCTTCCATCTTCCCATTCAGTTTTTTATGGGTTGAGTAGCTAATCTCATTTTCCAAACTCTTCCATCTTAGCATTCACTTTGTTAACGGATGAGTAATCAATTTTTTGGGCCCCTGGAATATTGACCAAGTATAGAGGCGCTTAGGCACGTGGGATCCCAGTTATAAAATGGAACGTAAGGCATAAGCACGCAAGAGAAAGGCTTAAGGAAGAAAATAGCGTGCACGATGCGTGAAAGGAGGTTTGGGACTTAGCCAAATTGAGTGCCTAAGGCAGAACACGTAAAAAGCGTAATCAGTTGCATGTGGATGAGATGTCATCCTGGCAATAGGTTGGCCCAGGAAAGAGCATGCCCCAGATGGAATCATCTAGAAGATCATCATGAGATGGAATGGAGAGCTTAGGCCTGAAGGAACATGCTCATATGGAGGACCACATTCGACACTTGGTGATGGATCTAAGGGCGTGACAAGGCGAGTTGGCAGCTCGGGAAAGTGATAAATACAAGTTCCTACTGCGGGAAAATATATAGAGATATACACGCATAGATAGATATATACACACAAAAGAAGGATACATCATCTGGATATACATAGGGAATAGTGGGTTATAGAGTGAGTGAAGCTCTATAGGATTGCTGTGAGTGGATATTCTAGTTCAGGAAAGGATGTACTAAGCATGGAGTTGTTATTTTTGTTTTCTGTTAGTTTAGCTACATACGTCTAGTGGTGTGCATGACTGCAGTCTACAGTCTGTGACACTCTATAATGAACCAATGAATATATTGAGGTTACTTGTTATAAACAGATATGAATATCAATGGGTTTAATGTATATTTCATTCATATGAGTTCTCTTTCCTTTCATGATACAAATGAATGGTTGTATCTTTCTTTCTGTTATAGTATATGTTCTGGAATCTGTTAAAGCACTCGGTCTAAAGTGACAACAAGGATCTGGAGGTCGTTCTGAGCCCTAGGGTTCTTGTATGTCTCAACTTATTTCCTAAATACTCTTAAACTAATCATAGATAATTCTTCCCACTAAACTCACATAAAAGAGAGACTTGGTACCCGTGCATGCCTCAGGTAAGCGCTCAGCTTCTGCTGGGTGATAGGTCAGCATGCATGGGGTTCTTCCTTTTGTGATAGGAGTAAAAATGACTACACAATTTCATTTCCAAACTTTGATATCTTAGCATTCACTTTGTTAAGAGTAGAGTAATCAATCATATTTTCCCTAAACTCTTCTAACTTAGCATTTACTCTGCTAAGAGTCAGGTAGTCAATCACTTCAATTTTCTAGTCTTAATCTTGGCATTCACTTTACCAACATATAAGCACATCAAACAAGTTTCTGTGTTCCCTCTTATTCATACAAAATGGTGGGAACAAAACATATAGATTATGATTTCTTTAGTATAGATAAAAATCCTTTTCACATCAATAGCTCAGATGATGAGGAGGAATAAAACCAAAAATGGCCCCTCCATAAAATAACAAGCACACTTTGAGGGAATTTTATGAGAAAATAAGGATCAATTTCTTCTTCGTATCCTTAAAATAGGAGAAAATTTTCCTTTGGATTTTAACAATGATAATTTTAAGAATCTACAAACCCAACCTGAATCAAATAAGAATACCCAACTTGAACCCAATAAGAATAATGAGGACGAATCAAGTAAAACAATAAATGATCACAAAGGGAATTATAATGAGGACGGTTGTGTCAAATTAGTCATTAATGGACCAAATCAATGAGATGGCTAAAAAATTAGTGTTAATGGCCTCAAAGGTCATAGATGACATAAATAAAAAAGGAACAAAGACTAAAAATGAAATAGAAACAATGAAAAACAAAATGGATAACACTTCAACTATTCCTTAAAATAATTCACCATTCATTCAAGAATGGAAAATTATGAAATATATAGTCTCAGGAATGTAAAAAATAAATATATCAATTTAATTTTGAGGAACTATGTCCTTTTCAATTTGATAGGGACATGTTGAGCATACCCTTCCCAAAATATTTTGATACACCCAAATTCAACAAATATAATGGAAAAAATGATCCACGAGAGCATATCAAAGAGTTATTAATGACATGTCAAGAAGTGGCATACAATGATATCTTTCTCTTACACCTCTTTCCTAAAATTTTATGAGGGAAAGATTTGGATTGGTTCTTTCACCTTTAAAATGGATCAATCACCAATTTCATGTACATCTCAGAGAAGTTTGTGAAAAAATTATCATTTAAATTAGACTTTTATATTACCATGATGGACTTGTGTAATGCAAAACATTGAACAAATGAAAAATTTACACAATTCTTACAACAATGGAGAGGAATCACAAGTTTATTTCTATGTTCAATTCCTGAGAAATAACTTGTAAGTATATTTGTACCTAACCTTAACAATGAGTTGTCCTTTCACATGCAGATGCATTGTCTTAATAGTTTTAAAGAAGTTATTAAGAATGGGACTCAAATAGAAAATTAAATCATTGGGAAAGGCTTAATCAAACCTTCTTCTAAAGACACACATAACAATAACAAAAATAAAAAACAATAATCATCAAGATAAACCTAAGTATATCAATCAAAATTGCAATTTCATTAATGATGGTGTAACATATAATCACAATGTACATAACATTCAAAATATTCAAACGAAAAATAAATAAGTCAAACCAAATCATCTATGGTTCCCAAGTAAAGGAGCTCCTACTTGTGAAAAAAAAACAGACAATTTACATCATTGGGAGAGAGCCTTTCAAGTGAATTATGAAATTGATAAATTCCAATATGGTAACTTACCCTTTTAAAAAACCCTTTGTAGAAGGGGAACACAAACCATATTGGTAAAAAGCCAATACATATTGTGATTTTCATCACATTAATGGTCATCAAATAGATAAATGTATGTGAATTTTCCACTATATTCAATATATCATTGATAACAGGGGAATCACAGTCAAAGACCCAATACCCAATAAAACACCCAACAATAATTTAAAGGTGTTTTCAAACCCTTTCCCCAAGCATGGTATGAATGGTAAAAATCGAGAACTGTGTTAATCTTTTAAAAATGTTGATTTTAACTCAATCATTTCATTTGTTGAAGAAATACCTAATATCATTGCCACCATCAAATTCAAAGCTCATAACTATGTAGTGGCCACAAAAAAAGAAGGTTTAAGTGCCCATAGAAAGGAAACCATCCACTTCTTCTAAGACTCAAGTGTCAAATCCTATGGCTCTAAATAACCCGAAGTCAACATCAAATGCTAAACCTTTTTCATCTGGTCTATATGACCTACTTAAGTAGTTAATCATAACACTTGTATATATCTCCCTCATTGATTTATTGAGAGAGTCATCTAAATTTAAAGAAATTATCACTCATGCCATCCATGAGGCACATATTTGTGAGAATATCAACATTTAACAATTCCAAGCTTTAATTTCCATTATTTCTCCAAGCACTCCTATACTATCGTTTAGTCCTCAATACATATTAAATACAAACCTTCAAAATAACAAATCTTTGTATATCAAAGCCTACATTACCAAGAAATAGGTTAAAAGATTCCTAATTGGCAATGGAGATTCCTTAAACATATGTTCCATGAAAATGATGAGATGTCTTGGCCACATTAAGGAAAATTTGGGAGCCAACATTATAACTATTCATGGTTATGACAGAAACAAATGATACGTAAATCCTCTGGAATAATTACCCTATATATATAAGTGGGCATGCAGATTATTGAAACAATTTGTCACGTTTTTGATGTGAAAAATTCATATAATATCATTTTAGGATAACCTGTGATATACACGATACAAGATGTGCCTTCCAAATTTCATCAATGCATAAAATTTTCCCATCATGGAAAACAATTTACCTTACTTTCCAATGAAAAAAAATTTGAATACTTTAAGCTCCTAGAGGCCAAGCATAGCAATGAAAATTACTCTCCTTCCATGGAAATATCTACTGAGCCTCATGTCATTCCACTCATTGATATTCACATTGACCTTGATGATTTTTTTCAATCCCAAGATTCTTCATCTAGTTCGTAACCATCTACATCCGTGTCACCTTTTGAACTCAAATTTTCCCATAAAGGTGTTGGTGAATATACTCTTAAAAACTATTTTCATATTGGCAAACTTCCCATTGATCTGCATGTAGTTAACCTTTAAAGAAGCTTCTATTTACCACCTTGGTAACATTATTTTGAGAAAATATGGATACTTAAAGGATGAACACATTCATGGATCTGATAGCTCTTGTTTATATTAAGATTGGATGACTAATTTCTATGAATCCACATATTACACCAAAGCTCATAGGATGATGAAGAACATGAACTTAAAAAGAAAAAGACATGGACCTCAAGAATAAGGTTGTCTTGAACTTGTAATGTATGAAGAAAGCCTATACCATTATAGTCTAGGTTATGAAACCTTTGAAAAGAGGCCCATAATATTTGACATAACGACTAGTGAAGAGGAATCTGACTCCAAATTTGAGACCGGTTCCACACATAGCCTCTTCAAATACTTGGCTGAAACCACCCTCTTCCTTGAAAACCTATCCATTCACACCCTTGACATCGTTTATCCATATCTTATCCATCAAGATCAACAAAATCACATTGTTCTTTCAGAATTATGAGGCCATCGAAGAGTTTCTTGGGACTTGGGACCTTATTCCCTTATCAGATCATAAGAATGGATTCGATATAAACCTTGGTGCTTTTTATTACTTTGGTGAGGAATTTGAGTGCTCTATTCCACCAAAAATCAAGAAAAATAAAAATCATAAAAATAAAAATACAATTCCTTATAGTGAAAACCTCACTAAGGCATTATTTGAGAAACAAAAAATAAAAAAAAGGTAAAAAAATAAGAAAAAATAAATGGACATATCTCATGGTGAAAACCTTTCTGAGGCACCAGAGAGAGGAGACTCAATGTTGGATTAGACAGATGACTTACAAAAACCTACAACATCATTTCAAGATAATGATACATCCAAATTATTGGTAGAAGAGACCATCACAATCAATATCAGAACAAGTGATAATCCTAAATTATTACAACTTGGTGCGATCTTATCAGAATCTGAGATCAAGGCATTCACAACACTCCTTAAAAAATTTCAGGATGTCTTCGCATGGTTCTATAAGGATATGCTAGGATTAGATCCATACCTATTCATACACAATATTATGGTTCACCTAGATGCGAAACCTGGTAAAGTAAAAATTGAGGATTATGCATCCTAAGGTTGTATTCCTAGTCAAGGTGGAAATTCAAAAAGTTACTAGAAGTTGGATTTATATGGTCTATAGATTACTCTGAGTGGATATCTAACATGGTTCCAATTGCAAAGAAGACACTTGGCATCTATGGATTTGCACTACCAATTTCAGGATATCAACAAGATCTTTTCCTAAGGACAACTTTCCGTTACCCAACATCGACATGATTTTCAACTCTACAACGGGACATGAAATGTTATATTTAATGGATGGATTTTTGGTTACAACTAGATTTAGATTGCTTAGGAGGATCAACCAAGACAACATTCATGACATCTTGGGAAACATTTTGTTACAAGATCATGCATTTTGGCCTTAAGAACGCAAGTGTTACCTATCAGAGGGAAATAGATAGTCATATTTCATGACATGTTGCATGATATCATGGAGGATTATGTTGATGACATCCTTTCTAAGTCAAATATCATAATAGATCATCCAGTCGTTTTATGGTGTATATTTGAAAGATTGAGAGAATATAAGGTGCACCTTAATCCAAAGAAATGTGTCTTTAGTGTTACTTTAGGGAAGCTCCTGGGATTTATAGTCTCATAGAGGGGAATTGAATTTGACCCTGAAAAGGTAAAATTAATCATGGATATGTCTCCACTACATAAACCTTTCATCAGATATACGAGGTCTCCAGGGAAAGATTCAATCTATCTCGGTGCTTCATATCTCAACTTGCAGATAAGTGTCATCATTTTAACTAACTTCTCAAAACGGATGTCCAGTTCAAATGGACACAAGAATGTCAAGATTAATTTCACTAATTTAAAATAAAATACCTATCAAATCTATGGCTGGTGCTAATGTCACCTATTCAAGATAAGCCTATGCTACTATACACATCTTTCTAATAGAACATGCCATTGAGGAATTGCTTAGTGAAACACAACGAAAAAGGACAAGAGCAAGTCTATGTATTATCTCAGTAGAAATTTATTGAACATGAACTCAGATATTCTCAGGTCTAAAAATGTTATGTTTGGAAATATTATTAACCTTTCATAAGTTACATACACTAGCTTGCTCAATCATAACAACAAAAATTATTGCCAAAGTAGATCCTTTAAAATATATACTATCAAGACCTATCCTAACTGGTTTAATGTATAGTTGTATTGTACTCCTAAGTGAGTTTGAAGTAGAATTTTCAATCAAAAATCCATAAAAGGGAAAGCTCTAGTAGATCAACTAGCCGCAACACCACTGTATGGGCCCTTAACCAATTCATTTTGAGTTCCCTCAGATGAAGATCTATTGTACGTTGATGCAGTCCCTTCTTGGAATTTACTTTTCAATGGATCTTACAACTATGCATGGATCAAGATCTAGAATTGTGTTACACATACTAGATGGCGATGTTATACCTAAATCTTACCACATTGGTTTCCCATGCACTAACAACATCAAGGAGTATGAAGCTTTAATAATAGGTCTAGGCTTTGACTATATCTTGGTGGTTCTAGGAGCTAACAATATTTAGGGAAATCCATTTTAATCATCAAGTAAGTAAACAAATAATATCAGGTAAAGGATGATAAACTTGTTCCTTATAAACGCATGGTTGACACTCTTAAAGGGTACTTTTGGTTGATTAAATTTGAAAAAGTTCCTCATAGGATAAATAAAAGCAGTACAGATGATCATGGGTGACTATCACATGTCCCTTCATTGAATTTGATATAAATCAAACACACAACTAATGAGTTTCTCATCAAACATATTTTGGTGTCTACATATGATCTTCTAGATTCCACCATGGTGTGTGAAATTGTTGGTCCTGAGAACCCCTGGTACCATGACATGCTATACTTTTATTCAAGATAAAACCTATCCCGCTAACATGAATTCAACCCATAATAAACTATCCTTACACACAATGTTCTTCATGCTACTACATCATTCTCATAGATAACACCCTTTATAGAAGATGGTATGATGGGACTCTCTTAATAATGTCTTAATTAGGAAGAAGCAAATCAAACACTAGTCAAAGTGCATTCAGGCATTTATGGTACACATACGAGCAAAATAGTCTTAGCCAAAAATATCTTGCATGTGGGTTATTATTAGCCCACTATGGATTCAGATGCATGTAAATTTTTCAAGAAGTGATAAGAATATCAATGGCATGGTAATCTAATTCATGTACCTTCACAATCCCTCCAACATATCACTTCACCCTGGCCTTTTTCCATATGGGGGATCGACTTAGTACGAAAAATAAATCCTACATCCTTTGATGGTCACACCTTCATAATCACTGACACTAAATATTTCATCAAGTGGATAGAGGTCATTCCTCTCACCTATGTCACATGGTCAAATATTTCTAAATTCATATTTAACCATATCATTTTCTACTTTGGGATCCCTACTTGTCTTATTAAAGATAATGGTACATCCTTTCAAAAACAAAAATGTAAAAGCAATAGCTAAAAATTCCATATCCATCCTAAAATGATGGGAAACTCCGTATTACTTATCCACAGTGTAATGGACAATCCAAAGCTTCAAATAAGAATATAAAATCAATATTGAAAAATATTATTGATAAATATGGTCAAAATTGGAACATGCAACTGTTATCCCACCCTCTAGGATTATCGAAGCTCATTTCAAACTCAAACTAGAGCCACCCCCTTCTCCCTCGTATATGGTTATGAATCCATATTACCCATAGAAGTTGAGTCTCCCTTCTATGCATGTATCATTACAACAACTAGTGCATGAAAAAGATTACCACCAAGCCCATCTTGCAGAAACTAGAGATCTCCTAGATGAGAGGCACGGGTCCATGCCTTGGATCACCTAAAATTATATCATGAATCGAATCTCCTGCCATTAGCCTATAATAAATGGATTAAACCAAGAACAGTTTCAAGATCGGATACCTTTTGCTTATAAAAATCAATTATAATAATACTACAAAAGAGCATGAAAAACAAGGCAAGTTTGAACCTAATTATGTTAGGGACCTACATTGTAACCACTAAGTTTGGATTCAGGAATCATATAAACTATCCGAAAGAATATGGAAAAACCTTAAACAGATATCATGAATGTGTTCATCTGAAAAATTTCTACACCTAAATCCTTTAAGAGTATCCCTAGTGCTGGGGGCATGTCAATGCAAATAAATCCTTTAAGGGTATCCCTAGTGTTGGGGGCATGTCATTGCAAATTGTTTCTTCCATTCCCTCTACCACTGTTAAATTCCTTGTATCATTCCAAAATCTCCTTGTAACATGTGTTCCTCCTAATTAGGATATGAATCTCATAATCTGCCAAGTCATGTTGGCCCACTTCCATTGTATTATGTCCAAGTTTTGCTATTCAATGGGCTTATTCCTTTGTGTCATTCTTGAAACAATTTTAGGGACAAATTTTCTTTTTCGTTGGCATAAAAAAATTCAAAATAAAATCATATAAACCAATAATCCAAAAAATATAGAAATATCCAAAATCTCACATCAGTATAAATACGCAAAAAACCTAAAAAAATAAGAAAAAATCAAAAAACCACAAAAAATTCAAAAAAATGTTTCACAAAATGTCAATGAATATCAACATAGTTAAACAATATCATTGTTTATCCGCAATCCTAAAGATCATTCTAGATCATCCTATGGTTATTACTTCTCTTATCCTTGGCATGTCTCATTACTTATGTGTAAGACTGTCAATCAACCCTTTATGTGTATCCTCACTTGGGACGAATTCAGTTTTCAAGTTTTTCCTTGCATATATCCTTCCCTATAAAATTGACCAAATCCAATTTTAGCTCAAACTTCAATGGGATCCAATAAGAGTGTTATGAGAATTATTTACTACACTCTTTGGTCTGATCCAATCCCCTTGCATATATTGTTTCTTAGGGGCATTTCACATCTTCCTATTCTTCATTGTGTAACACAATAGAGGGAATGTATTTAGATATTTCTATTAAAAATTGTATTGTCATTATTGTATGTTGAATTATAGTAGGTAATCTTGTTAGCATTTTTGGTTTGTATATAACCTTGTGTTATGTGCATTTATTGTATGTGTGCAGATTGTTTTGCATTCATCGTATATATATATAACCAATTACATGTAGCAAGATAACTAGGATTACTGTTAGCTTTGATGTCTTCATCTTGCCTTGTTGAATTGGGTTTATTTCCATATTTGTTTTGAACCAATGTTTGGTATCATGTTACTCACCAAACTCATTGTTAGCTTTATCTTCATTTTTCTTTGCATTTTAGGTTTTTGTTTCATTCCTCATTTTTTTATCAATTGTTTGTATTTTGTTGATCAAATTGTTTGTACTCAGTTGTTATCTTAGCTCATTTTACCTTCATTCTTCGGCTTGTTTTCAACTTTTGTCTTCAATTTTTAGACCTATTACAAGTATTTTGTCAACCATATAATATTATTCATAATAAGGGTTTCTATTGAAGTATACCGTGTGTATAGGGTTTGTTTTCAATCTTGTTATCTCTTTGACATCTATTTTGTATGCATTTTTAATCATAGTGTTACTTATAAAAGTGCAACAATACAAAAAAATTAACACAACCATATAACATCATCATATATCCATAATCATCATACATCATGAATAAAATCTAAGCTATGAACACATAAGCTATGTTACAAGCATGCAATATTCATACATTCATAATACATTAAATCACAATCACTGTATACTATAATATAGATCATCATGTCAACATTTATAAAACTACATCAAATAGAAATCATACATCTCATCATCATATGTCATGTCAAATTTCCATGTATCATGTATACAAATAAAATCCATATCATAAAAAAATTTCCATATACACTATATCCAAAAATTTCACATACATATGAACATGTCGTCAAGGGCATCGATCTATAAAAATTAGCCTTCATCACGAGGCATATATAAAAACATATACAACATATCATATAGATGATTCATGGGTAACTCTCTCCCACACTAGGACTTCCTATTATTTCCTCCCCACCTCTCAGTGGTGGCATCTGTAGTGATCTAACTGACCTCAATGGCCTCTGTGATCTGTCAGACCTCGTGGATCTACTACCTGCTCACTAACTATAGTCTAGGGGTATCCGATCCACCAGAACAACTACCACATATAGAGCATAGTAATACCCCATCTCCTGTGATTTGGCAATGATTTCCTGCAGCACATCACCCATACTTCCTGCCTCTACCAAACAGCATGTAACATCTCTCTCTATAGTCAGTTGTTGAACATGTCTAGCAATCTGATCTCTCTCTGTAGTCCTTTGTTACATTTATTGTCTCATGTTGTCTCTCTCAGTAATCCTATGATCTAACTTCCTCTTAAGGTTATGTATGGTGATAATAGTAATATCTCCCCATATCATGGTCATATCCCTCTTTTCCTATAATATTTCCATTGATGGCTCAACCAATGGTCTTGAAGATGGAATTTGTACCTATGGCTCTACTTGTGTACCTTGTTGCCACACATCCTATCCTCCTACCTGACCCCATCCATCACCACCTCCATCTCCTCCTTCACCTATGACTTTAACCCTTAGACTCGGTGGAGTCAATGGTGATAGTGGAATCTATATTAGTGCCTGAAATGGCACCTACATCTATAAAGGAACATGTACTAGTCTCTTCCCCTGAACCTATAAAGATGAATGTCTTGGAACCTATAGCTATGCTAATGGAATATGCACTAGTACATATAATGGAACTTGTGGAATAACCACTTCATGCACTGGCACTTGTAGTGGAACCTGTAGCACTTGACCCTGTATATGCACCTATGATTGTGCATGTAATTGTACATGAATTTGTGGCCCATATACCACCTAAACCTTTTTTTTTTGTACTTGTACCTAAATTTGTGGCCTATGTGCCACTTGAACCTATGGTTTTACATGTTCTTGGCCCTATCCCTATCCCTGTAATTGTGCCTTGGCCTTATTCTAGCCCAATCTACCCCTAGCTCCTCTCTAAGGCCCAGCTATATTTGTTGTTATCCATGTTGTTATAGCTACCCATGGAATAGTAATATACCTAGGCATAACTGCTACATACCATAATACGTACTGTGGCATCATTCCTAGATCAATGATTTGTGCTTCAGTATCCCATGCTTGATGTATAACTCTAAAAAAACTAGTCCTGATAGCTCTCTCTCTTATCCATGGACCAAATTCCATTGTCTCATGTGCAACAAGAGCATACCTTTTATCACCACTAGGTATATCCTTCACCACTCCAAATTACCGCTTGGCCTGATATTCATGGTACATCTCTAAGATATGGTTATAGCTAACAATAATGAAGTGATCCACCTAGGTTGTGGATAGCTATATAACATTTTTCATCCACTGATATACCTGGTATGGCCTCCATATCACCATCCATAATTGTAAATCATCAAACGATCATCTATAAAATTATATATCACCCATATGTCCTCTCTAGCTAACACCCATTATCTCCCATCCAAATGATGAGGGCTCATCCAGCTATCTGGCACGTAAGATGCCCATTGGTCATCCAATAACTATGTGGTCCCATTAGCATATCTATAGTAGTATAGCTAGACTCAAACTCCTCAGCTCCTTGTAGGATATCAGGTGTAATTTCCTATATAAATGGGCTAAGATACATTGTCCCTAAGAAAATGCCTCACCCTCCATGATCTTACCAGGCTCAACTCATAACGAGCTACGGTCTTACCAGGTAGAAAATAGTCATTAATAAGAGCCATAAGGTAGACAAGTAGTTGTGTTACACTCGTGGCATCCATGCACTCATATAAGTGCAAATATATCCCCTCTCTTAGAATATCCTCCATCAAAAATAATTCCCATATATCTCTTAGTATTTGTGTGGGATTTCCATCCCATTGTACCATTCTACCTTGTATTGGCACCCAAATGATCCTATACACATCCTCTTAGGTTTTTGTCATCTCACCAATTAGAAACTTGAGCGTATGACTCTCGTTGTGTCATCCCTCATCCAATGTGGTGAATAAACAATGGTCCAGTATAATATGTAGTAGTTGTGTAATATATGTCATCCATGTCACCTCTAGTAGTGTGAGCAACTATCTCTGCTAACTACATGTGAATATATTTTTGAACAACCATAATCATCTGTGACACTCTTGCATGTCTAATGACAATGGTCTCTCCTAAAAATCATCTCAATATAATTTTAGATCATATTTATTCTATTAGATAACCTCTAAAATTTCTTTTAAAAATGACCTAATGACATTAGCGCACCCATTGATATGCTAGCACATGTACTTATATGTTAGCACATAAACTGTAATGCTAGCATGTTTTGGCGAGTAAATTTATCGAGTGGAAAAAATTGTGGATTTCTTGTCAATGCTCTAGGAATCTAGGTCCCTCTACTTAACCAGTACAGTTGTCATTATGCATGTACGACTGAAAGTGAGTTTTCTCTGAGTGGCCTTGTGGTCAGTGATCCAATAGGGTCACTCCACTGACCTTGTGGAAAATATAACAATCTCTTTATAGAGGAGAACTTGTTTGAAGAGTGGGAAAGGGGAGTGAGAAAAGAGATAGGAGAACTAATGTTGCAGGTAGAAAATTAGATTCCTATACACACTAGTTAGAAGTTTCATCACATGCACTAAAATTAAGAGGAAACAACTCTGCAAGTAGCAATAAGACCAAATAGAATTTAATGAGCACAAAGTGTCAAGAAATTCCTTAGTCAAAGAAAGCTAGAAACTCCTTATTCTTGTATTAATTTCTCCAAAAAAAGTTGTACATAGTGGAGAAATGAAGGAAATTGAGAATGGGGGAATGGAAGAATTTGGCTATCTCCTTTGTTCTCTCAATGCACTCTTGAGTATACAAAATCAATCACCAATAATTTAAAAGGAGAAGGCATTTACAATTTATAGAATGAGAGATGACTCTTCATCTACCCTGCAATGGCTTTTCATATTTCTTTGCACAACTTAAAACTTTTCAACTTCCTAGGAGAATATTAAGTACCTTTTTATAACATAAAGGTGACTTTTACATTAGAAGCATAAAGTTGATTTTTAATTTCATTAAAGGACATTTAAAAATTACACCCCCCAACAAATAATTTGAACATGGATGAGAAATAAATTAGGGGAGGGAAGAGAGGAGAGAGAGAAGGAAGAAGGGGGAAGAAACATCGATGACGAATAATCTACCTCTTATGAAGTCCACATTTCCTTCTAGATGACTTGATGGAATGCACCAACGTGATGATCTCTAAATCCCCAAACTCTTTTCACCTTGAGAATATCCTTTCTATGGCTTAATTAAACCTTGAGTTTAAGTGTTCAAAAACACTTTTCGAATAACTTCACTTATGGCCACTAACACTGACTCATAAAGATCCTTTCCAAAGAAATAGGAACTCAGAACCTAATCCTACCAAGTTGAATGATTTTTTTGACTGATGACCACAACTTCCACCATGTATATGATATACATGTGACCCAAACCATTTATTGAATGTCGAAAAACACTTTCAAGTTCCCTAATATGGATCTTGAAAGCACTGTGAGAAATTCCTATGATGATCCCGAATGATGATGCTGACCTGAATGATCATCCCTATATGTCCTATTGTGCCAAAATTTTCCTTTGAGTGTGACTTACTATTAATAGCAAGTGCCTAGATGGGAGACTTACTATTTTTTGTAAGATTTTATTTTTGCCTCTTTTTAACCATCCTAATGCGATGAACTCCCTCATTCACTCATGTTCACACTACCCTCGCCTCGACCACTTCTTGGGGTGACTTACTATTTTTAGTAAGCACCCATACGAAGGCATTACTATTTTTAGTAAGTGGTCATTTTCATTGTTTTCTACTTTGGAAAATCATTCTGGATTTGTAGTGATCTTCAGTGCATACTGCCTTTTCCATAACCACTTTTGATGGTGACTTCCCAAACATAGCAAGTTTGTATATGAAAACTTATTATTTTTAGAAAGTGGACTTCCACTACTCAGTTTGCGATGGAACATATTTTTTCAGACTTTTCTCATCTTTGCAGTCGCATCCTTCAAATTTCACTTGAATTTTCCCATTAGAATGCTTGGAAATAAAATTTAAAATTTTCACCTAGCAATGGCTTCAGGCATGGAGCTGTCATGGTGGCCATTAATGGAGCTTAAAATTTGTAGGTCTAGTTTTTTTCTCCAATCATGATAAAATTAACACCATTGTGTTAGGTTTTTCATTTGGATTTGATCTGTAAGTTTTTAGCTTTTTCCATTTCTGGATTGATGGGAAATCCGACGAATGTGAGCTGGGCATGAAATGGGATTTTTATTAGAAAAAATGTTTCTGAGAACCATTCAACCTCTCATTTTTTACATCTTTATCATCTTGAAAAATGAGGAAGTCTACAAAATATGACATCTCAATCCAACTTGTATTTTTATAGATATGAATATTTTACGATTCACGACAATTAGAGTTTTTAGATGAAGATCTTCGTTCTTCTTCTTTGTCTTTCGTTTCTTTAGATTTTCCGATCAAGCTCTCTTCTGAAACTTGTATGTCTTCATGGATTTGATTTTTTATTTTTTTTTGGTAGATATGGTTCAGAGCATCAATGGCAGAATGGGTGTGAGAAATCAATGGTGGACAAGTTACAGAGAAATGGCAGGGTGAACTATGAAGAAGAAGAAGCGGGAAAAAACAGCTAAGTGTCGGATTTCAAACATTTAAAAATTACATTCCAAGGGGGGCGGCACAATTTTATGTCCCTGATTTCCCCCAGCACAAAGGGACATGAGGGACATCAATTTTCATAGCGCGCCAAGTGATGACATGTGGTAGCAGATCTAACGGTTGAGGATGCATGCTCAACTGGCTCTCGGGGGTTAGAAAACTATTCTTGAAGTGGTCACATGGGTGAACAAGTGTCTCCTTGGGGTATGAGTACATTTTATTTTCCTTGATGTCCCCCAAGATAAAGGTACATAAGGGAGATCAATTTTCACAGCACACCTCAGCTTGACACTTATCACAGATCCGACGATTGAGGGTTTAAGCTCCCGCAAGCACCTAAGGGTTGAACTCATGATCCTGGAGGTCCTATGTGTGATCAGGGTTCTTCTAGAGGCTAGGAACAATTTATTTTCCATTGTTTCCCCTAGCTTGAGGGATGAAATGGACACAAAATTGAGCCTAGCTCCTGGAGCTGACACATGTCCACTTAAAAATATGGTTAAGTATGAGGTCTTGAGAGCAAGCTTACGATGACGATAAATTGAGCTCTCAATCTAAATTTTTGGTGAAATTTTATATTAAATTGACTTAAATATTCCTTTTGAATCCAATGGTGGGATTATCAGATCTTTATTCCTCCATTTAAGCCTTGAAAATCAGATTTTTTATTTGGTCCCTTACCTATGCATGAGAAAAAGTGCCTCCATACCTATTGCACCAAAGTCTTGTGAAAATATGATTCATCAATCTTGTAGGTATTTTAATTCCCTTCCTTAATATGTTTTTTTAGCTTCCAACTCCATCCAGATCTCCCGGAATCACTCCCCAAAGTTTAGTTACTTTTTTGGCCCTGTGCACTGCCCTATGCCTGTGAAAAAAAACTGATTTCAGACCTATTTCTCCAAGGTGTTGTAAAAAAAATTATTTCACCATCTTGTAGGTATTTTAATTCCCTTTCTGATGATATTTTTTTATCTCCTAACGCCATCTAGAGCTCCCGAAATCACTCCCCGAAGTTTAGTTTTTTTGGCCCTGTGCACTGCCTATGCCTATAACAAAAACTAATTGCAGACCTATTTCAAAAAGGTATTTTAAAAAAATTATTTCACTTTCTTGTAGGTATTTTAATTTACTTTATGATTATGTCTCTTTTGGTTCCTAACTCCATCCAGAACTCCATGAATCACTTCCCGAATCTTGACAACTCTTTTAACCTTATGCGCTGACTAGGCCTAAGAACCCTATTTTTTATGAAACTACTCCAACTCCTCCAAACCTTTCTTGAATCTTCCAAAATAACTTTTATGATGTTACTAAATCTTCAATTCACCTTCATGTTTGATTTTTCTCCTCTATTATTCTCCAGGGGTGTGCATCGGTCTTGGGAAGGCCAGTGGTATCCCTTCCCAATACTACCCAAAAATAGCAGTTTTTAATAACACCTAGGGGGATTGACTTGAATTTCCTTATCCACCTAGGGGACTATGTTAAACTCAACTGGGAGGTCACCGGAATGATTGGGTAGACCTGGGGTGTCTTGGAAGGGTAAAACTTGTAATATTTTACATAGGGGTATAGTTGTCATGCTTGGAAATTGTCAATTTCTTTGTTACACATTTACATGACAACACGTGTGCACTCTAACACTAGCACATCTACATTAGTATATCTACATTAATGCATCAAATTATATGTTCATGCCCTTACCTTTATGTTATTATGTTTAATATGTTATCATATTTCTCTCATCACATGCATGCCCTCTATTGAATGCTAGCATGCACACATGTACGCTAGTGCATTCCTCAAGATACATTAGCGCACTCAAGTGCATGCACTAGGGTTCAAATTTAATTTATTCATAGACCTAATTAGGATTAAATGCATCAAAAAACTAAGTTATTTTTTTTATTTACAGTCACACCCTCGTCTAGGCTCCACCCAAACACTCAAACACGTTCTACATGACATTTACAATGTGTATGGTAAGCCCTCTCTATCAAACCTCAGAACTCAAATATCTCTCAAATAGAAAAATAAGTCTAATAGCACAAATGAGTCATGATGTTTTCTACCCCTCCCACCCATCTATTTATACCCTTAAAACCCTAATTTCTCCTATTTTTGGCCTCTGTGACCAAAATCATTCCTTCTATTCATCATTCCTCTAGACATTTGTTTGTGGCTTCTTTCCTCTCCTATCATGTAGTTTTCTGGCACTCCTTCATGATTCCCACCCACTCGTAAGGGAACTCTAATCAACTAATTTGAACATGTTGGGGAATTCAAATGCTTCCCTATGGTGCATTCGAAATTCCCTCCCATGGCACTTTCATATGTTTAGATGATACCCTCTTTCTTGATTCTAAGACTCCAAAAATCTAAAAAAAACATCAAACTCACAAAAAAAAATTATATATAAAAAAAAAAAATTAAAACAATCATAAAATCTTTAAAAAATGCAAACATGTCAAAAGTTTCAACGAATCAATACAATTCAATAAAATTAGACTTTTAACTACTACCCTAGTGATCATTCCAATCATCTTATGACTATCACGCTAAATAACATTCCCTTTGTATGTCAATACCCTTAATAGGAAAATTCAAATCAATCATCTCCTTTGCATGCATCCTCGCTTGGGAAAATCTCAGCTCTCATTCCCTCCCATGCATTTCAACATCCTTTCTTGGGGAAATGACCCTTATTATTCTCAAATCAATCTTCAATATAGATCCAACAAGAGTTTCATGAGGAGTAATTACTCAACTCTTCAGTTTGATCCTAATCCCCTTGCATTTCAGTGTCCTTGCTTGAGGGCATTTAAATCTACTTGTTGGTCTGAGAAATTAGCAAAGTTCCCTATAAGCATGAGATATCATGCATGGGAACATGTGCACACAAGATAATAGGGAAGCGTATAAGGTGCACGCATAGGGATACAAAGGTTTAACATGTGAGGATGCACACACAAATATAGAGGAAAGAGGATTTCGCTGATTTTCCTAGGAATGCTAAAAATAGGAAAATTAGGGTTGGAGTTCTGAAAAAGAAAAGATAAAAGTTTGATGACTTGGAGGCCAATCAAGGATTTAAAATCACATGAAAGAAACATGCATGGATTAGGATAATTATATGATTCAAGTAAGTAATATAATTATATTGATATAATATTAGCTACCTTTGTAAAATCATGCAAGCTTTTTTCATATGGCTATTTTAAGAATGTAGTGCATGCATGTTATTTTAAGCGCGCCTATTATTAGGGGAGTGCATGGGTGGTGAAGGAAAGTTCCCACCCCTATATATATCTATTGTATGTTATTAATCTAGGGGTCATGATCAAAAGAAAGTGTAGACCATGGTGTATGAGTAGGATCTTGTTGTAGGGTTTGGTAACTACACAGTCTTGTGAATTTTTGTAATGATTGTTATGTTTTCAACTTATGTTATGTAATTAACTCTAGTTATAATGGATACTTGTGGTTAGATAACGGTAGTTCATGAATTTGATAGTGGTAATTTGATAGTGTAATTGATCTTAGTTTATGTTTAAATGGGTTAAGTGTTTCCTTATTATATGTGTTGTTGAATGGTTATGATGTCTATTTATGCATGAATGGTGTTCTTGGTAATTAATATGATGACCATGCATGCTAACTTGATGTCAAGCATAACAAAGGAGGGACCTAGTAGTTATGCATACTTTAGTTGAGCATTTAGGTATGCCTGAATGAAGTGTCAATGTGCCTAGCTTTGGATTGGGTAATAAAAAACTACATTTTGGTTCTATTTTCGAGACCTATTTTCAATATTATATTAGGATGTTGCATGCATATGGTGTATCAACTATGTTTGGAGAGTATTGAGAGTTGGGTAGAAGATGGCGAAGATAAATTTACACAGAGGTATATCACTAGACTTGACTAAAATGTGTGAAAGTGGGTGGAAGATAATCTTTATAATTTCATGTATGAGACGTTCTTCATATTTTTCTTGATAGAGTTATACTAGTGGTTGGAAGCTTACACATCAAATAGAATTTTCTTCCTTAGACCAAAAGTTTGTATGCAAGAATACTACCAGGCTCTTTTTTATTCAACTGAGACGTAGACCATAGTTGTGGATTATTGGTGGGAAGGCATGTTGTGCAACTATACCTTGGAATACGTAATTTCCATGTATTTTTTCCCTGAGAAAGTAGAGTTCAACTTCTTATGTGATCCTAGGGGATCCTACTTGCACGCGATACCCTTATCTATCAAGATGTTGATGATATAATTGGGATTATAAATATTACCTATGGCTAGCTGATGACTCATGTAAATCCCTTTAATAAATACCTCATCATCTGTACTTTTGTTAATCCATTGAAGCTATGTCCTTGTATTTCCTAGATACTACTGAACACTATCATCATAACTTGAAATTATTGGCATAAATATTGATTAATATAGTTATAAATAATTATCTATGTTTTGTGGTATTTTGAGTATGCATTCATTATCTCAATTTTAATAATTTGTTTGAATGATTATTTGTGTGATGCCACTCTTGTTTACGAATAACTTGTTATATGCAAAAAATTGTATGTAGTAAAAGACTTATCTGCAACAACCTGTCTACAGCCAAAAGGACTCACCACTGGCTAAGGAACTATTTGTAGCCACTCCTGTGTAGCTAAATCAGATCACCTATAGAAAAATATCTATGATTATGAAAATATTTTGGAACGTGAATAATGACACTTGTGTCTGTACGTATCGTTGAAGAGGAAGTTACAACTGGAACATGAGAACTGGAAGATAACTCAACTATAGATTTGAATATACATTACAACTCACTGAAGAACTGGTCAATTAGTTAACACATGATTTAAGGAACTTTTTGGTTACTTGAGTTATGTGTTTGATATTTGGACACCTATTAATTAGTTTTATTGCATGTATAAAAATATCAGTGCTCTATTTTAGATCTTCCACTTTTCTATCAAAAATATTTTACTTAGTTTGTTTGAACTCCTAGTTAAACTCTTCTTCTCATGTTTATTTGTAATTGAGGAGTATAAGAGAAAAGGGGTTAATGTTGTAAATATATATAGATGGATAATTTAGAGAATAGATAAATTAGATAATAGAGAATACACAGATACAGAAGTTACTTTGTTCCTAGATGTAATATTCATGCTAATTCAATAAATAATCCAAGTTTTGTTCAGTATCTTTTAGTTACAAACCTTAGGAGGGATTACCACCCAAGGTAGGGCCCACTTGTGGTCTATTAAACCCCTCCATAGTTTTATTTCCCTATTTCATTACATGATTAGGCTAGGAAGAAATCTATCTCCTTATCTACATTCTAAATTTATAAGCTTTGTTTTAGACATAGTGTTTAGAAGCCATTTCCTTTCATTTATAAGATTTATTTCAAGCATTTTTATTTTAAGTAATGTAATGACAACTATTTCTTTCCATACCTCCTGAATTCTTTGTAATTTTGTGTACAACATTGGCATTATTGAAATTTTATGTCCCTTGGTTTGATGATTAAATGACTATGAATTAGTGAACAACATACTAATTTCTACAAGTTAATCTGCACCACCATTTTTGGTGTTTTTTTTTGTGATACTGCCAACTTATAAGTTTTTTGAGATGGTTTGAATTTCTTAGGAACAGTTTAGGTTTAGGAAATTCCACCTCCAAACCCCCCACTAATGTATGTATATTAATTTGGGTTATTTGATGCATACACCATCTAAGGGATGCCTATGGTAGATTCTTACCCAATCCTCAAATAACACATATCTCTTCATATGATTCTGAATAAGACATACTTTCCTTTTGTACAAGGCTTACTGTTACAAGATCCCACTCCAAGTGAAAGCTATGAAGTTTCTCCTAATCAGCTAGACATGGCAGAACACGTGAACCAAAATGATGAAGACAAGGAAACTACTTTTGAGTTCCCAATCTCACACAATAACCATCATGTTATAATGAATAACATGTCTCCTTCATCCCTTCCTAAATTTCATGGATCCATAACTGAAGACCCACACATTTTCTTGTTTGATTTTAACATTTTATGCATGAGTTATGACTACACCACATATGCATATAAGGTTAATTTATTCCCTACTACACGCAAGGATGCATCCTTGAGATGGTAGACGAAGGAAAAATTTGTTAAAAGTTATCAAGACTATTGCAGGCCAAGTAGAAGAGGAGGTGATGAACTCTTCAGGATGGCACAAAAAGGAAGATGGGACATTGGAAGATTACCTATAAATATTTGTATTTGTTATTCAAAATTCAAAACACACAAGGTTACCTAATGAGTCCCTCAAGATAGTTTTCTTAAAAGACTCAGTGGGGAGGATATGGATGTTTTGGACCTGATAGGAGCTAAAGATATATCAATATTTACCTTTGAGGAAATTTGTGAAGCCTGCAAGAATTACTCTAGAGAAACTATGAAGAGATTAAGAACTACTAGATCAAAGGGTGGATCAGATACCAAAGGAATTAGGGATATATCCAAATCAGATATTGTGAACATGTTCAAGAACATGAAACAAGAGATAGTCAATAACATGGCCACCCAACTTGATGTTCTACATGCTAAGAATAAGAGAGAAGATGTAGAGGTAGCACTTACAGAGTTTGGCCATGCATGCAAAAGAAATAAAGTTGATTGCAAATGTAGGGGATTGACTAGCATTGCAAAAGAAAGGGAGGCTTCACCAAGATTCAATGTGATAGAAACAAAATATGGAAAAGTCTTCTATGTTGCTCAATTAAATTCATAGCCTCTAAGACAAGGAGGCATGTCACAAGATCATATGTCATATTTTCAAAATGGGGCTAGTAATCCATATATGCAACCCCCACCTTGGGCTAATACTCAGAAAATTTGGGCTCCATACCCTATCCAATAACAACATGAATGGCAACCTCAATTTTCAGGCCAACGATAATGGAAATGACCCCCTCAATCATAGCAACATTCTTGGAGAGGAGGGAAACAATGGAATAACCCACCTCCTAATTACCAAGAATCTTTCCATCAACCTCCTTATCAATGGCAGCAAGCTCTTATCCCAAACCCCCAATATGGCTCTCAACCAAAGGATACCCAATTACGAGCTCATCCAACACCTAACCCCAATAATAATTTTTTTGTGTCAACTTATACCGATGAATAATCTCAATACCCTACTTATTTAATTGATGTTAATAACATCCATCTTCACTCAGGAAGAGACTTCCTCCACAAAGTAAACCCACCATTATAAATATTGTAGACGAACCATAGTTATTGCAGACTGATCCCTAGTAACCTAAAAAGAGTTCCAACAAGATTAAAATGCAAGCTAATGAAACACCATTTCCATAAATATTATAGGAAAAGAAAACTAACCTCAAATCAGATTATGATTCTGATTTTTTCAATCAACTTAAGGATATTTGTGTCAAAATTACTCTTATTCAATCCATTAAGTATGTTCCCATATAAAACAAGTTGGATAAGGATCTATGCATAAAAAACTAGGCAAGAAAAGAAAGGATCCATCCACTGTACAAGTTATTGGATAGTTGATTGATATCATGCTTGGAAATTCAGTTCTACCAAACTATATAGATATAGACAGTCCTTTGGTAAATGTTACAATTAATGGCACAACAATAACAAATACTCTCATTGACTTAGGGGCAGCCATTAATGTCATGACCGATAAAATTATAGATGATCTAAAATTGGAAGGAATAAAGGAAACAACTACATTCTTACAACTTGCAGATAGATCAAAAATGAGACCTAAAGGAGTCCTTGAGGACATAGTTGTGGTGGTAGACTCTTGGGAATACCCTTCTGACTTTATTTTCCTTCAACCAAAAGCAATTTTAGGAAGATATCCTATCATTCTAGGAATACCATGGTTGGACACTACTAATGTATTCATAGGTTGCAGGTATATTAACATGATTATTTCTAATGGAAGTGGTACTAATAAGCTTGTGCTCTATCCTCCTACCCAACCATTGAATGATGAAGATCAGACAATGTCGGTTGAAGAATCAGAATCACATCATATCTTTATACAATAGCTCATGATGTTGCATAAATATTATACAATTGAAGGACAATAAGAATATGTTTTTCTCTCCAGTGTCTTGAGAATAGCTATGGAAGGAATGAAGAAGTGTATGAACAACTAAGGTGTTTAAGTTCTCACTTAAACCAAGTTCTTCCATAGTAAAGCACCATGGACATTCTAGGTAAGAATTATATTCTTCATCAACTTCTTCCTCATGACTGCATATTGAATTTTTTTAGTAGAAATGTATATTCAATAATGGATCTCTCCAAACAAGTGGAAATAACACTAGGAATGTCACTTAACGCAAACAAGATGTTGAGTAAACAACAAGAGAAATTGTTGATTGTTATTTTGCAAAAACCTAAAATAGTGTTTTCTTGGGATTATAGTGACATGCATGGAATTCATCCTAGGCTTTTCACTCATAAGATTTATATCAAGGAAAATTGTAAACCAATTAGGCATCCACAAAGGAGAATGAACCCAACAGTATGAGAGATTGTAAAAGGAAAATTGAAGAAGTTACTAGATGATGGATTTATTTACCCAATATCAAACAGTCGGTGTGTGTCACCTCTTGTCATTGTGCCCAATAAGAATGGAAAATAGAGGATATGTGTAAATTATAGGGAGCTGAATGCAATAACAAATAAGGATAATTTCCCATTTCATTTCATTGATCAAGTGTTAGAAACTTTGGCTAGTAAAAATTATTTCTCTTTTCTTGATGGATATAGGGGCTATAATAAAATTCATATTACACCAGAGGATCAAGATAAAACTAACTTCACTTGCCCATGGGGAACATTTTCTTATTCAGTTCTTCCATTTGGCTTGTGTAATCCACCTGCTACATTCTAGAGGGAAGTCTTGAGTATCTTTTTAGATCTGAAAAATGACTATATGGAGGTCTACATGGATGACTTCATTGTACATGGTAGAAATTTTGAAGAAACTATGAATAATCTGGACAAAGTCTTGAAGAGAAGATGTAAAGAGCATAATTTATCCTTAAATAATGAAAAATACTACATAATGATGTCTGAAGGTATAGTTTTGGGACACTATCTTTCTCCTAATGGAATTCAAGTTGATTTAGAAAAGGTATTTCTATACTCAACTTGCCAACACAAAATAAACAAAAGGATGTTATGATATTTCTAGCCCATGTTGGATATTACAGAAGGTTCATACATGATTTTAGAAATATTACAGTGCCACTTTTTTATTATTAGGAAAGGATTCTTCTTTTGAGGGAACTAGGAGATGTGAAATTACATTCTAAACTTTGAAATAGTTGTTAACTACAACTCATGTACTAACAGCACCTGGTTGGAACTTGTCTTTCCATATCCACACTAATGCTTTAGACCATGCTATTGGAGTTGTCCTAGGATAGAAAGAGGGAGTTCTGAATTATGTCATTTATTATGTTAACAAAAACTTACAGCATGCGGAATTAAAATACACAGCAACAGACAAGGGTTTCTTGGAAGTTGTGTATGTTATCAATAAATTTAGACATTACATCACAAGATATTCAATGTTCATTCATACTTATCATGTTGTAATCAAATATTTGATAAATAAAATAGTAGTAAGCAACAAAATCAAAATGTGGTTGCTACTTCTACAAGAGATTGATGTTTCCATATTGGACAATCCTGGAAAGGAAAACGTGGTAGCAGATTTCCTTTCAAGGATGGAGAATAATGATGAAGAACATGTAGTTAATGACTCTTTTCCAGATGAGTACTTATTTGATATTTTTACCAAAACACCTTGGTATGTAGACTTAGGCAACTATTTGGTCTCAGGTAAAACACCTCCACATTACTTATACTCTAAGAAGAAATATATAGTTGAAAAGAGTGTACATTTTTCTTGGATAGCTAGATTTCTATTTCATACATGACAAAATCAGATCATGAGAAGGTGTATAGATGATGAGGAGATATTTTATGTTCTTATATCCTTCCACAGTGAACCTTGTGGAGGGAATTTTTATTCAAAAATAACAACACAAACTGTGTTAATAAATGCTTATTATTGGCCAACATTGCATATGGATGCAACACTATACACCAGGTGATGTGATAGGTGTCAAAGAATAGGTAAGCCTACCAGATCTGATGAATTGTCATTACAACCTCAATTGGTCTTGCAACCTTTTGAAAAATGGGGTTTAGACTTCATTGGCCCCATAGATCCTAAATCTTAGCAGAAGGATTACATATTGGTATGCACATACTATCTAACTAAGTGCACATAGGTGAAGGCATTGTCAAATTAGGAAAGTGAGAAAGTATTCTAGTTTCTCTATGATCACATCTTCACCATATATGGAGTTCCAAGCAATATTGTTACAAATCAAGGTACACACTTTACTGATGATGTAATTTTTGGTCTATTTAAGGAGTATGAAATCAGGCATAGGAATTCTACACCATACCATCCTCAATCTAATGGCCAAGTAGAAGTTACAAATAGGGAGATAGAGGCCATCTTGAAAAAGACCATTTCACTTCATATGAAAGATTGGGAAGACAGAATCCCAGAGGCAATATGGGCATTTAACATAGCATGGAAAATAACTATCTTCACACTGTTTGAACTCTTGTATGGTAAGAATTTTGTTTTTCAAATGTAATTTGTGAAAAAAAATACTAAGGACTACTCTTGAGCTAGGTATATATTTATCTGAAGCTCAAAGGAAGATAATTATCTAACTCAATGAGTTGGATGAATTGAGAAGATAAGTATTACATAACACAGAAGTAGTTAAGAAGAAAAGAATCAAATGACATGAATGGTACATCAAGACAAGAAAATATCAAGAAGCTTACTAGGGACTCTTATTTGATTCAAAACACAAGGATGATATGGGAAAACTTAGAACAAGGTGGTTAGGTGCCTATGAGATTGAGAAAATATTACCTATTAGAGATGTAAAACTCACCACCATAAACCCTTTGAGGTTAAAATTATTGGTGAATGATCACAGGTTGAGATTGTAGATTAAAATAGTTTACAGAAATACATTCATGCAGTAGTTCAGAGGAGGTCAAAGCGGGATGGAAGTAAGGACATCAAAGTTAAGACCAGGAGTTGAAATTGATGGCTCATCTTCTAAGATTCCATATAATTTTGAGATTTTAGTGCCCTTGGTATATTCATCTTGCTGACTATTCTAAGGATAAATAAAATTGTTGTGATCAGCCCTTTTGGTGATCATCTACACTCTACTAAAATTTTATTTCTTGGAGTTTTGTTTTGTAGAGATGTAAGTTGATTCTAAGAGTGCATGATCTCCATCACAAGGAGAGAATGTGATGATTAAAGGTTCCACTTGTAGCAACATGTAGCAAACCCATGTTATGTCTTTTGTGTTTGGTTGAACTCATGATTGGATGAAGGAAGATCAAGGGTATCTGCACGTGTGAGAGATGGAAAAGAAACAATTGGCACCCCAATAGATTGACATTCCCTCTATGGGAGCTATCTAGTTTTACTAAGGACAACCAAATATCAGTTTGACACACATCTGTAGCATTATAGAAAGTTTGCATGCAACCAAGGTGCAAATCCAAATAAGCATGCCTAACAATCCTTCCAAAAAAACATCTAGATAAGTGCACTCCACTATCACTTTATTAAAGTATAATTAGAAAGATTATCATTAATTAACATTTATGCCAAGTCATCATGTATTTACCACATTTAAAAACACTACCACCTTTCATGTTATGATATTTCCCTCAACATAAGCCCATATTGTCAAATCAATTCAATTTTCATGCTTCACACAATCACATCAATTAATGACCTCTCTCATGATTGTCTTTCATGTCCTTTCGGTCTCAAAGTTCAAAAACAGTAAAATCAATTCAACACAACTCAATTGTGCATAATTTATTCAAGAAAATATGTTTGATTGTGTGTTGATACTAGAGCAGGATACAGATTCACAATATGAGGATATTTGATACGACGTGAACCCACATATCATTCTCAACTTCTTATCCACCCTTGAATTTTACATTATTTTCAAGAAAATGGTTGGCTAGATTCCATAAACCTATTTCAGGGATTCAATGAAGTAATGGTTGAAGATTTTTCCAACACATTTAGTAATGGGGATACAAAAGTGAAGGGTTTATCAATCATAATCAATTATGACATTTTAGCAGAAGTGACTAGCCTACCTACATAGGGAGAACCATTTCCAGATAATGCTAACCCAGAAGCATCCAGAAGAGAATTTTTAGATGATGATGCATTTGTCACGGATAAGAAAGGTACACAAAGAACTTCTCTTAAATCCTTATGGGCTGAGGTTACAAATTTTATAATTAATTACTTTACTTTTGATGGAAGGAAGGTATTCTAGGTTGAATATAGTTCATTTTAAACTATTGAATCATCTCAAGAAAAACATACAAGTGAATGTACATAATTTCGTACATGAGATATTGAAGAGGATGAGTAGGGAGGTGTAAAGGGTTAGGTTTGTATTGTCACACAATTGTTTCATCACCTTGATTATAAAGCACACCCTATAGAGGGATTATTCTGAGATAAGGTGGGGAGATTTTGTAAGTGCCAATAGTATTGATGAATTTTTGGGAAACAAGAGAAAGAGGAGAAATAGCAATGAGAGCTCTTCCACACATGTAACTGAGCCTGCATCATCAACCTCCAAGCCTAAAGAGCCCCTTTCTTCTGATAACTTTCCATCTACTGAGAAAAACCTTATACCTATCTCACCTCGGAGAATTTTTATTACTGAAACCCTCTTAGAATTCTCTGCTCCTAAATTCTCCACCTCCAAAGGTAAATGAAATTATACCAAATCCACTCCTATGCCACCAAGGTGCTCTCATAGGCTCAAAAACAAGATTCCAAGGACCTATAAACCAAAATAGACAAATCCCATATCACTAGATGGTGATTTGGAAACTAAAAAAGAAATTAAAACACAACATGGAGATATTGATGCCCTAGTTCATGAGCAAGAGTACCCTGAAGAGCCCATGGAAGGTCATTTGGAGAAAAAAATTAAGAAGTTGGAGGAGAAACTAAACAATAATACCCTGAAGATCCCATGGAGGAGCATGAGGATCCAATTCTAAATGAGGGGGAAATTCCTTATATGAAAGGTCAGGGAGAGACACAGCAAAATGAGGAAGTAGAATTAGAGACTGAACAAATGCAAGACATTGTTGATAAAACCATGGAATATCATGAACAAGCAAGTGAACAACAAGTACTAGAATATATTGAGTGAGTAATATGTTAGATAGTTAATAAAGCACTATGTGTTGATGTGCAACAAACACATGTAACACCAGTTCAGCCCCAAATTGTCATTCAAGAAGTTCTAAGGGCTCATGTGAAACTTCCTTGTAAGGAAATGGCCACATAAACAATGTTTCCTAATATTTATTACTTGATGAATCAATTTGAGACCCATGTTAATAGGTTAAAGGGAAAGTGGGAAAGAGATAAAGAAGAACTAGTCTTCCAACACAAGCAAGAACTTGAGGAAAATGACATAGAAATTAATAGGCTACAAAATAAGCAAGAAGAGACAGTCCAAGTGACCCAAGAGATATTAAAATACACGCCTCCATCAAATTTTTATCCTATATTCTTAAAGAAATGTATTTTGCATCTCAAACTAACCTGCATCAATTCTGATATACCATATGAATATCAATGCAACTAGGATCTTATTTAGGTTATATTTGAATAACATTCATGAAATTCAACTCCTATTATGTGAACTATAAATTTACAACTATGCTCTTGAATATGATAGGGATTGGATTCTAATCCTATACATTGGAGATGTTCAGGTTAAAGCACATTTTTATTATTTTTTGAATGAGTTGGATAGAGAAAAACAAATGGAGAAATATAGGAATTTGGAGACAGTACAACCAATAATGGTCAAGGATGAAGCTGTAAAAACTGGATAAGTTGTAGAACAATATAAAAATTATATGAAGAACAAGGTGATCAGAAGGAGAGTATGGAAAATGAGGAAAGTGGCGCATGAGGAAGCCAGGAACAAGATTAGGTTCCATGTAATACATGTGGTACAATCTCATAAAATGGGCTGGAATGAGATGTATCCTAAACAGAAAAATAAAGAGATGTAGTCTTACCCTAATATAATGTCAACTCTAAGAAGAGTGAATGCATACATTGCCATTTCTACTGAATGTGCAAATACCTGGCTTCTAATTGGCTATCATCCTTCGATCTTCCACTTTCCAATACCATCATGGACATGTTAAAGATCACTGAGTGAAAGGATACACAACAAATTTGTGCATAGGTTAAGGATAAACGATGGTTACTTATTCACACAATAGGAAGGGATAAAGACCCCGGTTGACTTCAGGCATTTATGTTATTTTCAGCAGCAGGAAATTGAACCACTTAAATGAGGACATTTAAGAAATTAAGCTTGGGGTGTGGTGAGTTATGTAAATTCCCTTTATAAACACCTCATCATCTATAATTAAGTTAAACCATTGAAGGTATGTCCTTGTGTTTCCCAAATACTATTGAACACTATCATCATAACTTAAACTTATTATCATAAATACTAATTAATATAGTTATAACTAATTATCTTTATTTTGTGGCATTTTTAGTATGCATTTATTATCTCAATTTTAATAAGTTCTTTGAATCATGCTCTGTGTGATGCCACACTTGTTTGCGATCAACTTGTTATATACATCAAAGGACTTATCTGTAATAACCCATCCACATCCAAAGGGACTCACCTACAACTAAAGAACCATCTACAGCCACTCGTCCATAGCCAAAGGAGATCACCTATAAAAAATAATCCTTGATTATGAAAATATCTTGGAATGTGAATAAAGACGCTCATGTCAGTATGTGTCGTTGAAGAGGAAGTTATAACTAGAACATGAGAACTAGAAGATAACTCAACAATAGATCTAATTATTCATTGCAACTCACTAAAGAACTGATCAATTAGTTAACATGTGATTTAAGGAACTTCTTGGTTACTTGAGTTATGTGTTTGATAACTGGACACCTATTAATTAGTTCTATTGCATGTGTTAAAATCTCATTGTTTTTGTAGATCTTCCACTTGTTCCATAAAAGATATTCTACTTAGTTTGTTTAAACTCCTAGATAAACTCTTCTTCTCATGTTTTGTTGTAATTGAGGAGTATGAGATAAAAGGTGTTAATTTTGGAAATCTATCTAGATGGAGAATATAGAGAATAGATAAATTAGAGAATAGAGGATACGCAGATACAAAATTTACTTTGTTCCTAAATGCAATATTCATGCCAATTCAATAAATAATAATGAGTTTTGTTCAGTAGATTTAAGTTACAAGCCTTAGGAGGGATTAACACCCAAGGCAAGGCCCACTTGTAGTGTGCTAAACCCCCCCATAGTTTTTTCTGAGTTTCCTTGCATGATTAGACTAGGAATAAATTTATCTCATTATCTACATATTGAATTTATAATCTTTGCTTTAGACATAGTGTTTAGAATCCATTTGCTTTTAGTTCTAATTTTTGATTCAAGCATTGTTATTTTAAGTATTGTAGTGACAACTATTTCTTTCCATACCTCCTAAATTATTTGTAACTGACATTATTGAAATTTTACGTCCCTTGGTTTGATGATTAAACGATTGTGAATGAGTGAACAACATAATAATAAATGCAAGTTAATTTGCACCACCATTAGCTAAATCCCCACCCTTCACAGGAGCTAGAGCAAGTGTGGAGAATAATGGTAGTGGACTTGGTGTAAAAAAGGAAGAGAAAAGAGAGATGACTCAAGTATAATGAAGCGTGAGAGAGGGAAATTGATGCAGCACTACTATCGAGAAGAATGGAGGATTGCAAAGGTTTTGAGACCCTCATAAAAGATGAGAAGCCACAACATTGGGATAGTGCAGTAGAGATACCCCATCGGCTTCTTATGAGATCACGTCAGAGGAAAGAGTAAGAACCACAAGCGCGTATCTAACCCAGCCTAGCTACCTATCCCTTACGCAAGGTGTTCTAGATCCAAAGATGGTTTTTGAGGGGTATAGTAGTGAAGGTAATAAATTACTTTTCCATGTGGAGAAGGAGGTATAGGTAGATATAATTTCATGTTAACCTAGGAAGTGCATTAAACAAGGAACATGCCCATGGTAGCGCATCATGCACCAATATTTGGAAGTATACTTGGAGGATTATTCATAGGCATGTCATCTAGACAGAGTATTGGTGTGTAGCCCATTGGAAGCAGTTCTATAGATGTTGCTATAGCGTAAACAATTTCCAATCTAGTTAAACAACTAGGACATAAGGGAGTTCATCCACAGAACCACAGGTTGTGGCAAGTAATGTAAGAGGCTTAGGAGGTTTAGGTAAGCCACCACACAAAGAAAAACCTGGTGGAGGTTTAGGTACTAGTCCTAATCCTAATCTAGAATAGGTTCTACACCCACAAAAACCACCTCTGAACCAGTCTCAGCAGACACCACCTCAACACCACAACAACAGACACCGCAGGTCTTCTTTGAGATGTCTTTACACTTTCCAGAGCATAAAGGTATGGAGGATGTTTTCAAACATGTCCATAAGTGTGGGTTACTTTGGAGATCAAAGGAAAATATAGCTCTGGATAGAAATAAAATCCAATTTTTAACCACACTTCAGGAACTCGCGCATAGTTGGTAAATAAAGTATGATCCGCAAGACTTCGGTGGATTATGATGCATTACACACCACCTTTTTGGTTTAATTTCACATTCCAAAGTTTGAAAAATAGAACCTCTCTGTGTTCAAGTACATCAAGTAGTGTTTGTCTGAAAGTGTGAAGGAGTATGATGTGCATTTTAAGACCTTATTGTCCAAGTTGTCTTATGATATCCATCCAATTCAAAATTCTCAACTATTTTTTGGTGTATTGATGACTCTATTTTTAAGATCCCTATCTCATAAGACATTTAAATCCACATGAGGCCTTAGAAGTACCTCTGTGCACTTAATTTGTTGGGAGTGTTAATACTGAAGTGATCCCTTTTCTTGAGGCATAGATTGTAACGATGGCTAAGAAATTGGAGAATATTTTTGCCAATTCATCACATGAGATGCACAGTGGTTTGTGGTGTACCGAGTGTGAAGTCGAAGGACATAAAAATGATAGATTCTTGTGTAGGATTGTATGTACATTATTACAATCTTGTGATATTTTCCACAAGAACCATGATGTTCAAAATTGTCTACTCTTACAGCGCCTAATGAAGAAGAATGTATCCGTGTACTGAAATATTTTTTATTTGCACACTCATTATATGAAGGATTTTTGGATGATAGATCAAATTCATGAAGCATGTGAGATTGGATTGAGGAAAACCATTATGAAAAGTAACTCTCAGGTGTAGGAAGCACATCCTATAGAAGGGCAAGGTAATGAAGGTAGATTTTGAGGATGATATAGGAGTATAGGTCCTGGTGTTAGAAATAGATTTATGCATGGGACTTTTTACACTTGTGGATCTTCAAACCATTACCAGTATGAATGTCCCAATAATTTGGCATTTGTGTATTGTGAAAAGTAGCATAAGGTTGAGTAATTCCCTGACCTATATGAGCATATGTGTAAGAACAAGAAGGAAAAAGACATGGGAATGATCAAGGTGTGCTGCGTGAACACTGAGTAGTGGACTCCAAATAAAATTCCTTATACTGAGTTACAAACTTTGTTGGTCACTACTCATGTCGAAGAAACATGTGCACGTGAGCCTCTAAAGGCCAAGCCACTCATCAAGAGGGAAGAAGTTATACATGCCAAGTATCCAGATGTCGCTCATCAGACAGAGGTCTACTAAGAAACTATGGGGTTCATCAAAGAGCTACAAGGTGAGATACAGTGCTTGAAGGAGAAAACACATGAGAAATAATGTACAAGGAACATTGAGCTCCCACAACATGAGGTATATGATCTAAATAAGGTCTGTAAGATGTTACGACAAGATAATATCATCCCACTTCTAAGGGAATGGCTACGCGAGAAGGTACCCCCACAGGAGTTAAGTGTGAGTGAAAAATCCTTCATGTGAATCTACCACCACAAAACCATCAGTATGATAAGGAAATTACATTAGACGTGTTGATTAATGGTTGGCTAGTGAGTAACATTTTGATTGATATGAGTGTTGAGGTGCATGTCCTTACTTTGGATGCATGGAATCAGATGGGAAGACCACCATTACATCTTCTAATGTGACTTATATATCAAACAAAACAAGCACCATGCCTATTAGGGTTTTGAATAATGCTTCAATTACCATTCAGGGAGCCAATTTTATTGGATATTTTAAGGTATTAGAGTTGGCTAAGGTAGAAAATTTTCCAGAACTACTTGGGCATCTTTGGTGATACATGAACAATGTTGACTTGCAGTTTAAAAAAATGTATATTAGTTTTGATAAAAATGATGAGCATGTAATCATACCCCTAGATTATGTGAAATTTTCACTCTATATTGAGCCTATGAGTGAAGAATAATTGAATAGAATTTATGCATGCATAGTGCACGACCCTGAGAATGTGGAGCCATCTAAAGAAGACCTGCTTCAATGGGAAGACACACAATCAGGTAGCAACACCACTATTTTTGCTTGTGACAATGGGGCCCATGACACGTATGAGATGGTTGTATGTGAGATGAAGGGGAGATAATTTAGAACAATCAGGAAGTGTATGGTCGGGCATTTGGGCAGGCTGTAGTTACTTAGGTATACTAATGGAGAAAATATTGAATCTTTCTTGTGCTTCATGGAGTAATAATGTAATAATTAAGGTGATAGAAGGAATATGTTGGTTTATACATTGCATAGAATAGTAGCATGCTGGTGGGTGATGCACAAATATAACTTGTTGGGCTGGTGGGAAGTGATAATCACCTTTTCAACAATTTTTTACTTAGAATAATGTGCCTATACTCATACATGAGTATGATGGGAAGACTCCTACTTTGGTACACATTTATAACTGTGAGAGACAATGGGTGCAAGTTCAGGATGTTTTACCACCTTTGTGGGTACATAAGTTCTATTCCACTTTGTGTGGTTGCACACTAGCATCGTATGTACATGTTGAGCTCAAGTAATAAACTGTAAGTTGGCAAGATATGACTAAAGGTATACTTCACACTTTTGATTATTTTTGTAATAAACCTCTAGTCCATGAGACTTTGCAGATCATGAAGTGCATCACATTGGGGGATAACATGAAAGTAGATGAAATCGTGTTTCAATTATTTGCAGAACTTGGTTCCAAGACGCACGTGGAATTACTGAAAACATACGAGATGCAACTAAGTCATGCTTGGAAATAGAAATGGAAAGGGAAAGGGAAGTTAATCTACCTTATTGATGATGACGAGGTGGATAATTTGGATTTTACCCACACATAGAGTATGCATGAGTTTTTGGATATTGCAGATGAAAAGGCACATGTATACCATGCTCTAGTGAAGAAAAAAGGTCAATATCTGCACTGAAATGCACCTAAGGAAGTCATCATTGGAGACTACTAGTAAGAATGGGAAGAGGCTAAGATTATTTATATCTTGTGTGAATTCCAAGACTTATTTCCATGGGGTTATCATGAATTGAAAGGATTTCACCCCTCATTGGTATAGATGAAGATTAATCTGAAAGAAAGCACACATCTGGTTGGGAAGAGGCCTTACAATATGAACCCAAATCTGTGTGAAAATTTGAAAGAAAAAATTGATAAGATGCTTAAGTATGACATCATTGAACCCATTTAAGAGTGTGAGTGCGTTAGCTCTATGGTTATTAGCATCAAGAAGTATGGGTAGATCAGGATATGTTTAGATTACAGGGAACTTAATGCCTCATGTGTCATAGATCCTTTTCCTACATCATTCACCGAAGAAATCCTTGAGGGAGTTGTAGGACATGAAATGTATTCCTTCATTGATGGGTTCTCATGATATCACTAGGTGTACATTTCACACGAGGATTAGGAAAAGACTACCTTCACCATTGAATCATATTTTGATGCCTTTTGCACTGAAGAATGTGCCAACAATTTTTTTGTGCATAGTTGTGCAGGATTTTCATGACTTCATTCATAAGTTCTTGTGGGTCTATCTCGATAATTGGATAGTTTATGGGTTTAAAGATTAATGTGATAATGTAATGATCATATTTGAGATATGTAGGTAGTTAAACATCTCTCTTAACATTAAGAAGTGTATCTTTGTTATGCCCTTTAGGAATTTTCTTGGGCACATCATTTGTATGGATGGATTATTGGTAGAACCAACTAAGATAGCAGTAATTTTGGGATTAGACAAACCTACTGACCATAGTGAAGTGCATGGATTTTTAGGGCATAATGGTTATTATAGTAAATTCATAAAAGGATATACAAAGATTTTTGTGCCCCTGGAAGAATTTATTAAGGCTAAAGGAAGATTTTATTGGGGGGATGCATAATAGTAGGTGTTTGAAACATTGAAGGAGAATCTTACCATTGCACCAATTTTTCACTTCCCTTCATGGAACTATCCTTTTCACGTACATTTTGATGCCTCTGGGATGGTTATTGGCACAATCTTGACATTACCTAAAGATGGTAATGCGGATCACCCCATATGCTTTGTGAGCAGAAATTTGAAACTAGCAGAGCAGAATTATACTACAAAAAAGTGTGAGGCATTGTCTATGATCTATGCACTTCATAAATTATGGTAATACTTATTGGCCATACCGTTTATTTTCTATAAAAACCATATGGCATAAAAATTCTTGGTTAACAATCATGTTTTGCAAGGGCACATCTATCGATGGATACTTCTCTTTCTCAAGAGTTTGATTTTCAAGTAGTAGTTAAGCCAAGAAAGAGAAATTCAGGGCCTGATCATTTATTAAGGATCAATTCTTGGGAGGACACATAGAGTATTAAATACACTCTACCTGATGAGTAGTTGTTCAGGTTGAATTGTATGCCTATAGATCTAGAATACATTGTAGTATTTTTACACACGATACTTCTGCCAGAGAGGATGAAAACATTATAAAAGAAGCATTTTGCTATTCGTGTGGCCCTATCAGCTCATTGGAGGAGACTTGTATAATATGTGTCATGATGAGGTATTTTACAGGTGTGTTTTGGAACATGACTGTGAAATCATTATGGATAAATCTCATTGAGGTATTGTAGGAGGAAACTATGCATCAGATAAAATTATACACAAGATCCTTCTAGCCAGCTTATAGTGGGAGACATTATACAAGGATACCGAAGATTTTGTTAAAGCATGTAATCTTTTTCAGTGACTTGGAAACCTTGGGAGTAGAGATGAGATGTCATTGTGACCCATAGCGAGTGCAGAACCTTTTGAGTAGTGGGTTGTTATTTTTGTATGACCTATTGCACCACCCACACACAAGACTGGAACGCACTATATAAAATTACAAAGATAGATTATTTGACCAGGTGGGTAGAGGTTACACATATGAAGGATTGTATGTAGCTACAACCATAAGGTTCCTTTGGTATAATGTCATTAGTAGATACAGCTTCCCATTAACCTTGACCAGTGATAGGGGAACTTATTTCTTGAATGAAATAATTATAATTCTACTAGCAGATTTTATGGTGGCACACCATAAAACCATCCCTTATCACTCACAAGTTAACGGTACTGTAGAAGCTTTCAACAAGATTTTGGGACAAACTTTGACAAATATTTGTGATGTTGGAAGGACTAGGATGATAAATTATCAATTGTACTTTGGGCTTACAGAACCACATATAAAATTTTGAACAAGGCCACACCCTTTCAGTTGGTGTTTAGCATAGAGGAAGTACTACCTGTGGAATTTCTATTAAAATCCCCGCATATTGCGCTTGCAAGTGGGTTTTCAGATGAAAAGGTTGTGGAAGAGCGCATTGAGAAACTAATCCAACTAGATTAGTGGTGCTCCATTGCATGTTGGAGCCAAAAGACAAAAGGCACAATAGAAGGTTTGGCATGATAGGAACATAAAGATAAATTCTTTTATAGTTGGTAAGATGGTACTTTTGTATGACTCCAAGTTTGCGCGCAACCTAGGGAAGTTGAAGGTGTATTGGTTGGGACCCTTTTTAGTGACCAAGATACTTGACTTAGGTGTATGTCAATTGCAGGTGCTGGATGGAACCATGTTTCCTCGTTACTTCAATGGGATTAGGTTGAAGCCCTACTATAAATAAGCTTTTGTGTGTTTGTAATAAGGAAGTATTACCACTTAGATTACATTTTCTCTCATGTTTTGTTTTTTCTTCGATCATTTTGTTATAATAAGTGTGCAAGAAGCTAATTACTATCTATTGATATAATGGGCAGAGGACTAGGAATAATTTTAGTGTGGGGTGAACTAGGTGTGCGTGCACAAGAAAGGTGGTGTAGATTTGCACGTGATGGTAGAAAAGTGGGATTAATGTTTAAAAGTTGTGCGTGAGAGAAATAAAAAGGTGTTGTAGGTTATTATGATTGATTGGGTGTTTCAAAATTTTCTCGACTTGAAGACCACACAGGTAGGAGGTCACCTCAATATAACGTGAGGTAGACAGCATCAGGATGAGGTACTTGGTATTTGGCACAGATGAAGAAGTTTTGTGGTGTAGAGAAGTGCACGTGAGGATGTATGAGGCACAAAAGTAGTTAGCAAACCAGAAGGTTACACATGTTACACATAGAAGAAAATAGAGTAAAGCGTAGAAAAATCAAAAAACATATTTAAATCAGCACTACGGTGGTAGGTGAGGAGCAATTAATGTGGAAAAATCATGAAAATCTATAAAAGGGGTGTGAGTGAGTTCATTCTTACCTTGCATATTGAAGCGTTTGAGCCCTTATAGAGTGATTTAAGTGTGAACTGAGTGTGAATATCTTGAGATAATATAATTTAGAACCAAAGAGGATTTATCATGGCCTAGGTTGGATTTCCTTTGAAGGAAGTGTGAGAATGGAAAAAAGGCATATAGATAAAAGAATACATGTTTTGAGGTTGGTTTATAGAGCTAGGGTTTTGATGGATAGAATTCACAAAAGATTTCAGTTTTGGAGCAAGGGCATGTGGGTTTGAAGTTGAATGAGAGTATGGGAAAAGCAAGGAGTGACGGAGTTAAGAGAGAAGAGAACACTCAGTGATGAAGCATGGAATCTAGTTAAAGAGGTTTAAGAAACTAGGGCACACCATTACCATGCAGGGTTTGAAATTTTTTAGTCTCAAAATCATGCACTTTAGACATTTATTTATCCCAGTCTCATAATACTATTTAGAAGGTTCTTGAGTGAAGAAAGTACTAATTAACCCCCATCCTTTTGGCCATCTTATTTATTTTATTTCATGATTTGTGACCTATTGCACCCATACGCCTATACATTTTCCTACATTCCACTTTATTTTAGCCTCGGTTGGGGTGCCCTAGTTCTTTTTGCACTTTCCCACCACTTTTGGGCCTCTTCTAACTGTTTTACACCTTTATCTTTCTTTTGGTCACTCTTTCTGGGGTTAATTATGAAATTAGAGCCATATAACCCTATATATATAAAGGTATGAGACCATAATGAGGGACATAGCATCATCTACTACTATCACCCCATCTAGAGTTGCATCTATCTATTGCATTGGCATCCACATAGCTCCATCATCAAGGCACAAGCTAGGGTGTCTGCATCACACTTCATAGGGGGGATTCTATTCTATTGCATGCACACATTCTATTACATTTTCTACATTTAACTATTACTCATTATTTCACAAAGTGTGACTAGCACAACATCACCCAGAGCACGAGATGCGCACACACACACACACACACACACACACACACACACACACACACACACACACACACACACACACACACACACACACACCAGAACTAAATCTGGGTCTAAAATTTAGTGCAGCACTCAGTTAGTAAACCCACTGTTGTGGTAGCTAAGGTTAATTCGATCCATTCATTTACATATTTATTTTTTTAGGGTTTTGATACTTCCTTTTGGTCTTTTACAGGTCATTTCTTCCTCTTGGGATATTTGGAGCATACGGTATAGTATAGGAAAGTTAATGTGACAAATAGCAAATGTTATCAGTTATCTTCAAGAAATGTGAAGACCAATTCTAGGCCTTTTTCCCATACTAGGGCACCTATTTTTCTTACCATATTTCCCGTGGGCACCCCAGTCCTCTCCTAGCTTCTCTAGTCCAACTATTTCACCCAAATCTATCCTTTTTAGAGTCTTGGCATAGTCATTCATGCTTTCTAATTTTTTTTCATCACTATGAAACTCTCCGATAGGTATCGATTATTAGGTGAATTCTATCCTCACTCTCGTTTACACATTAGGGTTAGCATGTCATTTTACATATCTGTTAAGATCATTATTATACTCATTTTTTACATTTACTTATTTTAGTAAAGTTGTTCATAGCTTAGATTAATTATCCTCGCACTACTTAGTTAGCCCATTTTTAGTTAATCATTTTGGTGAACCCGACTCAACCACTCATGCTTCTAGGACTTTCCTTTCTTCCATCTTTCATTCTAGGTTTTATTCTTCTCTTTCCATGGGTCACTCTCATGACAATTTTACTTAAGCTCACCTTAAGGCTATCAACAATCACCTTGTTGATCATCCACAAGATCTTGATTTACTTTTACATGTTTCTCGTGAGGAAACTACTAACTTGGCTGAACTCACCACTTCTACATCCATACCCACTTTTATTGTCACTCAACCGACTACTTCTACTCTTCCTCCTATTTCTATTGTTCTCATTTCTATCCCTACTCCTACAAACCACTTTACACCACCTCTAGTTTCTCATGTACGCCAGGTATCATCTGTTGGCAACCAAGACTTAACTTCTCTTTATCATGACCTTCAAGCTCAAATTTGTAAGTTACAATAGGCTACCTCCCATGCATCACCATCTATTGGATTCTACTTTGTTTTTGCATACTCCATTTTCTCCTTCCATTTCTACTTATCCACTTTAGCCTAACTTTGTCACTCCTAAGCTTCCCATCTTTAATGGGCATAGGGACCCATAGGAAAATCTTAGAGCATTTCATGTTGCTTTTCTTGACTTCACTAATGATCATCTCCTTTTAGCTAATTTTTTTCCTTGTAGTCTCCACGATTATGTGATGCGTTGGTTTTACGACTTACCTGTTCACTCAGTAACCTCCTTTACACATCTAGCTGATGCATTTCTTACTCATTTTTATATCAACATCGGCTTTAATATTTCTTATGCCCAACTAATACAACTTAAAAAAGCCTCAACCGAACACATCTCTAACTACATTTTAAGGTATAAGAATAATTTAGCTAAGATGATAAATGTGCTTGCTGACTCTGAGCTTCAGGATTTATTTATACAGAGTCTATTACCACCTCTACAAGAGAGTGTTCTCTTCGAATCCTCTCCTTCATTTGATCAAATTTATCACACTCTCAAGCTTCGTGAGACTAAACTCCTATCCATCAGAAAGCTTAAGTATCAAGAAAAACTTCATCTTCCACTCATTTTCCTAACAAGATGCCATTTAAACCATCTACAACAAAACCAACCACCGCTAAAGTTACTGTCAACATTGTCACTCCTTCTAAAGAGGTTCACCCACAACAACAGTGGTGCACATTTAGCACCCTTCCCATGGCTCTGCATATTATATTGAGATAAGTTCTTGATAGCAACCTTATTACACTTCCCCCTCCCCTCGAATTAGACCCATCGCAACCAAAAGGTAGGAACTACAATCAGAAATTTCGCTATGATTATCATCGATGTGTGGGAATTCTACAAATCGATGCCTTAAACTCCAAACCATCATCCAAGATCTAATTGAAAATAACAAACTCGAGTTACCAAAATCTATTATTCCTACCAAAAACAACGACAAGGGTAAACTCAAGCTTTTTAAACAATGACTCTCTACAATGTGACAAAAAGACAATATACTCTTCTTCTAATCATGTGTATCACGTGGTATCGCCTTCTGGATCCAGAGCTCTAGATTTCTTAGTCACTAACACTGAAGTTTTGCAGCCTATCATTTCCTTTTCCAACATTGATTATCACTCCAAATTTACATCTAACCATTTGCACATATGCGCATCTATTGGCTCAACCTCCATCAACAACACTAAGTTTCACCGATCATGGCCCATTAGTGTGTGTTCTATGTCACTCCTTAAGGCTATCAAGTATTCTCTATCTCAAGTGAAATCCCATTTCAAAAAACCCTTTGGCATTTTTCAAATACATGTCACAGTTGGCCCTATTATAATGTGTGTGCCTTTCCTCATTGGAAACATGATTGAGGGATGTGATATGCTCCTTGGTTTTAATTGGATTCATCGCTCGTAATATATCATTTCTATGAATCATCTATGACTTAATTTTATTTACAATAATCAGGTCATCTCTATTGATGGTGTCCCTCCATCTACTTCGTGGTCATCATCCCATCGCATTGTATCTAGCACATCCCCTACTTCATCTACCGCATCACACTCTGTGTTACTCAAAGGAAAATATACTCCTAGTTCACCTAATCACTTATCATCTGCATGACCGCATTGCTCCACTACCTACATATAAGTATAGGTCTATTCCTCACATAGTTACTACATCTCAGCATAGATCACCAGCTTGTTTTGTTCCACGAGAGTCTTCTTTACCTTCACATTTTGTATCACATAGGTCTCCATCACCAATGCATTTTTTGATGCCATGACCTTCTTCATACATTCATCCCTCACATGTGCATAGGCTTCATTCACCACTATAGCGTTTGTCTACTATACCTCCATTATTAGAACATGAGCATGTGTCTTCACCTTGTGCATCAGATGAAGGACATTCATCCTTCACCATCATTAGATAGTACATTCATTTACACATGCGATTGGGGGGGGCATGACACTCCCCATACCCCCTATCTAGTCTTAGCATAGTCACAATCATCATATTTTACATCCTTGAACATTTATATCTTCACATTTGGCATATTCATCATACATTCTAGTGTCATTACCCGATGACACACTCTTGTGCTTTGGTTCACACTTGACTGTTGAGGGATTACTACTACACTGAACCCCACACACTACACCATAGGCATTACACATTACACATTACACTTCATTATATATTACAGGTCATTCACCCTACACTCTGCTACAACATTTTGACATTCACATATTCATATTACATTATGATACCATCATTAGGCATGCATCATTGTCTATACGTCTTACATCCTACACTACTTATCCTACACAATACATTATTCATTTATCTACATATCATACCTACTACAACACATATTTTCATACATATTTTTCTATTCTTCATTATATACGAGTATAGTCTTACATTAATATTATACATGCATTACATGTCATCTTATACACTACATTTTTACCTAATGACGCACTTTAGTTCAATGGTCCATACACGACTGCTAAGGGTTCACAAATCAAATGGACCTTACACATTTAATCCTCGACCTTTCACCATGTGACATTTCTAGGCTAGTGACATATGCTTTAGGATAAATCATCACACATTCTATCTTTTTGTAGTGGTATAAACCTTAAGTTACATCACCACTCCCTACTATTCATCTTGTAGTGACATACACTTTAGACTAAATCGTCACCCATTTCATCCTTTTGTAGTGGTATACACCTTAGGTTACATCACCACTCCCTACTATTCATCTTGTAGTGACATATGCTTTAGGCTAAATCATCACCTATTCTATCATTTTCTAGTGGTCTACACCTTAGGTTATATCACCACACCCTCCTTACATTTTGTAGTGATATACGATTCGTGTTAAATCATCACTCATCCATTCATCTTATAGTGATATACGCTTAGGCTAAATCATCACTTATACATTCATCTAGTTGGGATATATACTTCGGCTATAAGCTTAACAATCATCATCACTAGGTAGCATCTCATCTTTATACATACACATTCATCACCACCCGTTAGATACAACACACACTACTCAACCATTTCCTGATGACGCACTCTCATTTACGGTTCATTCTTGACTGTTGATGGGGGAAAACTAAATGAACCTCATTTCATACATTTCCATTCACTTGGGGGGCACGCAGCTCCTATCATTCCATTACATCCATCCATAGCATACTGCATATATGGTTGCTTATATCCTTGCTTATTTTTGCTTTTCATGATCACTTTATTGCACATGCTAGTTTTATTACTTGTATGTCATTTATATATACTATCCACACATGCACATTCATGCCTTCTTTTAGTCGTGATCACATATGCATGACTCTTACACACAACATGGATTCTCACCTTCTACCCTTCCTACATTGGTCATTGCAGACATCCACATTCATCTCTTCCAAGTGTTATGGTTTCATTTTGTACTTAGCACTTTACATTACTTTCTTATGAACACTTTTGACATACTAGCTATATTTATAACATGTTAACGGGTGCTTCATGTGTAGCATTTGTTATGCAGGGATATTTTCTTCCATACTTGTTTGTTCCATTGTTTGTTATTGATTGTTTTTTGTTTGCGGGCCTTGCCCTATGTTTGGTGTGCACACTTGTTTTTTGTTTGTGGCCATGATGGCCTTACATGTCTTACGACATCATGAGTGATGTCCCATGTTTGCAGCCCAATTTGTGTGGCTTACTTGTCTTCTTGTGTGTTTACACTACTTTTCTTGGTAAATTGTACACTTTTTGCATAGATCACACATTGTTTTCTACATGCATGTGTTTTTACATTTTCTTTGGCTAGCCTTCTTGTTTGTGTGTGCCTTGGTTTCTACCAAGCACTTTCTAGGGTTCCAACATACATGCATTTGGTCCTCTTTTAGGGCCGCATGTCTCATATCAGTGATGTCACATGCACCCTCAAAGAGGGGGGCATCATTTGAAGGTTTATACTAACACATCAAATTTACACCGGTTCAATTCAGTGCACTTTCCATCTTTGGGCATTGTGGGTTATATACAGTGAGTGGGTTCAAACCAGTCTACGAACCCCATAAATAGTGGCTTTTACAAGACATGGTGTCCTTAGCATTTCTTGGAAGTAGTTATAGGCTTGGAGGTTACAGTGGGTGTGCATCTCTACACTACTTCAGATAGTGGCGTCAGATCACCCAGAAAACTAGGAATGTATAAATATCTCTACACACAGTTTAGGGAAGCAGTTAGATCTTGTAGGAAAGATCATTTCCTCCCTACACTTCTTCAGCCTATGGTGTGAGATATCCCCGAAAACTCATAGTACAAAATATCCTTCTACACTTTCTCTCTTGACATGGATCAAATGTACATGTTCCATTTACCTTTACATTTACATTAGTGTATTTTACATACACATGTGTATTTTACATAGTGTTTTACACTTACATACATATTTGATTACTTGATCTTTTTCTCCTTACATGTATGGTCGTATGAGAAACAAGCAGCCAAATGGGGGCAACAACAACGTTCCATGGTAATACACATGTTTTACTAACCATGTAGTTACACTACACATTGTAGTAGCTACACACACGTGTTCTACCCTAGGTTCACTCTCATCACTTTTTCTTTGCACATTTTTCATCTATAGTTTCCACGCTCCTCCATTTTTTTTCATTCCACGCTTTTTTTAGTCCTTCAGCACATTTCTACTACATTCTTCTTGGACATCAGGTACACATATCTATCTACTTCATGTTACCAATCTTTCTGCTCACCAACATAAATTGGGGGGAAAATGTAGTCACAAAATCATGCACTTTAGACATTTATTTATCTCAGTCTCATACTAATATTACGAAGGTTCTTGAGTGAAGAAATTACTAATTAACCCCCTTCCTTTTGACCATCTTGTTTATTTTATTTCATGCTTTATAATCTATTACACCCATATTCCCAGCCATTTTCTAACATTCCGTATTATTTTAGCCTCAGTTGGGGCACCTAGATTAGTACCGAGGTGCCCATGGGTGCCCTGGTCTCACCTGGGGGCATCCTGGTCCTTTTTCACTTTCCCTTCACTTTTTAGGCCTCTTCTAGCCATTTTACATCTTTATCTCTCTTATGGTTGGCCTTTTTAGGTTTAATTACAAAACTAGAGCAAGAGAACCCTATAAATATAAATTTATGAGACCATAATGAGGGACCTAGCATCATCTGTTACTATCACCCCATCTAGAGTTACATCCATCTATGACATCGGCATCCACATAGCTCCATCATCAAGGCACAAGCTAGGACGTCTACATCACACTTCATAGGGAGAGGGATTCTATTCTATTCCATGCACACATTCTATTACATTTTCTATATTTAGTTATTGCTCATTATTTCACAAAGTGTGATTGGCACAAGAGCATCTAGGGCACAACATGCTCAGTTAGTAATCCCATTGTTTTGGCAGATGAGGTCATTCTAGTCCATTCATTTGCATATTTATTTTTATAGGGTTTTGATACTTCCTTTTGGTCTTTTGAATTTCATTTCTTCAGCGCAGTACAAGAAAATTAATGTGTAAAACAACGAAGGTTATTAGTCATCTTCAGGACCTATGAAGACCATTTCTAGGTCTTTTTCCTAGACTAGGGCACCTATTTTGCTTACAATACCACCCATGAGTGCCCCATTCCTCTCCCAGGCACTCCAGTCTAGTTATTTCACCTAGATCTTTCCTTTTTAGAGTTCTAAAATTGTTGTTAAGGATTTCTAATTTCCTGTTAATCACTGTGACACTCTTTGATAGGCATTAGTTATCATTTGAGTTATTTCCTCACTCTCTTATGCACATTAGGATTAGCATGTCATTTTACATATCTTTTTAGATCATTATTATACTCCTTTTCTACATTTACTTACTTTAGTACATTTTTTCATAGCTTAGATTAACTATCCCCACACTAATTAGTTAGCCCATTTTTAGTTAATCAATTTTAAAGCTTGAAGTTGTAATTGGAACAATGACACCTAGGAAAGAAACCACTGCATCACCAAAGAACAAGGAAAAGGGAAAGAATCCTGTGATAGAAGAAATACCTGAGGAATGGTTATCAAAAATGAACTACCTAGAGGATGTCATTATGGGGCATAAATGGGAGTCACACCTAGGGAAGTGCAAGGTCAATTATTACAATCATCACTTAGATGCAAATGAGCATGAAATAGAGGATGAGTTAATACAAAATATAGACAAGAGGACTTCTGAAAATAAGCAGATTTATGACAACAAGGGGTATAAGGACTTGGGGATCATGGGAATTATCTAGCTCTATAAGGTTCCTTACTTTGACAATCTTGAGCTATTCTATCAATGGTTGATGTCATGATTCCACGAGGACTTATTCTATTTCACAAGTAGGAGAATGTGCCTTACTACACAACTAATTATGTGAGTCACTAATTTGTGCAATTCAGGCACGGAAATAGAAACTAATCTAGATGATGATGCTAGAGTGGAGGTCATTGTCACTAATTTAAAGTATCAAAGAGGGGGTCAGATAATGGACATCTCCAAACTCACTAACCTTGTTGTAATATTTGCCACACGAATGGTCACGAAGTTGGGAGCATGGGAAAGATAGACTTAGGTCAACAAAAGGTGGATCTATATTGTGGAGAATATGGCTAACAAGACTGTATACAACATTGTTGATTTCATTGTCAAGGGAATCATAGAAGAAGAAGTGCAGGGGAAAAAATAACTTGGGGATAAATTCACCTTTTGATTGTATTTTAAGAAATTGGGGTTCATGATGGACCAAATGAAAATGTGTGGAAGTTTCCCCCAAAGAAAAAGTCCACCACAAGGAGATTCACTGAGTACACTTTCGATGGGATTACTAATCCCTATAAGTTATGGGTAGATAGGTGGTATAGGAAAATGCTCGAGGAATGTGAACATGAGTGTCACATTACAAGCGATTTTCCCGCAGTTTTAAAAAGGACGGCGGAGTTTGCATTGTACCAACACTTCTACCTTAGGAGATTTTATTTGAAAAATGGTGAGAAGAGTCCTTGGTGTAAGCTTCCTTATGATTTTACACTGTGGTATTTTCAAGCCTCTTTGAATAGGTTTTATGATGCGGAGAAGCTAAGATTTGATGTGGATAAGATATACTTTGATTAGCATACGCTGCACAAGAAATATTTATACCCTAGAAAGACAACATATGTATAGACTATGATATCAAATAATATCAACACTAACTCCATAACTTTAGAAATATGCAATGAGGAAGAAGAAAATGTGTGTGTGTGTGTGTGTGTATTTGAAGCACAAGTTAGCAAATGGAAATTATGTTGAATATGATTTTAATATCCTATAACAACCTAAAGGTAATCATATTTTTGGCATGAATAGAACGTGCAAGGATACTCCTCCAAGGTAAGAATAATATAAGAATAAGAATGAGGAGGAGGAGACAGAGAAAGAAGATAGTGTTGCGCTAGATCAGGGCCGTAGAAGAAAATTGAAGAGAACACATAAAGGACAAGATGGTGGCCTAGGAACCTCGGAGTCTATGATAAAATCACCAAGGGTAATGCCAACTAAGCCAAGAACAAGGAAATGGACCCCTCCAGTAAGGAGAATGAGAAGGTTTGTGCCTCCACTGGATAGTGATGAGGATAAGTCCGACTAAGAGGGTGTTCTTAACGTAGAGACTCCAATCATTCATGATGTGGAGGATGAAGAGGAACCCAAGCATGAGGACGTATAACATGATGCAGAGATACATTGTTAGGGTAAATATATTTTACCTAGGTTAATTATGCATTTACCTTAGCTAATTATTAATTAGTGGTAAGTTGTTATTAACCATTTATTTTTTGTAATTGGGAATAGTATTCTCGTACAATTATTTTGTATTTATTGTATTTGTTATATGGTTATATTGTTTAAAGCCATATATTTGTAATTATATGTGCATGGGTATGTTTATTGTTTATTATTTCAACATCTCGTTTGTCTATACATTATTGTTTAATTCCTATAAGAATTGTTGCACTTCATTGTATTTTGGATTTCATTTCATTTCCATAAATTAATGTGGCTTCCATCCCACTTCTGAAATTACATTTGGTACTAGATCAAGTTGATTTGGACTTGTGAGAAAAGAAGGTGTGCAGCCTCCTCTAACTTCCCAACCCCATACCTTCCTCCCCACAACCTATTGTTTGTTCCAAGTGTTTGGAACACAAATATTTTTTGCACTGGTGCCCCATGCACCAGGAAAACTTTGATGAAGGAAAATTAAATTTAATATATATATATATATATATCCCCATCAGGGGTTTTGTCTCTAAATTGCTTAATTACAGATAACCTTATTTGTATTACCAAATTTGGAGGTCTGTGTCTCAAGAGCCTCCCACTGAGCCCCTACCCATCTCCTAAATGGGTCATTCATTGAGATACTTACAAAAGGAAATTGAGATGTTTAACTAGTCCACCAAGTTGCTTACAAGTATCCATCGAGTTGAATAAATTCAAGTCCCCTTGCATTAGGCAAATCATGCATCTAGGTCTGAGCCTTTGGAAACTGAGTTGGAGGTAAGATCCTCTGACTCCTATGATTGAGTTGTGTATTCAAATTAACCCCATCGAGTTATGCATGGTTTGAAGCTCCCACAGTCTGGCAAGCCATTTGAGCACCAAGTTTGAACCTCCCATCAACAAGCAAGGTGAGATTTGTCTTCACTGAGCATTGATCCACCAATCCAATCTGCAAGCAGAGGTTAGTCGAGCCATTTGTTGAGAAAAATGTAGAACCTGTAATAAAAACCATGAACATGCCTCCAATAGAAACAATACCAAAACAGCGACGTGCGAGGTGATTTGGCATCAAGTTCCATTAGTGGCTCATGAAAATAATAGTGGATCATTCAATCTAAAATGGTGGAGAAACAAAACAATAAAGAGGCCATATCAGTGGAGGAGATATCAAATTGGTAGATCCTGCATCACAAAAGCAATGTGTTCCTTCATCAAACATGTGAATAAGAAAACAATATAGGTGACAAAAGAGATAAGTACTACTCAGATCCATATTTCATGCTAAACCTAATCTGACTACCTCCACAGTTCAGCCACGTGGACTCCCATAGCACATGTCAGGTCATTTTTTGAAAGGTTACCGTTAGTCGACTTTGGCTTTATTTAAATATACATTTTTTCATTTCATTACACAAGCACTTAGAGCGCCGAAGTTGGTAGTAGAAAGGTACTAGGAGCGACAGGTTTGGGATTCGACCCCCACCCCCAACATGTTTTTTTAAACCATATGATTTAGTGGCATATTTATCCCAACCACCATAGTTAGAGGTCTTCTAAACTACCTAATCATTACTAAACTACCTACTAAATTTAGCGAAAAAAATCCAAAAAAGGATCCAAAAAAATTCTCCTAGTAAGCATATTTTTTTGATTCTGAACACTTTTTTCCAAAGGAGGGGTGATCAAAACTATTTTTTTAAGCTATTTTTTGTGGTTTTTTTCTCAGGGAGTCGTATTGAGCTTCGAAGGCTACCAAGGCCCTGAAAGACAAAAAAAATGCTTGCCATTCAATTTTTTCAAAATTTTGAATGTAATTGTATATTTCAGTGTATGGTACTAATTTGCAGGTTGCCATATTTAACTACAAACCATTGTAACTGTTGTAAAATTGGAAGATATTTGTACTCAAAAATAATAAAAATTTGGTTTTGTATCACTCACAAGATCTTTGGATCTCATTCGCAGTGTTCGGTATAAATAGTGCCTCTGGGAAGTGCTTACGGGTAAATTCGTTGTGACTACTACTGCACTTAATGCCTAATATAGCTGCAACAACGTAAGTTGAGCATCGACCCTTTAAATTGACTGGTATTAATAAGGACACAATGCACACACTTTGATCCCTCCCATCCATCTATGAATGATTACAAGACTTAAATCCGTACTAAGAAATTATCTGAGTATATAGCGAAGTTATGCGTATGTACAATGATATTTATTTGAGTCGGTGTTAATAATCACACAGACCCCTTTCATTACTGTCTTGGTACCACGTATCAAATTATTTCACTTACGTTAACACCTCTTTCACATACTTCTAAGTATATATAAAGGGTGAGATTCTTACATTTAACGACGGGTATATCGGAAGGGCGTGTATATATAAAGGTTTAGTATATCAGAATGATAGTATATAGATTGGGAGACCATAGACTTGGAGTGATAAGAGCCTTACCCTTTGCCAATTTATTCTACAAAATGGGCACCAACACCCAAAAATTATTTCTTCTAGATTCACAACTTCTCAGAGGAAATAACGATGCAGCATGGAAGATAAAAATCAAGACACAACTTGAGTTTGAAGAGATTTGGACTGTTGTGAATCGTACTATAACCAGATCAGCAACTAATACATCATAGCAGAAATAGTTTTATAGATTCATTTAGAAGGCCAAGCTAATCATCTTTTTTAGAGTGTCTAATGATGTGCAACCCCACATTTGAGATGCCAAAATAGATAAAGAAGTGTGGGATTAGTTGAGCATAGTGTACAAGGCCAAGAACAAGAATGTCATATTGAATTTGCAGAGTCAGTTACACACACTGAAGTCTAAAAAAAAATTAAAAATAGAAGCTTTCTTGGGAAGAGTTTCAGATTTGAGAGCTTCACTTATATCCCTAGGAGAGGAGGTCACTGATGATGCTCTTGTTCCCATAGTTATGAGATCAATCCCTTCTTCATACTACATTTTTGTGATAACACTCAACTTTTCAGATCAGACAATCAATTTAGACAAGTTAGTAAACCTACTGCAACAAGAGGAAGATATGTACAATAAATATGATGAGAAGGAGCAGGCACTTTGTTCTCATCAAAAATGGAAAGGAAAAGGAAAATGTAAACCTAATTCCTATCAAAATTCCCAAAATCAGCATCAACAAGGGGACAAACAACAAAAGAAGAAATGTCCTATTTGCAAAAGAGGACATGAATTGAAAGATTGTTGGTATAATAAATATAAGAAAGGTTCATCAAGTAATTATGGACCTTAGCACCACCAATATTACAAGGTACGTTCTAACTACAATCAAGGGAAGAAAAAGGGGAACTGGAAAAGAAAACCCCATCAGCAAGAAAATATTTTTGAGCAAGAAGAACATTCTGATACTAAAGACTACTTGTACATTTCTCAATGAAGTGAACCCTCCACTTCATCTAGTGATGTATGGTATGTTGATTGAAGATTCCACTTGACACATGACCGGTCATAGAGACTGGTTTACTTCAATGATGAACACGCCTTCCAAAAACCATGTTTCGTTGGGTGATGATTCTTCATACACAGTTCAGGGGATTGGGAACATTTCTCTTCCCCTTAGTTCATGCAACTGTAGATTATCATATGTACTATATGTCCTTATGTTGACTAAAAATATGCTATCAGTCAGTAAAATCCTAGATCACAACTTGAAAATTGACTTTGATAGTCATTCTGGTAAGAAAATGTGTTTAATTCAAGACAGATCACGAGGCTCGAAAATAGTTACAAAAGCCTCTAATGTGGGACGTATGTTCTAGCTTGATTTTTTCCACATAAATGATCAGGAACTTATGGCTAAGAACTCTACCTTGGCACAGTTGTGACATTGGATACTTGGTCATATCATTTCAAAGTATCTCGAGACAATTCATTGGCACAATATGGTAAAATTATTACCATCTCTCCAGAAGGATACAGATAAGTGTCCTCACTGCATATTAGGAAAACAACATAGAGCTTCATTCCAGAAGAGTACTTATCGATCTTGTGGGAAGCTTGAGCTGGTTCATGTCAATATATATGGAGCAATGCAACCAAGTCATTCTATATTCCACTACTTCATGCTTTTTGTTGATGATTAGTCACGAAAAATGTAAATATATTGTCTTTGTAAGAAAAGTGAAGCTTTTGAAAACTTCAAGAAGTTCAAAGTGGTTGTTGAGAAAGAAATTGGTCATCACATTAAAACTCTTCACTCAAATCGAGGGGGGGATTCACCAGTGATGAGTTCAAAGCCTAACTACATGATCATGGGATTCGTCGACAAATGCCTCCTCCACACACACCATAGTAGAATGGTGTTGTTGAGAGAAGAAATCATACTATCATGGAAGTGGTGCAATACATGATCAATTATTCTGGACTAACGAGGACATTCTAGGCTGAAGCAACAAACACAAAAATGTATTTTTTGAATAGAGTGCCCATATTTTCTCTTGATGGAGTAACACCACATAAAGCATGGTCAAAATGGAAATGATTTGTTGCACACCTTAGAGTATTTGGGTGCAAAGCAAGCATGCACATACCCAAGTAGAATAGAAACAAATTGGATATGAAATCACAAAAACTCATCTTCATTGGCTACAGTGAAGAGACTCTTAGGTACATATTGATGGATCCAAAGACTAGGAAAGTCCACACCAGTAGATATGTTGAGTTTTTTTAGAAGAAGGAAGCAGAGACTCCTCCTCCGGACTCACCTGATGTATATTTTTAACCAATTGTAAAAACAGAAGTTGATGTTCCCATAGATGATGAAAGTGATGATGGGGATGATCAAATAGATCCACAACCCACAAGATTAATTCAATGTATACCTAATTGGTATATTAGCATGCTACGAGATGCAAGAATGGATGCTCCACCAAATACATCCACGACTGGACCATGAACTCATAGTAAAGCAAGAGAAGAAGTAAAATTTTATTTAGTGAATAGAGTTATTGAATCTGATGATCCCTCTACATTCCAGGAATCTCTACAATTAAAAGCTTGGAAATATGTCATGGATGTTGAGTATAACTCGGTTATGAAAAACAACATGGCAGCTTTTCAATCTTCCACTAGGGAAGAAACCCATTGGATGTAGATGGATATTCAAAAGAAAGTACAAAGTAGATGGGACCATACATACGTACAAAGTGATACTAGTAGCAAAGGGGTCACTTGAAAAGAAGGCATTTCCTACGAGGAGATATTTTCTCCCACAACTAAGATTAGAACGATCAGGATGATCTTTTCTCTAGTTACACAATTTGGTTGGAAAGTCCATCAAATGGACGTGAAAAGTATCTTTCTAAACAAATATTTACAAGAAGAATTATATATGACTCAACCTGAGGGATATATTGTACCTGGTCAAGAAGAAAAGGTATTCAGACTAAAGAAATCTTTGTATGGCCTTAAATAGCCACCCCGGGCTTGGTTCATCAAAATTGATGAGCATCTCGTACAACGTGGATTTGTCATAAATCCATACGATCCCAATCTCTACCTCTAAATGAAATGGGGGATATTTTGATTGTTATTGTTTATGTCAATGATCTAGTCATCACTGGAAGTTCATTGAGAATGATCGATGTAACAAAGAAATACCTTAGGTAGTCGTTTGACATGATAGATCTCAAGCTGATGCACTATTTTCTTGGATTGGAAGTATGGCAGAAATAGAATCACATCTATGTTTCTCAATTGAAATATACCAAGACAATGCTCAAGAAACTCAGGATGATATACTGCACACCTATTGCTACACCTATGGAAAACATATTGTAGTTATCTTGTTTAGATTTATCTCTTACATTAAATGCAACTCTATATTAGTAGTTGATTGGGATTCTACTTTATCTTACCTACACTAGACTAGATATCAGCTTTGTAGTGAGCTATATATCCAAGTTCATGCAGAAACCCAGAGTTTGTCATTGGAAGGAAGCAAGGTGAATCTTGAGATATCTCAAGGGAAAAGTGGACCTTGGTCTAGAATACAAGAAGAATGATAATTTCTTCTTGTCTAAATATTTGGATTTAAATCATATAGAGAATATTAATGATAAGAAATCCACTTCATGGTTTGTGTTCTTTATGGGATCTAGACCAATATCATGGGGAAATAAGAAACAAATTTTTATTTCTCATTCTTCCACAAAAACTGAGTATCGTTCTATAGGTGAAGTTGTCTATGAATCGATATGGCTACATCGCATACTTTAAGGACTTGGAATACCACAGGACAAACCAACCACCATGTATGTAGACAATGAAGGTGTTCTCAAACTTGTTTGCAATCCAATTTTTCATGAAAGAACAAAGAAAATTTAAGTACAGGTACATTTCATACGCAAGAATGTCTTGAAACACAATATACAGCTTTAGTTTTACCCAACAGCTGAACAATGAGTATATATTTTCACAAAGTCACTTACACGAGACAAATTTGAGTTGTTCATAGAATTCCTCTCTTCATCCCTTAAGGAAATGCATAATTAAGGGGGGGGGAATGTTAGGGTAAATATATTTTACCTAGGTTAACTATGCATTTACCTTACTTAATTATTAATTAGTGGTAAGTTGTTAGCCATTTATTGTTTGTAATTGGGAATAGTATTCATGTACAAGTCTTTTGTATTTATTGTATTTTTTATATGGTTATATTGTTTAAAACCATATATTTGTAATTATATGTGCATGGGTATGTTTATTGTTTATTGTTTCAACATCCCATTTGTCTGCACATGGTTGTTCAATTCCTATAAGAATTGGAACACTTCATTGTATTTTTTATTTGATTGCATATCAATAAATTAATGTGGCTTCCGTCCCACTTCTAAAATTACATACACATTGAGAATGAGGAAGGTACCACCGGAGAGGAAGAATAAAAAGAAAGGAACGATGGTGAGCCATCCAGGGAAGATGTGGGAGCTTCTAGAAAAGAGGAAGGAGGTACATATTTTAGCATAGAAACATGAATACCCACAAGCAGGTGTACTAGTGGGATAAGGAAGTATGAGATCTTATGCACACTAGAGGTAAGCTACATTAATGATCCTACTAAGATGTTGCATGCAATACTTCAAATCACAGTACCCACAAAGAATTTATATGGATAGGAAATGATGGATCCCGAAGGTGCGACCATGTGCACTAGGAAGATGATTTCATGGAGCATGCTGACCCAGATGGAGGAACTAGAGTTTGACATAAGTGAAGAAGTGTGTGTAGGGTGAAGAAATAATAAGGCACTGCATGTAACCCATGAGATTATAAATCCCACCGATCTGATGGATGAATAGGTTAGTATTGTGTTTAATAAAATGGTAGTAGAAGTGGCTCGAAGAAATTTGGACAAAGGGACCACTCTTCAGATATTGTTAGAAGATAAAAAGAATAAATAGCAAGAAGTGCAGAAATTTACTGAGGCATGAGACAAGGAAGAAAAAGCACACAAATTATGCATTCGTAAAGGTCGAGCATATTACAGACTACATTCCTGCAGTAAACCCAGACTTGTGAGAAAGGACCCAAGATGAATATCTAACAACACTACATTACTTGGAGGACCAGGTGGGGATGCTACTACTGGATCAGAAGTATGTGTAGAGGCCTTCAGAAGAGGAAATGGATACAATGTAGAAAAATAATAAGACAACAATATTGTAAAAAATAGTAGAATATGAGGCGATGGCCACCACACTGAAAGATGAGCTTAAAAAGGTAGGATGGTCATTTAATAATTTCTAAGACCCTGACCATATCCTCAAGGCATATACCATCGATGAGGAGAATGAGATGCAAGTAGCCAAGAAGTATGAAAATCTTAAATGAGAAGAGAAAATGGCCGAACTTGCATGGAAGTGGGATGCACTCAAGACAGTTAGAGAAAATTTTGATATGAGGCTTAAGTAGATCAGGGCATTGGTTGCATGAAGGATGGATGCATTTGAAGGACTGGTCTTAGGCCTCATAGGGTTTATTATAGAGCTCAAGAAGAAAGACTACATGGATCCTACAGGTACCATATATTTCCAAGGTGGTGTTAGATGCGGCAGTTAGAGAATTGGAAGAATGGCAGAAGCTAGAAGGCATCCTTAATATAGAGTTTCCTGAACTATTGCAGCCATCCCAAGAGTAAAATTAGGAGTGAGCATCGATACTATTTCATCCATTGGGGTGTATGCTTCTTATTATTTCACCTACAAATTCTTTATTCTTTACTTGAGGAAAATTCTTTCATTTATTTGTTCTTAGAGAGATAATTTGGGAAACATATTGCCAAGGACCGACAATATACCTAGTGTGGGGTAGTGTTGGTCAGAGAAATTGGTCAAGTGTCCAAGAAGCATGATAGCTCACGAATGGGAACACACTCATGTAGGAGAATAGAGAAGTGCACAAGGTACACGCACTGGGGTACAAAGGGTTAACACACGAGGTTGCGCACATAGATACAGATGAAAGAGGATTTAGTTAATTTTCTCACGAAGGATAAAAATAAGAAAAGTAGGGTTCAAGTGCCAACCAAGAAAAAGATAAAAGCATGATGACTTGGTAGCTAAGCAAGGAAGGAACAACACATGAAAGAAACATGCATTGATCAAGTTAATTATAGGATTAAAGCATGTAAGATAATTAGGCTAATCTAGTAATAACTACCATTGTAAAAGAATGCAAGATTTATATGTATGGTTATTTTAAGAATATAATGCATGCAGGCTATTTTAAGCATGCCTATTATTAAGGGAGTGCATGGGCAGTGAAGGGAAATTCCCCACCCCTATATATATATATATATATGTTGTATGTTATTATTCTAGTGGTCACGATGAGAAGAAAGTGCATACCATGGTGTATGAGTAGGGTTTTGATTTAGGGATTGGTAATTGTGCATTGTTATGTGTGTGGACACAAAATCATGTACTTGGGAATTATTTAGTCTCAGTCTCATACTACTATTCATATGGTTTTTGAGTAAAGAAAGTACTAATTAACTCCCATATTTTGTGCATTTTACTTTGCTTTATGTCGTCGCTTTCGACCTTTCGCACATACTTTCCCAGAATTTTTTTTCATTTTGCATCATTTTAGCCCTGATTGGGGCACTCGTGCTAGTATTGTGGCACCCACAGGCACCCTGGTCCCAGTTGAGGTGCCCTGATCCTTTTCCCACTTTACTTCCATCTTTTGGACACTTTCTAGCCATTTGATATTTCTATTCTCTTAATGGTCAGCCTTTTTGGGGTTAATTACGAAATTAGAACAAGAGAACCATATAAATATAAAGTTATGAGACCATAATGAGGGACCAAGAAATAAGCAATACTATCATCACCTAGGATTACATCCATCTAGCTCCATCACAAGGCATAAGGTTGTTTCATCTACATCACACTTTATAAGAGGGAATTTTATTCTATTACATCCACCATTCTATTACATTTCTACACATAGTTATTGGTCGCTACTTTCACAAAGTACAACTAGCACAAGATCACCTAGGGCATGATTGCACACATAAGCACATAGAAATACATCGGATCTGAGATGTAGTACAGCATTCACTTAGTAAGCCCACCATTATGGCCGCTAAGGACAGTCTGACACCTTCATATGCATCTTTATGATGCTTGTCTTGGGGTTTTGTAGGTCTCATCTTCATTTCTAAGTTCTAGTGACATATCACACAATCTAGTGAAGCTAGTGCAACAATAAGTGAACAAAGGTGATCACTTAGTGACACCTTAGAGGGGATTTATAGAGATCTTTCACATACCATGGTGCCCATATCCATACTATGCCTATAGGTGCTCCTATACCTTTCCAGGTGTCCCAGTCCACTCAGATTGCCTAGATCTGCACTTTTCTGGACTTTGGAACAATTGTTCCCTCCTCATGTTTCTCCATCCATCTCTGTGACACAGTCTAGTAAGCTTGTTGAATTAGCTAAGCTCTTTCTAACCCTACTTATTAATTAGGGTTTCATATTTTTATGTGCTTAGTTGTTTGGGTCACTTTCTTTATTTAGTTTAGCTTTTATTTACTATTGTACTTATTACATAAACTATCTAAAATCCCCATTTTTAGTTAATCATTTTGGTGAACCCATACTCGATCTTCGTGCCTAAAGGATCCTCACTCTTTGTCATCCTAGAATCTATTCATCATGAATATCTCAATCACTGATTATTTTCTTATGCATCCTTATGTAAGGTATCGAGTCCAACATCTTCTAGCTATTACCCACATTTGTGTTGATATGCATTCTGACTAAGTGTATCAAACTTTTATAAATGCATTTTCTCAACACTTATCATTCAAATCTAATCTTCCCACTGATTTAAACACTTTTGATAATGACCCACCCTTGCATATTATGATTTGCATTCTCAATATGGGCATTAAGTGCAATTTAATTGATAGTGGATCTAAAGTTAATCTATGTCCTATGTCAATCCTTAAAAAGTTATCTTTTTCCTCTCACAATGTTATTCCATCATCCCTCCCACTATGTGCATATGATGGTTCATTCCGCCCATGTGTAGGTCACATTTTTCTTCCTATTACTATAGGACCCAAAACCCTCAACACCATTTTATTTGTCATTGATTTTCCAATCTCATACAATTGTTTACTTGGTAGACCATGGCTCCATGCCATGCAAGCCATTACTTCTACTGTACATCATTGTCTCAAATTCATACATGAAGGTATTAAATATATTGTACTTTGGGGTCATGATGCATTCCAATATTGTGACTGAGATCCTAATACTACCCTTCCTATTCCATGTACTGATACTACAGATGACCCTCAACCAAGGGAAGAACCACCTCACTTACCACTACTTGAAGGTTTCATTTGTGTGATAGATACATTCTCTTATACACCACCTCCTACAACTACTACTATGATTCCTTATCAGGGGCTTGTCCAGTCTATAGACGTCACTATATCACCTACACCTTCACATTCCCCACCCACATTAGCATGCCCACCATTTATTTGCACACTCTTCATAAATGATTCATACTAGGAACATATTCCATTTGATCCTACTTGTGATTTTACTATATGTTCAAATGATGGTCTAGCTCGACTTGGTTTCACTTTCGAGGACCTTTATCCTCCTACTCATGATCCTCATCTATATTATGGCTTCATCACTATTATTGTTGCTTATGGTTTACGTGTATTTCATCTTATAGTCTATCTATCGGGCACTCCTCTCTCACACATTAGGATATTCTTTGCTTACTTATATATGGGCACATTAGATCCTGATCATATTGATATCTCATTTCCTATGCCCTTCGGCCACATATTCATTTGCAATAGTTCCTTTCTTGGCTATACACATAATCTAACTTATTGGTATGCACGTGGTTTTCCACTTCCCCCATTTACTGATGAGTAATATGCCATGGGAATGAACAACTTACGCCTCAATGTCTCATTATGTGATCAGCCATACACTATTTCTTATCAAGTAACTAATGTGTATCCATTTGACTATGACCCTCAAAGTGATGATATTTTAGATGACATTATATCATTTTTTCCTCCATCTTACATGCTTGGGGGCATAGTATCTAACATATCCCCTCCTCATATTAGTGTCTATACATCTCTCCTCCTTACATTATCTTACATCAATCTCCTACATAGGCATACTTATCACTCGTGTTAGTGTTGTCATTACCCGATGACACACTCTTGTGCTTCGGTTCACACTTGACTATTGAGGGATAAAACTACACATGAACCCCACCCACTACATAATATCCATTCCAAATTGTGACTCTTCATACATCCCACATCATATCTTTTACATATTACAATCTAGATTTAGTCTACATCATTTCGACCACCAAGCATTTACACAGTTTGCATACTCTACACACCATACTAGTATTCCTCATACATGTGTCACAATCCTATTATCTATGAGTCTATAATTCCTCCTCATCCTACATAATACATCGTGCACACTCCCACATTATTACTCTATCTACACATCTTACATTACACACCATACATTGTACACTACACATTCTACACATCACATGGTCATCTCTTATCATAGCACATACTACATCATATCATACGCGTTGCGCTCACTACCTTATGATGCACTTTAGTTCCTCATTACATACTTGAATACTGAGGGTTTACAAATCAAATGGACCTTATCATACACACATGTTCATTAGTTTACCTTTTATCATGTTGTATTACTAGGTTAGTGACGTATGTTATAGGCTAAATGGTTACCTATTCCTTCATCTCGTAGTGGTACACACCTTAAGATACATCACCACTCCCTCTATTTATCTCATCGTGATATATAAAATTTAGGCTACATCATCACATTTTCATCTCTAGGTTACATATCATTACACACATACACACTCATCATAGTGCATTATACATAACACACACTTCGATAATTTACCGATGACACACTCTCATTTACGGTTCATTCTTGACTACTAAGGGGAAAAAACAAATGACCTCACTACATATACTTCCATTCACTCCGGGGGCATGCGGATCCTAGCATCCATTATATATTCCATTCCATCCATTCATATCATATTTCATTTTATGGTTTCATTTACTTTTACTTACACTTGCTTGTATATGTTCACTTTACTACACATGCTAGTTAGATCTCTTATATGTCATTTATTTATACCATACACACATGCGCGTTCACATCTTTTCTAGTTTTGATTGAAAATACAGGTCTCCTACACGCAGTATGGATTTTTTCCTCCTACCACTCCTATAACAGTCATTGGGGGTATCCACATTTGTCTCTTACAAGTGTTATTGTTTAATTTTGTACTTAGAACTTCACATCACTTGCTTATACATGTTTTTTACATATGAGTTATTTTTATAACATGATAATGGGTGCTTCTTGTGTAGCATTTGTTTGCAGGATTACCTTCTTCTATAGTTATATGTTGTTTGTACTTGTTTGTTTTATTTTCTATTGTATGTGGGCCTTGCCCTTTGTTTGGTGTGCACACTTATTTGTTGTATGCATCCATTATGGCCTTGCGTGTCTTGTGACATTATGAGTGATGTCCTATGTTTGCAACCTACTTTTCACATTATATGATTACTTTCTTACATGTTTACTTACATTCTAGCTTACTCATTGTCTGTGTGGCTTACACTTATCTTGTACATGCATGTTTATTCATACTAACACTTGTTTCTATCCACTTGTTTGTCTGTGCCTTGGTTTCTACTAAGCGCATTCCATTCCCCCTGCAAGGCACAGTTTATGCAGTTGGTTCTTTTTTAGGGCCACATTCTCATTTCAGCGATTTTGCATGCACCCCCAAAGAGGGGGCATAATTTGGGGTTTTAGATACTACACAACGCTTCTACACCAATTCAGTTTAGTTCATTTTCCTCCCTTGGCATTGTGGGTTATACAGTGAGGCGGTTCAGACCAATCTACGAACTTCGTAAACAACATATTTTACATGACAGGTTATCCTTAGAATTCTAGGGAGTAGTTACAGGTTAGAGGATACATTGGATTTCCTCTCTACACTACTTCAACCAGTGGCATTGGATCACCCAAAAAACCAAACAGTACATAGATCTCTTCACACAACTTTACGGAAGAGTTACATGATGGAGAATAATGCAACTTTCCCTCTACACTTCTTTGGCCAAGGTGGCATGATATCGCCCAAAAACCTCTTAGTATAGGATATCCTTTCTATACCCTTTCTCTCATCACGTATTAGGTGCACATGTTTCTTTTACATTTTTTCATTTCTATTTACATACTTTTTTCTATATACATGTGTCTTTACATACATTTTGACCTATACACACGTGTATTTGACTACTTGATCATCTTCTCATTACAGGTCTGACCATATGCAAAGCAAGAAGTCAACAACAACAATGGCATCAATAAAAACATTTTTTGGTAACACACACCTCATACTAACATGCAAGTACATCACACACTTCGGCAACTACACACACATTTCCACCCTAGGTTCACTCTCACTACTTTTTGCACTTTTACATATTTATTTTCCATATTCCATTATTTCCTCATTCCATGTTTTGTCTAGTCCATCGGCACGCTTTCTACATCACACTACATGGACATCAGATATGCATCTCTATCTACTTTATGTTACCGAGCATTCCGCTCACCAACATAAAGTGGGGGCAAATGTAGACACAAAATCACGCACTTTATGCATTATTTAGTCCCAATCTCATACTATTATTCATATGGTTTTTGAGTGAAGAAATTACTAATTAACTCTCATCTTTTGGTCATTTTACTTTACTTTATGTCATCACTGCCGACCTCTCGCACATACTTGCCTAGTCTTTTTGTCATTTTTCATCATTTTATACATGATTAGGGCACCCAATCCAATACTAGGGTGCCCACAGGTTCCCTAGTCCCAATTGAGGTGCCCTAATCCTTTTCCCACTTTATTTCCATCTTTTGGGCACTTTCTAGCCATTTGATCTTTCTATATTTTTAGTGGTCGGCCTTTTTAGGGTTAATTACAAAATTAGAACAAGAGAACCATATAAATATGAACTTATGATACCATGATGAGGGACCAAGCACTAAGAACTTCTTTCATCACCTAGGGTTACATCCATCAAAGACTCCAGTTATATCCATCTAGCTCCATGACAAGGCACAAGGTTGGTTCATCTACGTCACACTAAATAGGAGGGAAGTTTATTTTATTTCATCCACCATTCTATTATATTTCTACACATACTTATTACTCACTACTTTCACAAAGTACGACTAACACAAGAGCACCTAGGGCATCATTTCACACACAATAACATAGAACTACATCGTGTCTGAGGTGTAGTGCAGTGCTCAGTTAGTAAGTCCACCATTGTGGTCACTGAGGACAATCTAACACCCTTCATATGCATCTTTATTTTTTTATAGGTTTGATGGTTGTCTCAGATTTTTACAGGTCTCATCTTCATTTCTAATTTCCAGCAACATATCATGCAATCCAATGAAGCTAGTGCGATAAGAAGTGAACAAATATTATCATTTAACAACACTTCAGAGGGGTTTATAGAGATTTTTCACAAACAAGGGCACCCATATCTCAGACCAGGTCACCCACAGGCGCCTTTGTACCTATTTAGGTGTCCCAGTCCACTTAGATTGCCTAGATCTACACTTTTCTGGACTTCGGCATAGTTGGTCCCTCTTGTTTCTTTAGCCATCTCTGTGACATGGTCCAGCAAGCTCGTCAAATCAGCTAAGTTATTTCTAACCCTACTTGTTAATTAGGGTTTCATATTTTATGTACTTAGTTTCTTGGGTCACTTTCCTTATTTCATTTAGCTTTTATTTATTATTGTACTTGTTAGATTAACTATCTAAAATCCCCATTTTTAGTTAATCAATGTGCATTGTTGTAATGAATGTTATGCATTCAAATTTTATTATGTAATGAATTTTGGTTATAATGGATACTTGTGGTTAGATGATGGTAGTTCATGAATATGATAGTGGTAATTTGATAGTGCAATTGATCTTAGTTTGTGTTTACATGGGTTAAGTGTTTCCTTATTATTTGTGTTGTTCAATGGTTATGATGTATATTTGTGCATGAATGGTGTTCTTGGTTATTAATTTTATAACCATGCATGATAACTTCCTTTCAAGCATAACAAATGAGGGACTTGGTAGTTGTGTATGTATCGGGTGAGCATTCAGGTCTGACTGAATGAAGTGTCTATGTGCCTAGCTCTGGTTTGGGTAATAAAAGACTACACTACTTACTTATCAAAGTGGCATGCATTAGGGGCATAGTTAATATTTTTCCTTTCAAGTTGTGTTACATTGTTGTTATTATTTTTGGACCAATTATATGTATTTTGTTATCATCTTGGATTCTTCGTAACCATGGTGCATACTTTTACGGTGTATATTGGGTTTGTTTTAGTTTTAATCTTTTCTTTGTTATGTGTGTGTGTTCATTTACACACATAATGGGTTACACATCATGATTCATTCATAATCATGGTGATAACTCTATTGTGTAATAGAAAAATAAGGTTTCCATAACTTTCATCATCTAAATGAAATCTCATGCTATGAGAAAAATCCCTCCCTTTCACCTTTTATTCCTTGCCTTCTTTTTATCAAATGGTTTTCCACCACTTTGTTGCATCACCCATCCACTTGAGGGGGCATCTCTTAGCATCAATACTCATTGGGGCATCCAAATTCTTCACCAAATCATATCAATCAAGTCCACTTTGCTTCCATTTCCTCCATTCATTTATTTATGTATGTCTATTATCTTTAAAATACTAGTACTTAATAATAACACTTTAAAGAGGGGTAAATGTAGACACCCTAAAAATACATACTTATTTCTAGCATATTCTTAGTTGAATGTATCATTCACATAATATGTTAATCCACATTACTTTGTAATTAATTAAATTAATTCTATGATTATTTAAGTATTCATCCCTCCAAGATTTAATTTAATCAAATCTATCACATCCCCTTTAAAATTAATTAAATTAATTCTCATTACACTTAAACTATACTCCTATGATCCTTTGCTAATTTAATTAAATGGTTAATTACCTAATCATCCTCCACTTAATCTCCAATTCATTATCCTAGTCACCCCACTCAACTCCACTTCTAGAATCCTACAAATATGGAAGCGGAAAAGTTACACGTATAACCACCTTCATGGATACAAACTTATTGCCAATTAAAAATTCATTTTCCCTCAATGGATATTCAATTCATTATAACTACCATGACCAAATCCCGTGGCTATTTTTGGAAAATGCATGCATAATCTCATTAAGAACCTTCAAATCACTCCATGGCCTCTTTTTCAATTATAAATAATAGACCATATCCTTCACAAACAATCCTTGAAAGCTTTGAGAAATTACATTATACCTCTTCTCATTTTCCATTCAAATGCATCCTCATGTCCAATATTTCTCATAGCATTATTTCTTCATTTGGAGATCAATTTAGAGCACTCGTAACCAAATCATTTCAATAGATCTAACAAGTGTTTTTGTAATTTAGCTATCTCATCTTGAGGCTGTAAGAAGATCTTGGAGAAAAGTTTGCAGTAGTTTATTTTCTTGTCCTTCACTTTGTTGAGTTTTTCCTTGTATACAATAGGCATTACGGAAAGGTTTTGACATATAGGCAATTGTGTATGTTACATATATATACAAAAAAATCCACAAGGAATTTACAATAATATGTGATCATGAAGAGAGACAATTAAACATTGTTCCATTATTTATATGTTATGGTTTAATTTCCACTTATATGTGCACAATAAGTACACCTATGGCTTAGAGGGTTACAAGTGAGACTCCTGGCATGTCATAGAACTACGAATGTTCCATTTGGAAATCCATGCAAAATCCATAGGCCTTCATGTGGATGTTGAGATGTCATTGTGTGCAATACAGGAATTGCGCAAGGGTGGAGCAATATTGAGAAGTGAGAAATATTTGTGCATGACAACAAGGATTTTATTGTGTTATGAGGCTCTTTGCAAAGGGAAAATGTGGTGTAATACTACAGGCAAGCATGAGGGAGCCACAAAACATTTTCATGCATGATATTGTGAGAAGGTGCATTTCAACCAAAAAATTGTGTGTTTGTGTGTTACAACGGACGTACAAAAGAGACAGCCCTATATAAGGTTGCAGGAAATCACAAGACCAACACAAATAATAACTCCAAAGCAGTGTGTGTTCATGTGCGGGCGTGCATGTGTGGGTGTGGGTGTGTGTGTGTGTGTGTGTGTGTGTGTGTGTGTGTGTGTGTGTGTGTGTGTGTGTGTGTGTGTGTGTGTGTGTGTGTGTGTGTGTGTGTGTGTTTGTGCGTGTGGGCATGTACATATGTGTGTGTGGGAATTTGTGGGTGTGTTTTTGTGTGTGCGGGTGTGTATCGATGTGTGCTTGTGGGCATGTGTAGGTGTGTTTGTGTGTTTGTGTGCATGTGTGTGTGTGTGTGCGCGTGCATATGCATGCATGTGTGTGTGAGAGAGAGTGTGTGTGGACATGTGTGTAGTCATGTTTGTGTGTGTGTGTGTACATTTGTGTGCATGTGTGTGTGCTTGTACGTGTGTGTAGGTGTGTGTGAGAGAGAGAGAGATAGAGATAGTGTACACTTGTGTGTGCAAGTGTATATGTGTGTATGTGTGTTTGTGTGTGTGTGTGTGTGTGTGTGTGTTTGCATGTGTGTGTGGGTATGTGTGCATGCGTGCACATGCATGCATCTAGGCGTGTGTGTTTACACACGTCCATGTTTATGTGTGCGTGTGTGTGTGTGCATATTTTTTTGTGTGTGTGTGGTTGTGTGTTTGTGCATGTGTGTGTGTGTGGGGAGGGGGGGACATGCATGTGGGTGGGTGTGCGTGCGTAAACACATGCATGCATGTGTGTGTCTGTGTACATGCGTGTGTGTGTGTGTGTGAGTGTGTGTGTGTGTGTGTGCGTGCGCGCGCACATGTGTGTGTCTGTGTGTGTGTGTGCATGTGTGTGTTCATGCATGTGTGCATTCATGTGTGTGTGTGTGTGTGTGTGTGTGTGTGTGTGTGTGTGTGTGTGTGTGTGTGTGTGTGTGTGTGTGTGTGTGTGTGTGTGTGTGTGTGTGTGTGTGTGTGTGTGTGTGTGTGTGTGTGTGTGTGGTGTGTGTGTGTGTGTGTGTGTGTGTGTGTGTGTGTGTGTGTGTGTGTGTGTGTGTGTGTTTGTGTTTATGTGTGTGTGTGTGTGTGTGTGTGTTACACAAGAGTGTAAATAAGGAGTGAGTTCCTTTGAGGCTACGCATAGATCAATTACAAACAAAATATATCCTTAAAAGTTGTGATGCCTTATGTCATGCCCACTTTTGTTCTGGTATTTCCCATTTCTATTATTTTGCCTCATCTACTGAATTGTTGAGATGATTTAGTTAGAGATTATATTCTAGAAACATTTTGATTCATTATGGATGCACGTTGTTAATTTTATGATGCATTTATGAGGATTCTAGTTCTAGATTATCATGTTGACATGTTATTTCAGTGAATTATCTATTATGATGGAAATATAATGAGATGCTCTTGTTTATTATTATGTTGAAACAAATCATGTTTAGCATTAATACTAGGAAATTAATGAACTACTGGCATAATAAAATCATGAGATATAACTAAATATAATATGACTATATTAGAGATTATGAGATGATATTTTGTATGTGTCTCTCACGATTAATGGAAATGGATGATTGATGGATTATATATAAATAGCTATGTGATTTCATGAGGTGTATGACATGTTGTATCTCGATGTACTATATGCAACCTCGTGGCCATGGGTGTATGCATGTCCCTTGGAGGGACAAATTTGATTTTCTTACTGCTTTATGTGATTATGTAATGGATTTAATTAATGTATTTTTGTATTGAACATATTGATGGGTGCAATGAGTGTGCGGGGATTAGGTCTAGCCAAGAGATGGGAGAGAGGTATTTGAGCACACTTTTAAGTTGGACATAGGTTTCCCAGACCTACAATCTCACCTTAAGTGCAACTCACAGATAAATTAATAAATCCTAACATAAGTAATAATATTAACATAATTAATTATATCATCGGTAAATAATTAAACACTCCTTATATCATTGGTGACGCCTAGGGGATGAATGAACATCTAATTAATTAATTTCTAGACCAATTATAATTTAATTAGTTAGGTTTTCCATCATGGAATAAATTAAAATATTTTATTAAATAATCTCAATCCTAAAATTAAGTATGCACATGTTAGTTACGCTACTCATTCCTCCTCTAAACCTACTACCCTTCCACATATAACTAAAATTACACTTAGAAATTGTTTCGCATTACTTTTCTAGAGACTCCCCTTGCACCAAGCCACCAAAAGACAAATAAAAGGTGCTAAGAAGTTTTCAAGCGTTTGACCCAACCCAATTAGTTCTCCAAGAAATTTGGAGTTAGATTTAAGCTTAAATTAACAATTAAAAGGGCTTAGAGAATAAGAAAACATAATATAATAAATTGAAACTTAGTGGGGCCTAAATTTATATATGGGGGCTTAGCTTGGAACTCTTAGGGGCCATTTGAACACTTAAAAATATCTAAAAGTGCGATATAAATAGAAACGGGTAGAGGAAACAAGAAAAAGAAGAGCCATGGGGCACATGTCAGCCATAGATTGGCTAAAAATGTAGAGATGTTTCTATAAAACCCTTTCCCTATGGAGGAGAGTGGTTTTTTGCACATTAGGGAGAGGAAGGAGTGCTTAGGAGCTAGGAGGAGATTTGAGGAGGGGTTTCAAAGGGAAAGAGTTAGAGATAAGGAAATGAGGTAAGCTTCCATTCGTGGCTTCTTTTATAGTTTTATATAAATTGTAAAAGGCTTGCTGAAATTTGGTTTTCTTCTTTAAAATATTTTGTTGAAGTTTATGATTTTGAGAAAAGAATTCTTGGAAATTGTTTATGTTTTTGGGTTTGATCCATTTTGGCTTTGTAATTTTCTCCCTTGAGCTTTGAATGATTTTTTTTACTGAAATTATTTCCCCATATATTGATATAAATATAAAATACAAGATAATCATACAAAAAAGAGTGGATGAATCACACTTTGATACTCACATCAGAAAAAGAAGAGAAAGTTATAAATGAGTTTACAAATTTAATATTTTTTGAATGACATTTTTAGATTTACCTAAGGATTTTTACATTTGATTATATACTTGAATCCCTATGTGAATTATGATTTTGTATGCATTCTTATTTTGAGAAAAACATGTTTTTTACAATATTTATGTTGCCTAAATCTGGTATCATTCGATTATATAGATGAGAGTGTTTCATGGCCCTATTACCCCTTTTTGGAAAGGCACAAATACCATTATAAGTACATTGAAAGTGGAAGCATTATTTATTTCATCCCACTTTAGAAGTGGCAACATTAATATCATCCCCACTTCAGAAGTGCAGGCATTAATATTGTTCACACTTTTGAAGAGGAGAATTTTTACATTACTCCCTTGGAAGTAAATAGTGTATGTTTCATCAAAAATTTGGAGTTTTTATTGGACTAAGGGAATATAAAGCTTCCCACTCATCCCTTTTGTGATGGCTTAGAGTCATCATTATACATTTCCACTCGTTTGTTTGCGTTGTTTGTTGCTTGATTGCACCATTGGATTGAACAACTACCCAGATAGTATTTTGATGCAAGGGCATCTCGTATTTAAAAAAAAATTCACAAATGGAGGAATCACATAAGAATCAGAAGACATGCAAGATGAGAAAAGGAGAGCACAGGAAGACATGCAAGAGGAGAAAAGGAGAGTGCAGGAAGACATGTGGTAAAAGTCTAGGTGAAACTGCCAAGAGGAAAGCAGAGGAAAGTCATGGAGAGGTGACACAAATAGAAGATGTGGCTTGTAGCCACGAAATAAGTGCAAAGTAAAATATGTGTGATAATATGAAGAGATGTTAAGCAAGAAGATGAGTAGAATGTCGACTTTGAGGCAGCTAGTCAAGAGAAAGAAGGAAGAGATGTGTGGCAGAAGGAGAAGTTGTTAATAGGGAGACAAAGAGTCACAGAAATAAGCAACAACAAAACATGAAGACTAGTAGAATGTCGACTATGAAGCAACTAGTCAAAAAGAAGAAAAGGCCATGAGAAGTGGGCCAAAGAAAACGATAAAAGGAGAAGTGGCTGAAGCCATAAGCATAGAGGCATGTGCGGAATAATTACACATAGGGTGAGAATGGTGCATGAAATGGGTGTGTAGGACAAAAAGAAGGCCAAAAGAAACTAACTACGAGGATACAAAGACGCGTATAAATAAAGGGTGTAGTTAGTTTTAGAGAAGAATGGTGGAACTATAAAACACGAAGGAGTGAAGGTCGAGGAGAAAACATAAAGTGATAGTTGGCATTAAAAGGAAAGGGATGGATGTGTAGGGTCATGTGGTTGGTGACTAAATGATGAGAAAGAAGATCAGATGAGTTCAACTACCCTATGGTGTGGCACAAGGATATTGAAGGAAAGAGATTATGTGGATAAGCGTAGTAAAGAATCCAAATTTGAATGTGAATTCTGAGTGAGAAAAGTGCAAAAGACAGCTCAGAGGAGAGAGAAGCAGGAAAGATAAGAGTGTGTGGCTACAAATAATAGAGGAGACGCTAAGGTTGAGGTTTTTGAGGTGGTTAAGGTTGTTGAGGTTGTCGAGGTTTATTGAGAAGGTGGTCATTAAAAGGCCACACAGGGGTCGCATTGGTTGACCAAGGGCCGAGAGGAGTTATTCAACCAGAGGGACTGAGTAGAAAGGTCAAGATCGAACATTCATCTGAGAGAGAGAGAGTGTGTGTGTGTGTGAGTGAGTGAGGAAAGATGAGTCTGTCTTAGCCGTTGAGGTACCATCAGTTGTAATATCCCCATCAGGGGAAACTTTTATATGTTTTATGCCTTTTCTAGACTAATGAAACATAAAAAGTTTCAACCCACTGTGTTGGACTCTGGAAATGATCGGCTCGGAGAGTACCTGATACAGCCCAACAATTATCATCAAGTGGTATCAGATATAGTTATTTCCTACGGGAAGGTGAGGTGGCTAACATAAAGATATTTTGTTCTCCACTGTGATAAGTGGGTAGAGAATACAAGTGAAGATAGAGCATGATGATTGGGGAGATGGCACCAAGGAAGGAAGAAGTGTTGGACGTGGGAGTCATGAAGAATCTCAAGGAAATAATGGAAGAGCTTCAGGGACATAGAAAAGGTGTGGACCCCACTAGAGTTGGTAGAAAAAACCACCTAAATAAGAAAGGTCCTACAACTAGAGGTGATGAGGAGGTGAAGAAATTTAAGGAATCGATAGAGATTCAAGGGTGTGGTAGGAAGAATTCACAAAGAGTGTTAAGAAGGATCCAAAGGGAAGAGACATGTGTGGAGGCACAACCGAAGGTTGCATGAGGAGAGCAAAGCAGAAATGAAGAACCCAGCATGGGAGCATCGCCAAAAGTAGAGGGTTCGAATATGAGAGTACCGAAGAAAGATGTATTGGTAGAATCACATTGGATGATAGTGCATGAGTACCACACTGGTAAAGGAGGTTTCTCATGAAGAAAGAGAGATGGTTGATGTAGATGATGAGCATGCAAGGAAAAGTGTAGATTCAAGAGGAACACAAGTTGGAGCGAGAGGCGGAAGGTGCACAGGAAGAAAATAGGCACACATAATACACATGAGATGTATAGGAGATCATCTTTGAGAGACAAGGAATGGGGATCACCATATAAAGTGCAAAGAAAGAGGCCTCAACAAGAGGAATAAGCGCAGAAGGTTTCATAGAAGAAAATACTTCAAGGGGAGTAAAGGAACGCAAAGATGAGGATGCGCACAACAATGGGAGCACCATTACAGGAGAAGAACAATCCATGGTGATTGCTAAAGTGTGCATGAAAAATGGTGTATCTAGTAAGCAGATACAAGGTGATCTCAACAGAAGGCATGTAGAGAAGAAAGCAGATGGAGAAGAGTGCACAAACCAGAGGGACTGTGATGGAAGTTCAAAGAAAATGTAGGAGAACATAGGGGAAGAAGTTGGGATCGAAAGAGGTTGGGAGAGGTCTAACACAGAAGAAGTTTCCCCAAAGGCAATAAATGCAAAGCAACTAAGGATATTTGTTGAAGTTTTTATGGAAAGAGGTACACAAGGAGAAGAAGAGGTTGACAGAGATCTCAAGCAGGAGTCTTGTGGAGAGGCTCAAGAAGTTTTGTGCAAATAAGGCACAAAAAGAAAAGAGGAGACAAAAAAAAAGTGGCGTAGTGAAGTTCCCATAGTAAGAGGGACAAGAAAACAAAGGTCATCAACATGAGTGAATTCTAATAGAGCCTAAGAGGTGAGGAAGAGAAGAATCCCTCAAGAATTTTGTGGGTACGGAAGTTGCGGAAGCACAAAGAAGTTGTGTTGGACAAGGCGTGTGAGATGATGGATGCATAACGGAGTGGGGTAAGTACAACGAGTTTAGATATGCTAAAATGGACTTAAAAAGGAAGGGCAAAAGGAGAGGAATTACATAGAACAAGAAATCGTAGAAGAAAGGAAAGGTCATGAAGAAAGAGTGAAAGAAAACAGAGGATAAAATGGCAGAGAAGCCATAAGGAGCAAGAAGAGGCAGAGAAAGCTAAGACTTTCCCAAAATAAGGGTGAGCAGAATCTCATTAAGGATTGGGAAGGAGGATCCGCCTGTTTTGCCAATAAGTTTTATGCTTTCTAGGACAAAACAGATAGAAGGTAAATGGTTAAGGAGGAATACCTATGCAGCGAAGGTGGAAGGTAGAATGTGCACATTGTAGACTTTTGATCCAAGTTGATTGTGTGAGCTTCCCTTTGGCTAGGAGGAACGACCTGTATAAGAAACACAACAAGACCACCAAATAGTATTAATAATATAGGTTAGTGGACTACCTAGTGAGTGCTAGATCCAAGAAGCGAGGTGCTTCCTAGAAGGTTGTTAATCCACTTTCAAGTACAATTTAATGCAACAAATACCATGAAATAAGGAAAATCCTACTATAGTTTAACGATTTAGGTATCTCGTGCTAATACAATAAGTAAATATAATCTAATAGGAAAGGTTGTGATTAGATCTAGAAGGTTTCATAGGTTGTTCTGGGTTTTGTAGGTTTGACAGAGGTCTAGTAAGGGTCCAGGGCTGATTAGTTGAGGTCTGGGTTGGTTTTAGGTGAGTGGGAAGCTTTTTGGTCCAAGAATATGAAATGACACAGAGACCGATATCGATCTGGTGACGATGCCGGTATGGGGACTAAACCAACGATGGTCAGGGAACCGACGTCGGTAGGGGCAATAGGTAATAAACTATTAAAAATGGGTTTTTAGGCTCTCTGTGATTGCACAAAGAGTGAGGGTAGTATGGTTTGGGTCGTAATATGGCTGAGAAGACTCAGGAATACTAAGAAGGAGGTTTAAAAGGGTGGAAAGGCTTGGGGTGGTTGAATAGTGGGTTGGTGGGAAGAAGGTGATGTACGGGTAATAGAAGAAATAAAATATTGAACGAAGAAAGAGATCTACAATGGGATAAGCCTGAATGATTAAAATCACAGTACTTACTTGGTGTCTTGTAGACCTTGTGAGTTGAGATGGTTGATGGTTGATTGGAGGAGAGGTGCTTGAGTCCAGTGTCACAGAAATACAACATGTGTGCTCCCGTGAGTATTCCAATGCTCTGGAAGGAGAACCAGATGTTTGTCTTGCACTGTGGTTGTGTGTGCTCATCATCTGGATGTAGGAGGGATTGAAGATTCATGCTTGAATGCAATAAGGCTCCAATAACTGAATGACCAACCTGTGTAAAGATTTTTGAAAGTGTATATAAGGTGACCGATGGCGGTTAGGTAACCGGTGTCGGCCGAGGAAAAATCGGCGTCGGTTAGGGTGAATTAGTCCCTTTTACCAAAAATAGGAAGATCTTCCCAGATTTGGCATGTTTTCCAAGTTGAGTCTGCTTAGGGAAGTGGAGTTCTCATTAGAAAAGGTAGGAAGGTCATAGAAGAAGTCCAATTAGGTTTGAGAAGAATTCTTAGTTAGTTAGGTCAAGTGGTGACTCAACACTAAGAGTGATGACTCAACACTTAGAGTGATGACTTAGTACTGAGACTGATGACTTGGTCATTATGAGTTAAATGCCCTTTGAATGGGTTTAGGGTGAGGTGTAATGATAAGGTGGAGGTGTGAGGATGAAATTAACTTAATTAAAATAATTAAATCAATTAATAATGTGAGGATGAATATTAATATGGGATGAAGGGGTCATGATTAGTTAAATGTGTTACAAGTTCCAAAATTAAATATTTTACGTTAATTAATTGAAGGGGACTAAAGGGTGTGTGACCCAAATTTGGTGTCTACATTTTCCCCTTTTTGTCACGTAGCTTGTATTGATAAGTGATGCTAACAAAAACAGGAAGTTCATGCCCCAGGTATGAGTGAAGATTAGGTTTCCCCAAGTGTGGGTGGAGGTGATCCCCCTCAAACCCTAAACTGATGAGGTGTGAAACAAAGTCAGTGAGTGGTTTGATAAATGGGTAAGTGATGAAAATGAGGGTAGGTTGGTCATAGGTAAGGGTGATTTCAATCGGGTAATAGGTAGGGGTAGTCTAACACACGCACATGTATAGATTACGATAAGATACCAGGTTGAAGAGCTTGTAAACTCTACGTCATCAAAGGTTGATAGGTTTATCCAAACAAGGTTGAAGTGGTTCAGGTATCCAAGGTATAGGATATGGTCCTAAAACACAACTAGGCTAGGTGTAGGAATGGGTAATAGGTTGTGTTCCAAGGTACCAAAGGTATGGTTGGGATAAACATCATGGCATTAGGCAAGGTAAGGTCATTGGGCTAAACAACATAGGTAGCATCATCACAAGTTATAACAAGTACACAACTTCAAATATCACAAAAGTCGATTGTCAGTTGGGTGAGGTAGGAAAGGCCGTAGGTAAGGCCACGTTAGGGGAGAAAATATTCCCCCACTGAAGGTGAGCTCAAGTGGAAGGTTATAAGGCCATTAGGGTAATGGGTAAGGGAAAGGTCAATTATGGGGTGGGTGGAAAAGGTGGTGGGAAAGAAGATTTAGTGCAGGATTGGGAAATGGTGTAAAAGAATAACCGATATCGGTTATGTAAAATTAATGTAGGCTAAAGGTAACTGATCATGATAAACCAGGGCACTTGACTGACGTCGGTCAAGAAAAACTGGCATCGGTCAGGTCGCAGGTTTGGTAAAAAAGAAAAAATACATATAATACAGATTTATTTTCACCTGTTGACCTAGAGAAAATGACAGAGCGAAGAATGTTTTGTGTTTATGTGGAGAAAGAGATGAGGTATTATACTCAGTTGACTTGGTGAGGAATCATTGGTCGATTGGATTCCATTTTCCAGGCCCACGAGATCGAGACGAGTGATTCAATTAGTGGAGAGTGAGAGGTTTGATTCAAACATGGCAGCAACAAGAGGAGGTGTGGGAGGGGCTTAGGAACCCATCCCAGAGATTCCAGCATGACAGTGGTAGCATGTAGAGGTAGGAGTCAATCATTTCTGATTGTTTTTAATGAAATTGTAGGTAAAAAATGAAATGAATGAAAAAAATAGGGTGGGAATTAAAAGTTCAAAATGTAGTGAAAAAAGTAAAATTGTGGGTAGGGGTGGGGAAATATAGTTTAATTAGGTGTAAAATGGAAATGGGTGGGGTTTGGGTAGTTTTTAGGTAGTTTTAGGTTGGTTTTTATAACAAAAAATAATTTTTTATTGGAAAATTGGGGAAATGGGGTTTCAGCTGTGAAGTTAGACCAGAGACCGACATTCGTCAGGTCTCAACTGACGTCGGTTCAGCATGTCGGCGTCGATGGGGAAATTAGTCTACCGACGTCGGTTGAGGGTGACCAGTATCGGTCAAGGTGACTGATGTCGGTCATAGGGAAAAGTGACCAGGTCCAAATGGGTTAGATTTTAGAAGGCCAAAATGGGGTAAAAATCAAATGGGAGGTAGTTTAGGCAAAGAACAAAGGAGTCTTAGATGGACAAGGTATAGAATTAGGTGGGTTTGCATAAATTTAGGTAAACTTAGGCAAGTAATATGTGATGAAATTAGTATGGGAACATAGTAGGTTGGATTAGAATGAATAATAGGTTAGGGAGGTAGTTTAGGCAATAGATAGGTAGGTAAACAAATGTGGGTATGTGGTGTAGGTAGGGGTGAGTTAATTAGTTTTGAAGAAATGGGAAAAAGTAGTTCAGTACTTGACATTGTTAAGTTGTATGAATGCAGGCATGACAACAGCTCATGATGCATGATAGAAAACCACCACTGTTGGAAGAGATTAGACCCACCATCACAGGGGATGAGTGGGACCACATCTGAGATGTCGGTCTTAGTTCCATCAGGCGATATAGATAGATTGTTAGGGATCATAGTATGATGGTCGCTCTCATCAATAGATGGGATTATATGACCAATACCTTCCATTTGTTGACTGGGGAGATGACTATCACCCTGGAGGACATATATAGGATCTTGAGATTGCCCATTTTAGGGGCACATGTCTATCAGATTGGAGCCGATGAGGTGTTGGAGCCCATGGGTATAGTGTTTGGCAATGTTGTGGCAGAGTTGAAATACCACAGTGTGAGTTTCAGGTATGGAGACATGTATGTGGCACATCCTGATGAGACCCATTTGGTAGTGTTGATGATGGTCATGATTAGTTGTTTTTCCCTCCCAGATTTAGAGGGTGGTCAGTTTCCTCTAGCGTTGATGGGTGTTTTAGAGGATATGGTAGAGCAGCGAGTACGGTTCACATGGGCACCGACATTTCTAGTGCAGCTATACAAAGAGCTATGGGTGTATCGGTGGATACGCAGGTTTGGAATGTGTTGTACCTTCTTATTACATTGTTGGGTGTATGAGCATATAGTGTGCCTATAACCAGCTGGATTGTCGAGGCAGGATTGGTTCAGAGGATTATTCTGAGTTGGTTTCCAGCGGTGGGTACCGGTGGGAGCCCATCCTATGGTTGTAGAGGCAACCAGGGATGTGACCTATTATAGAAAACTACTTGATGGCATATTAGCCATTGATATATTGTGGATACCTTATATAGGGTTTCCATCTTATAGAGGGATGACAACTAAGTTGGATGGATTACAACTAGTCAGGTGGATACATAGCAAATGTGCTAGTGAACATGAGATGATTCTTATGGACAGAGTCTGACGACAGTTTGTACTCCAGCAAGATGTGCCTCCACCTTTTCATTTAGCATTGTAGAGATGATGTATAGAGACCATTGTCTCTACCACATCTAGTAGATCCAGCAGATCAGGAGGAGAGGGTAGCACAAAGGAGGATTGATGACGCAAGTACCATTGACGACTACAGGTAGTGGTGGATAGCGCAACTATAGGCGGAACCTATGAGGCCAGGGAAGCCTAATTTAGCGATGGTCATAGTTTAGAGAGATGCATTACAGGGGCAGGTGGTTTCCCTACATGCATAGATTATAGGGTTGTAGGGACAGCTAACAGGAGCACATGCATAGGTGACCATTTTACAAGCACATGTGATGACCCTGTAGGCCCAAGTAACATAGGCATAAGCTCTCGCACAGGGTGGAGATGGGGATGGATGGAAGATAGTCACCTTACAGGAACATATGGCTGGATTACAGGGCCATTTGGCACAACATAGGCACATGTTGACGGCCTTACAGGCCCAAGAAGCTTGGTACAGACCACAGGCTACCACCCAGAGTATAGAATCCTACACCAAGACAAGGGTCCCATAGTATAGACTCTTACACCAGGACATGGTCCTCTTTTAGTAGGGAAGAATTCTCAAGTGGTAGTTAGGTTGATGGCACCGCCACAGACCATATCCATGGTGAGGTTCAGGGATGCCCTGAATGAGGCTCACTACTATCATGACCAACTAGTGACTGTAGGCATTGATTTGTCCTCTTACGCCGAGCACCGAGCCCAGTAGGAATCCAGTGAGCAGACTAGATCCAAGACTCACAAATCAGGTAGTATAGGGCGTCATCAGCCCCAGAGACATGGCCAGGGTGAGGTTACTAGTTCCCAGAGACCAGACCTAGTAGAGGGAAAGGAGGAGGAGATGGAGGCCAGGTAGGGACCAACATAGGGTGGTGAGATGATGGTAGTGTCCTTGACTAGTAGGGAGGAGGAGGAGACAAGTGAGACTGGAGAGGAGGTCATCAGGTGGGGGTGATTGATATCCATAACGGATATTGTACTACCATTTTGATTTTTGATATATATACCAGCTTGTGTGCCGAAGATGCGAGATTATACATGAGATTTTTGAGATATTGATACTTATTTATATCTATGTATATGTGTATTCATACACGGACACTCTCATTATATAGTTGATGATGTTTGTTGGATGGATGATGTACTTGTTTTAATTTCCATTGCTATTTTGTAGTATGGAAACTATTTGTGTTAGGCATGATTGAGGTGAGGTCATGTAGGCATGATGGAGTCAAGTATAGGCATGATTGAGTCAAGTGTAAGCATGGTGGAGTCGGGTATAGGCATTATTGAGTCAGGTGTAGGTATGGTTGAGTCGAGATAGGCATGGTGGACTCATGTATAGCCATAGTTTGGTCATGTATAGACATGGTTGGTCATGTATAGGCATGGTCAAGTTAGTTATAGGCATGATTGAGTCAGCTGTAGGCATCGTGGAGTTAGGTATATGCATGATTAAGTCAGGTGTAGGCATGGTTGAGTTAGGTATAGGCATGGTGGAGTCAGGTATAGGCATGGCTGAATCTAGATAATTTCCAAGTTACTGCTCTTATGGAAATAATGTATTGTATTGTATGTATGTTGTGGTTAAAAATTTACAAGTAATTAATATCATAAAAATATGAAATGATTTAAGTAGAATATGGTTGTGGAAATAAAATGGTATGTAGGTATATTTTTACGATATTAATTTCCAAGTTTTTGTGTAAATGGAAACTAACTATGGTAGAACGTGAATGTAAAGGAGGCAAATTGGTTAGGGGAAGAAGTGGTTGATTTAACCTCCAAGGGACCTATGCCCTCGGAGTGCTTCCTACATAGGCCCGACGAAAAGGGGCCTTAGGCTGATGTATTTCTCTCATAGGCTAGGGAAGAATATGATAGGGGAAATGAATGGGTCGGTAGGTTTTAGGCATGATTAATTCTAGGTCATTTAGGCATGGTTGAGTATAGGTTGAATAGGCATGGTTGTTGTTTGTGTTGGTTAGATATGGGTGATTTTGGTGGAAGAGGAATTCCCACAATGTAGGTGTTGAAGGTATGGTCCTGTGAAGGAGGATCAATAAGTAAGAACTGAGGTGAATGCTAAGAGGATACAAAAAGTTTCCTAAGAGGTAAGAACCATTATGAGTCTATCATATCGAGGATGGGCCTGATGAACTTAAGACCCCTAAATATAGTTGCATTATTGGTTGTTCTAAGGGTGAAGGAAGTTCACATGATCATTAAATGTCGCATTTGTAGCACGTACCCCTTGAGTAGGTAGAAGATAAGAAAGGAAAGTAAGATGAGGTGAAATGAGGTTATTTTAGCATAACATTGTTATGAAACAACATGCCTCTTCTGTAAGATACCCAAGACTCAAAATAGGTAAGTCCATGACAAAAAATTTATACTTCTCTTGGTTTTTTGTCTTTTATTTGATAGATTGATCGATGTAGGAAGTCTATGTGGGATAAATATAACGATCTCTTTGAGGGTATTCATGAAGCTGATCGATGCAAGAAGCTTAAAAATATTGTTATTTTTATTTTGTTTAGAAATAGTCTTCTTTTTTTACTATACTACGTATAGTATGGCTATCTTTGAATAGTTGTCCTTCAAGGGATCATTCTATTTATAATAGCGAGATAGAAAGATAGATGTCCTGTTTTGATGGAGTCATCTATTTTGCTATGATGTTTGACTCAAAAAGTTTGAAGTTTGAAAATCCCATATATTACTTTTGAACTGTTATTTTTGTACTTTTAGGTCATGAACAACACTATAGAGAAGTATAGGCTTCTTTTATGAAGACAAAACCATAGCACACAAGGGTTAGATATGAAAGAGAGGTTTTAAGTGATGAACTACCATGGGATTCCATCTTGAAAAGGATGAAAAGTATCCATGAGAATCATTTCATAAGTAGAGTCGTGGTACTCATATTGAAGATAAGGATGAAAGGTGATGGGTAATCACATGATTCTTGTTTAGTCATTGATCTTGAAAATAGGTAAGTGGAAGGTGAATTTTTCTCAAGGGACAAACATTTAATAGATAGACGATGATAGATGACTTGATTTAACAATAGAATGGTCGAATACGCAAGGCATTGAGGGGCTCAGGTTTGGGTTTACCTTCGAGTGAAGATAACGATAAGCTCCTGATCCATAGGCATAAGTAACGCTATAGAGTCCAAGCCAATTAGGACCAAACTTGTCCCATTTACTTTTCTTTGCTTTTGTTACATGTTGATTTTCCTTCAAGATGAGGTTTCCAACCTGAAAGGTTTGTTCTTGCACATGTTTATCGTAGCCATGTTTGATATGTTTTTAGTAGATTTGGAGGTGATCGATATCATTTATATGGCATTCAACTAATAACTCAAGTTGTGTCAAACAATCCTGACGAAAATCATCATTTTTTAGCATATTTTTGAGTGAGATACGAAGAGATGGAATTTGGACTTTAAGATACAAATTAGAATTTTACAAGGGGAACAAGAGTAAATTACAAACCAATAGGAAAAATTGATTTACTATTCTCAAGGAGAGTTGTCTCCCGTAGAAACCTTATGTAAATTAAATTCACTTGATGTTTTCCCTAAGTGTTTAGCACTAAAACAAACTAATTAAATATAAATATGAATATAAGTCTATAATAAACACAAGTATTAAATATTAAATAAATTCTCTTCAACTATTTTATAACAATATTTTAATAGACATATTTTTTTAAAAATAAAAATAAATATTAAACCTTTTCTAAAGGCATTTATTAATAAAACCATAGTATTTTTCTCAGAAACTATTAAAATGCATGAATTCTATTTAATTTTACTATGCAAGTAAAAATAAACAAAACAAGAGTTAATAATTTTCGACTTCGTAAAATTAAATAAAACAATAGTTAATAATTTTCCACTCAAGTAAATGTTTGATTTTTAATATAAAATTTTATTTTTTTTAAATCAACCAACCACAAAACCCCTGTGTAAATTTATTTATTTATTTATTTATTGGAAATCAATTAATATAGTTTCATATCATAATTAAATTAAATATATATTCCAACAAAATAAATAAAATAACCAAAATAATTTACTCTTTTATTTAATTTCTTTCCAAAATTTACAGAGAAGGAACTTATCTCAATTTGGCAATGGTCTTTGCTATGCTCAATTCCTGGTCCACTTGGATGTAAGCACCAGAACCATGGCCGCATTAACGAGGGGAAGAAAATATGCTTAAAATCACAAACCGATGCCCTGGCCAGGAACAATCCGAGGTTGTACTCTGTACCCCCGATTAGGACTCCTCAAGAGCCCCTCCCTCTTGCCCATAACCCTGCTTACAAACATATCTTTCCTAGAAAATTTCCACAAATTCTTTGAAATTTCCATAGATCTTTTCTTTTTCTTTTTCCTTTTTTCCCCCCGGATCCTCAACAAGTCTTACAAGCCATTTAAATATTACTTTTTCTAATTCGGTTTCATTACCAAAGGTTACAACAGTAACTTCCAAATTACAAATTTACAATTAGTTTAATGTAAATAATAATGTCCCGACAAGTTCCTCTCTAATTAAACCTTCTCATTTTATTTTATTTTGAAGTTACACATCAATATTCCAAAGTACTCATGATAAATATATATTTTAATTTTTTTTTGTAACCAATATCATATCGGGGATTTTGGCACATCACAGAAAGAATGAGGGTTAATCTCTCTGAAAATATCTAAACCCCGTTGAGGGAAAGGTCAAAGGTCTCATGCGACCTATAAGGCGTGACCAGGGATGTGATGAAGATTAGCATGTTGCTAACACTTCACACAATGCTTGACATAGTCACAACAATCATGGTTAGGGTTGGCCAGTAATAGCACAGGCGAAGGATGCACTTAGCAACAACTAAGCCAGTGAAGTGACCCCCACAAATCCCATTGTGAACTTCCTTGATGGTGTACGGAATTTCAAAACTTGTAAGGCATTGTAAGAGAATACCATCAAAGTTGTGTTTATAAAGAAGACCACCCATGATGACATAGTGAGAGATACTTTTGAGAAAGGCTCATTGTCCATTGTGAGGAAGATCTAAAGGCCTAATTGAAAGGGAAAGGTAGTCAGCAAAATACTTATACCAAAGGTCAAGTGGGTCAGTTTCAATGTTTCCTACAAGGTTCACGTCTCGGATTAGATAAGAAGGTAATTCCAACCTTTGTACTGTGACAAATATTTTTTAGTCAGAGGGCAAAGTGGGGATTTGAGAAGAAAGACAAGCCATGGTGTCCGCGAATTTATTAGTGGAATGCGAGGTGATTTGAAGTTCATAATGGTCAAAGGTAGTCAAAAGTATGTCAACATGATGCTTATAATTTTGAAGTATCTCATTACGACACTGGTATATACCATTAGCTTGGTTCACAACCAATTAAGAGTCACCAAAGATATTAATTAATTTAACATCTAAGGTTATGGCAGTTTGAAGACCTAACATGAGTGCTTCATATTCGGTGATATTGTTAGTACAATCAAAATCTAGTTTGAAAGATAATGGCATAGGCTCACCGTCAAGAGGAATGAGGATAACTATGGCACCACCCCCACGTTGACATTTGGAACCATCGAAGAATAAGGTCATCTAGTAAATGGTATCAGCCAAGGAGAGGGTAGCGATGGATTCATCAGAGAAATAAAAGTTAGAAGATTGGTTTCCGGATAGAGGTGCATCTTCTAGTTGGTCAACAATGGTTTGTCCTTTAACAGATTTTTGATGGATGAATTTGAGTTTGAGGTATGCAAGAAGCATGAGCCAATGTGCGACATGTTGATGTTGGTAGGGCTCAGCATACATGTAATGTAAGCGCTTAGTATTGGTGACAACAAAGGTTTTGTGGTTGAGTAGGTAATGGTGAAGTTTAGTGGCAAAAAAAACTAAGGCTAGGAAGAGTTTTTCGGCGTGAGTATATCTAGTTTCTTATTCTAAAAGCATACGGCTTATATAATAAATCGCTTGCTACATGTGTTTCTCGTCATAATGAGCAAGCATAGGAATGATCAATAGCATAAATGTAAAGGTAAAATAGTTGGTCATCCTTAGGGGGAATGAGAACAGGTGGTTGAAGGAGGTATTGTTTTAAGGCTTCGAAGGCTTTTTGAAATTCATCATCCCATTTGAAGGAGACATCCTTTTTTAGAAGACGATGAAATGGATGGTAGCATTCGAAAAGCTGAGAAATAAAGCAACGAATAGATTACAACTTTCCTTGCAAACTACAAAGTTGACGAAGGTTAGTAGGTGGACGCATTTTGATGATAACCTTGATTTAGCGGGATCAACTTCAATGCCACGCAAATAAATGATAAAACCAGGACATTTCCGGAGAGAACGGCAAAGACGCGCTTCTTATGTTGAAGACGAACGCAGTATTTGATGAGACAATCAAAGATAACTTTAAGGACAGCAAGGTTCTCGGCCTGATGTTTAGATATGGTAAGAAGATCATCAACGTAATCTTCCAATATGTTATACATGATGTCATGAAAAATATAAGTCATAGCCCACTGATATGTAGCACTAGTGTTTTTAAGGCCAAAGGGCATGACACGATAGAAGAAGGTCCCCCAAGGAGTGATGAAGGCGGTTTTGTGTTGATCTTTCGAGGCAAGTAATATTTGGTTATAACCTAAGAAACCATCCATGAGTGATAGCATCTCATGTCCAGCGGTGAGATCAACTAGTTGGTCAATACTAGCTAGAGGAAATTCCTCTTTAGGGCAAGCTAAGTTAAGGTCACAAAAATTCATGCAAATGCAAAGTCCCCCTATCACTTTTGTGACAGGAATGATGTTAGAGATCCATTGGGGATAATAAATGGGCAGGTTGAAGGAAACTAAAAGAAGGCATTGGATTTATTCTTTGACAAGAAGGGAAATGCAAGGATGCATTTTTTCATAGCTTCTGTTTCACGGGTTTGGCATCAGGAATGGTGATGATATTGTGGAAAACAATATTTGGGTCAATATCGGGCATATTAGCATAGGACTAAGCAAAATCGTTGCTATGATCCCGAAGGAAAGAAGTGAAAGCTTCATGTTCAGTAGCATCTAAAGATTGGCCTATTTTTAGAATGTGTGGATCATCCTGAGTGTCAAAATTGATCTCGATGGTCGATTCATTCAACATGGTTTACGTCTTAGAAGGAAATTCTCAGTAAATATAAGAATCTTCCGCACCAAGGTAAGTGAGAATAAACTCATCATCATGACATTGAACGACATTAATAGAAGGGGTATCGTCATCGATCATGTCAGGATACATGAAGGGAAGAGAAAAGGGAGTCTCGCCATCATGTTGATAAATCAGAGGTCCTAAGGAAATGGTGTTCACGAAAAAAAAAATAGGAGGAATGGAATCTGGGTCCACAGACTCTGTAGGTGAAGGTGGTGAAGTTGGTGAATCTAGTGGGGAATATTCATCGTCCCAATGAGTTCAACTCGATCTTTTCTAGAAGGTGGTTTGGTAAGTCTACTACCACTGTGGTCTTTATGCTTGTGAGTGGTGCAAGGAATTACATTATGGCGGCCTTGTTCATAGAAACCAAAGCCAAATCCCTTCCAATCATAGCAATGGAGGAAGGTGTGGGTGAACCAGTGGTTGGTGAGAGATTAAAGGTCGTAGGAAAATGGTCAAATTTCGGAATGTGGCTCAGGCGAGTAGGTAGAAGCATCAAGTCCCCCATACATTAATTTGGTGTGAAGGTGGGGAGGACCATAAGGGAAAACCTCACCTATGCGGTGATCACAACAAGGATGTTGGTGAAGGTTACCATACTCTTGAGGAGTAAGGAATGTTTCAATATTATAAACTCAGTACTCCCCTAGAGTGGGGCATTAAAAAACACCTTCTAAGGGGTCATTAGTGGTTATGTGAGTAGCAGGAATGGATGAATCACTAGGTAGCTAGGAAGAAGAAGCATTAGATGTTTGAGAAGTAGATGGGTTGGTCGATGGGTCAGTTGCATAAGCTGCAATAGTAGTGGGAATAAAGGAGTTAGTTTTGGAAGATGTAACGGAAGCATTGGTGGATGAGGCAGTGGCTGAAGAAGAAGTGGTAGCAGTGGTAGATACCTTAACTGGTATAAGGACATCATTGGTTTGATACAACATGTTACAAGTCTTGAATGGTGAAGGTTCGGCTAGAATGGTATAGTTGTGTCCTTCATGTTTGAATTTTAAACAATGGTGTAAGGTTGAAGGAACACAACCCATGGCATGAATCTAGGGTCGGCCAAGTAGCATGTTGTACTGGAATTCCCCCTCTAAGACAGAATAATTCAGGAATGGAAAAGGGGCCTACACAAATATGGATAATGATGGTGCCGAGGGTGGCAGTCATGACATCATTAAATGAACGCAACATAACTAGGTTATTATGCATGCAATTGGCAGGGATGCACATTTGGTTGTACGTATGGGATGAAATTATGTTAATACTAGCACCGCCATCGATCATAACATGTCGAACATATATATTATCAACATAGATAGAAATAAATAGGGCAGGGTCAGGATCATCGGATTGGAGAGGTACAATCTCATCGTAAGAGAAACTGATAGTGACCACTTGAGGAGTGGTAGCGGGAGCAGAGGAACGTGGATAAGTGGTGAGAGAGGCCACATGGTGAGGAGTGATAATGAATGCAACATGCATAGGGTCATTAGGTAAAACCTCAATAGATTGTAGGACCTCAATGAGGGCCTCACGATGAGACTCTGAGGTTTGGACAAGGTTGTACAAAGAAATTTTGAGAGGATACTGGTGTAATTATTTAAGCATTGTACGATGGGAAACCCCATCATAAATAGGGTATCTCGGTCCACGGATGGTGATTTTTGGTGCAGGTGTAGATGGAATATTGGGTAAAAGAGTAGTGGATGAGCTGGTTGTTTTCTCCTTTCCTTTGTTCTTCTGGGCTCGAGTGGTAATTTGAACGATATTAATCTACGGTAAAGGAGAGAGTGAATTGTGATAGGTGTAGTGATAGGAGAGGCACAAATATAGTGAGGGCATATATTGGTTTTGTGAAAACAATATAGCACATTGGCATTTTGGTAGAGGTTTGGCTAGCTCTCTTATGCGGACCATATTGAGCTCAAATATTGGAGGGTTATAAAAGGGTTGTGGGCATGGAGATGAAGGTCACTGAATAGGTAAGATACGAGGATTTTTGGTAATAGATGAAGGTGGAATAGGGTCCTCATCTAAAAGATCGTCATCGTCAAAGTTTTCTTTAAGAGGACATAGTTGGAGAAGAATAGTCTTAAGATCCTTACAACTTTCCACATCATGCCCTAGCACATGATCGTAAGCACAAATTTTTGGTATCGTCAAACCCTTCTGGTTTATTTTTAGGTGGGTTGTAAGGTCTAAGTGGTGGCAATGTGATGAAAAAGGTTTCCAAAAGGTTGGTTAAGACGTTGCCGTAAGACCCTGCCAATAGATCACAATGTGAAGCAAGTATGGGTCTGGATTAAAGTGTGGGTGAATTTGGTGGGAGAAGCGTCACTGGAGGTGGAATCGAAGGTTGAGTAAGTTTGACCACCTGTTTGGTAGATATTACAATTTTAGGTTTGGATTGCACCTTCTTGGGTAAAGATGTAGTTGATGAACTAGTTATTGAAGGTGGTATAGGTTTGACTACATCTTTGGAGGGTAGTGGGTTCTTGGGATTTGGTTTCACCTTCTTGGGTAGAGGGGAAGAAGAAGTGTGTGGTGTAGAAGGAAAAATAGATGGTGGAAGAGGACAAGTTAGCCAAGGTGATAATGGAGGTGTGGTAAAGGATGTAGTAAGAGGCAATGTGTAAGGTATTGGTTGAAGATAAGGGAATAGCATAGGTAATGATGGGTATATTGGAAGTGGTGGCATCGAAGGCGTAAGATGTTTAAGTAATTTGAGTGTAATAAAGGCTCGTGACGAGGTGGTTTGTTGTGTTTTTGGTTTACTCTGGGTAGGAGGTTATCTAGCCAATGTTGATGGGTGCGGACTTAGGTTAGATGGAAGTGGTGAAGGTGACAGATAGGTAGTGGGCAAAGTCGTTGTATGAGGCCTACGAGGTTGGGTCTTCCTCTTAGGTGGGGGAATAGTATTTTTGATGGCTTATGAGGACGTGGGAAAATCTAATTTGACATTTGGATGGACTAGGCTTGATGTCGACATGACTCCCAATGTGGTAATGGGTCTAGATGCGGAGGAAGATATAGGTGCAGGTAAGGTTTTAGGCATAGGAAAAATTTCATTTGATGGTAAAGGTTTAGGTGTGGATGAGGGTGATGAAGAAGGGGTTGCTACAATTGGCATGGGCATAGTGAGTTTGGTTGTCTAAAACACCTTTGGATATATCGTGGAAGTATCAGTAGATAACATTTTCATTTGAGTTGAGACATGAAGTCGAAGACGTCCCCAAAGCATGGAATTGTCAACATAATCCAAGCATTCAACCAAACATGAGAACGACACCTCTATATGGGGAATGATGTTGATTTTCTAGTAATCCCTGTAAATAATGTTTGTGAGATAGGGAAATGGTTGGCTTAAGACTCTGTGGGTAAAAGAGATGAGAGAAAATCAACAAGATCCTTGAAATCCAATGGAGAATTGTCACCAATAGGAAGGGACGTTGCTAATGAATCCCCTGTGGTTAGGGAAGATTACAATTTGGATGAGGTAAGTTCATCTTTTGGTGAAGAAGAAGGAAGGGATGACTCTCCCATGGGTGGAAGAGTAAGTAATGTGGGTTGTTCGTTAGGTTGATAGGTGAGTGAGGAAACTGCATCGGCAATTATGATGGACTCCTTTGTGGGTGGAGGAGGAGATAAGGGAGACTCTTCTATGGGTAAAGAAGCAGATGAAACAATTACCTCCATGGATGAAGGAGCTCATGCAAGAATCTCCTCGATAGATAGAGTAGGAGGAAATTGAGCAAGAAGAGCTAGTATGATGTTGAAAACAAAATGCATCTCACAAACGTCACTATCACTAGTTGAGGTTTCGCTAGTTTGGTTAGATGACGGGGTATGATTTGGGAATGAATTCTCTAAGATGTGAAGGTTCTAATTAGCCAGTGCATTAGGATTATCCAAGACGAGATCTCCAGTATTGAACATTTCTTAGATGATATTTTTGAAAGTTATACAATTACCATCGTTATGTCCTCTAACACGATGATAGTTACAGTAATAACTTTCTTTGTACCATATAGACACATAACGAGAGGGGTCAAAACTAGAATGTGGTTTGATGGGTGGAAGAGTGACTTCTCTATCTTTTAGAAGTTTTCTAAAACTGAATATTAGGGTTCTCTTATGGGACTATATTTTCATTGTTCCCGCTTGACCTAGAAAGCTTGAACATGAGAAAGACTGGAAGAAGGCTTTGATTGGCTGGATGGATGAGATGAGCCAACTTTCAAAACTACTACGTTGGCAGATCCTTTTGCTTTAAAATAATTATTTTTTGGTTTGGAAGAAGAAGAGGTATCATTTGGTTTGAATGCAGCATTCTTGTTATGTAATTGTATCTTCTTCTCTTCAATGGCACGAATTTCAATTTTTTGGGCCATGGCGAACGCCTCATCAAACATGTAGAAGTTTTGAACTTGGAGAGTTGGTGAGATGTTTCTAGCACAAGCTCTGGTGAACAACTCTATTAACTTGGTTTGAGGCAATTGGAATGTGAGCTGGTTAATCAAGCTCCGCCAACGAGTGACAACATCTGTGATAGATTCGTCTTCATATTGGCATGTCACATGCATGGCGGTCATGGTGACCTTCTTAACAATGTTGATAGAAAAGTGGTCTAGAAAATCTTGAGCTACCTAATTGAATGAAAATATGGAATGCCTAGGTATAACACTATACCAATTTCTAAATTCAGTCTTGTCAAGGACATTGGGAATGTTTGCAAGAGCAAAGCATCATCATGAGCGATCAGATAACACACGTATTTAAAAGACCGTATGTCCTATTGCAGGTCTTCTTTTTTGTTAAATCAGTTAAATTTAGGCATTTCCTAATGGGGAGGGTATGGATGAATTGGAATGGACAGGTGAATGGAATCATTGCAAATCTTGTTGTATGTCAGAGAGTTATGTGAGCCAAAGACAGATGCTTCCAATGTCTGCATCTTGTCCATAATAATTTTGATAAGATGATTGGTAGGTTGGGATGACTTGGCACCCCCTACAATATAAGGGGGTAGATGAGGAGGGTATGACGTGGGTAGCACCTCAGTATGTGGTGGTGCCGAGTATGAAAATTGTGAGGAAGGAATGTATGCCGGAATAGATGTAGATGGAAAGTATCCTAAATAAGTGATAGATGAAATAAGAGGTTGTTAGTGATAAGTGTAGGTAGGTGGAGTGAACGTAAAGATTCTTGTAGAAATCAAAGGAAGATACTACGGGATGGAGAGGACAATGTTTTGGAAGGGAGTATAGGTTGTCGTCACCATTGATGGCTGAGATGCAATAGCTATATGAGAGGTGACAGATGCAGATAGACCTACCCTCAAGGTGGTTGATAAAGGCATGGTTGACATCATAGGAGCGAAAGATGTTAAAGGCACATCAGATGTTGTAATTCTAGCAGATATCGATGATGTAGGGTCAAGTTGGGAAACCACGGGTGGTAAGGTGGAAGAGGGTAAGGCTAAGCTAGTAGTATCTAATGCAAAAGTAGGTGTGAGAGTAGAAGGAATCGACACAGGCATGTCGTATACAAGTAGTCCTGATGAATCACGAGTAGATGAATGAGCGACATAGTACTGTAGAGCAGCGGGGTTGTGATCAAGGAGTCTCGCAAACTCCTCATCACCAGTGGGTATGGTGAGATCCCGATTGGGGTCCACAGGTGATGAGATTGAAGGGGGCAGTGATTGGCTAGGTGGAAATGGTTGGCGGCTAGCGTGAAACATGAGAGCATTAGCTTGTTTACGATTCAAAACCATGTGACTGACGATAGAATAGATATTCTGAGCTTCGCTGATGATGCAGAAACACAGAAGTAATGGGGAAGAATCGGTCTAAAATGAGTGGTTAGGTCATTGTTTCGATTAGAAAATTAGAATATAAAGACCGACGTTGGTTGGAGTAACCGATGCCAGTATGAGGGTAACCTTCATCAATCAGCACATACCGATGTCAGTTACTGTGAAAAATAAGAGACTTGAAGATCTAGAAATGAAAGGTGAAAATAGGTCAACCTGACTCCAAAGATGATATCAGAGACCCAAAAGTGTGATAAAATGACAGAACAAGACACGAAAAGAACATAAATGTGGAGAATACTATTTTAGTAAAAATAACCAAAAAAACATAAAATTGATGTCAGTCAGTTAACCGATGGTGGTGAGATTATGTAACTGATGACAGTCGTTAGACTGATATCGGTTACTGTGAAATCTAGGAATAGAAGGAAAAATGAAGTTTTGGTTATTTAGATCAAATAAAAGGGGCAACCCAAAGACTGAGTATGGCTATGAGGAGTCCTAAAAAAACCGTAATACACCAGTCATGATATGGTGCATAAAAGGATAAGAAAGAATGAAGAAATGCAACTCACACCTCAAAACACAAGCACACAAAAAGCTAACAAACACGAAATCCTAAGTTGTAGATTTTATGTTGTGGCTTATGCCATTTTGGATTGACTGTAAGAAGGATAGAATTTTTGGTTAACAAAGGTGCCCTATAAATAGCCAACAACTATGGCTGGTTTCAGGTAAGTTTTGGCGTAGGAGATCCTTCTCTGAGATGATGATTGGACAGAGAAACCAACTAGTGCCCATTGTCAATCATTTGATCATGTGATCATTGGCATATTCTTCCGGGAAAAATGTTGTTCAAGAATTGTGTAGTTTGTTTTCAGTGATTTGATATAGAGAGTGTGCAAAATGTGAGCTACGGTTCAATTTTTCAACCATCGGTTGGGCATGACTTCCAGCATATAGGTTGCCTACAATGTAGATGAGTTATAATGCAACAAACTCAAAAAATGTAAGTGCACGAGTTTTAAAACCCAAAACCACAAATTATATTCGATGAGAAAAAATTATGAAGAGGTTAAGGGCATGAATTTCACTAAGTGCAATGCAAGAAAAGAAAGAAGAGTTCTTTTTAATCCCGAAAAACAAGTGTCACTGAGACAATCAGAAGAAAATAATATTTCCAGAGAAGAAGCTTAATGTGAACTTATTTCAAATGAAAATAAACACACAAGATTTTCCCTAGGAATGAACAATACAACAAACCCCAGATGGGTCCCACCGGGTGTGCCAAAATGTTTCACTAATAAGTTTTACACTTTCTATGATGAAAGAGATAGAAGGTCAAATGGTTAAGGAGGAATCCCTGTGAGACGAAGTTGAAAGGTAGAATGTGCGCATTGTAGAATTTTGATCCAAGTTAATTGTGTGATATTCCCTTTGGCTAGGAGGAATGACCTATATAAGAAACACTACAAGACCACAAAATAGTATTAATAATATAGGTTAGTGGACTTCCTAGCGAGTGCTAGATCTAGGAAGTGAGGTGCTTCCTAAAAGGTTGTCAATCCTACTTTCAAATACAATTTAATGTGAATAAATACTATGAAATAAATAGGAAATCCTATTGTAGTTGTAATGATTTAGGTATCTCGTGCTAATACAATAAATAAATCTAATCTAACAAACTGAAAGTCTACAATCTAATCATGGAAACCAATAGGTTGTTCTAGATTTTGCAGGTCTAACAGAGGTCTGGTAAGGGTCCGAGGCTGATTAGTTGAGGTATGGGTTGGTTTTAGGTGAGTGGGAAGCTTGTTGGTCTGAGAATATGAAATGACATAGAGACCAATATCGGTCTGGTGACCGATGCCGACATGGGGACTAAACTGACAGCGGTCATGGAACCGACGTCAGTAGGGAAAATAAGTAATAAACTATTAAAAATGGGTTTTTAGGCTCTATGTGATTGCACAGAGAGTGAGGGTAGTATGGTTTGGGTCATAAAATGGCTGAGAAGACTCGTGAATACTAAAAAGGAGGTTTATAAGGGTGGAAAGGCTTAGGGTGGTTGAATAGTGGGTTGGTGGGAAGAAGGTGATGTACGAGTAACAAAAGAAATAAAATATTGAACGAAAAAAGAGATCTACAATGGGATAAGCCCGAATGATTAAAATCACAATACTTTTTTGGTGTCTTGTAGACCTTATGAGTTGATATGGTTAGTGATTGATTGGAGGAGAGGTGCTTGAGTCCATTTCCATGGCAATACAACCTGTGTGCTCCCATGAGTATTCCAATGCTCTAGAAGGAGAACCGGATGCTTGTCTTACACTATGGTTGCGTGTGTTCGTTGTCTGGATGTAGGAGGGCTTGAAGATTCACACTTGAATGCAATAATGCTCCAATAACTAAATGACCAACCCATGTAAAGAATTTTGAAAGTGTATATATGGTTACCGATGGCGGTTAGGTAACCGACGTCGTTCGAGAAAAAACCAACGTCGGTTAGGGTGAATTAGTCCCTTTTACCAAAAATAGGAAGATCTTCCCAAATTTGGCGTGTTTTCCAAGTTGAGTCCACTTAGGGAAGTGGAGTTCTCGTTAGATAAGGTAGGAAGGTCATAGAAGAAGTCTAATTAGGTTTGAGAAAAATTCTTAGTTAGTTAGGTCAAGTGGTGACTCGGCACTGAGAGTAATGACTTAGTGTTGAGAATGATGACTTAGTCAATGTGAGTTAAATGCCCCTTCAAATGGGTCCAAGGTGAGGTGTAATGATGAGGTGGAGGTGTGAGGATGAAATTAACTTAATTAAAATAATTAAATCAATTAATAATGTGAAGATGAATATTAATATGGGATGAAGGGGTCGTGATCAGTTAAATGTGTTACGTTAATTAATTGAAGGGGACTAAAGGGCGTGTGACCCAAATTTGGTGTCTACATTTGGTCACCTTATATACACTTTCACAATTATTTATATGGGTTCAGTAACTTAGTTATTGGATCCTGTATTGCATCCAAGAGAAGTTTTTCAAGCTCTTAATGCAATCCAGATGATGAACACACTCAACCACAATACTCATAGATTATCATTTGAAGGTTCTGCAATTTTAATTAGAGCAAGTCATGTGTGTATTCTATGAGTCCTGCACTCTCTAATGTGTGTATTGTCACTTTTCTACTGTGAGTCTTTCACCTTTACTACAATCACATTATAGAGATCAAATAACTCAACTCATACACATCTACAAGACACTCTAACTTATAAGAAATATTAGTGAAATGAAAAAATTCAGGGCTTATCCCATTGCATATCTCTTTCTTCAGATAGTATCAAATATATTCTGTTACCCAGATATCTCCATCTTCCCACCAATCTAGCTATCTAAACCTTCCTAAGACTTTCCGCCTTCCTAAATCTCTCCTTCTATATTCCTGAAGGATTATCTCAGTTATTTTATGCAATGGATGACCACACCATCCTCAGTTTATGTAATCATCAGAGAGGTGGAATGAAAGTGTTACAAATTACATGGTTGCACATTCCCCCTACCCGAATGCAATAGTTATGGCGGATTGCAATTGACATGGTTTGAAACCCTATACCATGTATCAGTAACCTGAACGATGATGAATCTCTGTGTCATTTCAAGCCCTCATGAGACCAGAAAGTGGACCTTCAATCTAAAGCTTGAAACTAAGGTCTAAACATCACATGGAAACAGTACTTAGACCCTTTATCAGACCTCTATCAGACGTTGAGATCCCATGTGTGCAACATGTGAAAGTTCAGATCTAATCGTAACCTTTCCTATCAGATTAGATCCACTAATTGTATTAACAACGAAATACCTACATCGTTCAACTGTAGTAGGATTTGTTGTGAACATAAGTGATTAAGTGATTGATGAAATGGCCAACCCTTAATAGTAATTTGTGCATTGCTCTACTGCTAACCAATCATATATGTTAACCCTTAAAAAGATGCATTTGATTCTAGTCGCAACATTTTTCTACTGTCATCCAGGAATCCATGTTACCCCAATAGAGTATAAACTTTAGGTTAAATACCCTTGAGAGAGAGTTCTTGATATGATTATCTTTGTAATTGTTTTCTATTATGAACTTTGTTGTATGTGTCAACCATTTTACATTGATAAGGTGGGTCGGGAGACATACTCAATCGACCTTATAGTGGAGGGAACTGAAAGTCCTCATTATGGAGGTGATATTCGAGAAATGAGTGTCAAAGGTGTGAAAATCAAGTGACATGGGGCCCTTGGTACGACAAGTTGTTCAAAAGTGAAGAAGTGATTTTGACTGATGACCGTCATTCTTAATTCACTGAAGTAATGAGAGACCAAGTTCAAGAATGGTTTTTTACACTAAAGGGGGTATTCCACTCACACAATACTTGATGACACATGTGTAATCAAGAGTTTCAACAAATGATGTGAAACAAACTTATGATGTATGATGTGAATGAATTTTAAGTGAAGTATGTGGTAACATTATATAATGATGTAAGTTGGAATGAATCCGTATGAATTAGAATGGACTCAAATTATGCAGAGGAGAGATGTAATATGATATGATTCTTACTTTCATTTACATTTTGTAAATTATATGGAATTAATGTTTGTTTGGAGATTGATGTGTGCACCTGTGAAAGGGGCTTCAAATATTTACCTGCGTGAAAATCACATACATAAAAAAAAAGGATTTATTACTATATGAAATAATTTTCATATTTTTTATAATTTCAAATGTCTGCATGTTAAATATTTCAGAAGATAAATTCATACCTATGTTCTTTGGTCCCCTCTAAAAGGATTCAATTTGAAAACCTATAAATTATGGTTAATCTATAACTATATCCTATATAATTTGAAAACTATATTATTATTTTTAAATAAAAATATATATAATATAGAATAAGGTTTTTATAATAATTTATATAAACATCATATTAAAATTTATATAGTTTTGAAAAATATATATATATATATTAAAAGTATGTAACCATATTAAAACTACATGGGATTGAGGGAAGAGTCAACAGACCATATTTTAAGCCTAAGTTTAAATCATAGATTTAACTTATAAATCTAGGCATATATAGTTTTTTTTTTTAAAAACCTAAGTTTAAATCATATTTTATATATATTGTTAGTTTAAACTCTTTAAAATATAAATTTTATTACATTTGGTTTATATATGTTTTAAAAAAAAAACTGAAGTGCTTATTTTTTTGGAAAGGGGGTCTGTATTTATTGCTTGGCCATGAAGGGATTATTTTTTAAATCTTAATACTTATTAAATAAAACCTAACATGTGTTCCTAACCATTTATATTATCTATGTAAGGGGGCAGCCCCATTCATTTATATCTTATAGTTTATAAAAACTATATAAATAAACCTATTTAAAGGTTTTATTTTATATAAGAGTGGGAGTGGAGAATAAAATGAGATAATATCTCAAGTATAAATGTGGAACTCTCAAGTATAAATGGATAATTAAAAAAAAGGGCTAGTTTATTGGTAGCCCATGTGAAGTGTGGTAAATATTTATTAAAATATTGGTAGTTATAGCCACATAAAAGTTTTAAAGTTTTTAGCCTATAAGAATTCTATAAAATATTTTACAATATTTCCATAGTTTTTAAATGTGTGTAGGGTAAAATTAAGAGTAAATAAAGGGAGGAGACAAGGTTCATGAAAATAGGGATTTGAATTTATTTCATTGGTCGGGTGAAATTACTTGTCTCCTCTGTAAAATTTACAGGTTAATCTATACTCTCATAAATCTACTTGCACTTGGTCAATCTCTTTTAACCTAGTCTATGTCCTTTAAACCCCTTTAATAAGGGTTATGTGTTTTTTTTATAAAAATATATAGTATAGTTTATAATTTTTATGAACTATATGTTGTTTTTTATTTACATTCTATAAACTATATACCTTTTTAAAAAAAAAAGTGCATATATTTTTACATTATAAATTGTAATAGGTTATTATAATGTGTTAAAATATAACCTCTCTAATATTATACAGAAGAAGAAATTCTAAAATTTCAAATTCTGGAAATACACAACAAGTTTTGGCTTCATTAAATTTGATGGTCAAATGATCGTCATGGTAGACCAAACATAAGACAATATGATGGTTATTTAGACGTCAAATTTAAGCTTGTAGGTTCTAGGAAACTTTCATTGTGTTAAAATTGACAGGTCAATTGACCATCATGAGAAACTAAAAAATAAGTCTATTATGACGATCATTTAGACGTCAAATTTAAGCTGGTTAGATTTTTGTCTATATTATTTTTTTCAGAAATTTGAAGTAGTTATGCATTCTTAGGGGTCTCTTTTTCACTTCTCTATGGTCAGAAAATATTTTTTATATAGATTTGAGGTATAATGTAGAGCCGTTTATATTGTGGGTTATTATTTTGATCATGGGAGGTTAATTAGTACGCATTGTAATGACATAATTAGTTATGATCAAATAGTTTCTTTAGATCTATAAAATTTAGATATGATTCTATTAAAAGTGTTGTTTTTATTATCGATAAATATGTATCTAACTATATGGTACATTATATATTATAATGAGGTGTGTTTTACAAGTTTAGGAAAACAATGGCATCCAACTATTTCTGTCTTGACAAAACCTAAATCTTGAATAAAACCAACTACAACATTTGGGTCAAAACAAAATTTATGGCAAAAAAACTCTGGATGATTGTTTTTGGATATGAGGTTAGCTCCCACCGGTTGTTAAGCAACTGTACAGATAACATGAATACATTCTTGCAACGAATGTAGGAGGCTCTTTCTATGATTCTACGCAATGTGAATAATGAGTACCTTCTACATATTGGTAATATTGAACATCCGAAAGAGGTATGGACACAACTAGAATCCATGCATGAAGGATACTTGGTATATCAAGGATAGTAATGAGAGTAAAATAGCTGAAGGAATTCAAATAAATGTTCTGTATATTTTTTATGATTTCTCTTCTGCATCTTGTTTTATATCTCAAAGTTTAAATAGTTCAAAACTATGACATGAAAGGTTATGACATGTTAATTACCGAAGCTTATATGAAATGTCTAGATATAATCTAGTGAAAAGTTTACATGTGTTATTTTTTTCTCGTGAAGTTACTTCATTAAATGCTTCTAAATGATGGTTTTAGATTTTGATTTAGTAAATGCTCATGATGATGTTTTGATGTTATAGACGTTTCTAAAAATTTTATCTTCTTTAATAAGAAATTAAATTAGGCCCAATCTATGTTAAAAAGTTTAAATCCTATTAACCTTAGGAAAATGACCAAAAGTCATCATATGTACTATGCATTAATTACCTTGTATGAACCTGAACCATAAAGTATTACAGGGTCTAGGTGGATATACAAAGTAAAATATAATGTTGATGGTATTGATTATGTCGAGACATTTCCTGTAGCTAAAATGAGTATTATTAGAGCCTTATTTGTAATTATCGCTCAATTTAGATAGAAAATCTACCAAATGGATAAGAAAAATATTTTTTTGAATTACGATTTAAAAGAAAACTTTACATGTTTCAACCTAAAGGATTTGAAGAAACTGATAAAGAAAACTACGATTGTAAGTTGAGAAATCCTTGTATGGTTTAAAACAAGCTCTTAGAGCTTGGTATGTGAAAATTACTTCCTTATTTAAACTATTATGTTTTGTTAATTGTTCTTCTAACAATAATATATTCAAGCAATAAGACTCGCATATTATCATTATATGTATATATGTTGATGATTTGCTTATGTTTGGTGACAATTATGATTTAATTTATAGGATTAAAGAGAAATTGAAACAGTACTTTGAAATGAATGAATTAGGTCTCTCACATCATTTTATTTGTATGATTGTATTTTCATTCTATTGTTATTTTTCAAAACACAATATGCAACCATTGTATTGAAAAAGTTTCTTATGATTGATTGTAAACCATTTTTTACTTCAATGGAAGTTGGAATAAATATTGATCCTAAATCTACATATGAAAAATGTCGATCCTATTTTATATACGTTTTTAGTTGATAGTTTGATTTATATAACTATAACTAGATCATATATTTCCTATACAGTAAGAATTACTTCAAGGTTTATGTAGGAACCTTTTTTAGAGATCATTGGAATCTTGCAAAAAGAATTTTTTAGATATTTGAAAGGAATAATCAATTATGAGTTACATTATAATAAGAATGAAAATGCTATCTTATATGGATTTTGCGATTCTAATCATATTAATGTTGTGTTGTAAAATATACTGGATATGTGTTCAAGTTTTTTGGTGTAGGAACCATTACTTAGAACAACAAATACAATCAATAGTCTATATTTCTTCTACTGAGGTAGAGAAGTACAATGGAAAAAGTAAAGAAGTCATGTGGCTGCAACGGCTGTTAGTAGAGATACACATGTAAGTTAAAGGAAGTATTTCTCTTCTATGTGGTGGTCAGAGTTGTATTACTCTTAATTAAGAATCCAAATCAACATCAGAGGATGAAAAACATTGAGATACATATATGCTTCACCTGTGAGAAGGTGCAAAGTGATGAAATAAATATCAAGTTCATGTTGACTGAAGAGTAGGTTGCTGACATCTTCACAAAGTCCCTAAGTGCTGCAAAGTTTTGTCACTTTCGTGAAAAGCTTGGATTGTCGGAGTTGCCATTGAGGGGGAGTGTGCATGACAATGTCACCTCCTAATGGAACTTGGTTTTTATAAAAAGACCTTCGGGCATATGTAAAAGGCCTTCGGGCAAGTGTAAAAAAAGATCTTCGAGTAAGTGTAAAAAAGACCTTCGAGCAAGTGTAAAAAGACCTTCAAACATGTATACCTCTTCGGCTTCTTTTTTAGAAAGAAGTGTAGAAAGATCTTAAAGGAGGTCTTCAGTAAACTCTTTAGTGCTATTGAGTTTATTGGTAAATATCCAGTATAAGGATATTGTTAAGAAAGTCTTTGGTTGTAAAAGGCTCTTATATGCTTGGGTTCAGTAACCTTTTATGAGAATATGTGAGAACATATAAAACTCACAAATCATACTTAGCCACTGACCATGGGATGATCTTTGGGATTCCAAATCCTTTTGTACCAAAAGGTAATTTGAGTATGATGAAGGTGTTATAATTCCTTCAACCGATATGCTAACCTAAAACCTTTATGGTTTAAGGATTGTAAATCTTATAGTGTACCACAGGGAGGTAATCTATTGACATATATTATGTTATCCCACTTAACATTAAGGGGGAGTGTTGGAACATAATAATTAAGTGGTTTGGCCAACCCTTAATATATATGGATCCATCACTAATATATAGGTTAATATTTAATACTATGAAATATTTATATTTATATTATTAAATATGCTAACATAGGTATACACTTTAGGTTAAATAATTAATATCATGAAATAATTATATTTCTAATATTAAATATTATAAACTTAGGTGTATGTGTCAACCATTTTAGGTTGAAAAGGTGGGTCAGGAGACATACCCAATCACCTTATATAAAAAGGACTTTAGGTCCTCATTTGATATATTCGAAAAATATATCAAAGGTGTGCAAATCAAGTGATTTGGTTTTACCCTTGGTAAATAGGGTTTCAAAAGAGGAGGTGATTTTACTGGATGTAAAATTAGTTCTCTGAACTAAAAGGTTATTTTTAAAGTAGTTTTTACCCTATTGGGGTTTTCCACTGTAAATATTGTGTCCCATGTGTTATTTATTTCCTGTAAGTATTTATTTATTTACTTATGTTATGATGTAATCTTTATTTAAATATTTATTGTAACATTATATAATATGTAAGTTGATTAAATCCGTATTTATTAGAATCCTCAAATTCTAACAGGATTTCTTTATTTCATGGTATTTGTTGCATTAAATTGTATTCAAAAGTGGATTGACAACGTTCTAGGAAACACCTCACTTTCCAGATCTAGCACTCGCTAGGCAGTCCATTAACTTATATTATTAATACTATTTGGTGGCCTTGTTGTGTTTCTTATACAGGTTGTTCCTCCTAACCAAAGGGAAGCTCAAACAATCAGCTTGGATCAAAAATCTACAATGCGTGAATTATACCTTCCACCTTTGCCTCACAGGTATTCCTCCTTAACCATTTTACCTTCTATATATTTCATCCTAGAAAGCGTAAAACTTATTGGTGAAACATTTTGGCACTCACGAGGAAGTGCAAGAGAATGTATTGAAGTCACCAAGAAGTGACAACGGATTGGAAGAAGCGTCGGAAGAAGCATCATGAGAGAATAGCTTGATGGATGCAGGAGTCAAGACTAGTTGTCCAAAGGGTGATTGTATCACTCACATCCTCTTAATGAGGACCTCAAGTTCAAAATACCCTAGATGTTTGATATAGGGGCATCCCAGACAAACATGCACAAACAAAGGAAGCGCACAAAAATTAGAAGACGTGCAACAAGAGAAAAGGAGAGCCCAGGAAATATGTACGACAGAAGTCTATGAGAAAATGGTAAGAGGAAAGAGGAGGAAATTTGTGGAGAGGTGGTGGAGATCGAAGAGGTGTCTTGTAGCCACAAAAGAAATGTGGAAGCGCAGAGGAAGAGATGTGTGGCATGATGAAGAGTTGTTAAGCACAAAAACTTGTAGAACGCCGATAGTGGGGCAACTAGTCCAGAGAAAGAAAGAAGATATGTGTGGCATAAGGAAAAGTTGTTAAGAGGGAGACAGAGAGTCTCAGAGACAAGCGACGAGAAGAAAATAAGAAGACTGGTAGAATGCCAACTATGCGGAAACTAGTTGAAAGGAAGAAAAGGCCATGAGAAGTGGGCCAAAGATAAGGACTGAAGGAGTGGATTGAAGCCACAAGCATAGAGGCGTCCGTTGAAGAATTACAGATAGGGTGAGAACGTTGCATGAAAATGGGTGTGTATGACAGAAAGAAGGCTAAAAGAAACTGGCTAGGAGGAGACAAAGACGCACAGAAAGAAAGGGCGCAATCAGCAAAGAACAGGGGAAGCATGATTGGAAGAATAAAGAAAGTGCGTGGAAGTTTTGGAGAAGAAGGGTGGAGTCGTAAAGCAAAAAGGGGCGAAGCCCAAGGAGACAAGACAAGGAAAATGCTCGCAAGAAGTACAAAGGATGAGCATACAGGGTGGTGTGGTTAATGGTGACTGAATGATGAGAAGGTTGATCGAACAAACTTAACTACCCGATGGCATGGTGCAAGGAGATTGGTTGGAATGAGATTATGCAGATAAGGGTAGTAAATAGGTCAGATTTGAATTTGAAGTCCAAGCAAGAAGAGTGGAGAAGACAACTCAGAGGAAAGAGAAGTAGGGAAGATAGGAGTGCGCAGTTATAAATAGTAAAGGAGCTGCTAAGGTTGAGGTTGTTGAGGTAGTTAAGGTTGTTGAGGGATGTTGAGAAGGTGGTCGTTAAATGGCCATGAAAGGGTCGAGTTGGTCAACCAAGGGCTGAGAGGTGTTGTCCGGCCAGAGGTACCAAGTAGAGAGGTTGGGATTGGCTATTGAGCCGAAAGAGAGAGAGAGAGAGATGCAAGATGAGTTTGACTTAATCTTTGAGGTGTCGGTAGTTGTAATATCCCCATCAATGGAAACTTGTATATGTCATATGGCTTTTCTAGACTAATGAAACATAAACAGTTTCAACCCATTGTGTTGGACTCTGGAAACAACAGGCTCGGGGAGTACCTGGTAGAGCCCATGCATTGTCATATCCCCTCTTCATAAACAATGGAGCCCAAATGTAACTTCTAATAGACGACTCAAATTGAATATTCAATAATAAATAATTGTGGTTGAACCCTTGCACAATGGGGTTAATTAGAGGATATTTCCAATCAAAATTGTTGGGAAGTAAAATTTTCATCTTTTTGTTGGTTTGTAGTGAGCTTGACAAGAAAGGAGACTCGTCTACAAGAACAAAGAAACAAAGATGATGTACTTTGAAGATATGGAAGACTTTGGCTTTTATTTTGTTAAATCTTAGTTTGCTTTGAATGCCCTTGAATCTCAGTTTGTAATAAACAATGTATAAACACTTGTTGGACTCTTCATTGAGCAACTCACATAATGATTGTATACATATGAGTGAAATAATGGAAAGTATGATTCGTGAAAGAATGTTATGTAAATATAAGTTGTGTAATTTCATTATTGTTGATCTATAATTGAAAGATAAGTAGCAGAATCAATTGTTTATGTAATTAATTTAGCTTGTTTCTTATAAATTTGGCATAATTGCTTAGTGTCTAAATGTCTAAGAAACTTATCAAAAAATGTAGACCCTAAAATAGCCCTTAAACACTTTAAATTTTTAAATTTGATGATTACACAACATTCCTTATGATTTTCTAAGTAATTTTCATTTTTGGATCATCTCGATCTGATGTACCAATAAAAAGTCATAGGCATTTTAAGTTGAAAACCCAAATCTAGGTGCTTACTAGAGTTGCAAAGACCCAGCACACCCAAGAAAACTTGGTAGACATTGCATGTGGGGCTCCATGAGCAAGTTAGGTGAGTTGGGTGTCTGGGCGAGTTGAGTTGTGTTGCTCTAGATGAGTCGAGTTGAGTTGTTGTAGGTGAGTTGAGTTGAGCCATTGTCAACAAGCTCGACGAGCTCAACTCTTTTAGTAGGATGGAAATGGCGAGCTAGGATCAAGTTGGCCTGAGCTAGGGTTCTATGTCGAGCCAAAGAGCTTGATGCGAGACAAGGGATGAGTGAAAAAATTGGTGGCATCGGGAGTTTAACGAGCTCATCAAGCTTAGCTAAGAGCTTGACAAGCTCATGTTGCACCAAGCAAGGAAGAGATTGACCAATGCAACTTGTCAAGTTGGAAGAGCTTGAATTGTCAACAACAATGTTTCTTCACAAAGAAAATCTTGTGCTCACCAAGGTGGACCACAAAGTAAAGCCAAGGGAGCTAGGCGAACTCAAGGGGCTCATTAGGCCCTAGCGAGGTGACCCAATTCAAGGGGTTTTTAGATAGATCTCAGAGAGCCTCTTGTCTTAGAATGGTGATGTGACCTAGAGGTGTGGGGAAGATCCTTGCGGAATCTATAAGTCTAGTTGAGTGAGTCTAAGTTCTAAGGCAACTTGATACTTATGTGACCCCCCATTGGGTCCTTGGAGAACCTGTGCAAGGACTACACGGTCTAGGAAGCAACGAGGGGTCACCACCGTATGTATCCTTGTGTAAATTATTTTGTAAACCAAAATGATTAAATTCTCATACAATGCAAATTATATCTTGTGTGTTGCTCTTGAACCTACACTTGTGTTAGACCGTAAACCCTTTTCATCAAAAAAAAATGTTTTATGTTTGTTGATGCAAGTTTAGGCATTACACTTTAAGTCCTAAATTGATGTTTAATGAAATGAAATATGCAAATTAATTATTAAAACAAGACACAAAAGGGAAATAATACAAGAATTTACCTTGGAAAATGCAATGCGGGAAAACTCTAGAAGAATGGGGTTGTCCCCTCTCATCTTCACTATCATCATTCAAAATGTCCAAGCCAATTTGCTTCAATGGAGCCTTTAAGAACACTTTGGAACTTTTGCATTACTACTAAAATGTTGTGCAAGCTTGTCTTGCTCCTAAAACACTCTTAAACAACTTTTAGTCTTCTCAGTTGTATACACATCCTATAACTCCATAATTTAGGGATATATGACCTCAAGGGATATATTTATACAAGCACGGATGCAACTAAATCAAACAGAAAATTCAAAGTGTCAAAACCCCCAAACAAGTGGAAGAGGAAATGCTTAGCCTTCCATTTGGTAGGCTTGACTTTTCATTTTTTCATATTTGAGACAAATTAGATATGTGTAAATTAGTACTCATTACACGAGTTTCCACAAATCAAATTTGGGGTATCATATATGTTGTCAAATTCAACATGTATTTGCCTATAATATTTGGCATGTGTTGAATGCAATGTCAAATAACACCTATTGAATTTGTACAATAAGCCCTTTTTTTCCAAATGTAACCTACTCCAATCTGTCTAAATCATCCTTGAACCTTGCTACATGTTTTATGCCTCTGTTCAACTTCTGCCTTTTTTTATCGTCTAATTCTACTTCAAGGAATGAGTGTCTACATTGCTAATACCTCATTAGTCATACAAACAATGAGATCAATCTAATTGCATCAATCAAACTAAAATGCATTTGCATTCTACATGATCAAATTCAATGCATTCATAATTTCATTTACTATTATACACTTCATAACTTCTCTAAATGGCATTAACACCATGGTTAAGGCAACTTTTTATGCAATGTTTATAAGCCAATTAGTTTAAAAAGATTATACTTGTGACTCATTAAAAACAATTATGGATTTGAGTCATCGATTTATTTTACTTGAAAGGGGATATTACATCTTATCTCTAGGAATTATAAGCTTTCCATTTCAGTCCTTACCTACCACCAAGACAATAGCCTTGGGTCTTTAAACAATCCATGTATCCCAAAATGTATTTTGAAGAATTACAGTAACCTATTGTAGTCCTCACACGAATGTTTTGGGGTTCAAGTCCTTACAACCTTTGTTATTGAATGCTCAAAGGCTCAAGAGTTCATAAACAAACAAGGATGTGGAAGTGTACAAAATCAAAATAAGTGAACAATAACAAATGCCAAGTGGCATCTAGTACACAATTCATCACCAAATGAATGGTTTGATTACACTAATATATCTTACTAGATGTTAGGGGGCCAAATAATGACTTATACATGACACGCCAATAGTTCTCAAACAAATATGCAATATGTGTAATGAATAATATAATAGCTTATTACCACCATGTGTGTGCATGTGTGTGCACATGTGCACGTGTGTGTAGCACAAAAGGCAAAAGCATGTTTAAATGTGTATAAATGATCTAATAATTCTTACAAAGCTTCAAGTCTGAATCTCATGGTTTTTATAAGACAATTGAAAATTATGTATTTTTAAACAATTAGGTTTGAGATCATTTTTCTTAAATGGTGTCCAAAAAAAGTGATCCAACTAATTTCAACTATATATTTTGTGGGAGATGTTAGGTCATCATTTTTTAAAGTTAGAAGCCTATTGTTTCTCTTTCGACCAATTTCCTTATTAATAGCTAAGTTCTTTGGCATCCAACACAATATTTTAGACCATGCTAGCAACTAGTTGCAATCCCTCAAAATTTGGGCAACAATGTTTAGTCAAGTTATTCATCCCTCGCTAAATAAGGTTTTTTCTTTAACAAATAGAACTCTTCCTTTTTATTTTTCTTACCATACTTTTAACTTTCGGAATCCTTTACATTAGAAGGCAGCTACAAAAAGAAACAAAACACAGGCATTACTGAAATTTTCATGCTTATGACCCGCAAACACCTACGTTAAAACGTCATATGGCTCAAAAAATTGTTGCACAAGTTAGGATGTCACATTCACATGTACATTTTTACCTCTATTCAAACCACCAAAACAATTTATCATAACATCGTCAACCACGAAAATTATTACTGCTCATATCATCTATTATTTCCCCTTTCATCCAATACATACATTTTTATTTGAAGCTTACGCCAAAGAAAACTTCTAGTCATTTTTGAATAATTTCCTGAATTCATTTCTACTTTATCTAACAATTTTAGATTGAAAAAAATCACATTTTGTCCCTTAAATAAAGCACGATCCAAGAATCGTGAGTCCCAACTAAGTTTAGTTGTGCAAGACCCCTTGTTTCTTGATGGCTTAAAAGTCCCCTACAACAACTATTATCACCTTCAATTTACTTATAGAATATTTCACCTTGCTATTTGTAAAATACCGTGTGCAAAAAAATACCTCATGTTCGTTTTGTTCCAGCTTTGCAAATCATTATTGATCTTTCGCTCCTTAATATTTCAGTCTTTACCTTCTAAATTGTATAATATCCTTACCTACTATTTAACACTTTCACATAATACAGTAGATTAAATTGGAGTCGCAGATTAGGGAATCTGACTTCTAGGTTATGGCAAGATGTTGAAAATGATCATTAAATGGCCCCCACCTCTAATCGGTTTGATGATGGTCTTATTGCTATACCATAAGAATCTTGTAAAGGAACTCATTAAGGCAATGCATTTTAGATGTCTAGACTATAAATAAATAATAACATTGTAAGGTTATTTATATTATAGTTTTCTATACACCCTTTGCATGTTGCATTAGTAGTATGGGCATTAACAAAAACTGTGTAACACGTAAACAAATCAGTAGTGATGAAAAAAGATTATTGTGAACATCATCAAATTTTAGACTGCCAATATGAAGTGCATCGTTAGCAACTAAACATGAAACAAATAATCAAATGTAATACAGCCCAAGTTTCAAATATACAGATTGCCCAAACTAGTTTGAGTGATTTTGTGACTTGTAAGTAGTTTAATCAAGCTCAATGGGCATCTTTTTACCGTTTTTCATGACAACTAGTTCGTATTTTGAGATGTAATTGTTTATTCAATATTCAAAATACAAAACAAAAGAATATGCCCTTAACAATGTCATGTCCACAAGATTCTTCTAGCAAGTCTGCTACTTAGATTAGGCTGATTGGAATTCAAAGTTGAGCCACATGTTATTAACTCTCCTACTCGATTAGGCTGATTGGAATTCACAGTTGAGCCACATGTTATTAACTCTCCTAATCGGATTAGGCTGATTGGAATTCAAAGTCAAGCCACATATTATTATGTTGACTTTTTAAGAGCGATTTTGCAACTTCTAAGCAGTTTTATCAAGTTCAATGAATGTCTTTGCAGCATCTTTCACGACATTTAGTCCATACTTTGAGATGCAACTGATTATTCAAATATACAAAATATAATTTGCAAAATAGTCCCAAATGTCCTTACCCATGTCACGGCCACAAGTTTATCCAACTTAGATTAGGCTGAATGGAATTCACTGTTAAACCACGTGTTATTATGCCATATTCTATATTTGAAACAGTCTACTTGATTCAATTAAAGATAGTATAAATATCGATTTATGTTATAAATATCAATCTTTCTGATCTTTCTTAAATTGATTTCTATCTTTTCCCTCTAACTCAAAATTTCCATAGCATGACCTATCCTTGTCTTATGCCAGCCTTTTTGGATACAAGTCCATGCTGTCAGCTATATTACTGCTTGACATGTTTCATGTATCCATCAATTTCCCATCCCTCAGTTTTAAGTCATAGTTTGGCATTCAAGTATATCTAGCCTCCTAGTAATAGGCCTTAAAGTTCTTTTTGTTCATTAAGCCTGACACAAGCCCAAGTTGCAACCTATGTTACAAGAAACGAGAATGTGGCGAGAAACGGACATGGGGAAGTTGCATATAAGAAACAGATCTTCAGCATACATAATATATATGTACATTAATTTAAATTCATTTAGATATTCTCAACTATTTCTGCAGTTCCTTCGTGGTTGTGCAGTTTCTTCACAAAATTAAGTAAAACTTAAAAAAAAATTCAACAGTTAATCTTCAAATAAAATATTTAATAGAATTAGGTTTGTTAATGCTGGTTTGCTCTGGATATTATTTTTAATTTATTTATCACTTTTATTGTGTTCGGTTTCTTAAATAGCTTGACTTTTTTTCCAATTACAAACATGCTTTCTATCTTAATCCAAATTCAATGTCGTGGGCCCTGCTCTGTTTGGGCATGATTTTGGAGTCATTCCTGCCAACAAAAAGATTGTGCAACAGCTTGAAAACAAGATGTAAACAGCATGAAAACAAGATGTAAACAGCAGAATCTGTTGTAGCATACCCATGAAAAAATGGGCATTTGCATCTCATGCATTAAAACGCACAACAGGGGCCATCTGTGGCATTTCTGGCAACATATGGTGCAACAGATTGCACCCCTGCCCCATGTTCACAGCTAACACTAAGTAGAGTTCTCACCTTATTCAAGGGAATGTTGTGCGCGAGATTTATGTCCAGCATGGGACCTATAATCTGTTCCCTCCATGTTGACTGTTACCGGTTGCCACATTTTCATGGGTCCATCCATTTGATCAAGAGCGGGATAGCCATAAACCTTAAATGTCTTTTCGATTGCACAACTTGCATTGCCTCATAATGATTTCATTTGACTGTTTGGTCATTGTTAGGATATTCATTATAACTTAAATGCCTCGTATTAATTTCATTTGAGTAGCATTTATGCAGTTTATATTTATTGTTTACTTTAAAAGCCTTGCATTCCATTGGGCTGAGATTACTTCATAGTTTTATTTGTCAGAAAATACATATGCTAGTCTTTGCTGCTTTCTTAATTTGTTTCCCTCGCAAAATACCTGTCTTTCAGTCCTTGCTCCCAGTGATTTTCGATCCAATGTATTTAATGAGATCTGAAAGTATTCTGCCTCATATGTCATCCATTTTCATTACAATTTTGTGCATATGCTCATTTAAGGAGCACTTACGCACTTTATATTTATTATTTACTTTAGAAGCCTTGCATTCCAATGGCTGAGAGCACATCATAGTTTTATTTGTCAGAAAACAGTAAACACATATGCTAGTCTTTGTTGCTTGCTTAATTTGTTTCCCTTGCAATATACCTGTCTGTCAGTCCTTGTTCCCATTCATATTCATTCCCAAGGTATTTAATAAGATCTGAAAGTGTTCTGCCTCATCTGCTTTCCATTTTCATTACAATTTCGTGTATATGCTCATGAATTTACAACATATCAATCAAAAACAAAAACCTCGCCAGTTGTTATAAACCACAAGCACGTGTTGCCTTTCTTCAATATAGTTGTTCAGCTACAGTTTTCTGCAGAGTAGTGGACATTATATTAATAATGCATTCCTCCCTCGAACTATAAATCAAAACAAATATTGATAATACTGCTACAATCACTGAACTAGAAATGATGTGTGAACATTAAAACTATGTTGACAAATATCAAACAAGTTATAGCTGATGTGTAAAGTGCGGACACTTAACTACTGAATACCTGAATGTGGAAGGACTTATTTCATTGCAGGAGAGAAAAATTTTCCAAACAAATGAATGCTGCTTGGAATTTGATAAATTAGCCTTAAGCGGGTAATGAACAAACCATCCCATAACTAAAATAATGTCATTCCAAGAAACTGAACTCAATAAATGACACCCACTGTGAAAAACTTCCAGCGTATATATATGTGCACACATATACATATGTTATATATATTATTTAAGTTATATATACATACACATGTATGTATATATGTATATGTAGATATTTATATTTAGGTATATAGCATGTATATATAAGCAGACATGATGTCATTCAATCAAAAGATTGTTGGTACACGATCCATATGATACCCCTGGACATCAAAATGACTGTATTCTAATCAATAATGGGAACACATGTTTAGCCAATTAATCCAAGATTCCAAAGTAGCTTATCACTAACACACATAAGCTAATATTTGTGATGAACTGAATTGAAAGAATGATATCCTTGCTGATAGAATTTGGGCATTTTTTCATGAATAGAAAAGATGCTCTTTGGATGCAATTGTCAACATACAATATTGTAGAGGCATTTAAGATGTTCTTTGGATGTGCTGCTTCACTAACACACACAAGCTAATATTGGCAATGAACTTAAGTTTTAACTGAAAAGAATAATATCCTATTGACAAAATTTAGGCATGCATTCATGAACAAATGACAAACCCGCAATGGTCCATCATACAAGCTCCAAATGGGATTTATGGTGCTCTTTGGATGTCCTGGTCCATAAGATAAGTTCATAAGAGCATTATATCACACAAAAGCCCCCAAACATCTCTATTGAAACAATCCTAGATTGCAACGCTTTTTAGATGTCTAAACACTATAATGAACCTTTTTTATAGGGTTACAGCTTATTTAACAGATTATTTTCATGTCCCTCTCTCCCTCCCCTCATGCTCATGTGTGTCTGTGTTATAGAAGACACGATGTCATTCAACTGAATGATTGATAGTCCATAAACTCGTGATGCCATTGGAACTCATAATGACCCAAGATTCAAAATGATGATTGAAAAAACACATTCAGCAATTCTTTCTTTAACTGCTTATTCCTCACACGAACTAATATTCGGAATGGATTGAACTCAATGAACATTCTTTTGACAGTATTTAGTCACATATTCATGAGTAGACAACAAGCTTTAGAATGGCTCATAAAGGAATTTAATCTCATGGCCTGTGCAAACGCATCAATATTGAAATTTTTCATTGACAAATCTATACAAAGCGACTTATGCCAAAACACTACAAGAACAATTTGGCCAGTCCACCTGGCCAAATGTAGATGTTGTAGTGTTTCTTTCTCATATAATACAAGATATATATGAAAATTAATAACCATGATTAACAACCCAAATATAATTTATTAATTAAATTATATAAAATAAAGGAAGTAGTTTATCACTTCAAAAATTGGAAGTATTCTTATAAAATAAAGTCAAACATACCTCCTGAGAGATGTTATGCGCTCAACTTTTCTTCGTAGAATTTCATATACATTTTGCCTGAAAGACTCGGATGCCTTTCTCGAGGTTGAAGTTTCTCTTGTATTTGTTTCCTTCCAAAGCTTTCCAGTTCAAATCCTTCATTCCAATGCTCTTGTTGGTATCATTGCTCAAGAAGTACATCAAGCCTGAAACTCTCACATAATGGCAATCAGCGTATAAGTGTCTCCATTGATATAAAGAAAAGAAATCAGATACATTATTTACCTATTTGAAACAAATTTAGTAAAGTAATTGACTTTTGTAGTCAATTTCTGTAGAGAAAAGAAACGTAAGCTGTAGCGCCCACCCATGTGGGATCCAAACACAAGACCAAATATATCAGGGATTTTTTTTTTTACTTTCATTTACTGAAACAACTAAGTGACATCACATGGGATCACAAGAGGTTGCTCCACATCACAAAAGACGACCACACCCACACGAAGAACAAGCAAACTAAATGATGGCACCCAATGCACAACAAGCCACACTAGCATAGCAACAAGCACAAAACCACTACCCAACCATAACACGACTATCACGAGTATGCACCTCCCACATTATCACATCCTCATAGCTACAACTTAATTATACACATATTTGAATTAGTTACCATCATGTAATGGTTGTGTTTTTGACAAAAAATTAATTAGTTGCTGAAATAGTTGTACTTTTGTAGCTTTGCTTATTGTTTCTAGGCTACATCTCTTTTACTTTATTTAACATTTAACTTGAGTTTGTTCCAACTAAGTTAGTTTATTTATCTAATCACAAAATAGATTATATAACTCGATGGTTACTTTGAAGTAACTTGACATTTACACAACAAGGATTTATTAAACTGCAATTAACTTCCATGGCACTTATAGATCATAGCCCAATACCCCAAGGGTGTTGTAATGCCCACACTAGCAACACAACACGAATAATTTAATCCACTTTTCCCTTTTGATTATTTGCTCATTTAACATTCTTGTTTAAATCTTGATTATGATCATGAAACATGGCTTATTCATTGAATATAACAAGTTTTCCCATTATTAAAATGTTGGTCCCCTAAGGTGCATTCCATTAGGCCCATTTGCTTTAAGCTCGTGATAAGCATGCAAGCCGACTTGGCATATTTCAAAGTGTGAGAGATATCAATCCCGATCATTCAAAAATACATTACATCTACTCTTGTTCTTTTTGCATTTTCATTCCTTTTGTCTCAAGTTGGCGTCGTTTTAGAAGAACTACGAATCCTAAAGCACTGCCTCTACACTTAGAGAAACAAGATTACATGGGTGTTAACCCATACAAGGCACATCATTTAATTACATAATTAACTCAAGCATTTAGAATATATTTCACACGTGAGACATTCAATAATATAAAAGGAGTTCAAATGCCTTCTACGACCCTATCTCAATTGTTGGATAAGCGTACACTAAGGGTAATTTACCAATGATCCTCATAGGAGTTACAATACTTAAAGACATCGTTGACACTCAAGGGGTCTACCCCCTACTACGAGGCAAAACTTAGAGAAATCAATTATCCTTTTGTAGCAACATTCGCACAACCTAGGATACTTCAATAATACTTACCAAGGGTGCATTTCTATAGTGAAGAGCTTAAGTTATTCAAACTCAATAGTTTCATGTGCAAGCGATTGGGTCATAAATTTTACTCGTGTCGTTTAAATTTCTTAATGGGATCATTTTTGTGTGCAATCACCCCAATTATATTCACAAAACTTAGGCTACCCACAAGAGTAGAAGGACCAATACACGCAAAAGAGAAATAACTTGTTCATGAAGAGGCTAGAGCTACAATAGTCCTAGGAATTGTAACACCCTGAACTGTTGTTACTTTCTCCTAAGCATACAAGTGTTGATATGTGATTTCTTGTAAAAGGATGTGTTCCTCGATTCAGAAATCATGCTTGATATGTACTGAATTTCTTGCAGATTGCAGATCTTGACTGAGTCAGAATATGATTAGACTCTTTTATTTATTTCATCTTGTGTCTGAATATTAATCTGATCACGGAATGAATTATAGAGATATTCATCTATAATATCTAGTCTTAGATCAGTGGGATTGATCCAAGTAATGCTTTAAATTTGTTTGTGATAAATTAGATCATAGACCTTGAACAGGTTGCAAGGTATGAAAGCATTGATTAAGCTGGTCAGGAGTATGACTCGGGCTGATCTTGGGAAATGAAATGGTTCCCGATATCAAAGTATATCTGGAAGGTCTCGATTGTAGACCAGGTAATAATTCGTTTACATACAATTCTGCAATAAGAACAGGAGCTAACTCTGTTCTAGAAGGTATGATACAGGTCTTTCCGAGTTTGCAGGACAAGGACCAAACTGGAATTATTAAGGGTTAGTAACCTAAAACTAAAACCTAACCTAGGGGTTAGATTATTGTTAGTCTAACCTAGACCTAGGCTATGTGTTAATATCCTAAGTTAGTATCTATGTGTAAATTTGTTAGTGTGGGTATTACCCTAAACTCTAACCTAAGATACTAACCTAACTAATGAGGAGATTATGAAGGGGCCTATGGAGGGTGGCGAACCATGGGCGGTGTTTTCTATGGCAATAAATGTAAGGGATAAGGATGAAGGACAGGTCATGGCGGAGGCTTAGGCGACGGCTAACCGGTGAGGACGTGGCAGGTCGCTAAGTTTGGAAATGAACATGAGTTTTAGATGGACTGTCACCAAATCTGGCGGTCGGTGGAAGTTGAGTTTAAGCGGGAAAATTGGTTTAATGGCATTTAATTTTCTCGGAAAGCGAGCTCGGAACTCGCGAGAAGGCATGCAAACGGGAAGTTTGTGGGTTTGTTTGGCTTATCGCGATTTTCGGTTTTTGCTCTGCTTGTTTACTAGTTCTTCGCACCAGTTCTCTTTGAGTTGCATGGCAAGAATGAATTTCTCTGGCTCTTTTCTCTGTCATGGAGGATATATATGTGATGGAGACAGCGAAATTTTGTTGGTCGCTTTATCTTGGAAAAAGAAAAGGAAGTTTGAGCTCCTCCAGTGGTCTGCTTCGGAAATTTGATCAAAAAAAAAAATACAGGCATGCTAGGCCCTAACCTTTAAATATCTTGTTGTCTTTCAAATGATTTCATTAGAACAACTCTGTTCAAATGTTTTGAGGAAATAGATAAATTTCTATAGAGATCTTGTTTAAATTTTGGTACTGTATCTCTTCTGGTTCGATTTTTCAATTTCCTTTTGATGGGTATTTGTTAAAATCGAATAGTGGCTCTATTCCTTTGTGTATTCCTTTTTGGTTTAAATATGTGAGATATTTATATTTATAAAGGTATGAATGCTCGGCCTGTTTGGCGTGAGCCCGTCGAATATACTGTGTAGGGTGTAGACCACTGTCTTGCCGTCGATTTTTGATTGTCAATGCTGTTGTGAGACAGTAGGGAAGGATACTGGTGTACCTGTTTGATTGTTCAGTGTTTTGGAAATTTTGGAAGCTCTGTCGTGGTTTTTGTTGACAGTGACTAATGATACTTTGTGGGTTTCATTTGTCTTCTAATTTTGCTTGGGAACAGGTAACTGTCGTGTTACCTTAGTCTAAACGACCCAGTGGAAGTTGTTTTTCCTTGTTATTGTGGAAACGGGATTATTTGTTGGCTGTGTATAATATTGAAACATCTATACTTTATTTTATCGACTCAGTGGAGTCCATGATTGAATCGTATATTACTATCTACTGCTGTGGATGTAAATTCATCCTGGTGTTTTGTTATTTGATTTCGTGGAAGCTTTGTAGAGAAAGGAACAGGCTTTCTGACCTCGGTTATTTGAAATAAATAAGGAGTATAGATTTCTTGGGTATGCATTGCATTTCTTTTTGAAAGCTGTTTGAAAGTTTTGAAGCGGCTCAGTTGATTTCCTTGCTTGAAAAGGGTATTTGATTTGCTTCACTTGTTTCATTCTGAATGTTTGCCATGGAGGGTATAGAAGAATTTATTAATTAATTCCATCTTATACTGTTGTTGGGTTCTGCGATTTTGGGCGTAAACCCGTTTTCTGCATGTAATGTGTAATTATAGATTTATAATGGATATATTCTGAACGACTCAGAGGAGACGATTCAATGATTTATATTTCTATTTGGGCCGCTGTTCAATTTGAATATGTTTAAATAGTTGGTGAATGATGAACCAGTGGTTGGAAGGAATGACACGTACTAAGACCTCTGTATTTCCTGGAATTACTCTTGTGTTGCATGGATTTTGTTGTACAGTTTCTTGGATATATTTTTATGTTCGTTCCTTGAAATCTTGTGCGAAAAATGGGCAAGACTTAGTCGGGTTCTTGATTTGAAATCGTTAATTAAAAAGTTCTGCCTGAGTTTTAGCATGTACACTATTTACTTGTCCAAAGGGAAACAGTGACAATCGTTTACCATTTCACTGTAGTTCAGGTTTAGAGGATTGAGGAAGTTAACTTGTATCTTCTATTGTTTCAGTTAAAACTTGACTTGATATACTGTTGTTGATATTGGACATTTTGTCAGAATAATGGTCTGTATCAGGTAACGCGACCCTGTATAAGTTAATCGTAAGTACTTTTGACTAACTTCGATTAGTACAGATGTATATACAGAGTGTTGTGTTCCTTTCTGATTTCTTATAGGAGGCGATAGTGTATATCATGGCATTGGTAAGGAAATCTCTGTATGGTCTTGTAGATGCATCAATCGCTTATTGTAAATAAGTCTGTTGTTGACAACGATACTTTAGAGGTTTCTGATTTCGGACTTGATTCTAAAGCCTTGCTGTGTTTTAAAAGAAGTAGCTTTGGGCTTAGGGTTGATATATGAATTGTTGATGTGTTAGTTGTTGTACAGGAATGTTGCTGTGTTTCTATTTCTTGATTTAGTACAGCGATCTTGCTTGCGGCTTGTCTAACTTGTTCATTTATATACTGGTTGAATGTTTTCATATGTGAAGACGGTACAGTGATGAACATAGGTGAAAGGAAGTATGAATGGATTTGTTCTTTCTCCTCCTTTATTTCATATTTGTTGATATTTGTCAAACAGTGGGAAATTGTTTTGTAACATTTTGGTGGAGTCCCGAATTGTTATGTTATTCTTTTTTTTGGAAGAATGAAACAATCTGACCAATGTTGTGATTTTGGATTCGACGATTGTTGTGTACATTCGTTCCTTGATTCTTTTAATATTTGATGAAATATTAGAATGAGATTAAGACTATTTTGTAACAATGATAGAGTTACATAATTGTAATCATTTTGTATTACAAGGTCATAGTCTGAATGTGTTTACTTATTTGGATATTTGATCTCATTTAAACAGGGTGTTTAATGAAAACAATTGATGGATTGCAATTGTTTTAAAAGTTAGTGCTTATCATGCTCAGTTCATTGAACTGACTCATGTTGACTATTTTTGCAGATGGTTGCCGTAAGAGGTAAAAGCAATGCAGATCTGACAAGCTGATCAGATTGTTTATTTGATTTATAATGAATTACAGCTTGATTTTATAGATGTACTATATATGAAAAGATGTTTCTTTTCCGTTGAACATTGTATCAAGTATGCTGTTGCATAAATTGTAATTGTATAGTTTCAAGGAAATGGAAATAAGTGTGTGATACTTATGTGTTGTATTCTATTTCTCATGGATGACCTTCTTCGGTTTATGTAACGAAGGGGCATTATTATTATTGTATAATATGGATGCTTTTGAGATTAACAATGAAAGCTTATAAGAAAATGAGATTGAATTCTTATGAGTGTTGGTAGTTCTAAATTGTTCTAGTAAAAGCAATATTGGATTTAAATATTTGTCTTTCTAGAAGATAGGTTAAAATTGAGCCTAGAGAGAACGCTAAACAAGCTGGATTAAATTACTAATCCCTAGTCCTGAGAATGACAGGACATTATTAAATTGGACTCTTAATCAATTATATCTTTATACTAGTAAGTATGATATAAATTCAGTTAAGAGAACTGATATAAATCAATGGAGTTCAGATGGCAATCTCAAGTAAAGGTTATGAGATATTGTCCAAATCTGTTGTTTTAGAATCAGGTGTATTCTAATGACTCCTTGATGAGAACTTGACCTTAATACCTCTACCATGTAATGGGTTTAATAGAGGAGGGTCGTCTCAAGACGAAGAATCCAGGGATTGGGAAGGACTTATCTTGGGGAAAAGTCCTTATAGTAATTTAAACTCTAGTGCGTAATGCATGTTGTTAAGTAGATCTTTTCGAGGCGGATTTAAAGGTTGACGACACCAGTCAACTGCAGGGTTGTACCTCCGAGAAGGTTAGGATCTTCTCGAAGATACAACAATGCAGGTGACTTATGGCGACACCCTTTGCATGGATCGCTAAGATTTACACTTGACTTCGCATGAGTTATTCAGAGTCCGATTAAGAACGTGGTCATGTTATAAGGCTGCCTAGGAGATTCGGGGTATCATGACACACTGGTTGAACTGCAAGGTTGAACCAGTATGTCACCATATCCCTAATCCTCGTGGACAACCATAAAACATTATCACCTTGTTAATCTGTCTCCGAGTGATTCAGTTGTGAAAGGAAGGACTGACAGTAGTCAGTGAAAACATTCTATATAACATATGAATGGGGTGAAGGACGTATTCAAGATTAACGAGTATGCCGTTAAGGAATACGAGACATTAACAGTATGTTTAAAATCTTTGGCCAAAGTATCGCAAGCTGCTGATTGCGTTGTCCTAATTCACCTAGTCTAAGGGATGAGATGCCGATGAATAATGGTAACAGTTATTCAGTTAGATTCCTTGGACAGAGCATTCTGAATCCCAGATTAGGGAAGAGAACCGCAAGAGTGTTGTGTTAAATAAAAACACTAACTCTTTTTACTCATGAATAGATCGGTAGATTACCGAGTCATGGAATGAATAGATCGGAGGTATTCCGAGTCATTACAGCTGCATATGGTTGTCTGTTATATGAATGGTTATTTGATTTGTGAGTTCTAAATTATGTATTTAGAACCAGGATGCATTAATCAAAAAAAAAAAATTCACTTGTTCTAAGGTATAAATTGAGGATGTTACAGGAATAACGGTTGTTTTTCCCACCCAAAGAGATAGGGTACAAGTAGTGTAGTCATTTTCTCCCACAATAGTACCCAAGTTATGGAAATAGTATAACAAGGCCTGTCCCAAGTACAAACAAGCAAACAACTTGTGATGGTTTAAAGCCTTTTCTTAGCACTATAAAGGTTTTCAGGCTTAGCGAGACTCGACTAAGAGTGAGGGTAAGATAAAATGGTTATAAACTCGTTTCATTTAGACATCTAAGGCAAGTTATGTTTCATCCAATATTTTAAGTGTTTAAAAGATATAAGAGACAATTAACGTCGTAAAAGATTGTTTGATCAACTCTAAATCACATAACAACACACCATTACAACTACAAATAAACTTCAACACACGCATGGAATAACTACTTATACTTGATTTCCATTTTCTCATTCCAAAATGATAATAATTACAATTATTCAACAATACAATACATCTCATCATTTTATACATTTTACAATTTAAGTACAACTATAACATCAAAATTCCTTCATTTATCTTACTTGTCATGCTACCTATAACTTGCAACAACCATTAGAGCATGGGTCAACGGCAATCGCTAGCATGGCATGCAACTACAATCAAGCACAATTTACATTTTCACAATTTTCTAATCATTAATGAAACTATACTTGTTACACTTCAAAGGAGAGTAAGACAATACAATTTCCATTTCATTTCGTTTTCGAAGCTAAGGAGAGAGATAGAGAGAGGAGAGAGAAAAAGCACCATTTTTCCACAATTTCCTTAGCACTATAAAGGTTTTCGGGCTTAGCAAGACTCGACTAAGAGTAAGGGTAAGATAAAATGGTTATAAACTCGTTTCATTTAGACATCTACGGCAAGTTATGTTTCATCCAATATTTTAAGTGTTTAAAAGATATAAGAGACAATTAACATCGTAAAAGATTGTTTGATCAACTCTAAATCACATTACAACGCACCATTACAACTACAAATAAACTTCAACACACGCATGGAATAACTACTTATACTTGATTTCCATTTTCTCATTCCAAAATGATAATAATTACAATTATTCAACAATGCAATACATCTCATCATTTTATACATTTTACAATTTAAGTACAACTATAACATCAAAATTCCTTCATTTATGTTACTTGTCGTGCTACCTATAACTTGCAACAACCATTAGAGCATGGGTCAACGGCAATCGCTAGCATGGCATCCAACTATAATCAAGCACGATTTACATTTTCACAATTTTCTAATCATTAATGAAACTATACTTATTACACTTCAAAGGAGAGTAAGACAATACAATTGCCATTTCATTTCATTTTCGAAGCTAAGGAGAGAGATAGAGAGAGGAGAGAGAAAAGGCACCATTTTTCCACAGTTTCTTAACAAGAAAACGACATAGGAAGGTTTCCTACAGTCATGTGATCATGTTTACAAGGTTTCTCTATCGTTATTTTTCTTGGATGAGTTCCTATGAGAGTTTTCACCAATTAGTCGCTAGTTTCCAAAAACGTCAAATTTAGACAATTTGCTCGAAAAACAACATTCAAATACCATCTTCGACATTCAAACGACCACGGAAACAAATTCCTACCTATTCCCCTAAATATAGGGAAACACTCGGAGCTGATAGAACCCCAAACTGGCAAACAAGATTGAATAGGCACTCGTCTTTCCGGAGCTATCAATCGTAATTGCACTCAAACAGTCTTGTCGCCCAAGCATCAAAGGCCTATAAACCTATTAGGAAAACTAACTTGCGGGACGTTTTTCACCAAACTAAGGGTTTGTAGCAATTGTCTTATAGAAACATTAGAGTTATGCGGAATCCAAAATCCATTTCAACGCATGTTGGGTTTAAAATAGTACTTTAATAAAACCACAGTCAGGGGACAGCAAGTCCCTCCTCTTTATGGGAGATGTTCCCTTATTAAAAGCAAACAGCAAAGCTTATATCCAAATGTACAACTTTCATCTTAAGGCTAGACCTCTGACATCTTAAAACGCTTTTATACCAAAATAGATTATCAATACAAACGAATGGAAGAACTGAAGAAAGGAAAGAGCAGAATATAACAGTACTTTAAGGAAATATAGATGGCAGAGTATAACCTTATACGTACTGAGCAAGAGTGATACAGAACATAATCATTCACATTCATAGCATAAGATATCATTCCACAAACACAAAGTTCTAGAAATCATATCAATAAGAACACAAAGTTTCTTATCGCAGAAGATGAATGATCTACGAATTTCAGGTAAGCAAGAAGGGACAATGGAGGAAGATGGAGCAAAGGGGAAAATCCTTCTGTATTGATTTACTTTCGACTATAATTACACTTCAAAAGTATCAGAGTCCAACATTTGCAATGAGCCAAGCTCTTACATTTATAGATGAAGCGAAGAGAGGAGAAGAAGAGAAGGAAAGAAATCTGATTTGGAAGCTCAACCACCAACCATCAATGTCACTACAAATCCGTCTACAATCTGTCAAATCTGGTTCTGCATGTCTGTTTGGTGCGTCGGAGAAGGAAAGATGGCAAATCAGATCAGATCTGGGTAGTTGAAGGCTGAAGCAATCGGATCCCGTATTAATGGCTTGAAAGACGTTTTCCAGATTTTCACCCAAATCAAGATATCCAATCGGTTCTCCATGTTTGTTTGGCGTGTTGGAGAAGGAAGGATGAAGATCGGATCAAATTTGATCTGTTTGAAGCAATCAGATCACGTATTAATGGTGTGAAAGACATTTTCTAGATTTCCAACCATCAAACCCTGCTAAAAACAATATTTTATGCTTCCATGGCGTAGAAGAGACCAAGATCTTTCCAACAGTATAACATTTGTCAAATTTCGAGCACTGGAGCAAAAGTTATGCTCATTTGAATATTTGAATCGAATCCGTACAAAAATGGCGAAAATGCAATTTTTCGCAAAATGGATCCGTGGGCCCGAAATTGAAAATGCGCCTTTAGCGCAAAAGATGCAAAGTGCAAAAGTTCCCCGCAGGCCCGCAAGCCCACAACTTCACTTTTGATGTAGGTCTAACACATGGCTTTACCTGAGTGGTAACGGAGTCGCGGCTCACTTTATAATTTTACTTCTTTTGGAAACATGGCTCAAAATCTCAAAGTTCTCCGCCGATCCGCTTCCCCGTTTTGACTTTTCAATGTGGGCTCAACATTTGACTTTATCCCTTAGCATGAGCGGGGCCGCGGTTCACTCTATCACTTTATGCCTTTTATGGAAACAAGGCTCAAAATCTCAAAGTGTCCCGACAACCCGCCTCTCCGCTTTGACTTTCGATGCGGACTCAACATTTGACTTTATCCCTTGGCGTGAGCGGGGCCATGGTTCATTTAATCACTTTACTCCTTTTGGCAATAAAGCCAAAATTCCCAAAAGGCTCCGACGACCCGCCTTCCCGCTTCGAACTTAAAAACGGCCATGTGTCCTTTTGCGAGCATTAGGCATTCTGTATTTTTGAACTTGGCCTTTAGAGGTGTGTCGTTGGGACGCATGGAGGCTTCCGCCGGCTCTTTATACTTAGCCAATTCAACGATTAGTTGTCTTTTCGGACTCTGACCACGTGGAGGGCTTGCGCACGTTTGGGGTTTCCGCGGTTGTGCACCACACCAAAAGTGCGCCGAAGAGACACGTGACACCTTCCGCGGTCCTTCTATACTTAGCCGATTCAGGCCCACTCCTCTTTCTCTGTTTTTTGGGTTGGGTCCCTTCTGCTTATTTAGGAGCGACTATGTTGAGTTCTAGACACGTGGAAGCTTCGCGCTTGTTTGGGGACTCGCTTTGTATTTCACCTCTAAAGTTGCATCGAGCTGACACGTGGAGGCTTTCGCCAACCCTCTTATATTTAGTCGATTAAACAGCCGACTCTATCCCTTTTCCAGATCTGGGACACGTGGAAAGCTGACGCTCGTTTAGGGGACCGCCGTTGTATTTCACCTCTAAAGTTGCGCCAAGCTAACACGTGGTTCTTTCCGCTGGCCTTAGACCTTTCAATGGCCGATTCAACTTTTTGAGGCTCTGACTACGTGGAGGGTTGGCACTTGTTTGAGTCTCCGCCTTGGGTCTCATTTCTGAAGTTGCGCCGATGAGGCACGTGGAGGCTCCCGCCGACCCTCTAATACTTAGTCGATTAAACGGTCGGCTCTGTCCCTTTTTCAGACCTAGGACACGTGGAGGGTTGGCGCAAGTTTGGGGTCTCTCTTTGGGCCGCACCTTTTGAAGTTGTGCCAATGAGGTACGTGGCGCCTTCCACGAGTCCGTTGCTTTGCCTTGAGTCGACTCAAATGCGAAGTCCGAAAACTTCGAGCCCTTTCTTCAATCTTCCCCTGTGCGCTCTGATCTCCTTTGACGTCATTGGCCTCCTTCGCCAACCCTATTCCTTCATTATTGGATTTGGAATGTGGGCTCGCATGACTGAACCAACCCTTCCGATTTTCTTCTGTGCGGGGTCGTGTTTGATCAATTTTGCCGGGGGGCAAAATTGGGATAACAGGCACCAACTCAAAATTTTCAAAACTTGACTTGAAAAATGAGGGGAATTTTGAGGGTGACAACAACGCCCAAGGCTAAAACAGCGGGTCAAAACCAATCTACATTTTTTTTCAATTTCAGCAAGATGTTTAAAGCGGCAAGTTAGCCTGCTGGGCTCCTAAATACGTTACGAAACAAAGGTAAAACGGACAACCCAGGAACAACTCAAGGTTTGGCTGAACACTCCACAAGAATAAGTACCCGGCTAAAGTTTATTTTTCTCATTTCGAGTTTTATAGGGATGTTTTGCGCCTCCATGAAAACAGGTTTTATCAACATTACACAAAGTCGACAAAAAGTAGTTTTACTATGTTTCATGTTTATCCTACCAACCCCATGGTTTCCATATCCAAACTGGTATCGTATTTTAGCCATCCATCTTACGTGGTAAAGGAGAGTAGTGTTTTCATTCATGGTTAATGGTCTTCATGCATACCGACGGAGGTGCAATTTTCTATACTATAGCCCATCCCATTTAATTCGCCTAAAAAAAAATATTTTTTAAAATGATATCTAATCCCCTTACAATTAAAAAAACTAGGAATGCTAAAACGTGCAAGGATAGAGTAAGATGACCATGCCTGAAACTCGAACCACAGTACACGGGACTCAAGCCGTCCACAATCACAATCTGTGAGACCATGCCATTGCGAAGGATTTTCATCAAATAGTTCACAAGCATTGATCACACTTCCCATTTTTTACAAACATCACTACTAGCATACTGGCACCCATATCCTCAAGTAGAAGAAATAGATCATACACTTCTGATGTTATTCGCTGCCATAAACAGACCCCCAACCCCAGCAAATGCAGCCAACCGGAATTTTAAACAATAAGAAGCCTCCACCTTTTGCATCTTGACAAACATTTCTCATGCCTCCATGGCGTACCTTTCAAGGCACTTGCAACACAACATTTGGGGAAAAAATTAAGAAATACAAATAAAACCCGCGTCCAGCTATGCTTGATGGATGTCCCACCTTTATTGAGGCACAAGGATGGAAGGCATTATCAAAGCTATTGATTTGGCACAGGCATAGGAGAGTAAGTGAGGTTTTATACTTTCAAACTCCATATTCTTTGAAGTTTCCAAGTCTTTTAAACATTTTTTTTTTAAAAGTGAGCACCCAACAATCCACTCAGCCCACGTGACCACAACAATTGAAGCATTTAACAACAGATTGCTGGAAAAGGGAGTGTTATGTCTGACTTTACACCTGCCACAATTGCATTTGCCTGAAGGTCTCCATGTTGTTTTCAACAAATCCATTTGTGTAAAGTCTTTCCATGCTCCCACCCTACGTAGGCTTCCACATTACACATCCACGAATCATTGTTGTCCACGAGCCCACGTTTGTTTTTTTTTGGCAATTTGTCAAACAGTTCACATGCCCTGCGCAACTTCCACATGAGACAAAAAAAATCCCCTTTTAATATTCTTGGCAGCTGATCCTGACGTGCTCAAAATCTCCTCACAGATGCTGGAAATATTGTGGAGTCTAGCATAATCCGTGCCAATAGGATTTGCCTGAAATTTTCCAAGCCATTTCTACAGATCCATTTTGTGTGTATCCAGAAAAACATGATTCTTCTATGGGCTGCATTTTCTCTCTGGCCTGCTGACAAACACTATTATGGAAAACTCAACCTTTCCATACCTTACATACATTATTACCAAAGCACAAGATAAACATCTCTTGAAACCCATGTCTGAAATAGATGATTATGGATTTGCTTACCCTTTGTGCAGAGCAGATATAACAGCACATGCCTTGAGAATGAAGGGAAAATGTGTGTTTATCTGGCAGAATACCCTTCTACATCTGCGAATACACTGCAAAAGCAATAGCCTCCTTTTTTTCACTATTAAAGAATGCATAATCTTTAATCCTGACATTCCAAGGGCATGCAAATGGATTGCAGATGTCTGAGTAGGAGAGTAGGCATGCATTGAGTGAGTGTGTGAATGCATGGTTTCTCCTCTTTGCCTTATAGCCATGAAAGCTTCTCACCTAGAACCATAGTTACCTAAGAATCCGGGACGGCAAAAAAATTTCCAAATTTTCGAGACGGCGGGGGGACGGCTATTAAAATAATATATAAAATTATAAATATTAAAAATATACAAATAAATTTTAAAAAAATTATGAATAACAATTCATATTTATATATCAGTCCACCTGTAATGTCCCCCTTTTAATTACAAATTAAAAAGAAGAGAAAATCGATATGCACATGTAAATTTAAAAATAAAATATATTTTATTGTGCAAATCGAAAATAAACGAGATATTCGGTTTCACCTTGGGATTATAATTACTTATTTTTAAGGTGAATTAAGTGACTAAGCAAGTTGTATTTTTCTGGGAATTATTTAATGTTTGGTATTTGAAATAAATCAATTTCTTCTAGGCATGGGTCGATCCATATGGGCCCCATTTGATTTAATTTCCCTATGCATTTAATATTTTCTTTGAGTGTGATCTCCAGACACTTTATTTAAAATGATATTCCCTTCTAGCTTTTGGCACCAAAGATGGAGAGAGAACTTTGGAGGATGTGCAAGGCAAAAGATATAAAAGAAGATGTGGGTACTCCTTTTTCACATGTTGACAGTTTATTAAACTTATCTTCATGCTTGAAGAAGAGATGTATGCCCACTAATGATTTAAAACAAAAGGTGTTCTTCAACACCACCTTTGAGTGAAGTGTGTATGCCCTTTGAGCTTGAGTTGAGTTATTTGCTATGTTCCACCAAGTTTTTGGGACAGGGACGGCAGGGGACGGGGGGAACACGTTTCCGAGATGGATTTTTTTAAGGCCTTTTTTTAGGGGACGGCAAGAGACGGCTATTAAAAAATAAGGAAAAATTTAAAAAATATAGGAAATTTCAAATGTTCATATGATAACATTGCTAAAGCATTCATCACACACATTATAGAACCTTAATAAATAAAATTAGAGTTGAATTGAGATTTCACATAAGATTTAACCTTAAAAATATTGGAAATTTCAAATTTCAAATATTCATATGAATAATGATAAGTATAACTGTAACACATTGATAAACTTAATAAAGCATTCATCACACACATCATAAAACTTTAATACATAAAACTAAAGCTGAATTGAGATTGCACATAAGATTCAAGTTTCAATTACAATGAAATGTCCAAGGGCAACAAAATGTTTGAAACATAGAAAATCAAAACGAAAATATATAGCTGCCCCTAATCAAACTCCGCTAAAGTGGCATCAAAATCAGACTCTGAGTCTGAGTCACTGGAACTATGAGGGGCTGCCTCATCCAATGGAACCCCAACCAATCCCACCTGTGCATTCTCCTCATCAATCTATGAAGCATCTTAAGGATCAACATCCCAACGTGTGGCTGGAGTCTGTCGATCCTGAAGTCTCAAGGCACTATGCACGGCTAATAACTTCTCTGCTCGTCGAGAGGTAAGATGGTTCCTCTTAACTGTGTGGATGAGGCCATATGTGGACCAATTCCTCTCTGTAGAAGAGGAACTAGCAACCTGTGAAAGGAGGCGAGTGGCAAGAATCCTCAAGTCTGGTGCATCCTTGTCATGCCATGTCCACCATCCAATAGGGTCTATTTGAGCTAATGTAGCTCTATTTGTCCTCGCATCTAGCTTGTTAAATGTTGGTCCACGGAGATTGACAAAGGATAGCCATTAGGTCCGCAATAAAGTGGACTCCTCATCAGTGTACATCTTTCAAAAGGCCTTCATGAGCCCTTCTTTCACCTCTTCATCATCAAATGGAGGCACTCTCCCAGGTCGTGTTGCATACCATTTGGGATTTAGAGCATAGGCTGCCATATGAAGTGGGGTGTTCATTGTGTTCCACCACTGTGTCACAATGGGCCTACTATGCTCCTCATAAAATCCCAAAGTAGGATCCCTGCTATGAATGGCTTGCTTCATTTGTCCAAGCATGCTATCAAATGTCTCATAAATCTCTCCAAGACTAAGAGAGTCTGTATCAACATATCTTATGACCCCCACTACAGGTGAGATGGAGGAGCAAACATATCTGCAAACAATTTACAAAAAAATTAGAAAACATTAAGATTCAAGAATGAAAAACTAAACTAATTTACAAGTTATAAACATGGATAAAAATATTTTAAAATTAAAAACTAAACTTACATAAATAAAATCAGCAATAGCTTATCTGACTGTGGTCCACCAATCATTGTCAAGGATCTTTTGTTTCACACCTTTTCCTTTAGAAGTGTTTGCCTCTGGCCATCTACCCCACTCCTAATTAACCATCATTAATTGCAAAGCCTCCTACACCTCAAGCATACTCTCTAACAAAATGAAATAGCTCGCATATCTAGTGTCCACGAGCTTGACGAATTCTTTCCTCGAAAAAGACCTGAATAGAGCAAGTGAGGTGTGATGGTTGCAAATGAACATTTGTATGTCTAGCCTCTGCCACCAGTACCTTCACCCAATCTTTCCAATGTCTTTCAATGCATTGTTCAACGCATGAACACAACATGGAGTCCAGAAAATGTGCTTGTAAGCACCCTCAACCATCATGCCAACTAACTTACATACGCGGGCTAAATCAGTCACTACTTGTACAACATTAGAGGGCCCAATCTCCTCTATAGCATCCTTCAAAATTTAAAATTGGAAGGTTGCATCCTTCCTCTTCCCTGTACAATCAATAGCTCTAAAAAAATAAGAGCCAACAGGACATGTGACAATGATATTGATAAGTGGTCTATGTTTAATATCGGTCCAACCATCCATGATGATAGAGCAACCCACCCGTATCTAAATTTGCCTCATCTCCTCCATCACCACACTCACCTTAGAATATTCTTTATCAAGGAGGCTAGTTCGAAGTTTGTGTTCTCCAAGAGGGACATATGAGGAACCAACAGCAATTACATCTTTGAACATTTGTTTGAAGAAAGGGGAGTGTGACACATGAAATGGTATAGCATTGGCAAAGAAGAATTTGGCAATAGAAGAGTCGGCTACTTCCCTTGATTGCACATTAAACATACCTGTAACAGTAGAATTTTTTCTCTTTCCCTTGGCATAATCCCCTCCTCTTTGACTTTCAACATCCACACATTGGGTAGGCACTTGTGTAGTCTCCAATGGCATCCCTTTTTTCATTGTCTCACCCTCCATGTGCAACCTAGTCACCTCGGTCTTCTCCGCTAATGATATTCTTTCACAACCTTTTACCCCTTGTCTAGTTATGCCCAAAAGATGTGAAGAAACCCGCGTGTAGCTGCCCCTAAATTCTTTGTTGCACATATGGCATAACCACACTCTACTCCCCCCTGAATTCTTTTTTTTTTTTTCTTTGTGAATGGCTGTTACAAATTGTGAAAGAGGCTTTTTAGCATTGAATGGCCCCTTTGCATAGATTTTGCGGAGTTGTGAAGAGCAATCAAACGGATTATTTGAACCCATTGTTGGTGCAACACTCTCACTCCCTGAAGAAACCCTAGTTCTGGCTCTACCTCTATATTGCATTGTCATTTAAACCTCTTCACCCTCACTACCCTCACTGCTGCTCATTGTTTTGTATTGGAAATGCAACAACCTTGCAATTGCAAGTGAAAACAAAAAACAAAAGACAAAAAAACTTGCTAAGTTTGTGAAGCTTGAAACTATGATTAAAACAAAAAATGAAACAATGAAGAAATAGTTTGTGCAAATTTGTAAAATGAACAAGGGATGATAAACATACCTCTAATGGAGTAGAATATTGCTCTCTTGCCTTCTTCTCACTGCTGCTCTCTATTCTTCTCTATGCTCTTTTCTTTCTTTGTCTTCTCCTTCACAAAATTAGAAATGAGTCAAATGAGTTTCTTTTTTTGTTTTGATGTTTGTTTTAGGTTTAGGGCACTTAGAAATGCAAGTGGGGGTCCTTGTGGGCCCCCACATTGCTTTACTTTTATTTAAAAGTCTATTTTTTTTTAAAAAGGTTTTTTACGCTGAAATGTGCAGGGAACGGCTGGGCGTCCCCGGTACGGTCAAGGGACTTCTAGAAGTCCCCTAACCGTACCCGTACTGGGAACGCCCAGACGTCCCCTGCCGTCCCCTGTTCATTTTTTGACGTCCCCGAGACGTTTCGGATTTTTCGAAGAGTTTGGAGACGAGAAGGGGACATTTCCTACCCGTCCCTGAGGTTCCAAAACATCCCCGGTACGGGGACGAGCTGAAAAACGTAGGGGACGCGTCCCCGTGGAACATAGGTTATTTGCATGTCTATTCAATCCAAGTCGCCATTATTGTGAGAGCTTGTGAGTTTATATGGAAAGTGTTTGGGTCACTACTTGGTCAATAAATTCTAGAAATTGTTGTTGGTTTTGTCATTATATAAATCAACTTGTGGAGGGAGATTTATAGTGTTTCTTAGAGGTATTGATCCAAAACCAAGGGGTTTCAGACTTAAGGAACAAATTAACAATTGTGCCAAATGAATTGAAAAACAACTATCTCTGAAAAGAGATGTAAATTACTCAAAGACTTCAAATACATCAGTTATCTCTGCCAGGAGATGTCTATCCCTTTTTGGGTTACATATGCATTTATAATAATTTTAAAAATACGAAAGGGCACCTAGAGGAATGTGGAAGGTCACCGGTCTCGAGGGAGATGAGGTGTTTCATCTTCCAAGACTTACATGTGCACTAATTTTGTGAAACATACTATTTTTAGAATTTACTATTTTTAGACAGCACTACAAAATCACAATTTGGGCCCCTTAAACATGGATTTCGGGGGTCAAAATGTTGCCAAACAAAGTTCAGCACCTTTTTCATCACATTCTACGCATTCCAAGCTTTCCGTTGCCTTTTGAACAGAGTCAATCGGAGCTACGGTGCAAAAGTTATGGTCTCTGGAAGTTGCGCCACTATAATTGTTGCCTGGATCATTCCTCCCTCCTTCAGAAGCAATGGTCCCCAATTGCATTAAGATGCCCATCAAATGTGGAAATTGCTTCTTTACCTGGTATGAAGTGAGCCCACTCACCTTGGTGACTGAATATTTCCTTTCTTTATCACACGATAGAGTTGAATAGGTTGTCCTCTGGTGGTCTTAGTCAAATTGTCCACAATCTGATCTTCTTCAGCTGGGGAAAGACTTGCTGGATTGAGCTCGGAGATGTCCAATTGTTCTGCTATGACTGAAGTATCCAACAAAGGTGGATGATATGGCTTGAGGAGGTCCACATTGAAGATGGGGTGCAGACCAAGGTAGGGTGGAAGATTCAACTTGAAAGCATTTTCCCCTACTTGCTTAGTGAGAGTGTAAGGACCATACCAGAGAGGTTGAATCTTTATGTGTGGACCTGCAAGCCGTTCCTTCTGAAGCCACAACCAAACCTTATCACCAACCTGGAAATGATGTGGAACCCTGTGTTTATCATGGTGATTCTTATACTTTTTATTCATTTTCTGTAAAATGTCATGGACCTGGTGCTGAATGTGCTGGATCTGTTCAACAAACCTTGTTGCCTTTTCTGCTTCACTTTTTCCATGAGGTGTGAATTCCATGGTAGGAATTGGGATGCATACATCGATGGGAGCCATAGGTTGGAATCCGTAACAAGCTTGAAATGGACTGTGTTTAGTGGAGTTGTGCAGGGCTCGATTGTATCCATGTTGTATGTATGGCAGGGCCTCGTCCCATGTGCGGGAGTGCTTGGAGTGGTACATACGAAGCATGTGAACAATTAGGCGATTCACCACTTCTGTTTGCCCATCAGTCTGTGGGTGAAAGGATGTGGACTTCATCAACTTTGTATCTAGAATTCCCCATAAGGTGGACCAGAAGATGCTCAGGAACCTGCTATCCCTATCAGAAACAATAGACTTGGGGAGCCCAAAGTTGATCCATACATGACTGAAATAAAGTTTAGCAGTATCTTCAGTAGAAATATTTTTCTTACACAAAACCATTACGCCCATTTTAGAAAATTGATCAAACGAAAACACCATCATTCCCATGTTTCGAAGTTGGCAAACCTGAGAGGAAGTCCATCAAGACAGATGCCCAAGGCTTGGTTGGTTCTGGCAATGGTGTGTACAATCCCTGTTTCTTGTTAGTTGGCTTAGCAATTGCACAAGGAGTGCGAGACTTAATATACTTCACCACATCAGTCCTTAGATTAGGCCAGTAGAAATGCTTCTGAAGTACTGCCAATGTCTTGTCCACGCCAAAGTGCCATGCGGTCCTGCTGAAGTGTGCTTCCCAGATCATCTTTTGTTGTTCACTTGCTAGAACACAGATGTGTCCCATATGGCAGAGGAGATTATCCTGTAGATAGAAATCAGAGACATGTTTTCCTTCACGGAGGGCCTGATATGTGTCTGAAAACTCAAGGTCCTTCTCATACAAACTGCACCAACTTGAAGTCTCATGTCCACAGAGATCAAGAATAGTTGTGAGGGCTGCAATTGGAGGGCGGCTTAGGCAATCTGCTGCTGAATTGGCACTTCCCTTCTTATGCTTTATTATCAGGTGAAACTGTTGTAGGTATGTGGCCCATTTATGGTGTCTCTCATTCCTCAACTTGCTCTGTGTCTGAAGGAACTCCAAAGGCCTATGGTCAGTGTGGATTACTGTCTCCTTCCCCAGAATGTAGTGTTTCCATTGCTTACATGTCTGGACGATGGCATAAAGCTCCTTGTCATATGTTGGGTACTTCCTGACTGTGTCATTGAATGTTTCACTATGGTATGCAACAGGGTGGCCATGTTGCATGATAATAGCTCCCAAGGCATACTCAGATGCATCTGTCATCAGTTCGAATGGATGATGTAGATCAAGAAGGGAAAGGACAGGGGCCAAGCATAACCTTTCTTTCAGCCCTTCAAATGCTTTCTGTTGTGCTTCCCCCCATTGGAATTTAGCCTTGTTCCCTCCTTTAGTCACCTGATTGAGTGCCCAGGAAATATGTGAGAAACCTAAGACAAACTAGCGATAGAAATTGGCAAGGCCCAGGAAGCTACGAAGCTCTGTAAGATTCTTTGGGGTAGGCCACCTCTGAATAACCTAAATTTTCTCTGGGTTGACATGGACTCCTTCCTCATCCACGACGTAACCCAAGTACTGGACATTTGTCATCCCAAATGTGCACTTATCTAGATTTGCATACAGTTTGTGCTTCCTGAGGGTCTGAAGTACTTCTCGAACATGTTACAGATGCCTCTCCCAGGTCTAGCTATAAATGAGTATATTATCTAGGTAGACCACCACGAAGGAATTGGTGTAGGGCCGCAGGATGTCATCCATCATCCGCATGAATGTTGCAGGTGCATTAGTTAGTCCGAAAGGCATGACCAACCATTCGAATAGGCCTTCACGAGACTTAAATGCAGTTTTCCAAACATCGGTGGGCTCGATAGGGATCTGGTGATAGCCAGATTTGAGATCAATTTTGGTGAAAAATTTTACACCGCAGAGCTGGTCCAGCAAATCATCAATCCTTGGGAGGGAGTAGCGATTCTTCACAGTGATTTTGTTCAAAGCCCGATAGTCAATGCAAAGTCTCCATGTTCCATCCTTCTTTGGCGCCAAGACAACTGGACTTCCACAGGGTGAAGAGCTTGGCCTAATATGTCCCTTTTGAATCAATTCCCGGAGCTGCCTCTTGATCTCCTCATTTTCAAGGACTGACCTGCGGTACACAGGGTTGTTGGGTAAAGGAGACCCCGGGACCAAATCAATAACATGTTTTACCTAACACTTAAATGGCACTCCTTTAGGTGTCTCGAATAGATCATCATACTCGGTTATGATTTGGTTGAGCTACTTCTGTTGCTGCATTGAGTGCATGTTCATGGAGGCTGCAACAATTTTGTTTGTAGGTTTTGGCCTGATCATCAAGACGACAAACTGTTTGGTTTTCTCCACTATCTTTTTACATTGTTTGGCGCTGATGAGGGAGACAGATTTTGGGGGAATGACCTCAGGTATCCGATAACGTCGACTCCCAATGGTAATGGTGACCCTTCTAGGTCGTGACTCATAAATTCCATGTCTATCCCACATAAATGGCTGGCCTAGGAGCACATCACAAACATCTAATGGAGCAATATCACACATGACTTCATCATGGAAGGGCTTGATGGCATACAGAAGGGCATTGTTGAGTGACTTGGAGGTCTCTTCTTGGGTTTAACCACCCAATACTATATGGCTGGGGATGGGCTTCACAGGGAGGTTCAGGCTCTTTACAACATCAACAGAAATTAAATTCTTCTGACCTCCAATATCAAGGATAAAATGCAGTGGCTTACCTTTTACCTAGAGGTTGGAGTGGAAGAGCCTTTCCTTCTCATCCATATTCTTGACTTTTGAGGTGGCAATGATCACATCTGGCTCAGCATCTATAATTTCATCCTCTTCATCCTTGACCTCGGGGTCTGTAACTGTTGGTGCAGAGTGTTGAAGAAGATGACTCGACGAGTAAGGACTTGATAGCTCGACATTCTTCCTTGCAGTGGCGATTTGTTTTGTGGAGGTCGCACCACTTCCCTGTCTTCTCCTTCTGCATCTTATTTCCTTGCAACTCCTGTTTCCAACCTTGGCCTCGGGTCTGGCCTTCTTTATCATTTTTCCCCCTCGCGGCAGTCCTTTTATGCTTTTGTTCAATCTTAACTGAAAACTTGTATGCCTCGCCAAGGGTTTGAAACTGAAAGAAGTCCATGTCCTCTCGGATGCTCCATTGTAGGCCACTGCGATATTTTAGAATCATGTGTTGTTCTGTGTCTTGAATGCCCAATCTTGCAGACAGAGAATGAAATTTGTCAGTATAATCTTGAACCGACTAGTCCTTACCTTGACGGAGTTGCTGCCACTGTATGTACAAATCATCATAGGCCCCAACAGGGTAATATTCTTCCTTTATGGCATCCACGAAATCATTCCATGTGGGTTCCTCTGCAATTCCTAGCTCATCCCTTTCGAGCCCATTCTTATACATGCCCCACCAATTTTTAACAAGAGACGATTTCAATAGAGAAAATGTTATCTTTTCCTTATCAGTAAATTGATTGACAGAAAAATATGAGGTCAATTGGTCCAACCAGTTCTCTACTACATTAGAATTGATCTTACCCTCAAAATAGGAATGTCGAAATTTACTTGCACCTTGAATGGAGTCGAGGCACCAAAGGACTAATTTACAAATGAGGCATGATTTCCTACTTGTAGTTGTTGCAGAATCTGGGTGAATTGTTGTAGCATCTGATCCTTTTGCTCCCTAAGAGCTTCATTCACCATATTTTTGAGAGGATCATTCGTCTTGGTGTTGTCCACCATTGGAGGTCGCCTGCAGTGAATAGGCAAGTATTCTGAAGGATCGTGTGTGGACCACCCAAGTTTTTTGTATTCCGACCTCGTTCTGGGGATCATACACTCTCAAGACGACTTAGCTCTGATACCACTGATCCAAAACCGAGGGGTTTCAGACTTAAGGAACAGATTAACAATTGTGCCAGATGAATTGAAAAACAACTTTCTCTGAAAAGAGATGTAAGTTACTCAAAGACTTCAAGTACATCAGTTATCTCTGTCAGGAGATGTCTATCCCTTTTCGGGTTACATATGCATTTATAATAATTTTAGAAATACGAAAGGGCACCTAGAGGAAAGTAGGTCACCGGTCTCGAGGGAGACGAGGTGTTTCATCTTCCAAGACTTACATGTGCACTAATTTTGCGAAACATACTATTTTTAGACAGCACTACAAAAATCACAATTTGGGCCCCTTAAACATGGATTTCGGGGGTCAAACATTGCCAAACAGAGTTCAGCACTTTTTCATCACATTTTACGCATTCCAAGTTTTCTGTTGCCTTATAAACGGAGTCAATCGGAGCTACGGTGCAAAAGTTATGGTCTATGGAAGTTGCGCCACGATAATTGCTGCCTGGATCAGGTATTTTGCAAGGATAAAATCTGAATTGTTCTTGCCTACTACTCTATTGCTAATGCACTTGTTTCATGATATTTGGAGCTGCTAACCTTGTTGGAATTTATGATAAATAAATCGACTAGGTCATGTGATTTTCTATCATATTTTGGAAGGGTTTGAAGTCTTTTTTTTAATCTGTTGTTACAGATCTATTAATGCAGATCTGAAAGTGATAATTTTGAGTGTGGAGAGGTGTATGTTTGAGCTGGAATCAATTTTATAATTTTTCCTAACCCTAGCGACTTGAACTGCAGTTTTGGGGGTTGTTTTGAGAGGGTTTTTGTGATCAGAAAATTCAGATTATTAGTTCATTGGAAAGTGCATAATTTTATCATCCTTTTGCAATTTAGTTCATCCGAAAAGGATAAAGATTGAGGGAGATATTAATTTTTAAAGTTTGCAGTCATTTTCAGCTATTTCCAGGCATATTAAGTTATTTTTCTACTTCTGCCAGTTTATTGGTTAAAAGCGTGCAAATTCCAGCTAGATAGCCTATTTGAACCCTTACCTTGGCTCACTCTAACCCCATTTGGGTTGTATTGAAGCCAACACTGGGTTAGTTGAGATGAACCTAGAAGAGTTTCTCTTCTAAATTTGCTTCTTTTGCAAGTAGATTAATAATAATTAATTAATATCCCACAAGGGGATATTACAGTGGTATCAAAGCTTTATTTCCTCTTTTCGTGTGGGTGATGTGTATGCAGGGTGACAAGAAGTTTCAGTGTTATAAGAGGAGAAATGAGGGTACTATGGATAACAGGGCATTCACGTCAGATCAAGTAAAATTTCTACAAGAGCTAATGCAAGGGTATGGTTTGGAGCTTCAAAAAACCATGAGTGACCAAATGACCAAGCTCATTACGGAAGCTTTGGGAAATGGCAAGACACCAAATTCCAATGGAGAAGGGAGTTCCCATAGTGGGGAAAGGAATTCAACACAACCCCCTCCTAAGTACTTCAAGGGCACTTTCCTTCCTAAGGAGAGTCATAGAGCATTTGAAGAACCATCAATGGTAGAAACCATCGAGGCATGCAACAAGGAATATGGTACTTTACATCCGGCCACTAGGGCCATACTTACTTTTGATGAATTTTGTGCTTTGAAAATGGGAAACAAGACCAAGAGAGCCCATAAGCAACCCCATACGAATGTCCAACAAAGATTGGGCAAGGTCTCTCTCCCAAGCTTTGATGGAAGCAACAAGATCACAGTAAGAGCTTGGTTACCAAAGATGGAGACCTATTTCTCCCTCAACCCCATCCAAGAAGAAAAGGCCCTCAAGTTTGTTACTCTTCACCTTGAAGGCATGGCACATGAGTGGTGGTTTCATGGTATGCACACCCAAGGACATGACTTGATCCAAACAATGGAAGGATTTAGTCAAAAGGATTATGGAAAGGTTTGATAGGAAGGATCCGGAACTTCATTTTAGGGAGTTGGCCCAATTAAAACAATTAAGTAGGGTTGAGGAGTATGTAGTAGATTTTCAAAGGATTGCAGTGATGGTACCGCATGTAAGTGAAAAAAGGTTGATAGTCCTCTTTACAGAAGGCTTGATGGAGCCATTTAAAGGTTTGGTAAGAGCTTTTAACCCCATTACTTTGCAAGAATGTATTACTAAATCTCTAGATTTAGAATGTGCAGCTTATAGAGGGGATTATGGGCCTAAAGGGCAGCGTTCTAATGTTCCACAACTGCTGTCCAAAAGTGGGTTTAGAGGGCAGCCAAGGTCTGATTTACAGCAGCCCACAAAGATGCATGGGGGGCAGCCCCTTGGATCATCAAAAGAGGCCCCAAAAAGGCCAAACCAGCCCTATGTACCTCCACATAGAAACCAACTCCAAAAAAGTATGCAACAAGATGAAAGAGATGAGCTAAGAAGAAGAGGATTGTGTTTCGATTGTAAGGCCCCATGGGTGAGAGGTCATGATTGCAAAGGTAAAGGACAAATCTATTTCATTGAAGTGGTAGATTCAGATTTTGATTTAATTTCATATCCTAATGATACTAATGAAGTGGTAAATGGGGTGGATGATGAGCATGTGCAAGAAGAGGATGAGGAAGAAGTTGGAGGAACATTGGCAGCCCTTTCCGGCACTCCTAAATATCTCCCTTTTCGAGTGGAAGGTATGCTATGCAAACAAAAGGTAATCATCCTCATTGATAGTGGAGCCACTCATAATTTCATTAGTGAAAGATTGGTAACAAGGCTTGATCTATGTAATGAAGTTTTTCAAGGTTTCAATGTTACCATAGCTGATGGATATATTTTATCATCCTCTAGACGGATTTCCAAACTTTCCATCACCATAAAGGATTATGAGCTTGTTGATGATTTTTACATGATTAATATGGATGACATGGATCTTGTGTTAGCAGTGCAATGGTTGCATTCTTTGGGGGATTTCACCCTCAATTCATGATGGGGGAAAAGAATGTCACCTTCCAAGGTATGACAAGACACTCTACTCCTTGCAATTATCCTCCAAGGGAAGTAGAAATCTGTTCCGTATCTTTTATATCAGTTGATTGGAAAGATTTAATCACCCTCGAGTATGTAAAAAATCAATTTTCTAATGATATGATTGATGGGTTGATTGTTGATGAAAGGTATAAGGTGGTAGATGGCCTTATTCTTTACAAAGGAAGGGTGTATTTAACCCCAAAATCAGAAATTAAAAATCTGATTTTGAAATCAGCACATGATGATCCTACAAGTGGACACCAAGGATACTTCAATGAAAGATCCCCAATGGGTCTCTCTTACTTTCCAATGAATTTTAAATCAATTAAAAACACCAAATGTTGATTTATAACTGTTATGGCAATCACATAAATGCAAATCTGAATTTATTTGAAGAAATGCGACTAGGGTTTGAGATGGATCTCAAAGCAAACATCACTCAAACACTATACTGTCAATCCCAAATGATTACAAGTATTTTTAGAAATCAAATCATCCAAAAATCAGAATTTATTGCAGCCAAAACAACCCTGAAATCAGATCTGAAATCTGATTATTAATCTGCCTGAAACCCTCAAAATAATACTTCAAATAAATGTAAAATTACAGCAATCTGGTTTACAATAATATGGAGAATATTTGACAAATATTTTTGAAGGAAATACCTCTTGAAATGTTGCCAAAACCATCCACAATAAGTCGACCCAACTGTTGTCATAAACCACTGAAAACACCTTCACAAACACTAATGAAATTAACCTGAAAATCTGATTAAGTACGCTGGAAATTTCTGAATGAAATCCCCTCTCAATCCCTTGGGATTTCCGTCCGCAAAAGATGAAATCCACAAGGGTTTTCGTCCTTGGAATTTTTGATAAAAGCTAAGAGCTCTTAACAATGCAAAATCTGATAATAAAAATCTGGATGATGCCTAAGCAAGTCGACTTGCTCTTATAAATGGAAAACAGCCCAAAAAACACCTCTAACTGAGCCAATAATATTCTTTCTTTCCCCTATGCTGGTTGCATTTTTCCCTATGGGCCATATGGCACATTTCCCTATTTATGACTCCTAATAGCAAGTCGCATTTTTCCCCATAATATAATTAAATTTAATTGTATTTTGACATTGACATTTTATTTTATTAATAAGCTTTATTATTTATTATATGTGCAACTTATAATGTTATTTTAAAAATATTTGCACAATATAATAAAATAATAAAAACTTAGTCACCCTAGATACCTCCTTTGGCCGTCGGGTAGACAAAAAGGGCCAAAGGTCTTCGTCCTAGCTCATTTGGAAAGAGGGGACATTACAGTCCTCCCTTCCCGGAGTTGCTTGCCCACAAGCAACTGCAGTAAAGTTGGGTGCTGAAGAATAGACTCACCCTCCCAAGTGGCATCCTCCAAAGGTAAGTCTTTCCAACGAACTAGGTACTCTCGAATCACCTTGTTCCGCAACCTCCTCTCTCTCCAATCCAGAAGCTCCTCAGGAACCAAATCCAATCTCCCCTCATCATCCAATGGTGGTAACTCTACAGAAGAAGTCACATGCTGCCCTAATGCCTTCTTTAAGCAAGACACATGAAAACATTGTGTATCTTACTTTCAGAAGGTAACTCCAACTCATAGGCTACCTGTCCAACTCTCCTCACCACCCTGTATGGACCATAAAAACGAGGCTTAAGCTTCTCTGCTCCACTCTTCTTAAGAGTACTTTGTCTGTAAGGCTGAAGTCGTAAAAAGACCATATCTCCTACCTCAAATGACCGCTCAATCATGTGTCTATCTGCATACACCTTCTGCTGATTTTGGGCTTGTTGCATATTATCCTTAAGGGTCTTAAGGATGTCCTGGCTGTACTGTAAGCACTCTCGAGCCTTAGGAGCTCTACTATCTCCAAACACCATATCCACAAAGGATCTCGTGTCATATCCATACAAATCTCGAAAAGGGGTCATATCGATGGACATATGGTACATAGTATTGTAGCAATACTCGCACAAATAAAGCTGCTTAACCCATGCCCTCTGCTGTCCTGAAACATAGTTGCGTAGGTACCCCTCAATCCACTTATTCACAATCTCCGTCTGCCCATTTGTCTGCGGATGATAGCTAGTGCTCGGAGTCAACTCAGTGCCTGCCAATCTAAAGAATCCCTGACAAAATGTGCTCATAAACTTGTTGTCCCGATCACTGACAATATTCTTCGGAAGCCCATACAACCTAAATATCTCCCTAAAAAACAAATCAGCCACCTATGGTGCCTTAAAACTCATGGGAATAGCAAAGAAATGCTTGTACTTAGTCAACCTGTCAACTACTACATAAATGCGATCATATCCCTGCACAACTGGTAGTCCTGTAATGAAATCCATCGATATACTCTCCCACCTCTGCTCTGGAATAGGTAAGGGCTGCAATAAACCTACAGGAAAAGTATGCTCGGATTTGTTCTGCTGACAAGTCACACACTCTCGAATATACTGTAGAACATCCTCCTTGAGGCCCTTCCAAGAGAACCTCTCTCTAACCTGCCTGTATGTCTTGAAATAACCTGGATGTCCTGCTAATGGTGCATCATGGAGTGCATGTAGAACCTTGCTCTTAAGCTTAGACTCAGGTACCAAATAAATTCTACCCTTATAATAAATCAAATCAGAAATTACCTGGTAACGATCATCCTGAATTTTGCCATCCGTGATCTCACATGCCAAGGTGTTCTTCGAATACTCGACCAACAATTGAGACTTCCAATCTGTAGAAATCTCACTCACGGAATATAGGACAGCAATATGGGGCCTCCTCGAAAGTGCATCAGCTACTACATTCTTCTTCCCTTTGACATACTCGATGTCAAAATCATAGGCCTGGATCCTGCTGACCCACTTCTACTGCCTCTCGTTGAGTTCCTTCTGCACCAAGAAGTACCTCAAGCTGTTGTGGTCAGTTCTTACTACAAACTTCCCACCCACCAAATACTGTCTGAATTTTGCCAATGCATGCATGATGGCGAGCATCTCCTTGTCATAGGTGGAATACAACCTCTCGTTCTCCCTCAACTTCCTACTCTCGTAGGCAATGGGATGGCGATCCTGCATCAAAACTGCACCAATACCTGAGCCCGAAGCATCACACTCCAAAATGAATGGCCTAGAGAAATCTGGAAGGGCTAGGATTGGACATGTGCTCATCACCACCTTGAGCTTCTCAAATATCACTTGTGCCTCATCTGTCCATCTGAATGCTCCCTTCCGTGTGAGATATGTCAATGGTGCTGCAATATCTGAATACCCTCTCACAAATCTCCTATAATATCCACATAGCCCAAGGAATCCCCACAACTCTGATATGTTCCTAGGCGAAGGCCAACCCTGCATAGCTTGTATCTTCCCCTGGTGGACCTTGACCCCATTGGCCCTAATGACATGCCCAAGATACAATATCTCAATTAGTCCAAACTCGCATTTGGACATCTTAGCCAATAGAGACTGAGTCTCCACAATACCAAGTACCTCGTCTAAATGCCTCAAGTGATCCTCCCATGTCCTGCTATAGATCAAGATATCATCAAAGAAAACTAACACAAATTTCCTCAACTACCTGTTGAATAGATGGTTCATGCATGACTGGAAAGTGGCAGGTGCATTAGTGAGACCGAATGGCATCACCAAAAACTCATAGTGCCCATAGTGACATCTGAATGTTGTCTTGAGGATGTCCTCCTCTCGAACACGAATCTGGTGGTACCTTGATCGAAGATCATTCTTCGAAAAGTAAATGGCCCCATGTAACTCATCCAAAAGCTCATCAATACAAGGGATAGGATACCTGTTCTTGATTGTTTTCTTGTTGAGGGCACGGTAGTCAATACACATCCTCATCGTCCCGTCCTTCTTCACCTACACCACTGAAGAAGCAAATGGGCTAGAACTAAGACGGATATGCCCCATATCGAGAAGCTCCCTGATGGTCCTCTCTATCTCATCCTTAAATTTATTAGGATGATGATAGGGTGTAGTGATAACGGGCTTAGCACCCTCCTCCAACTCTATAACATGCTCAAACCCTTTGTCTGGTAGTCTACCTGGAGGAATGTCACCAAAAACCTGCCCATGTTTATCCACTATGGTTTGAATATATATATGCAACTGTTGTCCACCATCTGAAGAAGATTTGGATGAAATGAAACATTAGGCTGCCCATGCAACCTCTCCATGACTGATGATAGACTCCATCTGATGTGCTGAAACAACTCTAGGCCCACCATCTGAAAGAGCTCGTAGCACAATCTTCTTCCCATCTGTCATAAACTCCAACTCCATCCGTCTGAAATCTTGCACATATCTCCCAAGAGACTGAAGCCACTAAATCCCCAAAACTACATCTATCTCTCCAAGTCCAACTATGTAAAAGTCATCTGTTAATGTGTAGTCCCCTAGCTGGATACTAAGATGTGAAATCCGTCTAGTGCAGCTCAGAGCAAAGCCATCTGCCACTCGTACACTGAACCCTTCAAACTCCTCAACCTGTAAACCCCGCTTCATCACAAATCCTTCATCAAGGAAATTGTGTGTAGTGCCACTATCAATCAGGCAAACAACTCGCTAGCCCTTAAGTACTCCTTTCAAACAAAAGGGGTGGTACCTAGGGACTCCAAAAAGTGAAGCAATAGTACCTGAGCCTGATGTCTCTCCCTCTCCAAGCTCTACCTGGGGTTGCTCCTCATCTGCACCATGATCATCATCGTTGTCCTCTGTATCTGTATCTGGTTGAGACTCTGCCTCTACATCTGAAATTACCTCAATAAGATGCACCTTACCTTTTCCAAGGCAGTTGTGTCCAGGCTCCCAGTGGTCCTTGCAATGAAAACAAATTTTCTTCCTTCTCAACTCATTCCGAGTCTCCTGATCCATCCTAGGAGGGGGAACACGCTTCTGCTGATTAGTGGAATGTTGAAATGGTTTGGAGCTCGTGAAAGGCTTCTTATTGGGCTGGTAAGAAGTGGGAGATGTCTCCAAATCTAATGTTGTCTGAATAGCATCGTGTAATGTCCTAGGCCTAAGGGCCTTGACCAATCCTCTTAACCCATCATGAAGACCCTCAATGAAAATTATCACCACACGTCTCTCGGGCATCTTTGGCACCATCACTGCAATCTGATGAAATTTGTTGATGTAAGAATCAACGTGCCCACTCTGTCGTAGTTGTGTCAAATCCCTATAGTAAAGTTCCACATCTTTGCGATCAAATCTGGCAATCAACTTCTCACGAAACTCCCTATATGACCGCAGTAGGTCATGTCTCGGTGTGATAAGCCCATGGTGCCACCAATCGTATGCCACTCCCTCCAGGTGTAGAGTAGCAAACTGAATAGCCTCCTGTTCCTGCATACGTTTGAGAGTGAGGTATGTATCAAGCTTGTGAATCCATGCCCTGGCACTAATCTTTCCACTGCCATCAAAAGTGGAAAGGGTCACCTTGCTAGTAACCTGCTTTAATTCTCTGTTCTATTGGGCCCTAGGTCTCTGCGCTTGTCTAGCTCTCAAGTTTTCTCTCTTCTGAATACAATACAGGTGAAGGGGAAAGGCATTCCGTACCTCCTCTGGTAATGCTCTCCACTCATCATGAGCTACCATCACATTGTCCTGAAAGACTATGTCCTCAAGTGGGTCCTCAACTAATGGTGGCTCCTCCCTCTGTAGGAATCTAGGCTGCATAGGTCTATCCGCAGTCCTCGTGGATCTCCTCTCCTTTATATGTCTCTTATCACGTGGAGGGGAACCTCTCACACTACCCACCTCTGTAGGTGCCCTGATGTGCCTTCCGTGGCTACTGGCTACGGATGCAGATCTTTCCCTTCTGTCATGCCTATTTCTTGTCCTATCCATAGTCATACTCTCCATCATCTGTCTCATGGTCTGTATCATTTCCTGGTGGGAGTCAATCATACCTCTGAAAAGAAGATTTGGGTCAACTCGCTCTTGCCGTGGAAGAGTGTGTGATCCCTCTCTCTTGGCCATGATTTCAGTACTATTCTCTGTATCCAAATCAACTAGAATGCGAGCCTACCTCCTTGTATGATACTTGTGTGGCCCAACTTCCCTAGGTTGTATCAAACAACCCTCCAGGTGGGAGGATCGTTGCTCTGATACCACTAAAAGATCCCCAATGAATCTCTCTTACTTTCCAATGAATTTTAAATCAATTAAAAACACCAAATGTTGATTTATGACTGTTATGGCAATCACATAAATGCAAATCTGAATTTATTTGAAGAAATGCGACTAGGGTTTGAGATGGATCTCAAAGCAAACATCACTCAAACACTATACTGTCAATCCCAAATGATTACAAGTATTTTTAGAAATCAAATCATCCAAAAATTAGAATTTATTGCAGCCAAAACAACCCAGAAATCAGATCTGAAATCTGATTATTAAACTGCCTGAAACCCTCAAAATAATACTTCAGATAAATGTGAAATTATAGCGATCTGGTTTACAATAATATGGAGTATATTTGACAAATATTTTTGACAGAAATACCTCTTGAAATGTTGCCAAAACCATCCACAATAAGTCGACCCAACTGCTGTCATAAACCACTGAAAACACCTTCACAAACACTGCTGAAATTAACCTGAAAATCTGATTAAGCACGCTGAAAATTTCTGAATGAAATCCCCTCTCAATCCCTTGGGGTTTCCGTCCGCAAAAGATGAAATCCACAAGGGTTTTCGTCCTTGGAATTTCTAATAAAAGTTAAGAGCTCTTAACAATGCAAAAATCTGATAATAAAAATTTGGATGATGCCTAAGCAAGTCGACTTGCTCTTATAAAGGAAAAACAGCCCAAAAAGCACCTCTAACTCAGCCAATAATATTCTTTCTTTTCCCTACGCTGGTCGCATTTTTCCCTATGGGCCATATGGCACATTTCCCTATTTATGACTCCCAAGAGCAAGTCGCATTTTCCCCCATAATACAATTAAATTTAATTGTATTTTGACATTGACATTTTATTTTATTAATAAGCTTTATTATTTATTATATGTGCAACTTACAATGTTATTTTAAAAATATTTGCACAATATAATAAAATAATAAAAACTTAGTCACCCTAGATACCTCCTTTGGCCGTCGGGTAGACAAAAAGGGCCAAAGGTCTTCATCCTAGTTCATTTGGAAAGAGGGGCCATTACATTCAAGACCTGCAAATTGGTAAGGAAAAGGTTTACTTGGAAAGGTATGAAAGGAGAAGTTCTTAAGTATGTTAGAGAATGTGTTGTATGCCAAAGAAATAAGAATGAACATACTTTTCCAGCTGGTCTTTTGCAGCCCTACCTATTCCCTCTCAAAAATGGGAGAGTGTGTCCATGGATTTTGCTACCGGATTGCCCAATGCTAATGGTAAGACTTACATGTATGTAGTGGTGGATCAACTCACTAAGTATGCTCATTTTTATCCACTTCCTACTAAATTTGATGGCCCTATGATTGTTGATATGTATTTCAAATAAGTTTTTAAATTGCATGGTGTGCCTAAGAACATTGTGAGTGTTAGGGACAACAGGTTTATGAGTCTCTTTTGGCAAGAATTATTCCGGTTAGTTGGGACTGAACTCACTCCAAGTACTACTTATCACCCCCAAACAGATGGGCAAACTGAAATAGTGAATAAATGGGCAGAGGAATATTTGAGATATTACGTTTCAGGACAGCAGTTTGCTTGGGTAAAACAGTTGCATCTAGCTGAGTTTTGCTATAATACTACACACCATATGTTCATTGGAATGTCCCCTTTTAAGGCTTTGTATGGTTATGATGCTAACTCTTTCATGGATGTAATGATGACAGATAGTAGAGTGCCTAGTGCACAAGAGTTGGTGCAACAAAGTATGGACATAATGAAGGCTCTCAAAGAAAATCTGCAACAAGCCCAAAGTAGAAAAAAATTGTATGCAGATAAGCACAGGAGTGAGAGGACTTTTGAAGTGGATGATTGGGTGTTTCTTAGATTGCAGCCCTATAGGCAATCTTCTCTCAAGCAAAGTGGCAAGGAAAAGTTGAAGCCACGTTTTTATGGGCCCTACAAGGTTACTAAAATAATTTGGTGAGATGGCCTATGAATTAGATCTACCCGGAAATGGTAAGATTCATAATGTTTTTCATGTTTCTTGCATTAAAAGGGCACTTGGGCAAAATGTTGTTCCTTCCTTAGAGTTATCCCTTGAGATGAAGAAGGGAAATTGATTTTGATTCTAGAAGCCATTATGGAAACAAGGGAAAGGAATTTAAGAAAACGTGTCATCAAGGAATATTTGGTAAAGTGGAAGGATCTACCTTTAGAGGATGCTACATGGGAAAATGTTTCAATCTTAGAGCATCCAAATCTACAATTGCTTTGGGGCAAACAATTTTGGGAAGGGAGGACTGTAATGTCCCTCTTTTTAATTAAAAATTAAAAAGAAGAGAAAATCGATTTGCACATGTAAATTTAAAAATAAAATATATTTTATTGTGCAAATCAAAAATAAACGAGATATTCGATTTCACCTTGGGATTATAATTTACTTATTTTTAAGGTGAATTAAGTGACTAAGTAAGTCGCATTTTTCTGGGAATTATTTAATGTTTGGTATTTGAAATAAATCGATTTCTTCTAGGCATGGGTCGATACATATGGGCCCCATTTGATTTAATTTCCCTATGCATTTAATATTTTCTTTGAGTGTGATCTCCAGGGACTTTTTTAAAATGATATTCCCTCCTAGCTTTTGGCGCCAAAGATGGAGAGAGAACTTTGGAGGATGTGCAAGGCAAAAGATATAAAAGAAGATGTGGGTACTCTTTTTTAGCATATTGACGGTTTATTAAACTTATCTTCATGCTTGAAGAAGAGATATATGCCCACTAATGATCTAAAACAAAAGGTGTTCTTCAACACCACCTTTGAGTGAAGTGTGTATGCCCTTTGAGCTTGAGTTGATGAGTTATTTGCATGTCTATTCAATCCAAGTAAAATCGATATTATTGTGAGAGCTTGTGAGTTTATTTGGAAAGTGTTTGGGCCACTACTTGGTCAATAAATTATGAAAATTGTTGTTGGTTTTGTCATTATATAAATCGACTTGTGGAAGGAGATTTATGGTGTTTCTTAGTGGTATTTTGGAAGGATAAAATCTAAATTGTTCTTGCCTATTACTCTATTGCTAATGCACTTGTTTCGTGATGTTTGGAGCTATTACCTTTGCTGGAATTTATGATAAACAAATTGACTAGGTCATGTGATTTTCTATCATATTTTGGAAAGGTTTGAAGTCTTTTTTTTAATCTATTGTTACAGATCTATTAATGCAGATCTGAAAGTGATAATTTTGAGTGTAGAGAGGTGTATGTTTGAGCTGGAATCAATTTTATAAATTTCCCTAACACTAACGACTTGAACTATAGTTTCGGGGGCTGTTTTGAGAGGGTTTTTGTGATCAGAAAATTCAGATTATTAGTTCATTGGAAAGTGCATAATTTTATCATCCTTCTGCAATTTATTTCATCCGAAAAGGATGAAGATTGAGGGAGATATTAATTTTTAAAGTTTGCAGTCATTTTCAGCTATTTCCAGGCATATTAATTTATTTTTCTACTTCTGTCAGTTTATTGGTTAAAAGAGTGCAAATTCCAGCTAGATAGCCTATTTGAACCCTTACCTTGGCTCACTCCAACCACATTTGGGTTGTACTGAAGCCGACACTAGGTTAGTTGAGATGAACATAGAAGGGTTTCTCTTCTAAGTTTGCTTCTTTTGCAAGTAGATTAATAATAATTAATTAATATCCCACAAGGGGGATAATATACCACCATGTGCATACAATTCACATTCAAATGTCCATATTAAAAACTCGCAACATATATATAGCTATACTAATGTTATATGTTCTTATAACTTTTAATATTAATATTTGTGCTACTGGTTTTCGTAGCATGTTACAGTGCATGTGTATTTGTGCTCAAAAATTTCCATATTCATATATCACTCTTGTTTCTTAATATGTCTTTGTAATACAATATAGTCGGATTATGCTTAATGGGTAAACTTTTAAAAAGAGATAAACATAAACAAATTAATTTAAAAATATATATATTAAAAAAAAAAAACCCAGAAGTCTCCGAAACGTTTCGGGGACTTCTAGCCGACCCCACGTCCTCGAGACATCCTCTGTGATTTCTAAATGTTTTGGAGACGTTTCCCCTTCCCCCTACCACTTCGGGAACGTGACGCAAACGTTTCCCCCACGTCCCGATGTCCCCAAAACGTCCGCGACGTCCTGGACTTCTCTTTTTGAGGGGACGCATCCCTGCGTAACTATGCCTAGAACCAAGGAATCCTCTCACGACAACCCACAATTCCCAAGAAGAATTTCCCAAAAATCTTTCTCACGGATGCTCAAACCTTGAATAAAACATTCTTTACATTTATCAAAAAATTCTCATTAATTCTTTCTTGAAAGAAGGTTGACCCAAGCTCCAAAAATTTGGAGAGATTTTAGGATATTAATGAATTGTTTATTATTATTATTATTTTAAAAACTTTTTTAATGTGAAAATTTCATTATTAATTTTATTATTTAACCATTTATTATTACCCAAACCACAACAACACCTTGATAAGACACTTAATGTCATATCGTAATTATTTTCAATAAATTTAGTACAGGTAATTATATTACAATTATAGCGACCTTGTTATTGGCGGACGCACCTCGCGTCAAAGGTCATTCTCCTAACCACCACGGAGGTGGTAATAACCCATAAATCCCAGAGACTTGACTCCCATCAAGCTAAAGCGTCTCGGAAGTTTGAAATTTCGAGCTTTCGTAATTGAAGATGATCGTGCTCTTAACCTTAGGAAAGGCAACCACCAGCGACAAAGGATCCATACAATTTCTTTTATCTTTTAGCAACATCAAATATTTCAAATATTGAAAACGTAAAACTATTTTCTTTACGCTCCATTTAATTGTTTCATTTTATGAATTCATCATATCGTAAGCACAAAACTAAAATAATGAACTCACTCCTACCAAGGATCGACTCGAGCCCACACAACTACAATCGAGCGGGTGATAACGGGAGGAGCATTACATAAGCTGTGGAACTTGTAGAAGGGGTTAGTGAATCAATTGTACCATGCACATGAGGCTCTTACAAAGGAGGTGGCAGCTATAAAGATCAAACTATAAAGTGTTTAGCATTGCCACTATTGATAATATATCAAATCTTTTGTTGTTGGCAATGTCAAAGATTTACTTCTTTTTCTTTGAATAGTATTCTTTAAGTAAAAATCATCAAAATGCCATTTAAAACAAAATAATGGAAATTCTTTTGGATACATGGCATGGATTACCCACATAGGAGTCATTGGCACTATTCTAGGAGTCGAAAGGCACTTGATGGAAGGAGAATGTGTGACACTGGATTGGATTTTCGTCCATCAATTGGTTGTTCCTCTGGATTCAATAACAAGAAACCGCCCATTGTGGTTACACCTTCAAATACCCCTCCTAGGAGATTCATTTCGCCCCCAGGTGGGCCCTATTTGTATACATGTCGAAGTCATGTATATCCCCTACTATTAAATACATAACATGAAATGAATCACTCCAATCCAAGTTGTGATCGCATGAATGTCAAACAACCCCCATATCTAGATAGGGAGCCTATATAGAGATAGGGGTCACCCATCACCCATATATATATAGATCTCGAGGGTCATTGTTGTAGTCACCCCATATATAGATAGATCTCATCTCGAGAGATATTCTCCTCTTTGGATAGTTCTCTATGGACGTTGCCTTTTATTTCTATATAGAGGCAATCTGATCCCCCTAGTAGGCCCTCTCTTCTCAAATCATCGACCAAGAAAATTGGAACCGGTTCCATCCACCACTCCCTCACCAAGGGATCCCAAAGGGAGACCGCCCTCGATTAGGCTATAAAAACTAGAGAGTAGTTCCTCCTCTCCTCATCTGCCCCCTTCCCCTCCATATAGATAATTATAGATAAGGCTCCGTCTATAGAGAGTAGGCCTTCGAGGTCCAGATAGAGTAGAGGGTGTTGACGGGACTATCTAATCCAAGGATCTCTAACTCAACCACTTCTTAAACAGCCACCAATCATTTTGAAGCACTTCACTACTTCAATTTAGTTGAATGTTAAAACAGAAAATGTGACAGCCTACGACCTAGTATCTGCAAGGAAACATGTTCTTAACATGCATAATAAATATGTTATCTCCTTTTGTCGGAATGTTAAAAGAAATGTTATAATAGCATATGCAACCACCTTGAAGAATTTATGCAATCACTCTGTCACTAAGATTAACAACTCCATATACAATGTCACAATTTGAATTTTTAAACTGACAGGGGGCATAGGCATGCCCTAGTGGCAATCCTACCCCCAATAGGAAAAAACTTAAACCTTCATCAACTAGCAACAATTGCACATGAAAAAAGAACAAAATGAGTGGGTTTAATTTGGGTTCTTTTGTACTTCAAATCAATCTTTTTGCATAACTTACAATATACTGGAGATTTGTTCAACCCTTGGAGCAACTCCAACAGTGTGGCCATTGTTAACATATCTCACTTGCTAGTCCTTTAACATACGGACAACTCTATACCTTTAGCCATTACTGCCATAGTATAATGGAGTTCCCTCCAAAAATGATGTTCTCACACTTTTATCATATCAGTGAACAGTTTACCAACATCAAGATTATGAACATTACATTTGCATCACCTCCCTTAAGGTAATTGAATTAAATGACTCCATAATGTAGAGGAATAAGCTAGGCTCATCTGTTCCAAGGGTGAGAGGTGTGACATAAGTTGGCGCTTTCTGCTAGCTGCAAAGAACATCAAGTCGACTACACATGACCAAAAACCTAACCTCCAATCGTGTCTTTTAGATATTTATGTCGATTTAGATCCTTGCTAAGGACATGAAACAATAATCCAACCGCTCAATAGTTTTCAAATAAACTTGATAACTAACACCATGATGGCACACAAATCCCAAGGTGGCAATGCCTCATCGCCCTGCATTTGACCTCAATGGGCACTACCCTAGTTGTCAAAAAACAATAATTCCTTCTAAATGAGTTAAAACAATAAGAACCATCTAGTCAAGGGCATAAGCCGCATCATTTTATCATACACACAGAATGAGTCCTAACTGACTCTTGTGCCATCCTATGGCAAATGCAAATTTTAAGTAATTATCATGAGCAAATGAAATCCCAGATTGATTTTTGAAATATATATATTCATAAAGAACGTATTCCAAAACAAAAAATGACTACTTCCTTGTTGATCAAAGCATCTTAATAGTTCTATCAGTGCAAGAAATCAAAAAATGCTTAAATTTATTGAGAAAATAAGATCAATACGCATTATCATATGTATTGTAAGATTGATGTTTGAAATATATATTCATAAAGAACGTATTCCAAAACAAAAAATGGCTAACTCCTTGTTGAACACAGCATCTTAATGGTTCTATCAGTGTAATGAGATCCAAAAATGCTCAAAAATTATTGAGAAAATAAAATCAATATGCATGATCATATGCATTGTAAGATTGATTTTGTCAAAAAATGTAGCTTCAACCAAGAACACTGACTGCAAGTGCTTGTAACAGAATTTAATAAACTTGCAGAAGTAAATAACTGAATCAATGAACAACACAACAATTTTACGTGCGGAAAACCCTTTCAGATAAAAAAACCCCACAACAAATAAATGCACTATCCTTTATTAATCAAGGGGATTCATAGAACCCCAATTTACACAGCATCTTCTCAAGATTACACTACAACTTCTTTGTCGCACAACAATCAATTTGCCTATATTTTTGTTTTCGAGGTTTGTATGAATTTGGTCAAACCAACCTATTTATAAGGTTGGATATTTGTTACACCTCTAAACAAGTGTTATGCATGGAGGCGCCCGCAGCCCCCCCGAAAATCAGGTGTCCAAGATGTCCTGGGGATGCCAGGAGGGGGGGAAACGTCTCCCCAATATTTCCTTGGCGGCGGGAAAGAAGGGGGGGCATCTCTGAGATGTCCAACAATTACAGGGGTCATTCTGGGGACATCCCAAACATGTCGAGGACGCTAGGGACGTTTGGTTGTCCCCATGATGATGGTGGTACATCTCAAGGATGTCAGACGTCCCCCACGGCACAACCATTTTTTTCTTTCATATACTTCTAAAAAAAACATTTTTTTGACAATTATTTTTTATGGCAAGTAATAATAATATAAAAGAAACATAACAACATAACCCTAACCCTAAAAGTGAGACTCTAAGTTATAAAATGACTCCATGGCCTCATTCCATATCACAATCAATATTCACACTTGAGCAAAGTGAGCAAAGAGAAGAGCAAGAGGAGAGGAAGAGGAAGAAGAAGGGCAACTGCAAGAGAGAGAGCAAGAGCAAGAGCAAGCAAGAGGTATTTAGAATTTTATTTGCTTACATACTTGATAATAGTCTCTAGTTTTTAAAATTTATCTTCTATTTGTATTATTTAGGGGTTGTTTTTAAGTTTTTGTATCTACATTCACAATGTAATCATGTTTATAGTTTGTAGGATTTTACAAAATGCATACTGCATAGGGTTTGGTTGTTAGGGTTTTATAAAAAAAAATCTTAAAACATATAACTCTTGATTATTGAATTGTATAATTGGATATGATTATAGGTTTACCACGATAGTATGATACACATTCTTAAAAACATTAGGAATACAAAAACTTTGATACACATGAAATTTGAATGTAGATACAAAAATGAAAAAGTCAATATTCCTATGTTTGATGTTTCTATGTTTTTGTTTTTTATATTATAATTTTTTTTGCATATAGTTATGGGCCTATGGCTGTTTTTTTTAATCATTGCATATAGTTATGGCTGTTTTTTTGTTCATTGCATATGGTTATGGCTGTTTTATTTTTTCTTAATCATTGCATATAGTTATCGTTGTTTTTTTTAATTCATTGCATAATAGTATATAGTTATGGTTGTTTTACTTGTTTATAAATTAAAATTATAATCATTGCCTCTAGTTATCTTTTTTTTTAATTCATTGCTTATAGTTATGGTTGTTTTTTTAATTCATTGCAGCCCCAACAATCATCACCATGAGTTCTTCTGAGTATGGTTATGAATCAGAGGAGAGAGGGTTGAGATAGGTGGAAGTGTTGGTGATGACATAATTGGGGGAGGTGAAGAAGTGAGGCAAAATGTAGTGCCAACAACAAACTGGTAGTTCGGCTGGTAGTGCTACCAATTGCCCCTCTTAAATGTTGTTTGCATTTGCCATGGGACCATTCGATAAGAAGAAGCCATTGCAACAATTTTCTCACGTAGTTGAGAACCCCAAGTCTAGAAGGGGGAGTAAACTATGGAAGTGCAACATATGTTCAGAGACTTGGCATGGCAACATCACCAAGACCAATGCACACTTGTTGCACCTTACAAGAAGGGGGGTTGGTGTTTGTAAGGCTCTTTCACTTGATCAAAGAGCAGAGATGGTGAGACTTTATAATGGAAATACCACGAACGACGTTCCAAAAGTTCATAGTACTAGCACTAAGGCTAACACTCCTTTGAGCTCTCTTACGACTGGCAAGAATACTTTGGCTAGTTCTAGTTTTGGAATGATAGATGTGGAAAGCAGAGGGAAGAGAAAGTCCGTGGGGGTAGCCCCCAATCCAATTGTAGACAAGTTTGATTCAAAGGCAAGGGAAGAGGTGGATGATGTTATCGGGCAATTTTTTTATGCTATTGGGATCCCATTTCATGCCACTCGCTCTCCTTATTACAAGGAGGCTATGGCCAAGGTAGCAAAAGCATGTACAAGTTATGTGCCTCTTGGAGACACCAAACTTAGGACAACAATCTTCGATAGAAACTATTCCAAGGTTAATTTGTTAATGGAGGAGATGAAGGTCACATGGGTGTCACATGGATGCAACATTATCATGGATGGGTGGATGGATATTAGACACCGGCCACTCATCAATATCATTGTCTCTTGCAAATATGGACCGTATTTCTTGAGAGCAATTGATTATTCTGGGAAGCAGAAAGATGTTAAGTACCAATTTCAGATTTTGAAGGAAGTCACTGAGGAGGTTGGAACTTCAAATGTTGTACAGGTCATCACAAATGTATCTTATGTGTGTAGAGCGGCAAACAAGCTAGTGGAGCGTGCCTACAATCATATTTATTGGGCCCCTTGTTACATGCATGCCATGAACAATGCACTGAAAAACATAGAGAAAATTCAGTGGGTCAGTAAGACAATAAATGAGGCCAGAGACGTGCAAAAGTTCATATGTAATCACCACACATCGTTGGCACTCTTTCAAAGCTTTTCGAAGAAAGAATTCCTCAAACCAGTTGACACCTACTTTGCATCCTATTTTATTTTGTTGGAAAGGATGCATAAGTTGCAGGCTGCAAGTTATGATTATGACACGGGATTGGATTAGGTAGCATGAGTCCAAGACAGAACAAGGGAAGAGAGTGAAGTGGTGGTGAGGGAGACATTTTGGGCTCATGTGAAATACATCACATCAATTATAACTCCAGTTTTTAGCATCATCAAATACGAGGATTCTAACAGCCCCAATCTTGGTGAGATATATGAGTGCACTGACAGCATGTTTGGGCAAATGAAGGAAGCTATTTGGGTGAGGACACCACTCTGAAGTTCTACCATGAACATATTCAACCCATCATTCAACATAGACGGGAGAAGTTGAACACCACACTTCATATGGTTGCATATGCATTGATACCAAATGGTATGTGGAGACGCCAAGTAGAGTTATCCCTTTGGATACTGATGAGGTGAAGAAAGGCCTTATGAAGGCCTTTAAAAAAATGTATAGTCCAGAGGAAGCTTCACAGATCAGGTTGGAGTGGCTCGACTTCACTGAATTTAATGGGTTCAAAATTTCAATGAAAATGGACAAGGTAACATTGGCACGAGAGAAGCCGGTGAGTTAGCGGTGATTGTATGGGCATCTAGGACTGTATCAAACACTACAATTTGCGTTCTTTCCCAGGTTTCTAGTTCCTCTGACTCTGAGAGGAATTGGTCTACATATGGTTACATCCACTCTATTAAGAGGAATAGGCTTACCTCTAAGAGAGCGGAGAAGCTTGTAGTTGTACCTAGTGTTTTGCATCTTATAGATCACAAGACTACTGAGTACAAGTAGACACTAGCAATGGGATGTAGATCCCGAGGAGCCAAGGCATGTAGAAGAGGACAATACTATGCAACGGGGATTGATTGGGCTCTCTGTTGAGGACGAGGATGATAGTTCCAATGAGGAGTTCATGGATGTTGTTTCAGATGTTGATTCTGATTTTTGAGTTGAAACTTGTCCTCTTCTTTTTGTAATATTGACAATTGTTGGTGTATTTGAATTTGAGATTAATGATATGAATATCAAATATTGTCAATTGATCAATCACAATGGTTTTATAATTTATTTCAACTTATTTAATTTTTAAGTCTCAAATTGAAATGGTTTTATTAAATTATGTATAATTAATAATTTAAATGTATTTGATATTTATGATTTCAGCTTATTTAAATCTCAAATGGTTTTATTTCATCTTATTTAAGTCTCAAATGATTTTATTTCAACTTATTTATATAGTTTAGTCACTATATTTTTATATTTAAATATTTATATATTATTTTAATTAGTCGTCCCCCCGCCATCCCCAAAATTTAGAAATTTTTTACCATCTCAAAAACCCCGACCCGCCATCTCGGAATCTTAGGTAACACTGCTCTGAACAGATATACCGGTTCACCTGTTTTCAAAACCATTAATTAGTTTTGAATAACTTTTAATAATAATAACCCGAGGTTATACAAAAGGTTTTATCCGAAAGTTTAAACTTAGGATAGGAGCGTGTATTAATTAAACGGGGCCACAATAAGTGTGTATCCACTAATCATTATTTTCTCCAACACTCCCCCTTAATGTTAAGGGGGAATACACGCCTTACACCTTTTATCACGACAGGAATTACAATCACCTTCTAAAAAGGCATTACATAGGGATCCATGCTATCAACTTTTTATTAGAGAGGAATTACAAACACGCCTTCACATGGAAGGATTTTACAATTATCACATTTCTATAAAAAGAATTACATGACTCGCATCATATAGGATGATATGAAGTTAGCATGTTAAAGGAATTCAAAATCCCTAAGTTCCTCAGGACAAGTGCATACTCTAAGTTTTACATGAGTTTTTGGAGCCTTTATAATACAAGGAACCTCCATTACACAACGCTTAATTGGGTCCTTCTGTTAACTCACATAGTGTGATGTTTACATACATTCACATTGAGGTTATAATGCTTTTTACAATAAAGAAGTATGGAGAAGAATATGCATGAGGCTGTTAGGAGATGGAATTTTCATGCACAGCCCCCCTCAATGGCAACTCTGTAAGGCCTAGCATCGTACGCAACTTGCAAAACTTCACAACACACAGAGGCTTTACAAATATATTTGCAACTTGATATTTGGTAGGACAAAACTAGAGATCAATATCACCATTGAGGACTTTCTCTCAAATAAAATACATATGTAGCTCAATATGCTTTGTTCGTTGATGTTGAACTAGATTATGTGTGTAATGTCCCCTTCTACGGGCTAGTTCATTTTGAAGACCTTGGACCTGTTCCACTTCCCGTGGGCTTAAAGAGAAAGAGTAAGGGAAGTATTTAATGTCATTATTGTCGATTGCTTTTGTAGCTTCATATTATTTTCAAACAACTTTTTAATTATAACTTAGAAAAGTCAAGTTGGTTTGAAAAATTGCAAATACCAACTTGAAAAAAAAAAAAAACTTATATTTCTACAAGGAGGTTGATCCCCTTTGGGGGATCATCCTTTTGATTTTGGCACCACCTTTACCTATATAAAGGGGTTGCTTGGCTTGGAAAAGGGAACACTTTGGAATTCATTTTATTTGAGTTGGGGCACAAAATTGTTTTCTCTTTTCTATTGAGGATGAAAACCCTCCGTGGAGGTCTATCGAGGACGAAGCCCCTCAATAACATTCAAATTTGGGGACGAAAACCCTCAAAATCTGTATAAGGTGATCTTGTTTAGAGATTACATTTGACTACATTCAAATTTTTTTAGTGCACTATCTATTTTCAGTCATTTTCAGCTAGGGCAGATCATATTTGCATAGGTTGAGTGTGGAACAGCCATAAGAGTCCCTGTTGGATCGGAAAAAGGGTTTGGGCAGATTTTCAGCTCATTGGTTGGAAGCGCCAAACCTTGGAGGATTGTTTGGCCAATTTCAAACCCTCTCCTAGGGTAGCAACCCCTCGTTGGGAGGAGTTCATTAGTTTCTAGGGCATGAAAATTCACTTTCCTCCTGTATTTGGATTCTTCATATTTTTGGAGGCTGATTGTACTTTCCGGAATTGTATTTGGGCCTTGGAATCATTATTTCCAACCATATTAGTGAGTGTACTCACTATTGTCATAAATTTACATGTAGGCAATACAAGGGACCTCAACCCAAATCGTTGACCCTTTTTTATAAGTTTTTCAAGGAAGCAAGGGTTTTAAGAGAGGAACACTAATTACAAAAACATTTGTGCACACATCTTGTAATGTCCCTTTCTAGGGCTGAAACTGAAAAACAAGGAATTAGCACAAATCCCAATTTGATTTTTATTTTATTTTGGACCAACACAATGAAAATTAAATCAGTAGGAACAAAGATTTGGTTTTTATAACAATAGTTTGAAAAACACAAGATTTCACCAAAATATCATCCTACAATTCATCCACAATATTTATCGACCTTTAAGGAACACCTTAGAACAATTTCCACCATGAAAATCAAGCAAATACTTAGCTAGAAAATTAATTATTAACAACAAAAGTGCAACGAAGAGAAATAATCAAAATGAGGGTTTCCAAACCAACAATGCCCAAAAATGAGTGATTCCATCCTTCGAAATTATATCAAATCTGAATATCAATAAATGAATGTGTCGTGCTTTAAAAGGCACTCAAAATGACCTCGACCCTAGTCGCTCGTCTAGGAGAGGGCTCCAAAAATATGTAAAAGCCCTTGTAGGTCTTCTTCTTGATCCAAATCTGCAAAGAGTCTTCAATAGAGATCTTCAATTCACCAAAATGGAGAGTTTTCATTTTCTACCAAGCCACAAGGAAGGTTTCCGTCATCCTTGGATGCCACACAAGAGGGTTTTCATCCTCAAGTGGAATGGTATTGAGCAACCAGCCCAACAAACCAAGTATAAGTGTAAATGCATCAAAAGATGATCTCCAAATGAGGTCATTCAACTTCTTTTATATCCCTTTCTTGGTGCCAATGGCCAAATAGATGAGGACTGACCTCCAAGCTCACTTAATCTTTTAATTCTTTGTTGGGAAACTCATAATCGCAGTCGACCTGCTTGGAGGAGATAATCATTAAAGAAAAACATTAAAAATAATAAAAGAAATCAAAAACGAAGCTCACTTACTTCCCTTGTTCACTTAATCTTCTTGGCCACGGGAAGAGAATGGCAAGAAGTATTCATTTGGCCTCAATTTGAAAAAGATGACATTACATTTCTTGCTTCCCCAAATTGCTTGTCCCCAAGAAATTGCAAATGTGGATGCTGAAATATTGTTGCACTTTCCCATGTAGCATCTTCAAGGAGCAATCCATTTCGATGAACCAAGTATTCCTTGATACTTTGATTCCTTAACTTCCTCTCACGAACTTCCAAGATACTTTCCGGAATTAGAATCAACTTGCCCTCTTCATCTAATGGTGGCAACTCAAGTGAGAGAGTGAGGTTTTATCCAAGTGTCTTTTTGAGGCATGAAACATGAAAAGTATTGTGTATTCTACTATGTTCCGGAAGGTCGAGTTTATATGCAACATTTCCCACCTTTCTTTTTACCTTATAAGGGACGTAAAAACGTGGTTTCAATTTCTCTGCACCTCTCTGTTTGATAGAAGATTTCCTATAGGGCTACTACAACCTTTAAAACACCATGTCACCCACTTCAAATGACCTCTCTTTTCTATGTTGATCTGTATATAGCTTTTGCTAATTTTGGGCACGTTGGAGATTTTTTTTGAGCTCTTTCAAGATATCATGGCTTCGCTGAATTAAATCTTGGGCCTTTGACACTCTACTATCGGTCATAACCAAATCATCAAAAGATGGAGCATCATAGCCATACAAGGATTTGCTAGGAGACATACCGATGGAAATTTGGAAGGTGGTATTATAACAAAACCCAGCCATATATAACCATTTTATCCATAATGATTGCTGCCCACCCATTTATTAACTATTTTTGTCTGTCCATCTGTTTGAGGATGGTAGCTAGTGCTAGGAGTGAGTTTGGTACTTGTCAATTAAAACAATTCTTGCCAAAACATGCTCATAAATCTGATATCCCTGTCACTTACTATATTCTTGGGCAGCCCATGAAGTCTAAACACTTCCTTACAAAACACATCAACCACTATAGGTGCATTGTACTTAGCCAGAAGTGGACAAAAATGAGCGTATTTAGTGAGTCTATCAACTACCACATACAAACAATTCTTACCTTGAACCATGGGCAGCCCCGTGATGAAATCCATAGAGAATCGAGATACTTTCCCATTTTTGAGTGGGAATGGGAAGTGGTTGTAGGAGCCCAGCTGGAAATGCATCTCTCTTTGTTTTATTGGCACATTGGACACTCCCGGATGTATTGGAGGACTTCCCCCTTTAGGCCTTTCCAATAGAATCTCTCTCACCTATTAGTATGTCTTAAAATAACCCGGATGACCAGGTGATGGGTCATCATGAACAACCCTCAATATCTTACTCTTCACCTTCGATTCAGGCACCAAATAAACTCGGTTCTTGTAAAAAATGAGCCCATCCAGAACTTTATACCTTTCATCAATCATTTCACCTTCAAAAACAACATTAGCAAACTTGTTCTTGACATACTCAGCTGTAATCTAAGATTTCCAATCTGTTGCTATCTTAGATAAAGAGCAAAAATATGATTCCCATGACAAAGTATTTTCTACCAAGTACTTGACTTGAGGTGCTTCAAGAAGCATACCTTGCAATGTAACCTTCTTACTCGTGTTTGTAAAACTTATTTCCATGTTTTGGTAATTGAAAATGAGTTCTCCTAATGAATGCAACCATTGGACCCCAAGCACAAGATTCATATCAACCATACTAATTAAATAGAAATCAACACATACCTCATGTTTTCCCAATGTGACTAGGAGTTGGGAACACCTCCTTGTGCAAGGCATAACGTAACCATCCACTATCTTAACCATGAAACCCTTGAAGTCTTCTACATTCAAATCCAACTTGGCCACCAAGCACTCATCAATGAAATTCAGAGTGGCTTCACCATCAATCAAAACCATGACCCCTTGCCCTTGTAGGTCACCCTTCATTCGGAATGGATGATAACTAGATGCAAAGTAGCAAGAGTGTCATCCAAAGTTTTCGGATCTTCTTCGGGTATATTATCTTGTTTTTCCTTATCAACACAATTTTCATCATCCTCACAATCTGAAAATACTTCAATATAATGCACTTTACTCTTAACAAAATAGCGATGTCCGGCAATCCATGGATCCTTGCAAGAGAAGCATAAATTCTTCTTCCTTAGTTCATTTCTGGTCTCTCCTCCGTTGTTGGTTTTGGGCAGGTCCTTGTGAATAATAGACATCCTTTGGAAGGGCTTCCTTGGTTGGTCCAAGGGAGGGTTTCTAGGCTGTCCCAAGGGTCTTTTGGGCTGTCCTTCACTTGAATTAACCTTGGGATGTCCGCTGATCACTGTTGTTTTTGGGGCAACACCTTCAAGGTCCAAAGCTTTTTTGATTGCCTCTTGACGAGACAGAGGATCAAAGGCTCTAACCAAACCCTTGAGTGGTTCGGTCAAACTCTCAATGAAAAGAACCAGAAGTCTCCTCTCTGTGACATCCATAATCATGATGGAAAGTCTCTGAAACTCATACACTGTGCCTTGTTGTCTCAGCTGTACAAGTTCCTGAAAGTGAACTTCCTGGTCAACTTTATCAAATCTATCCATGACTCTTTTACAAAACTCATCATAGGAATGGATCTCATTGTGCCCTTGTCACCAATCCATGGAACCACCACTCATGAGCAATCCCATCTAGGTGAAGGGTTGAAAATTTGATGGCATCATCCTCCATCATAAGCTTCAAGGACAAATGCGTATCCAACTTTTAGATCCATGCCCTAGTTGTCCCCTTGGTCAATCCATCAAAAGTAGAGAAGGTCATCTTTCCCAACACATTTTGCACCTCTTTTTGTGGCGTATTTTGTCTTGGCTCCGTCCTAAACCTTCCTTTGCTCACACCAATGAACTCAGCAAGTGTAATGGCCTCCCGTATCTCCCTTGGAAGTGTCATATACTCTTCATAGCTTGTGGCAATGCTTTGCCCCATAGAGGGCCTTGCTCCTGCCTCCAGATTGGCTTCTTCCCTTAGAAGGAAAGTAAGCCTAGTGGCTGATCTGTGAACAGATCCAAAGGGTCACCATGAAGTATTTGCTTTGGATGAGCTGCCATCTCCATTATGAACCCTAGGTTCATGAAATCTATGAAGGGATAAGGCTAGGAGGTCCATGGTGTATGTCAATCTCTCTTTCCCTTCAATGAGTTTGTCGATCTTGGCTTCTTGAGGATCCTAGTGAGCCATATTATCCTCCTCTCTTGGTTGGTTTGATTTCCTTTCTCTCTAATAGTAGAGGAAACCCTTGTTGCCCTCTTCCATGAAACCCTTCGGATGGGAAAACCGAAGCTCTAATACCACTGTAATGTCCCTTTCTAGGGTTGAAACTGAAAAACAAGGAATTAGCACAAACCTCAATCTGACTTTTATCTGATTTTTGGACTAACAAACTGAGAATTAAATCAATACGGGACAGCCAACTAATTTTTATAAAAGCTTTCTGAAAAACACAAGTTTTCACCCAAATATTACGCTACAATTCATCCACAATATTTATAGACCCTTTTGGAATATTTTAGAACAATTTCCACCACAAAAATCAAGCTAATACTCAGTTGGAAAATTATTTAATAACAGCATAAGTACAACTAAGAGAAATAATCAAAATGAGGGTTCCCAAACCCCAACAATGCCCAAATATGAGTGATTTCAACCTTATAAATTATATCAATAAATGAATGAGTGGCATGCCCTAGAAGGCACTTAAAATGACCTCTACCCTAGTCGCTCCCTTAGGAGAGGGCTCCAAAATATGTAAAAACTCGTGTAGGTCTTCTTCTTGATGTCCTAGATCCAAATTTGCAAGAGAGTCTTCAATAGAGATCTTCAATTCACCAACATAGAGAGTTTTCATTCTCCACCAAGCCACAAGGAAGGGTTTCGTCCTCCTTGAATGCCAGACAAGAAGGTTTTCGTCCTCAAGTGGAATGGTATGGAGCAATCAGCCCAACAACCAACTATAAGTGTAAATGCGCCAAAAGATGATCTCTAAATGAAGCCGTACTACCTCTTTTATACCCCTTGCTTGGCATCAAAGGCCAAATAGGTGAGGACCGACCTCCAATCTCACTTTATCTTTTAATTATTTGTTGGGAAACTCATAATCCCAGCCGACCTGCCTGAGGGAGATAAACACCAAGGAAAAATATTAAAAATAATAAAGGAAAACAAAAACGAAGCTCACTTACTTCTCTTGTTCACTTATTCTTCTTGACCACGGGAAGAGAGTGGCAAGAAGTCTTCATTTGGCCTCAATTCAAAAAAAGGGACATTACACATTTGGAGTGATCACAAGCGAAAAAGGGCAAAACAAATAAAGACAAAAGGGCACAAATTGAAATATAAGTGCATAAATCAATTGGACAAGTCCATGCAGCTTCGGATAGGTTTTGTAGGTCAATCCTGTCCAGGAGCAGAATACAATGATAGTTTCGAAGACTAAGCAAATACAAATCAGTTCTAGCCTGTTCCTCTGTTTCCATGCCAGATCAATATCAGAAGCTCACAAAAAGCTCAGTGCACTTGTCGTCTTGTTATTTTATATATTTGGCATATGCAATAATTAAACGGATGCCCTAGACCATTTACTGTACTTTCATATATATGTATGAATATTTATTTATAATCTGAATGTAACATCGTTTCTAGATTTCAATCCCAATTAGAAAGTAAACCCTAATAGGACCTTCTACTTTCTAAAATAGGGTTAAATCAGGCACTAGTGCAAATGTAAGCGTTTTTAGCTTTCTTATGAAGAGATTTTCCTTATATCCCTGATGTTAGATTGTTGTACATGTTTGACCCTTGAAGGAACATAAGATGCACTCCTCAAGTGCCAAAAAAAAAAAAATTTCTTCCTCCCAACAGAAATTATGACAATTTCAGAACCATGCTTTCATTTCCTCCTTGAAGTAAAAGCCGTTAAGCAAATAAAAATAACAACAAAAGTCTGCCATTACCTTTTCCTGCAATATGTTGCATTAAAGAATGATATGGAAAGACTTGCTGCCAGCACCTTGGACTTGTACAGCATCATACGGATTGCCAGAAGTGTCATGCAACCTCCATTGTCCTTCATAATTTAAAAAATCTGAGCTGCAGCCATAGTTTATTGGAGCTTAATTTATTTGTTAGCAGTCTGTACCCTTTCAAACAGTCTCTTCAATGTGCTATTGTTTAGTACAGGCCTACTAGAAAAGCCTTTCTTTCTACCATCTGATGAAATTCTAGAAAATCTGCCACTTACGTCATTTGAGTCAGACTTGCTGGATACTGGATCATCACGAAACTCTAAATGGTTTTCCAGTAGTTTATAGGCATCATTCGGTCTGCCTGCTAAGCAAAGCCCATCCACAAGTAAACCATAAGTTATTTCATTAGGAACAAATCCCGCAGCCATCATTTTTGTAAAGAGGTCAGAAGCCAAATGAACAAGACCAGACTTGCACAAAGAGTTTATAACTGTGTTAAACGAAACAGTGTCAGGACCAAAGCCTGCACTATGCATGTTCTCAAATACTTTCTTTACCGCTTCTATATCTCGAGCTTTGCAAAATCCATCAAGCAGAACATTATATGTATAGCAATTTGGAACCAAACCACTGCTGCACATATGATTATACAATTCATGGGCATCTTCAGGTTTACCGGCCTTAAAAAGTCCACAGATGATGGCAGTGAAAGTAACAACATCAACAGGGCACTTTGACTCTAATGCCTTCCTAAAAAGATTCATCGCTTTGTGTACTTCTCCTACTTTCATAAGATGGTCAAAAAGTATCGTGTGAACATGAGCATCAAAATCCAAGCCGTCTTGAATGATTTGTTCATGGAGCCTAACAGCATCCTTCTCCCTACCTGCTCTAAGAAGCCCCCTCATCAACGCACAGTATGTATACCGATCAAGTGCACACCCTTTGTCCAACATTTTTCGGTAAAAATCATGAGCTTCAGACAGATGCCCAGCGTTACAAAGACCACTAAGAAAGGAATTACATCCGATGATATCCAGTTCAAAGTCCATGTTAGAGAAAAGTTCAAGTGCAGAAAAGAATTCCCCCGACTTGCAAAGACCAGTCACTAATGAGCTAAAGGTCACAGAATCTGGCTTTAAACCCCTTTCCTGCATTTCATTAAACAGAATGATGGCATCTCCATGTCTACCTTCTTTGCAAAAACAGTGAATAAGGATATTGTACAAAACCAGGTCTGGAACATAACCTTTTGATTCCATTCTATCCCAAATCTCCATAGCTCGCCAAATCATTCCAGTTTTCCAAAACCCTTTGATGAGACAAGTATAGGTGACAACATTTGGAATGTACCCATTCTGTTCCATTCTGGTAAAAAGCTTACAGGCAGCCTCAATTTGACCTGTTTTACAAAGCCCATTAATCAAGGTACTCCAGGTGATGACTGAAGGAACATGTCCAAACTTTATCATAAAACCCACTACAGGAAATGATTTATAAACATCCCCATTCCTACAAAGACCGTCAATAAGTCTTGTATAAGTGCCAAAATTGGGGGCATAACCTTTACTAAACATGCCCTTGAGGACCCTCTGAGCCTCGTACAGACTGCCGGCCTGGCAATAGCCATTGATAGCAATGGTGAAGGTCAAAAAATTAGGACATGGTATCGAACCAAAGACTGAAGAGGCCATATTCACCTGATTTGATTTGAAAAAGACATCTAGAATTAAATTTTGCGCTAAAATAGCGGTCATACATCCAAAGTCATGCATTTGTTTGATTGTTTCGAGGGCTTCTTCAACCATACCTGCGTGGCTGTAGATTCTGAGGAGCGCAGTAACAGTCTGCACGCTCGTCGCACACCCCGTATCACGCAACTCTTCGAGAACTCCATTTGCAGTACCATGCTTTTGAATAATTCTTCTGATCACTCCGGCCATGTGATCATACGATTGTGAAGATGGTTTGCAGGCATTTCGGTTCCCGAACCAGATGAATATGTTTAAGGCCATGGTATCCGATGGGCATTCCGCAAGAGCCCTGTTTAAAATGTCTGGAGTGATTTTGACTCTGTTTTTCTTAACAAATGTTTGGGTGTGTAAGAATTGAGAATCAAATAGTTTAAGAGAAAAATGTCTATTAGTTCTAAAAACAATTTTTCTTAAGAATACCATTTGGTCTGCTTTGTAGAGCATTTGCAAGCCATCCCAGCGAGTGTTTGGAAATTTTCCTGCAATGAGGGATAAACCCTAAACCTTTCGTAACATTTGGGGAAGTTAAACCTCACTCACAGTATTGATGAACTTTTTTTTTTTTTTTTTAAATGCTTCTATTAATTTAAAAAAAACACACACACAAGTAGAAAGCCTTAAACAAGAACAGCCAAGAAAGCTTCTATCAAGGGATAGTTTGTGACCATATTCATTATACGAAAACTTCATAAAGTTAAGAATCAATGCAACTGACAATCATGACTATTAGTGTAGAGCATTGTTTGGCAGCAGCGCTTGCATGTATAAGTAGTTGGCTAGTTCATGTTGAAGGGTATGAACTATGGCTTTCACTTTTTATAATTAACAAAAGTATCTATAGGTGTTCGTGAGAAGCCCATAGGTGTATGTATAGAAGAATTTATTTAAAATATTACATAATTTGTAGTTGGAGTTAATGTGTGTTTCATCAAATTATAATGTGAATGAAGTTTTTTGTAAACAAATAATAGTAGCAACTATGGCTTGTGGACAAAAATGAATAAATGTAAATAATGAAGACATAGAAAAAGTGAATGCAAGGCATGCAGGACTTAAAGTTGGGCGTTGATTGGAAGATCATGCAAAAATCAATATTGTTTGTTTGATAATAAAGTGTAGACATGAAAAATAGTGTAGATGCATATGGTACTACATATTACTAACTTGGATTTGAAGTACAAAGGCAAGGTTTGACTTGGGTGTTTGTTGATAAGCATGTATGCAATAGATATGGTATGTGTGTGGCTTGTACTTGCGAGGTCCACTTATTTTTGGCATCATAGGGTGGTGAAGAATGTAGTTATTAATTAGATTGACAAGCATTCACGTAAAAAATAAGAAAGATAATCATTTTTATGTAGAAAAAGAATGGAAAGAAATGCAATTTAGTTGCATTTTGATTTAATAAAATCTGAAGTAAATCTAATTACAGAGTAACATATATGAAGAAATACAATAGATATACAAATGCTAAGCACTCAAACAATGCAACACTATAAGCAAATGAGAGAGGGAGATGACTTAGTTGAATCCTGCACAATTTGGAACCGATCTAGGTGATGTAAAATGGTGAACATGGATGGAACTGTGTCGCAACTACTCTCTGTAAAATCAAGGCTCTGAGAATAATGTCAGACACGGGCACCTAGTGCTCGGGGGCTGGTGACTATGCAGAAGGTCGAAATCTGCTTTTTTTTGTGTCGCTAGAATTTTCACTATCACTTCTTGTTAGTCACTTGATATTCACACTTGGATCACTGAGGGTACCTGTAACCTACAACACAAACCCTAGCTACCTGCACAAGCTCACAAACTCGTCAAATTGGAATGAAAAATGTAATATGTGAAGTCAGACTGACCTCGACGGTCACCCGATGAGTGAACTTATGACCAAGCGTTGCACTACATTCCAAACTCCATGTAGTTCTTTGTGCTTGTGTGTGTAATAGTGTCCTTAGGTTTCCCTCGCGCCAATGACGCCAAGATAGCAGGCTATGGCTAGATAAAATGCAAATTTGTGATATGAAATTGAGCACTTCCCCTTCTTATGTAGTGTATACAGCCAAAAAATGCAATCCCTTGTAATGGTAGTGATAGTATATAGATGAGATTGCCCCTTAGAATTGTCAGCCTGAATAATAGAGTGTATGCTATGTATATTTATGGATCTCTTGTTTGAATTTCGACATTAGTGACCCAAAAAGCCGACTATGAGCTCGGGATAAGGATAAGAAAACTAGAAAGGCCAACCATAAATGTCAAAATAAGTAAAAAGAATGAACAGGAAAGGAGCACCCAGAATGGACACAGGCACCTAGGTGCTAGTGTGCAGAGTGGGCGCTAGTGTCCAGGGAGAAATGACGACAAATCTGAAAAGACAGACGGACAAGGATCATTGTGACCTGACCAGAATTGGGTATAGAAATGACATATGTGAGAGAGAAAGACAATAGAAACAATCAAAGCAAATAGATGGACAAAGGATTGTTTCACCATTGAATAATTTTCTTACCTAAGATCCATGCATATAACAACATACTTAACGACATAGTAAAATAATAGCATGTGCATGGTTTTGTGTCTATGCATTTATCAGAGATGTACCCATTGTTGCTAATGGGAGCTAACATGTGTAGACCTTTATCTTCAAGCAGTCTTCGTTTTATATACCTAGTTGTTTTTATCTCGTAGTAGCTCTCAAAAGATAATGGCTGAGATATTATTAAGGAGTCAGTAGACTTAACTCGTGATAATATTGTTAAAATCAACCTCATTTTCTCCACATCTCCAATATCTATGGTTACTTTAGGAAAATTCAATCCTTGAAATTTATGTATGGTGAGATCCCAGACCATTTTTAGAATAACTTGTGTAAGATTACCTCTTGCTACAAGTAATATTAGAACCAATCTTGGGTTGTTTGGGTTCCATAATGCACCATTATAGTTTTCAAAATTGACTATTACACACATTAGCAAGTTAGGTGGTTTTGAGCCATTAGGATAGATAATGTTTTATATGGTACCAAGAACATTATTTACCAATCTTGCATCAATGTACAAATTACATAATGACATAGCACATTGACCAATATATAGAAGGACTTCATTGTCTAATTGGTCATCATCATCATCTTCTAATCCTAAACATCTTGTATACTAGGTGATGCTTCTTGCAATGGACTTGGATAGAGATTTAAGCATATGTTTGTTATGTAATTTAATGAATTTGTTTGTTGCATACAAATGAATTGTTAAATCGAAGGATGATCATTCAACCTGGCTCAAGCATGTGTTTATCTACTCCATGAAATTTTCCTAGACATAAAAATCAGGGTCTGCATTTCTAATATTTGTCAACATTATTTGAAAGATGACTTGTTTAAGAGTATTTTATTGTTAGTAGAATATTGCCTCCAAGGTAATAACAATGTTGAATATGTCCCAGAGTATTCACCTGATTTTGTTTCCTGAAACATTTGTGAATTGATAGGCATGAGTGGGGGTAAATCTTAACAATTTATAAATGTCAAATAAAAATCATTGTAAACAATTGTGCAAGGTGAGGAGGGTACAACTATGATGCAAACTTACTAACATAAAAAGGGATGTCCTTTACAGGTGGTAGTCGAGTATGTTAGTGTAGGTTATTATTTATCCTTTTATTTATTTATTAGGATAATTCTTACACTTGTGTTAGCCCTACACTTGTTGGGTTAGCTTGCTTAGGTGTACTAGTTGTGTGGAGTTAGCTTCTCAGTTATGTCGAGTTAGCTTACTAGTCTTTTGGAGTTAACTACCAGTATCAGTTAGTGGGAGTTCTTCACCATTGATTTAGGTAGTAGTTGCACTTCCCTCCTCCTATATGTACATCTTTCTTATTGAATAATTCAAGTCATTCTATTGTAATGTATTGAGCATTATGGATTGTGATGGATTTCCATATATGGTATTTTATCTCTTCTGCTTTGCAAATCTAATGTGGTGTGCTATTATCATTTGAGATCGCGGCTTGGAACAATATTCTTATCGTTCCTTTCATGGTATCAGAGCGATAGATGATGTAGACATCCAGTAAGTTTTTCTTTGCAAGCAAGGGTTTTTTTTTCATGTATATGGAACTTGTTAGCAATTTTTTGCAGCATGCATTTTTATGCAAACTAGAGTGTGGAATTGGATTTGGAAGGTGCCAAAACCCTAGAATCGGCTATAAACTCGACCATGTTTTGAGACAGTTAAATTTGGGTGCATTCTTTTATCCATTGGATATAAGCGTGTGCCCTCTAGACGCATTCTTTTACCCTCTAGGTATTTTGGTTTTGGATGCAATCTTTTACCACTTGACACAGATCTATACCCTCTAGATGCATTCTTTTATCCATTGGATATAAGTGTGTACCTTCCCAATGCATTCTTTTACCCTCTGGGTATTTCGGTTTTGGATGCAGTCTTTTATCCACTGGACACAGATTTGTACCCTATGGGTGCATTCTTTTATCCATTGGATATAAGCGCATACCTTTTGGATACATTCTTTTACCCTCTAAGTATTTTGGTTTTGGATGTAGTCTTTTATCCACTGGACACAGATCTGTACCCTCTGGATGCATTCTTTTATCCATTGGATATAAGTGTGTACCTTCCGGATGCATTCTTTTACCCTCGGGGTATTTCAGTTTTGGATGTAGTCTTTTATCCACTGGATGTAGATCTGTACCCTATGGGTGCATTCTTTTATCCATTGGATATAAGCATGTACCTTCCAAATGCATTCTTTTACCCTTTGGGTATTTCGGTTTTGGATGCAATCTTTTATCCACTTGACGTAGATCTGTACCCTATGGGTGCATTCTTTTATCCATTGGATATAAGTGTGTACCTTCCGGATGCATTCTTTTACCCTCTGGGTATTTTGGTTTTGGATGCAGTCTTTTATCCACTGGACACAGGTCTGTACCCTCTGGGTGCATTCTTTTATCCATTGGATATAAGCGTGTACCGTCTGAACGCAATGATTTACCCTCTGGACATTTTAGGTTTTGGGTGCAGGCTTTTATCCTTTGGTCGCAAGCATGTATCGTGTGGATGCACTCTTTTACCCTTTGGACATTTGGGTGTCACGTGTACCTTTTAAAAAGATCAGCGTTAAAATATTATTTTAATAGCAAAACCTTGTAGAGCTCATAACTTTTGATCCGTAGCTCGGATTAAGGTGATCTTTTTTTTTTAAATTGTGTATTTTTTCGAGATCTACGCATTAGTGACATTTTTATACACATATTTCAAATGTAAAAGGTACTGTTACTCATTGTAATATTTACATGCACTCAATTATAAAGTGTCAAATTCGGGAGGGTGTTGTGATCACTTGTGGATGCATTTTCTTGGATCTATGGGTGTATACATTTATATCTCTCTTGTTTGTTGAGATATTTTGGATCTGTATTTTCGACACTTTTTTTGGCATGTTGACAGTCTCTCTTGTGGGGGGGCTATTCTAGTGGAGCCCAGTGTTAGTTTTTCAGTGTTTAAGTAGTTGATTTTGACAAGTCATACAGATCTGTGGTGTCACTCTACCCATTCTGTAGTATGGGAGGGTGTGGTGTTGATACTGCTTCTTTAGGTTTCATGTCCTTGCCTTGTTACCTTGGCTTTTTTTGGATCGTGACACTCATATTTATTTGGATCTCGTGTCCTTACCTTGTTGCCTTGGTTTTTCTTGGATCGTGGCACACCTATTTGTAGCAGTTGATCAAATTATGTTTGGTGTTTGTTTTTCACTTTTCAACATCACTCCATTGACAGTCTCTTTGCATGGAGCTATTATGGTGAAGCCCAGTGTCAATTGTTTTTGAGTTATATGATTGAGCAGTGGATTCAGACCATAGTGTGCACCACACTTCTTCAGCATTGTACAAGTTTTTGGAGTCGAGCTTATGAGGATATCTTGCAACAGAATTTTTCTCTCTACTTTGTTGTTACTAGTTTTGGGTATCTTGCGGTGTCCATTTTTCCCAATTGTTGTACGTGGGTACCTCATCGGGCCTTGTTGCCAGGACCCACCTTCTTTTCCACCCACCTAAGCTATGCTTACAGAAGGGTGTTAGCGTAGGTTATTATTTATCCTTTTATTTATTTATTAGGATAATTATTACACTTATGTTAGCCCTACACTTGCTGGGTTAGCTTGCTAAGGTGTACTAGTTGTGTTGAGTTAGCTTCTCAGTTATGTCGAGTTAGCTAACTAGTCTTTTAGAATTAACTCAACTACTAGTATTAATTAGTGGGAGTTCTTCACCGTTGATTTAGGTAGTAGTTGCACTTCCCTCCTCCTATATGTACATCTTTCTTATTGAATAATTCAAGTCATTCTATTGTAATGTATTGAGCATTATGGATTATGATGGATTTCCATATATGGTATTGTAGCTCTTCTGCTTTGCAAATCTAATGTGGTGTGTTATTATCATCTGAGATCGCGGCTTGGAACAATATTCTTATCGTTCCTTTCAAAGTAAGCTCTCCAATAAGAATCATTGACTAACCACCCAATTCTTTTTTTGAATGTGTTGGAAATGCTTGTTGGAGTTGATCGTTAATATATTTAAACATTTTGGGCCCTATAAAACTCATCTCATCAACGAGAATGTAATGTATGTGTTGTATTTCTTCTTAAAATATGGCCAACATTTTTCCTTTCAAAGCTTGGACATTTCTAATAAGGATTCTAAGCCTAGGTATTGTTTTAGCATGTATGTTGAAGGTAACAAATCCTATAGGAACAAGGAGCAATAAAAGGGATTCTCCATCTATTAAGTGACTCTAATGTATGTCAAATGCATTTTATGAGATATGATTTACGTGTTCCAGTTGTTCCTTGGATGATCATGTTTAGCATCTCTTGTTCCCCTACATGGTTGTAATGACATACTACCATAGTATATACAATATGTTGACTCATAGATAATCTTCTTACAGGAAAAAATGATCCTTGGGTGCCTTCACCTATTGGTGGCGATGTATGGATGTTATCTGGAAAATTTACATTTAACTCTTGCAATGTTGATGGAAAATCATTGTGGTCCTAATCATGGTCTAGGTCTAGGAAAATTTACATTTTATGTGTAATCTAAACTACACGTTTGATTTGTCCTACAAAGCCTTGCCGAAAATGAAGATGAATATGAAATGTGATGAAAAAATGTTGTAATACACACTTATTTTTTAAATCTTGATTTAAGATGAAGTCACAATTAGGGAGTTCAAATGAAAATAACTTTATATTGACAAGTGGTGTCAAATCCATGATTTTAGCATGCATTCCATATATGAATGTTACCTAGAAAAAACTCCACATGCACAAGTTGAAACAACTAGTATTAATGTAGGGTCACTTTATATGGGTAAATAAGTCTTTTACTTCAAGCCCAATGACATTGTCACTACAACAAAAAATGCATCTTCATCCAATTCAAATTTGGAAGAAGCAAAAAAATGTTTATTCTTAAACGTGGGTTAATGGAAAAGCAATACACTTGATAGTTGAGATTGGAAGTTGGAAGAATATGATTTTCCTATAGTAGATAAAAGACTGAACTTACCACTAACACCTCACCCACAACCATGCTTGATAAGATTGTTTGGCTATAGTTCCAAGAAATGTGTCACTTGGTATACAAAATAAACATGTTTAAGAACCGGTCCTTTGTGATGTTGCACTACTAGATGCATGTGATGTTTTAGTTAGTCATCCATATCTTTACCATCAAAACAAAATCTATGAAGCAAATTGTATAAACATTGTCATACATGTTAGTGTTATGAGATACCACATAAAAAAATTGTCCTAGAAATCTCACTCATTGGCATTAAGGAATGCAATAAATCGGCCAATTCTAAAAGAAAGTTTGCAGTCCTAATGGCCAGCGATGATGGGAAACACCTTCTAGTGGCTTCAATTCATACTAGAGTTCCTTCAATAATTGTGAGAAAATCGCAAGACATGTTGGACGAATAAAAGGATACTTATAAGTCACTTAAGGAAGTATTTGTGTGTTATATGGTAACCATATTATTGATTTTATTTTAAAACTATCTCTTGTTAATACAATTTTATATTGTAGATCATTTATGGAGAATGATTAAATCAATCAGTAAATTCGTGAATTCATGGATAAAGGACACGTTACACCTAACTCAGTTCCACACAATAACCCAATTGTGCCCCTACTAAAGAAAGAAACAACATGTAGGTTGTGTAATGATTTATGAGCTCTAAACAAGATCCTAAGGAAGAATTATATCCTCTTTCAAGAATTAAGGATCTATTGGACCAACTCCATTATGCAAGATTAAGAAATTTAGATAAATCAAAGGAATTGAAGTAAAATTAGGATAATTTGTTAATTAGAGAAAATTAAAAAGTAGAGAAATTATAATTAAATTAATGTAACAATAACAAAACATTAGTATAGTTAAAAGAAATTAGTAAAATATGGAGAAAGTATTGACAGTCTGGATAAAATTGCCAAGATCAAAAATAATTTTCTAGTTCAAAGATAAAACTATCTACATATTATTCTAAGTTCAAACATTTTACTGCGCCTTTCTCACTCTTTATTTTTTGTTGGTTTATTTCTAAATTAGATGTTGTTAATTCATTTCAAAAATTAGAAATTTAAGATTACATGAGCATTGTAATCAACTCTTATTCATTAAAGATCATTTTAGCTAGACTTGTTATCATCTCTATTGTAATTACCACCTGTAGACACCCTAAAATTACACACTTGTTTCCATCTTATCCTAATTCAAAACCTATTTCATATCCCTTTACGATTGATTAATCCAATTAATTAATCATTTCACCTTGTTAGGATTAATTTAATCAATCTCTAATGCACCTTAGCTAACTACTAACAATTTTGTTGGGGTTAGCACACAGGTTGTATAGATAATATATCAGATCTAAGCATACATGCAAATAAAGAAGATATTCTACCAAAAGAAATATACAAAACAAGAGACATAAATCAACACCAGATTTAACGTGGTTTACCTAGTATGGGCTACGTCCACCAAGAAACAAGCCAATCTATTATCCAAAGCTTTGACAAGATATGCAATGAAGATTTACAATCTTCCACACCTCTCACATGTACAGTTCTTTATTTCTCTCAAGCTTTTGCTTCATCACGAAGAATTCTCTCTCACCAACTTTTACAAGTTATTTCTAATTCTTGTTAATTCTCTTTTTTTTCTAAACCCTAGCTTTTATGCTTATATAGTCGTTTATAGACTTAAGACACTTCGCCATGCAATTACAATCAATACATATACTTTAATGTTTAAAATATATATAATTCCCAAAATTTAATTAAAACATCCTCGCACAGGTAATCAATGTCAGTTAGCCCTAACCGATGTCAGTTCCTTCCTTACCTGACCAATGCCGGTCCTGGGCGACCGATGCCAATTCCCCATTAACCGATGATGATTACTGTATTTTCCAGCAAGTTTCCATTACATGCTAAACTAAAGTAATTGAGCTCCATAACTCAACAATCTCCCACTTGGAGATTAATTACTGCACCATACCTGTACAAAGTCATTCTTCGATCCTTCCTTAGCTTTGTTTCTTCCTCTTCAAGTCTCAAACTCGAAGACCAATAGAAGTGGAGTGTAGCTCCAACTTCTCCTTTGCTAATGGCTTCGTTAGCATATCTGTAGGGTTCTTGCTCATATGAATCTTTTCCAGATTCAATTTTCCATCCTCCAATACCTTTCGTATGAAGTGATACCTCAACTGAATGTGTTTCATTCTCAAATGAAATGCTGAGTTCTTTGCCAAATGAATTACACTCTGACTGTCACTGAACAATTTACAATTACTTTTCTCCTTTCCCAACTCTTCCATGAACCTACTCATCCATATCATCTCCTTCCTAGTCTCTGTAGCTGTAACATACTCTACCTCTGTAGTAGACAAAGCCACAACCTTCTGCAATCTTGAAATCCAGCTAACTGTCATTCCACCTACTGTGAAAATATATTCAGTAGTGCTCCTTCTACCATCCAGATCTATAGCCATATTCGAATAAACATAGCCACATAATGAAATATCTAAACCTCTATAACATAACTGCATGTTAGATGTTCCTTTCAAATACCTGAGTATCCATTGGACTGCTTTCCAATGCTCTTTACCTGGATTGGCCATATATATACTCACAACTCCCACTACCTATGCAATGTCTGGTCTGGTACAAACCATAGCATACATGAGACTCCCAACTTCTGAAGCATATGGCAGTTGTGTCATGTATTTGACCTCTTCATGTGATGATGGACATTGATCTTTGCTTAATTTGAAGTGTCCAACCATAGGTGTGCTAACAGGTTTTGTATTCTGCATGTTGAACTTTTATAACACCTTGTAGATATAATCCTCCTGAGACAAATACAATTTCTTGTTTTTCTTGTCTCTGTGTATTTGCATGACAAGGATTCTTTTTGCAGCTCCTAAATCCTTCATATCAAATGTGTGAGCTAGCTTTCTCTTAAGCTCATCAATGTCCTACATACTAGATCTCATAATAAACATATCATCCATATACAATAACAAAATAATATAGCTCCCATTTTCAAGCCTTTTGAAATAAACACAATGGTCAGATTCACATCTCAAGTAACCATGCTCTTGCATAAACTTATCAAACCTCATGTACCATTGCCTTGGAGCTTGCTTGAGCCCATATATAATATTTTTCAACCTACACACTAATTTCTCCTTACCCTTGACTTCATACCCAAGTGGCTGATGCATATAAATCTCTTCATCCAAATCACCATGAAGAAAAGTCATCTTCACATCTAATTGCTCTAAATGCAAGTCTTCTACTGTAACTAAGCTCAATACAATACAAATAGAAGTCATCTTAACAATAGGAGAAAATATTTCACCAAAGTCAATACCTGCTTTCTGTGTAAATCCCTTTACCACAAGTCTTGCATTGTATCTTTTCTATCCACCCTCTTCTTCCTTGATCATGTAAACCCACTTGTTCTGCAATGTTCTCCTACCTACTGGCAGCTTAACCAAATCTCATGTCTGGTTCTATTCCAAGGAGTCCATCTCCTCATCCATGTCATGCTCCCACTGGAGGTGATTCTTATCCTGCATTGTTTCTTTAAAGCTCTCTGGTTCACCATTATAAGTCAATAATAAATAAAATAGAGAAGTTGTAAATATTTCTAAAGGTTTACCTACCCTTTGTGACCTTCTCATAGGAGTTTGGGGTACTGGAGGCTCAATCTGGACCTCCTAGACATTCTTATCCAAATCTAACAGTGACCGACGTCAATCACCTCTAATCGATGCCAGTTGTGATAATCGATGTCAGTTTGGATCCTCTATAATCGATACTGGTTTGTCCGACTGGTGCCGGTCAGGGGTCAACCGACACCAGTTACTATGTAACCCTGACGGTAATTCTTTTAGATCTGAGAGTTCATTTTCATTCAAAAACTTCTCAATTGGTTTATCCTTGGGTACCAAAATTTGATCCCTGTACATTCTCTTTTCATTCCATTCAACATCATGATTCCTAATAATCTTAGAATTCTTTAAATCTCAAAAATGGAAACTGAAATCACCAAATCCATAACCAATGAAAGTGCATCTCTTGGATTTTGCATACAACTTTTTTCTATTTTCCTTATCAACATGCACAAAAGCTTTTGAACCAAAAAATTTAAGAAAAGAAAGATCTACTTCTTTTCCGGTCTAAGCTTCCTCTGGTATTCCTCCATCTAGTGAACTTGAAGGCACATGGTTAATCAAATAAATCATTGTATCAACTGCTTCTACCCAAAACTGTAAGGGCAATCCAGAAGGTATCATCATACTTCTAGCACATTCCATGATTGTCTTGTTCATTCTTTCTACAACACCATTCTCCTGTGGTGTTCTTGGAACCGTTCTTTCTCTACGTATTCCATTCACTAAACAATAATCATTGAAAGCCTTGCTACAATATTCACCACCATTGTTAGATCTAAGGAACTTTAACTTAGAATTTGATTCATTTTCAACAAGGGCTTTCCATCTTTTAAAAATATCAAAAAACATCAAATTTATGTTTAATACAATAAACCCATACCTTTCTTGTAACATCATCAATGAAAGTAACATAATACTAGGATCCTCCATGAGAAGCTACCTGAGCTGGTCCCCACACATCTGAGTGTATAAGCTCCAATTTTTACTCCTTTTTAGTTGCCCCAACTTTCAAAAATCTCACTCTCTTTTGTTTTCCAAAGATACAATGCTCACATAAATCAAGATCTAAATCTTTCAAATATGATAACTTACCTGTAGCCTTTAAGATATGTATTCCTTTTTGACTTATATGGCCCAACCGATTATGCCACATGCATATATCTGAATCTGAAGTAGATAATTCAGAAAATGAATCAATAGTACATGTAGATAAATATAACTTTCATACCTTCTTACCTCTTGCCACAACAAAAGCTCCCTTAGTGACTTTCCAAGCGTCTCCTGTAAAAGTAACTATGTAATCAGATTCACCTAGTTTCCCTGCAGAAATAAGATTTCTCCTGAGGTTTGGCACATGCCTCACATCTTTCAATACCCATGTATTTCCATTCTACAATTTTAGATGAACTTCCCCTTTACCAGTAATACTGCAAGGTTCATCATCACCCAAAATTTTCCTAGACATAATTTCTAAAATAACCCTTATTAGGGGTTGCATGGAAAGAAGCTCTTGAATCTAAAACCCATGATTCAATTCTATTATCTAAAGAAAGAATAAGAGCATCTTGCATTACCTCTGATGTAGCAAGATTTTCTTCTTTACCTTTATCTAGTTGTTGGTTCTCTTTGTCCTTTGACCAATAATATTTCTTTACATGTCCTTTCTTTCCACATTTCCAACAAGTAATTCCCTTACTTCTAGATTTAAATTTGTTATCCCTTGACTTTGATTTCCCATTACTCTTACTCTTGGATATCTCCTTTTACATGCCCCTGCTTTCTACATTAAAAGTGCTTCCAGATTATGGTTCCTCTATACTCTTCCTGCGAATTTCTTCATTCAAGATTATACTAACCACATCATCAAAATTCAAAATATTATTAGCAGATGTTGTGTTACTAAGAGCCATTACTAAGTTATCCTAACTATCAAGCAAAGAACATAAGAATAAAAGTGCTCTTACTTCATCATCAAATGGTATTGCAACTGATTTTAATTGATTTACAATAGATCGTAAATCATTCAAATGACTAGATGCAGATCCACCTTCATGCATCTTAGAACTAAATAGTTTATTTTAAACACTAGGTGTTTCATATAAATTAGCAAGAGATTTCATTAATTCTACCATAGAAGCCACTTCTGTAATATTGAAAGCCACAGATGCTGTCAGGCTCAATCTTATAGATCCCAAAGCCTTTTTGTCAAGAATCTTCCATTCTTCATTAGTCATCTTCATAGGTTTAGACTTCTCATCCAATGGTAAATACAAATCTCTTTGATACAGATAATCCCCAATCCACATCTTCTATAATTGATAATTTCGGCCGTCAAATTTCTCTACCTTGTATTTTTTTTCTTCTACCATTGTTGTAGCTCCCACTCAATCAGAAAACCCTCTGTGAGTAAATCTGTCAACACACAAAACCCTTAAAAAAAGCTCTGATACTATTTGTTGGGGTTAGCACACCGGTTGTATAGATAATATATCAGATCTAAGCATACATGCAAATAAAATCAGATATTCTACCAAAAGAAATATACAAAATAAGAGACATAAATCAACACCAGATTTAATGTGGTTCACCCAGTGTGGGCTACGTCCACCAAGAAACAAGCCAATCTATTATTCCAAAGCTTTGAAAAGATATATAATGAAGATTTACAATCTTCCACACCTCTTAGATGTACAATACTTTCTTTCTCTCAAGCTTTTGCTTCATCACCAAGAATTCTCTCTCACCAACTTTTGCAAGTTCTTTCTAATTCTTGTTAATTCTCTTTTTTTTTCTAAACCCTAGCTTTTATGCTTATATAGTCGTTTATAGACTTAGGTCACTTAGCCATGTAATTACAATCAATATATATACTTTAATTCTAAAAATAGATCTAATTCCCGAGAGTTAATTAAAACATCCTCGCACAGGTAACTGATACTGGTTCCTTCCTTGCCTGACCGATATCGGTCCTAGGTGACCTATGTCGGTTCCCCATTAACTGATGATGGTTACTGTATTTTCCAGCAAGTTTCCATTACATGCTAAACTGAAGTAATCGAGCTCCACAACTTAACAATTTTTTTCCCTCAGTGGGAGAAATTGTCCAATAGGGTCCCAAAATGGTCACAGGTTCCTAAATGGGCCCCATAGGGTGTAAAGTAGGTTACAGGTGATTCACAGGGTCTAACAGAACAATTACAAGTGTTTAGAGCATTCAGGAAGTATTCAGGATAAATCAGGCCAATCAAAGTCATCCTGGGATCATGGCCCCATTACAAGTGCAAATGCGACCTCTGACCTCAAAATTGGTAAAAAAATGACCTGTACAGAGAAATTCAATATTTTTGTGTCCTGGGCATTCTTCCCCCCTCCCTAAGTCAAAAAATGCAAAAAATCTCAAAAACGGGCTTCAAAATTTTTTTAAAACCTAATTTTGGCCTTAAGAGCCAACCGAACTAAAAAATAGCTCATTGAGCTACTCAGCAAGTAGCTCGGCAAGCTACAGAGGATGCATTAGTGGGGACTCAAAGAAGTGACTCACCAAGTAGTTGGAGGTTTGGCAGGAGCTCTACAAGCTCATTGAGCTCATTTGGGGGCTCGCTCGTCGCGAAGGAGGCACCAGGGTTGGCCGGTGGAGTTATAGAAACACCTTGAGTTATGTGTTGAGCAGGTCACAACAAAGCAATTCGACATAACTAGTTCAATGATGAGGGTCGATGAGAATGGCTCGGTGACATTGGGGCAAGTCGGCTAGAGGGCCGAGCCACTAGGATCAACGAGGTCATGTTGAGGGCCGAGAAAAGATGGCGCCGAGCTTGATGATGAGTTAGGTTGTCGCAAGGAAGTTGGAGTGATGTGTCGCAGCGAGTCATGGAGACCGACTGAGTTGAAGCACATAGAAGCTCGGGAGTCGAGCTCACACAGTGAAGAAGAGACTCTGAAGTCCATGTTTCAAACTTCGGAGATGTCGATTTTTAGAGATCTAGGCGGTGGGGGAACAAGTAAACTCCAAATGTAAAAAGCCCTGAAACCCTAAATTTCAGGAGTCAACAAGCCTGGAATGAGTCAAACTTTAGGTTTCGAGGATGACCACCTACGAAGGTTTACTTCGGAGGTTAGAATGATAAAAGCATGAAACATGGATAGCAAGAACTCCGAAGAGGTAGGCTCAAAAAGCCCAAAAGCGAGGTGGGAACGTGGCCAACTATGGAGGTTTCGGGGGTTGCAAATTTTGGGTTTCAATGGTGTCATATTTTGGGGATAGCGACGAGTCAGTTTGGGAGTTGGGAGGTGGTGAAGTCGAAAGCGATAGGGTCCGAAACCCGTAAATAAACAATTCCCACCCATTCCATTCAAGGAACCGCTAAGTATACGTCGAGCCATATGGGAGGTTAAGTTGCATGGGAAAATATGTCGAGTTGAGGGGGAATAGCGTGATGACATGGCTTGGTGGTACAATGGAGACAACTCGACAATGAAGAAAACAAGCTTGATGGTGGAGGATCTAGCTCGATGTAGTTCTAGGAGACCCTAAATGATGACAATACTCAAACAAGCATATCTCATGCGATTTTTATCCATATTCAACAAACTTATGATTTATGGAAAGGATTTTCAATAAAGATTTTAATGGTGATGGCTAAATTTAGTTTCAGAGGAACAGTTGAAGGTGAAACCCAATCAAGTAACCAGAGAAAAATGGTGATATCTTTTAGCACACTCAACCATTTCTTACAAATTTATAGTCATTGTAAAGGTAGTTTCAAGATATACAATATGGGATCATCATTTTTGGTATTTTGTAGGTTCAGAAGTTTTGAAATTCAGGAATAATAAGCAGATCCCCTGGGTAGGTAGAAGTCATTAATGTAGGTTGGTGGAAAGTAAGGTCATCATGAAGCTACATGAACTAGACTAGACTCGGGTTCAATCACAACAGATTCCTTCAAGAACAAGGCAACACCATTAATGGATTAGGGATTTTGGAAGATCTCCAAGCACTCGTTGCAGATTAAACAAAGGATTTTTATGGGTTTTTGAGCAATTTCAGGATCTTCTTTCTCTCTCTCCTCTCATCAATTTTTTGCTATAAATATTGTAAGGGCCTGCAAATTTAAAGGTTGTTGGTCACCTTCTTCTCCCATGCACCCCATTTCTTCTTGGGGCTTCAAGCCTTCCTTTAAACGTTGTAATGGTGTCATGCCTCTTCCTGCTATAGCATTGTACTGTGTAAATTTATGTGGAGCAATAAAACATATTTGTGTTACATCTTGTCTAGCCTCTATGTTCTATTGTTTACATCTTACCTCTCTTTGTGCTTGTAGGATTTATGCATTTCTTGTTCATTGCAGGGTTTTTTTTGGTTATGCTCATTCAAGAATGAATAATGTTTGCATTTTGGGTATGTGTTGCAGTTGTCTAGCCTCCCCTTAATGTATTGGTGTGATTTTGGTTTGTGTTGCATTTTTCTAGCCTCCCAAAACTCACCCTTTCTCCATTTTATACGCTTTGGAAAGAATGATTAGCACTCCTTTCTTGGTGTATCACCACTTGTAGTGTAGGTTTATTTCATGCATCCTTATTTCCATGTCCCCTTGGAAGCTTTAGTTTAGGATTAGTGAGTAGTTTGGCCTGCACTTGGAGTAGTTTGTGGTAGGTAGGTTAGGAGCAGGAACCGACCTTCTCCGGATAGCTATCTTGTTTCGCAATGTCCCACACTCAAGATAGTTCAATGTTGTGCAATCATGTTGAATGCCCTAGTCCATAAATTGTCTCATTCGGGGGGTTCTGTGATTTCACATCAACAATTGTGGCACGCCCAGTGGGAGATATTGAAGTTAGGGTTCCATATTTTACATGTGTTCCATCAAAGATCTTGTTGTTGTGTTAGCCTAAGTCCAAACAAAAGATATTTTAGGGAGGTTTCCCTACATTTTGGAATTCAAAGGTTACCATTTTCAGATTTCAAAGGTTTCAGTTGCAGGGTCAAAGTCTGAAATCAATTTTGGAGGGCTTAAATGTGCAAAATGGGCTCAAACTTCACCAGATGATAGATCAAGGGGTGAAATTCAAAAGGGTATTTTTAGATTTTGGAAATTTTGGAGTTTTTTGAATTTCAGGTTTTGGGATTTCGAGACTTTTGAAATTTTTCCAAATTTTGGGTTTCAAACTTTCGAGATTTCAGAGTTTCGGAGGTTGGTGAATTTCAGAGGTCTCCATTTTAGGATTTCAAACCTTTTTGGGTTTTGAAATTTTGGGATTTCAGATATCTCAGGTTTTGGGATTTTAGGATTTCAGAAGTCCCGCCTTTTCAGGCTTTCACGTTTTCAGAATATCAGAGGTTTGCAGGTTTCGGGATTTCAAAGGTTTTCTTACTTTGGACTTCAGAGCCTATGGAATTTTAGGGGTTTCAAAGATCACTTTCAGCAAGCCAGTTTAACCTCCCAACCATTGTGAGTCCTTTCAAGGTGTGCATTCAGATACTCATCCTATTTCATCAAGTTCGTTGTGCACTTGGTGGGATTACTGTCTTTGGAGACACGTATAAGCATAACTGATGACTCCATTTGGGTCAAAACCCTTTCTCTGAAGTATCAAACATCCCTTCTCTTCTCCATTTATTCCCATCCATTTTCTCTCACTTCATTTCCATCCCATTTCTTTCATGAAGTTGTGCAATCATGGCTTTATTCATGCAGTGGAATTCACACTTATAGCAACAGTGCCAGTCAGAACTACCTCCACACTTGCAACATGTATTCCACAATTACTATCAATCACCTCCATAACCTTTCTATAATGAGGATCAATATGCATACCCTTATGGATAAAAAGTAGATCATTTTGGCTCTTCACTAAACTATGCAAATTTTCAGGGTCAAGAGTATGCAAATGTTGGAGGATATCCTATGATGAATATATTTATTTGTAAGATAAATCTCAAGACATGGAGGCCAAATGAGAACTATTAAGGGCTGCATATCTGTTGAAAGAATCCAAGGTTGGATTCAAGATACCTTTCCTGTGGTTTGCTCCTTTTCCGAGTTATTACAACCCATAGGAAAAACTTGATCTTATGGCTGAAATGACACCATACCTCGAGGCATGTATCTAGGACATAGAGGCCTATGAGTATAATGTCAATCATTCATGTCAATGGGAAAATCCTACATTTTCATCTTGTATTCCCCTCCCCAATCCCCATCCAACATCTTTTCAACCAAAGCCACAGTTTCCAAATTTCACACCTGCTACTCCCATTGTGAAACCCACTTCTCCATCTTCTACTCTTCCACCTCATCTCAGTTCCGCTGCCCTTTTTCCTTCCAAGAAACCATCTCCTCCACAAGAGCAAGAAATTAAACTTCATATTCCACCACTAATGAGGAAAACATCAGTGGAAATACCACCCACCACTCCTCTCATCATCATGAACCCATGTCGAGAAAAGGCCCAAGAAACCATTCAATAAGAAAAACAAGAAGAGGAGCCAGACAAAGAGTAGATGATGAAAAGCTTGGTGAATTTGGCTCTAAGGTTTGGGATCGATAAAATCCCCTTGATGGTTAAGCCTACAGAGGAGGGTGAGGTCCAGCCACAGGTGGTACAGAATGGTCTTGCAACTGAAACAAAGAAATAATAAGAGGATGATGACCAATAGTTTACTTGTTCCAAATGTAGTGTCCACATCGGCACTATCCTTCTAGGACTTGCTAACCCATCACAGCTAGCAAATTCAGAAGAAGAAGAAGAGAAAACATTAGCACATGATGTGTGTTAAAAGAGGCATGTGTAAGTGAACAAAGACAAGCTCCCAAGTGTGCAAGGCATTGTAGCGGAATGCACCAATCCCAATTTCACTGTATGCCTTGAGATTTCCACCTTGTTGGAATATTATATAGACATACCAAAGTCATCATCAATTGTAACTAACCAAGAAAATCATCATACTACAGAGAGGGACCTTTCGGGTTCAAAAGGATTGAAAAATAAGCAGGTGATGGAGAGAATTGCAATCCTCTCTTCCCCTCCATCCTTTAAAATTTTTGATTTTGAAGACAAGTTTGAACTTTCAGACTTCATGTTTGAGGATGAGGTAACAAGTGGTGAGAAAATTACAAACCTAAAGGATGCCATGAAGGAGGAAGAACCCCTGGCAGAGTTTGAATGCCTATCTGACTTGGAGGAATGCTTCGGTGAGGAAGAACCTATAGAGATCACAACCTTTGTTTCCCCACCACCTATCTTTCAAAATGAAGAGCCTCTTGCCATGGAAGTTAACATTTAAGGAGAACCTGCTGCTCATAATAGCCTTCTTGAAGTGGAGGAAATTGGATCAGATTCAAAGGGCCTTGATGAAGATGCAATCATTGAATGTTTCTTACTTTTAGTTAAGGAGCCTAAGCTTGTCAATGAATCTAAAGGAAAAGGAAGGAAAGAGGCTTCCATCATCACTTTCATACCATCTATCAAGGTGACATATTAGTTGTCTATAGATGTGAAAACTTAGGAAAACCAAGTTACAGACAGTCACCTTTCGCAGGAAATCCTGCATGAAGGCTTTCTTAGTGAAACTTAGAGCAGCGAGTACATTCGGAAATTCAAGCCATGCCTCATCAGGTATCTAGCTTCATTCAAGCCATAAATAGAGTTGCCACAAAAATTCATGTTCATCCCCAAGCATGAGGGTGAGTTTCATAGTGTCAAGGATTAGCTACATCAACTCCAACACCTCCAAGAGCCTCAGGTGAATCATTCCAAACAAGTATTAGTTTGGTTTCCAGTTGATACCTTGATGACATGGTTGGAAGGTTGTTGCTATATCAATTTTTGACTCATGTGTACATCCATGACTAGTATCAAATCATTTGCATGGATTCCTATTGTAAGAAAGGGGAGCTACTTTGAAAAACTAGTGGCAGGATTTTTCTAAAATCGTCTTTGTTGTCAGTTAGTGTAGGGTAGGGGCGGGATTTTTTTCTAGCATCACAAGTGCTTAGGCACACTTTGCATGTCTACTTGGGAATATATGATTCATCATTTTTTACATAGTTGTTGGTTTTTTGTTTGCTCCATCACAATACATGGTGTTTAACTAGGTCTCCCGCGTGCAGGAAAGAAGTCCATACTTGTGGGAAACATTTGCAATTTTAAAAGAAACAAATGCATAGCAACTAAAATCAGGTTAAGGACTGATTTTAATAAGTTTTCATCATTTGAGTCCTTCAAGGCCAATCATAGGTGAACCTCCAAGTGCCTCTGCCAGATCAGAGAGCAACCTCCAGCATCATGTTGAAGAATGGAACTTTCAGAAGAAAGAGAAAATGTAAAATTTAATAGAGTTCCATGATGTGAAAAAAATGAAAATTGTCTTATTCAAAACTCTACAGCGTGCAGTATACGCCAAGTAATCATCAGTTGTGTGCTTTATACTTGGCAGAATCAGGTTTTGGGATGGTCATTTCAGTCTCACAGAACAAGGGTTACAGAGAGGAACATGTGAAGATCTCAAATCAAGACAATTTTCTACTCTCACAAATCTTATTTTTAAGATTTTCTTATGAAAATTGAGAATGCGAGAAATAGAGCAGGTTTAGGTTTAGCAGGTGCATGTGGTTTCTGGGTTTTAGTTTCTTCAAGTTTAGGATTATTTTTATGTGTGTAGTGACTCCGTTCCTAATGGATATGCCTAGGCTACTAGTTAAAAAAATATAGTAGGAAAATTTCTTCGTGAGTCGCTAAATTGTTGACAAATTTTTCCCCCCATGGGTAAAATTGTCCAACAAGGTCCCCAAATGATCATAGGCTCCTAAATGGGCCCCACATGGTGTAAAGTAGGTTATAGGTGATTCGCAGGGTCTAACAGAATGATTACAAGTGTTTGGAGCATTCAGGAAGTATTCGGGCCATTTATAGTCATCCCGGGATCATGGCCCCATTGCAAGTGCAAATGCGGCCTCCGGCCTCAAAATTGGTAAAAAATGACCCATGACAGAGAAATTCAATATTTTTGTGTCATGAGCATTCTTCCCCCCTCCCTTAGTCAAAAAATTCAAAAAATCCCAAAAATGGGCTTTAGAAAATTTAAAAACTTCATTTTGGCCTCAAGAGCCAATCGAGCTAAAATATAGCTCGTCGAGCTACTTAGCGAGTAGCTCGGTGAGCTACAGAGGATGCATTAGTGGGGAGTCAGAGGAGCGACTCACTGAGTAACTGGAGGTTCAGCGGGAGCTTTGTAAGCTCATCGAGCTTGTTTGGGGGTTCGCTCGTCGTGAAGGAGGCACCAGGGTTGGCCGGTGAAGTCATAAAAAGGACTCGAGTTATGTGTTGAGTAGGTCACAACGAAGCAACTTGATAGAACTAGTTCAATGATGAGAGATAATGAGAATGGCTCGATGACATTGGGGTGAGTCAGCTAGAGGGTCTAGCCACTAGGATCAATGAGGTCATGTTGAGGGTCGAGAAAAGATGGCATCGAGCTTGATGATGAGTCATATCGGTAGTAGGGAAGTTGGAGTGATGTGTTGCAGCAAGTCATGGAGACCGTATGAGTTGAAGTGTGTAGAAGCTCAGGAGTCGAGCTCGTAGAGTGAAGAAGAGCCTCTAAAGTCCACATTTCGGACTTCGAAGATGTCGAGTTTTAAAGATATAGGCAGTGGGGGAGCAAGTAAACTTTGAATATAAAAAGATCTGAAACCCTAAATTTTGGGAGTTAACGAGCTTGGCCCGAGTCAAACTTTGGGTTCCAGGAATGACCACATTTAGAGGTTTTCTTTGAAGGTTAGAATGATAAAAGCCTAAAAAGGACATAACAAGAACTCCAAAGAGGTGGGATCTGAAAGCTTGAAAGTGAGGTGGGAATGTGGCAAGCTATGGAGGTTTTGGGGGTCGTGAATTTTGGGTTTCGATGGTGCCATATTTGAGGGTTTGCAACAAGTCAGTTTCAGAGTTAAGAGGCAGTGAAGTCCGAAGTGATAGGGTTCAAAACCCTGAAACAAACAACTCCCGCCCATTCCATTCAAGGACCCGTCGAGTATATGTCAAGCCACACGAGAGGTCGAGCTGCATGGGAAAGTATACCGAGTTGAGGGGGAATAGTGTGATGACATGTCATGGTGGTACAATGGAGACAACTCAACGATGAAGAAAACAAACTCGATGGTGGAGGATTTGGCTCAGTGTAGTTCTAGGAAACCCTAAATGATGATAATATTCAAACAAGCATATCTCATGCAATTTTTATCCATAGTCAAGCAACCAGAGAAAAATGGTGATATCTTTCAACACACTCAACCATTTCTTGTAAATTTATAGTTGTTGCAAATTTATTTTCAGGATCTATAGTATGGGATCATCATTTTCAAGATTTCAGAGGTTCAGGAGTTCTAAAATTCAGGAACAATAAGTAGAGCCCTTGGGTAGGTGGAAGTCATTAATGGAGGTTGGTGAAAAGTAAGGTCATCATGAAGCTATAGGAGCTAGACTAGACTCATGTTCAATCACAACAGATTCCTTCAAGCACAAGGCAATTCCATTAATGGAGCAATGATTATGGAAGATATCAAAGCACTCATTGCAGATTAAACAAAGGATTTTTATGGGTTTTTGAGCAATTTCAAGATCTTCTCTCTCTCTCCTCTCATCAATTTTCTTCTATAAATATTGTAAGGAGATGTTAGTCACATTCTTCTCCCATGCACCCCATTTCTTCTTGGGGCTTCAAGCCTTCCTTCAAACACTGTAATGGATTCATGCCTCTTCCTACTACAACATTGTACTGCGTAAATTTCTGTGGAGCAATAAAAGATATATGTGTGTCATCTTGTCCAGCCTCTATGTTCTATTGTTTGCATCTTACCTCTCTTTATGCTTACAGGATCTGTACATTTCTTGTTCATTACAGGGTTTTTTTGGTTATTCTCATCTAGGAATGAAGAATGTTTGCATTTCGGGTCTGTGTTGCAACTGTCCAACCTCCCCTTAATGCATTGGTGTGATTTTGGTTTGTGTTGCATTTGTCCAGCCTCCCAAAACTAACCCTTTCTCCATTTTGTAGGGTTTGGGAAGAGTGATTAACACTCCTTTATTAGTGTATCACCACTCGTAGTGTAGGTTTATTTCATGCATTTTTCTTTCCATTTCCCCTTAGAAGCTTTAGATTAGGATTAATGAGTAGTTTGGCCTGCATTTGGTGTAGTCAGTGGCAGGTAGGTTAGGAGCAGGAACTAGCCTTCTCTAGAGAATTATCCCATTTATCAATGTCTCACACTCAGGATAGTTCAATGTTGTGCAATCATGTTGAATTCCCCAGTCCATAAACTATCTCATTCGGGGGTGTTGTGATTCTGCATCAACACTAGCTTAATTTTCATGTATTAAATAAATGATTGATTAGTTATCTTACACATTATAGCTAATTAAATTAGCTACCTAATTAGGAAAATACACTTATTTTCCTAGTCAACTGCCACTTCAATATCCTAGTCAACTCCACTTGGACTCCACTTCACCGGTCTAGTCAACTGCACTTCTAGAATCCTATAAAGGTGGGAGCAATTCAATTGCACGTACGACCACCTTTTTGGATGCAACTTCTACAACTGCATTTCTTTATTGCCCCTCATGGGAATAAATTCATTCAAATTGTTTAACGTCCCTTAAGTATTATTTTTAGCATGTACATTTAACCACATCTAGTCACTTCTAACCACTACTTAGCCTCTATAAAACAACACGTGCATCCCTTTACAAATCCTCTTAGATTTCCTGTACATTTACTATGCTAAAATCCTCTTGGATTATTATAATAAAACTTTGTCAAATTTGCCACCCAATATCTGCATATTGGAAGCTTTCATATATTTATTCTTAGCAATTTGCATCCATACCTAGAGGTCATTTTAAGAGAATCCACAATCCATAATCTATAAGGTTACACAAGCTCAAAATCTTCCCACAACCTTATGTAAGGTTCACAAGGAAGAACTGATAGGAAGGTTTGCATATCTACTTTCTTGTCTTCCATTTTAGTTATATTTTGCATGCAAACATTCTATCACACCTAGTGGGAAGGAAATAAATATTTTCCACTTTAGTTTGGATGAAGAGGATGAAGACCAAATTGAAAATCTTTCCATAAAAAACACTTTATGACAAAATGAAGACCAATTCCTTCTTTGTCACCTTGCAATGGGAGTAAGATTTCCCTCATACTTTGACGAGGATGATTTTAAAACCTTACGAGGATAACCTAAATCCCTTAAAAGTCCACCACTCAACTCAAACAAACATGATGACACATGACCAAGTAAAACGAATGCCGATAATAAAGGAAAAACTAGTGCTTCGTCCCCTAATCCCAACCAAGCCTTGCTCGATTGAATCAATGCAATGGTGAAACAATTGGCTCTCCTATCCTATACAGCCACTAATAATGATGTAAAAGGTATTAAACATACAAAGAAAAGTTACAACACCTTAAAAAATCATTATGAGACTAATAACGAGAACACAAATCATAAGAATGATAGTTCATCATTTATCCCACAAACCAATTCACCATTTGCTTCAGAGTGGTAAATGATGAAAGACATTATTTTAGGTATGCAAAAACTACACAAACAATTCAATTTTGATGAATTGCATCCACACCCTTTCAATATGAACATCTTATGCATACCCTTCCCATGCTCTTTCGAGTCACCTAAATTTGACAAATACAAGGGCAAAATTGATCATAGAGAGCATGTCAAATAATTCTTCATGACATGCCAAAAAGTGTCTTATAATGATATCTTTATCTTGTGTCTCATTTTTAGAAGTCTATGAGGACAAGCTTTAGATTGACTCTTGCACCTTCCAAAGGGATCTACCTCTACCTTCGCTAACCTCTCATAGAAGTTTGTTAAACTTTTTTTTTTCAACCTTGATTCTGAGGTCATAATGATGGATTTGTGCAATGCCAAACAATGACCAAATGAGAGCTTTGCATAGTTCTTACAATGATGGTGAGGAATCGTAAGTTGATTCCTATGTTCAATCCCTGAAAAACAAATGGTTAGCATCTTCATCCCAAACCTCAACATCAAATTTTCCTTTCACATGAAGATGCACTGCCTTACCAGTTTTGAGGAAGTTATTGAAAAGGGAAATCAAATAAAAAAATCCATCATTTCTAAAGGCTTGATCTAGCCTCATTCTAAAGACATTGGGCATAATCACAATACTAACAAAAACCCTAGCACTTTTCACGATAAACCTAGGTACATCAATCGTAACTGTAATGTTGTCAATGATGGTGTCATGGATAATTGCAACGTGCACAACTTATAGAACAACCAATCTAAATAGACTAATTCTAAACCATCTGTCACCATTCCAAGAAGAGAAACTCTTCCTCCTCATGACTACAAATGACAAAAATATACATCTTTGGGGGAGTCTATTTCCAACGTCTTACAATAACTGGTAAATGCCAATATGATCACTTACCCTATTATGCAACCCTTCCATGAAAGGTAACCTAATCCAGATGGTTGTAAACCTAACACATATTGTAATTTTCATCGCATTGATGATCATCAAACAAATGGATGAAAACAACTTCATAACTACATCATTGACAACAAAGATATAGTGGTCAGAGACCTACCACCTAGCCATGTTATAAAGGGAAAAGCTCCCAAACTTGGTGAATCCTCAAACAATGTCAATTATAAATCCATCATATCCTTTATTGTAGACACTACTCTGCACAAATTTGAACGTCAATTTACACCCCTAAGAGAAAGTATATCTTGTGCCTTTCATCAATTAGAAAAGGTTATCATGATTGAATATCCAACTATGAGACCCTTTTCTAATGGGGAACCCAAGCCTACGTGATATAATGCATATGAATATTGTGAATACCACCACATGGAAATCCATTCTATTGATAAGGCTACACCTCTTTGTCATTATTTTCAAGACTTAATTGATGACAGAGTCCTTTCCATAGATCTTGATGATGAAGCTTTCCCAACCAATGACACGTCAACTTCCACACTTTTTAACAAAGAGTTGACTGTTGTCCCCACTTCTGTATATATTGACATTCAACGAGATCATGCCGAAGATCAAGTATCTCTCCCTCCAAACTAATCTCTTTCTTCTACATATTTTCTTTTGTTTGTCCAAACAGACATTGAACCTGTTTCAGATAAAACCTTCCAACATCAAACGAGAACTTGATCTTGCTTCAAGACTCCCTTTTAACCCTTAATATAATTGTAGACACTACAGAAAAGGGACCATCATCAATTTTTTTTGAGCTCGATCCTTTTCTTTGACCATTGGCTCCTATGTCTAACCTATTTAGTCTTGTTTTTGAAACACAATCATAAAAATATTGGTTGCATTGCAGCAATGCAACTTTCTGTGTCCATTATACCTCACACAATCAATCTTGTAGGCATCTCATTAATCACGATTCCTACTTGTCAAGACCTCTACATGTGTACACTTTAAAAGGTACAAATACCTAGGAATATCCGTATACAACCTTTTCACACTTTAATTGCATTTTTATCATCAAGTCAATTACTCCCTGGCCTCAAAGGAGCAACACTGAATATTTTCTCTTTGTAGCCTATAAGGAACCTTGGATGTACATCTAGAGATCAATTCTTCTTTCATAACACTCTTCCACTCATGGATGAATATGAATCTCAACATATTCTCCACCTCATCAATCCTCCTCTAACATCCCATAGGTCTTTTAATCTCATCTAAGACTTATCTAATCACACATCCTTTGAATTAGAACCCATTTGTCGATGTCTCATATGTCAGGATCTATCAAATCTTTTGATTTTTTCCTTTGACTTGGAATTTGCATGCTAAAGTCTCGTACTTTAGGACCTAAAGAATATTTTGATTATCTCCTTTGATTTGGACCTCATTCACCCAAGTCTTGTAAGTCAAGACTTATTGAATCTTTCAATTCTATCATTTTACTTATACCTTGTCTACCCAAGTCTTGTAAATCAGGACTTATCGAATCTTCAGATTTCCTCCTTTGCCTTGGTACCCATCTTCCCATGTCTCATACTTCAGGACCCAGTAAATATTTTGATTCCATCCTTTGAATTGGAACCCATCCACCTAAGTCTTGTGCTTCAGGAATCGATGAATATTTTGATGTGCTCCTTTGACTTGGATCTCATCCACCCAAGTCTCATACTCCAGGACCTATCATATCTTTTGATTCTCTCCTTTGAATTGGACCTTGTCCACCCAAGTTTCATAAATAAGGACTTATTTAATCTTTGGATTTCCTCCTTTGACTTGGAACTTTTCTACCCAAATCTCGTATTTTAGGACCTATCGAATCTTTTGATTCCGTCTCTTGACTTGGATCTTGTCTACCTAACTCTCATAAATCAGGACCAACCAAATTTAATAAAAATGGGCCTCTTTCTTGATGAGTATATTTCAAATCCTCATCCTCGAACATTTAGAAAAATTAATAAACATAAACAAAAAATGAAACTCCATATTAAACCATTCCTTAAATCAATGTTTGTAAATCAGAAGCGAAAAAGTGAGTAAAAATAATATCAAGCATTCCATCTATTCACAAATATATTAATCATACCATTATCATATCTTTTCATTCTTCACATATCACGACACAAGTTAACCTTGTTCCTATTGGGCATTGCGTGTCTCATCCCTGTTATGGTTTCTACCATTTTAGATATTTTTATCTATGGTTTTGTCTCAAAGCTTACTGATGGAAACTCTTCCTTTCAAATAAGCTCTCTCTTTAACAAAAAATATCAAACTTCTTAACCCATCCCTTTTTGACCGCCCATCTCAGTCTACGGTGTTGAACCTTTACGTCCTACTAGTCACATTGAGATGAGACTTGGGGGTATAATGTTCCTTCCCAACAAGCACATTATCGACATACAAGGAAAAATCAATTTAAAAATACAAAAAATAAAATAAAATAATTACACCTTTCATCCTTCACAATCTTCGGTGATAAGCCCATACTTATCATTAGTAGTTTGAGATTGGGAACAAAGAAAGATGTCCTTACTCGCCTACATCTTGCCTTTGGTGTTGAGCCCTTTTCTCTTACTAGTGGCATGGGGCAAGATGTAGGGGTTCCATTTCAAAAACAAACAAAAACAATTAACCAATAAAGATTTTAGAAATCTTAATGAAAAATTACTTAATAAAAAACATACCAAGAAGTTGCTTATGTTAAAGAGAGACAACAATTCCTTCAATTGGATCTTGTCAATCAGTAGGCCATCAATGGATCTAAGTCTAACCAAAACCTATAAGTGGAATCATCTTGGAATTGGCTAGATAATATTGACTAGAGATGAGTTACATTTTTCTCATATGGATCATCGTTACACCTTGTGTCTTTGCATCCATCATACTCAATTTCGTATCATTATTCACCTTGTTCTCACATCCTTCTTGGCTCTCGGTGATAAGCCCTCTCATCTTCCTAGTTGTGTGGAGTCACGAGTAGAGTGAAACACCTTATCATTTTACCATCTACATTTCTGCCAATGGAATGTAATTCTTACAATTGTTTGCACCTGCGTTCAAACATTACACCCCTTTACTGAATTTAAAAATACCAAAAATGTTTCAAAAAAACTCAAAAAAATGAAATATGTTTCGCAAAATACAAAAACAAGATAAATTGTTCCAAAATCCAAAAAAAAGTATAAAACATTCAAAATAAAAAACATTTAGATAATGTTTGACCAAATTTTAGCAACTAGATAATACAATTCAACAATTTCACCATTTGATGACGCTCCTAATGATCATTCTAGATCATATTTTGATAATTATTTTTCTTTCCTATGGTGTATATCAATGCTCGAGACAATCATTTTCCCTTTCACAATATAACTTTTTTTGGGGCACACTTAGACGGTTTCAAATAGGTGGACTTGTTGATATGATAGGTATAGGGGTCGTTGGCATAGATAAATATGTAGGCATTTTTATTATTATTATCATCATTATTATTGTGGATAGTTTAGAGTATAGCTTAGCATTTAATCATTTATTTCGCCATTTGTTTTCTATGTTTATTAGTTCATAATCATTTATTTTAATAAGAATACCAGTTCTTAGTTTATCCCTTAGTTTATAGTCTATTAATAACTTTCATAGCTTATTTCCTTTTATTGTATATAAATGTCGGTCTACAACTTTTACTTAATTAATTAACTTCATTATTGCTATCTTGCTTTTTTTTACGAAGAAGTAACTTTTTGACAACATCTATATCTTCTTTCTTAACCATATCAACTAATTATATTTATCTTATTTTCCAGGTGAAATCAACAAATTTACGATCATCCAACAACACTGTCAGATATCACTTGCTTTGCAAAACAAAAAAAAAACACTCATTTTTACTAGCCTCATTTACAACTCTAAAACGGTGCCATTTCAGAGACCTGGGCGTTTCAGGTCACTAGCTAGCGCTTTTAAAAACACCATCATCAAGTGCAATCACAATTCTCTAGATATTTCTCATTTTTCTCTATTTTCTCTTTTCTTCATCGAAATTTCTCTTTCTTGAGTGTTTGTATACATCAAATGGCACATTTAATTTTGGTTTAAAATGAACCTTCTGCATCCTGCTTGATCACATAGCTTAAGTAAAAGAATTTAACTCTTTGCATTTCACTTATCACACACTGCCTGAGACTGCACAAACATAATTAACACATCCAAACATTCCTCTCACCTGGTTAACTGATTGGGACCTGAACACCCAACAGGAAACCATCTCAGACATCTCCCAATCCATAACTGCCTAAAACCAGCTTTAGAATCCTTTAGGCACCTTCATTACTTACTTTTCTTTTCTGTGCACATCCTCTAAATTAATCATGAGGCTAAACAATATTGTAATTGATTTGTTTGTCAACAACAAACATAAACAAATGTTTCTCTATTTCACACCTATTGTTGCTCTCTCCCAAATTGAGACAAAACAACAATCTGCTCTATCCAATAAAGTTACTTCCTCTGATGATCTCACCCAACATGATTCTAAACTAAAAACCACACCTTCAGTCACTCAATCTCCAGTCTCCATGATATCACCACAAGAGAACCATGCCATACAAAATTCTCCCCATCTTGACACAAACCCTCATATCCCTTGTCAAGCCAGTCTTCCTAAATCGATCACACCACCATCTCCCACTCCTCTAGATGCACTCAAATCTCCTCCTAACCCCATATATGACTTCTTACTCTAGAAATCTCCTATAATCTCTCAATCCTCCCAATCTCCAAAATTAGTGGATCACATTCCACCCGCATACCATTTTGACAATTCCATTGATAGGCATGTCCATCCATCTCCAATCCTTAACACACATATCCCCGCTTATTGTCATGCCCCTATTGCTCAACACCAGCTTATGTAGCAATCCCAACCTATGACACATGTTAGTCTTTGCCAAGTAGTCCCTCCATCACCTACATATCCACAAATTAATCATCTGTCTTATCAAACCATTCTACAAACATCCTATCCACAAACTTATCAACCACCTTATCAGATGCTTCACCAAACACCCACACACCCACAAACACATCATTCACCTTATCAAACTACCTTTCAAACCACACAGACGATCCAATCTCAACCTTACAATATCTCTACTAATTCAATTCACACCTTAATGAATTGGTTAGCCAGTTTAGAAACCCTTACCTTGACACCCAAGAACACCTTATCCTATGAACAAATCTGTAATGAACTGATTCATCTGTCGGTTCCAATCAAACCCTATCCCCCTTATTGGAAACTTCCTGCATTTAATAAGTTCAACAATAAAGAATATCCCCAACAACATCTCCTTACATTTAAACATGCATGTTGTCTTATTGTGCATGATCATGATCTACTTCTTCACACTTTCCCTATGTCTTTGTCTGGACCAGGGCTGGACTAGTAAAACAGTATCCTATGACATTCCATATTCTCTTTCACCCAACTTGCATAGTTGTTCGTAGAACACTTTTCTATCAATATCACATGCAAAACCACTATCTCTGATCTATATACCATTTGACAATATGAAAATGAGCCCATCGTTGACTTTGTCACACAATTTCATGATGTTATAAACCAACTGTTCTTAACTATCTCACAAACTGAACTCATCGACTTATTCTCGCATCCATGTGCCAAACATATATCATCCACTTTGCAGATCCAATCATTCCAAACCTTTGATGAATATTTCACAATGGCTTGCAAGCTCGAAACCCGCACCATTGAGCAGGGTCATTTTAAATTTAGTTCAATTAAATCAAAATTTGAATCCACCAAACCATTCACACATAATGACAAGTTCAAGGCTGCGGTAAACATTGTGGTCATTGAACCCTCATCCCCATCTACATCAAACACATGGTCTCAACAACGATCTCCTCAATCAACAACCAGCTACACTCCTTTAGGAGAATCATACAGTTTTGTATTTGATAAGTTTATGAGCGTAAACAATATCCAATTGCCTCCCGTACGACCCGTAGAAAACTCGCAAGCCAAGCCTATTTGGTATCATGAAGCCCTCTTTTGTAAATATAATTGAGTTAAAGGTCACAACATTGAGAGATGTCGTTCCTTCAAAGATCGTGTCCAACAACTCGTAAATCAAGGGGATATCCAAATTAATACCTCCACTACATAAACTAATCAACCACCAACTAATCACGTCACCCCCTTTACATCTCAACTATCAAATGCTTGTATGGTTGATACTATCAATCAAGATCCCATCTTATCACCAACTCTGCATGTTCCCACAGTGGACATTATTCCCACCTCTTATTCGGAACCAGTTACACCTGCATCAACTTTCACTACCTGTCCTGAACCTATACCTTATCCTATCCTTGCCACATCCACATCAAATTCAACTATATCATCCATTTCTACCATTTCAAATACATCCTAATCTATCACATTAAATTCATCCTTAGCACTTACTTCAGACCCACTCGTATCTGCACATATCCCTATATCTCTCCCATCTATTTCTTCACCCACATCTACCTCAAATACACCTATTACTACACATACATTACTCACAACCATCCCAACTAAACTCAGTTCTACAACATTCACCCTTGCAACCCCATCTTCAACACTAATCCCTTTAGCAAACATATCATTCTTACCCCTCAAAACATTTATGAAACAACCAGTCCCTTCTACTTCTACATCTGAAAATGCTCCTGCATTTGCTGCATTATCCATACCTATAAGGTCTACTCCATTAGTTATCACATCACTCACATCTCCACATATTCTAAAAATTCCTACATCTTTATCTATGCCAATGACCCCTATACCTATCATATCAACAAGTCCACCTATCTCTACCTTGACAACCTTTCCCATTAATCCTAAGCTACCCCATACAACCCATCGCCCTAACTATTTCCTTACCCCTCTAACTCTCTAGCTCAGCCACCTCCCCTTCCAACTACCCACCGAGCTATTCTCTCTACCCAACACCTTGCCTTCCCTCTCTCTTCACTGACTCATTTCCCTTCCACCTTACTTCCCATCCCCACTGCCCTCCTTCTCTCCTCGGCTACTCAGCCATTCTCATTATCCCTAACTCCACATATTCCAAAAATGCCTACATCTTTATCTATGCCAACGACCCCTATACCTATCATATCAACAAGTCCACCTATCTCTACCTTGACAACCTATACCTATCATTTTTACATCTTTATCTATGCCAATGACCCCTATACCTATCTTGTTTTTGGATGGTTTCTCCATTAATAACCATACCACTGCTATCAGATCCTCTGGTTGAAATTATTGTCATCCCTGCTAGAGGTAAATCTTCTCGATTGAAGTCTAAGGCTCGGTGAAAACATCCCTGACAGTCCCCTGTGCATCCACGGAAATATTCAGGTTTTTCCTCTTCTCAACAATCCAATGCCACAACAACCATGTCAAGATCAATCTTTCCATTTATGAAATCTCACAATAATCAATCCACATCCAAACAATACCATCCTTTAACCAAATTTGATTTATCTTCCAAAACACAAAATTCACACATCCAATCTACGTCCATGGTTTCTCCTAACTCCAAGTTGAGACATTCTATCAAAAACCACAAGAGTTACCTTCCCCATGACACTTCAATGGGGTCATATACAGATATCTTTCGACATTTAACTCAAACATCTGTCATCAAACTTCCTCTTATTAAATCCTTTAATCCCTATTGTCCCAAGCCATCATGGTTCAATCCTAATTATAGTTGCACTTATCATCGTAGCCCAGGTCATGAAATTGAACATCTTAAGGCCTTTCGGTCAATCATCCACAACCTTATTGAGAAAAATGATTTCCTCATTCAGGGGAAAGTTCCTTCTCCAACTACCTTGAATCCAATCCACATCCCATCTGTTGGATCTCCCATGATCCCTCCATCTACCTCATCCCTTAATATCCATCCAGCCCATGTCATTCCTCCTAAGGAATGCCCTCCATTGTTCATCAATGTCGCTTATCTTACCAAGCACACTTGTGGTCTCCAATCATTTATCCCATCCAAATCTAAAACAATCTCATCTAAGCTCTTTCAACATCCTTTAACTCCTTCACATTTAAATCATTGGGGGAACAAACTTCCCTCGTCCTTGAGCATCTCATCCGTACAAATCCCTTGTTACTAGGGGACTTCACTCTTTGACATTGTTTGTTTACTTTCTTCACATCCATCCAATCTAAATTAATTATATCTAGATCCTTATCTCATTCTAAGTCCACCATTGTCTCTATATTTGTGTCTCTTTTGGGACACTGTTTATTTCAAAGTCCTCCTTTGAGGCCATATTTGTTCTTTTATGTTTATGCTCCTTTTGGGGGTATCATTTTTTTTCATCAAAGGCCTCCTTTGAGGCCATGTTTGCCTCTCCATTGAGGGATCTCTTTTTCTCGAAGTCCACCATTGTTGCTATATGTGTGTCTCTTTTGGGACATCGTTTATTTTATCAAGCCCTCCTTTGAGGCCATGATTGTCCTTCTATATTTGTGTCTCTCTTAGCGCACCATTTATTTTCATCTAAATCCACCATTTTGGTCATATGTTTGTTTCCTTTAGGACATAGTTTTTTTTCCTGCTTAGTTATCATCTCATCTTATTGCAACTACATTGTATTCTCTCTTGTGGTGGTAAACTAGAAACGAAACCTCTTAATGCATTGCACTTGCGACCAATCTACTGTTAGCATATCTACCAATGAGAACTTAGTTACATCCTTAGATTGTTCTGCCATCTTTAGCCCCTTCCATTTGTCATCGTAATAATCTGAATTATGTAGTCTGCCTTCATTACTTTGGTGTGATCCCGTAACCATTACATCAATTACCTTCTCATTCTCCTATTATATCCATGTGAAGGGTCTAGGGTGTCTCTTGTAGATTCCTTATCCCCTCTTAAGGGGTTTACTTAGCTATTCCCAGCTCTCCCCCATGTGAAGCTCAAACTCAAGTATGTAAAAGGCAAAATAAAAGTTATAAAAAATAGACTGATCCCTTGAAGGATAGATGTTTATGCAAAAATACAAAAGAAAAAAAAAAGTATACATATCAAAATCCAAGCAAAATCAAAAGAAATAGACCGATCCCTTGAAGGACGGCTATCATTATTATTCTTATCATCCATATTATGTATAAAGTAGACCATACCCTCGAAGGATGGCTACTCTGTTATTATTGCATCTAGAAGGTTTTCCGCATTGATCAGCCTTCCTTTATCAGCATTTTCAAAAATCTTTCTGCTATTATTCTTTCCCTTTCCTAGAACTGGGGCATAGACTTAAGGAACACCACATTTAGAGATACCTCTTCCCACGTACAAGTCACATCTTTGATCCCTTTGTCATGTCAACATTAGGATTACGAGCATCTTTCATCCATATTTCCCTCATGATATTTTGGTATAACTAACTATCGTTGATTATGTGTTAACACCTGCTATCGGTCGTAAGTGCAATGCTTTGAGTGGTAACCTTTCTTATTTATCTCCAGTTTAAAACATAGTTTCCTTGTACGCCCTTGCTACAACTATGTTTCGTTCATCTCCTCTAGATCATATTTTTCACACCAAATTTCACACTATGAATTTTATATTTATCCATCATCTCCATGGATGCGTTTTCAAATACACTCTTCGGTTTGTGAATTCTACTTGATCACCATTGCAGTTTGCGAATCCTACTTGAGGATCCTTCTCAAGGAAAGTTTGTTATCCTACAGCCCCTTATCTCTCAACATATTCAACACCATATTTGATCCATTGCTCCTCGCTCTCCATGTCCACTCATCACCATTTGTCTCCACATCATCCTTCTCACCTTTCTATCCCCTTGCATGACGCCATATATCTTACTTGCCTTTCCTCTTGAGTTTCTCTTTTACTCTTCCACTTTCAGTTTGACAATCTTGCTTAACCATCCATATAGCCAAAGAACCTTAGTTAAGGTATATCTTCTTCCTTGAATCCTCCCACTGTAGAAGCTTCTCCACCATTTCCTCTTTCAATAGACAACAATCACCACCACAAACGTCTTTCCACTCTTCCTTTTCTGCTTAACACTCTTGCATCACCACCACCACCACGTGGGCATCCCAGTTAAGGATTGCCCTTACACTCTCCATCTATGTTGCATATGTTCCTCCCTCCACTCATGTCACTCTCCTTTGTTTCTTTGTTATCACTTTAATATCACCTCCTTTCATCTCTTGTTACATTTTGGTATACACTGCTCAGTCTTTTCATCATTCTTCTTCTTCTTCGGTTTTGCGATCCTACTTAACCATCTCCGTCATAGGGCAATCTTACTTAAGATTTTCTCTTAAGATTGGTTGGTTGTCTGATCCTTCCATCTCCCATCATCTCTTCCTCATCTTCTATCTTCCGCCTCTCATCGTACTCCTCCATTCCAACCAACCCTTCCACATCTGCATCCAATACAATGTTGTCTTTCTCCTTCCATATTGTCACTGCGGGTTTGGTGATCTTACTTAAATCCTCCTGTGGCATGGCGATATTACTTAAGAGTCCCTCTTAAGCATGATTTATCATCCTACACTCCCTCACTACCCCACATTCTCTCCATTTACATTTATTCCCCATCACCACATCCTCTCACCTCCTCTTCCATTCACACAAACACCACTTCCTACTGGTCCCTTTTTCATCTCCATCATCCGTCACTGGGTAATCTTACTTAATCGTTGCTTCTCCATTCATTTCATGTCTTGTTTCTTTATTTCTCTCACATTCATTCTCATCCACTGCATCCTCTCCTCATCTTCATTTTCCTACACATCATTATCCCTCCTTTCTTTACTCTTTCCACTCCGTCTTCTAGAGTTCTCTCACATATCTACCCCAATATTTACCTGTCATTATCATTGGTCTCCCTCTAACATTCTTTCATCATCATCTTCCATTTCCACGGTAGTAATTATCAGTGGACTTCTCCTAAAAATCACTCATCCCCATTCTGCACAGCTTGAATCCTTTTCTTTGACCTCCTCCATTCTATCTTCATTCCTTCCTTCCTATGTGTCCTCTGATCATTATAAGAGGACTTGTCCTAATGTCCCTTCATTGGAGTTCCCCTTCCCATTCTTCGTTTACTTTCTGCCTTGTCTTATCTTTTGTCCCATATTTTCCTACTGATCATTATTGGTGGATTTATCCTAACATCCATTCACTGGCATTGCCTTTCCTATCCCTTCCTTTCTTTTTCCTCGCCACCTCTCTATCTTCCATTCTTTCTTGCCAATTTCTTCACTGTCTTCATCATACACCTTCTCTCTATTTTATTGTCATCAACATATCCTCGTCTCATGCATTTCCGTTTCTTTTCCAATCGATGTCATTCCTCCCCTCAAGTTTCTCTTTACGTTTCTTGTGCTTCTCACTCTTTACCAAATATCTTCATTCTTGGTTCCCTTTCGTCTACATAATTTCCTTCATTGTCTTCTCCTCCTTTCTAATCTTCATCTTATTTTATTTCCTCTACATTGTCCTTTTCCCCATTTTACCTTGCACTTCCTCCTTACTTCCCCATTGAAAACCTGACTCTTCAGTGCTATCCCATTTCCTTTATAATCTCATCATCCACATGCATTTCCATGTGGTCACTTCCATATTCTTTGCCTTGGATTTCCCCACTATGATTTGTTTCATTCAATTTTCTTTGCTCTATCATCTCTTTTATTTTCCATTACCTCTCTATTTTCCTCTGTTCCATCCTTCATCATGCCTTTTGTCTTGAATAACTCTCTCACTTTTTCATAATTTCATCCTCTGCTCTATTCTTTTGTTGTATTCTCTTTGTTTTTCCTTCTTCATTTCCCCCTTTCTCTATAATCCTTCTTTGTTATCTTCTTCTTGCCCTTTCATTCCTTATTTTTTCCCACTTCATCTTCGTCCCTCTATTCCATATCCCTGTAGCCTTCATATTCAATCTTTCTTACTCTTCTCATAATTAACCAATCCTCATGTCTATTCCCTTCTCTCTTTCTCAACATCCCTTACATCTGGCATTCAAAGTCAATGCCATTGTTTCTCTGTTTATGTATCACCATCTATCTTTTTCATTGCCATTCTTATTCTTCTCTTTACCACATTGACCTATTCTCTTTTTGAGAACCCTATCAAATATTTTATCTTTGTCAGTCCTCTCATAGGGACATCATCATATCCATTTCTAAGAATCTCTTCCCATCTTCTTTTGACATTTTTATCTTGGAAGATACCATAACGGCCATCACCTATCTAATCTTGTTCTCTTCCATGAATATTTGCTCTGCTTTTGTTTTATCACAAAATTATCTCTATCACACTTACCAAAGAAATAAGACTTCTTTGTCTTATTCACCTTCTAATTTGCTAACAATTATGCATATTTCCTATGAAACATGATTTCCATCATATTTATTACCCTTTTAGGACACTTTATCTCACCTTTCTATCCTATCTACTCATCTTGTCCACATTTATGATTATTTTATCTATGTCTTATGTTGGGGCACCTTTTTCATCCTTGTACTTGTCAACACATATAACTCACTTTGTGTCTTTCTCGTGGTTTGTGCTGGGGCATCTTTATCTTCATCTTCATCCCTTTTGCGGACGCATGATTTTTTTGCATGATTCCTCGCAAACAAAGGATTGTGCACATCTTTCGCATTCAGTTGCACATATTTTGATGTTTTCCTATGACCCATTGGTCATCTTGGTTTACATCCATACTGTAGTGGTCTTCACCCACTCACTAGTCTGTAGAACATTGTCGTTTGTCTATGTTGAGACCATAATTGTCCTCTATTGATGTGATATTGGAGTCACCGCCATACCTTTTTTTATTTATTACGATCCTTTTTTGCCTGAGGTATCTTACCTTTGGTCATGTCTTCATCCATCCTCGAACACATCTTTCATCTAACCCTTTTTGTTTTTGTCTCGTGGTTTGCTATTGCAAACCAATCAACAAAAAGGGGCAAATGTAGACACCTATTTTTGGTTATAGCGCCCCTCCGTCATCTCACATTCATCCAATTTCCCATCCTCACTTCTCTTTTTCTAAAATTAAATCAAATCCTATCTATTTACTCACATTATTTGATTAATTATCAAATGGGATGTAGACCCATTTGATAATTCAACTTTTGGCATATCCCCATCCTTCACAAATTATTTAATTCATGGGTATTAATACACCCATCTGACACCTTTTTTTTAAATGGAATCTTTATCTCACCCACCATGTCAATCATGCTCTTCACTCCATCTAATAATTCAAGTTGTGGTCCCTACGTGATCACATCATATCCCTAACTCAAGTTACTTTACTCAACCCCGGTTACTTGTTAACCTCAAATCTAACCTCACATCTAAGTTATAAATATGGGTTTCTCTCCCATATTTCAAGGCGAAAGACTTAAACAGAAGATCAAAGACCTAGAGATACCTAGGCCTAGAGAAGAGAAGAAAGAAATTAAGTAAGTTCTACCATTTTAAGGAAGAAACCTTTGCCATGATTCATTATCTTGCCATCTTGATGCCTGATTCATCTCCATAACAAAGCAGAAGCTATGTTCCCTCATCATTTTAGTTACTTTTCATTTTATATTCCATTACTACTATTCATGGTCTCTTATTATCTTGTCTGATACGGGGGTTGACATCCTCCAAGGGAGTTAAAATCCTCTTGGAACCAACACTGTCTGGGAAACCCCCACATATTGTAATCTAATCTTATTTGTTCCAGTTTTGCAGATCTAGATTCTTTGTATCATACATCTATCTTATTTTCACCCGTATCATCCATTATCATCTCCAAGGTACTAAGCCCTTATATACTCGACGTTGTTTAGTGTTTCTTGATTACTCGTACACTCATCTGGATAGGAAGCAGAAAATGCAAATCAACACATGGTTCCTAACTTTGCTTGAGGCAAGTCATAATTGTTTTTCCTTAGCAATATAACTTCATCAGGGAAATTTCTCTCAGATCATTTCCAAAATGGATCCAATTAGAGTATCATTAGGAGTAACTTTACTCTGTTCTTCTAGTATGATCTTATTCCCACACATTCCATCGATTTTGGTGCTTGGGGGCATTTACATCTACTTAATCATCATTGTGGCACACATTAGGGGCATAACTGATTGTCTTCTGTTTTGAATTTGTGTTGCATTTTTGATGTTTAATTTTTTGGATCAATTACAAGTAGTGTGGAAAAATCTTGGTTCCTTTATATCCAAGATGCATACACCTATTGTGTATATTGGTTTTGTTTTTTGTTTTTTAATCTTTTCTTTGTTGTGTGTGTGTTTTTTTACGTGCATTTGGGTTAACCATCTTGATTATTTCATAATCATAATGACAACTCTATTATGAAATAGTAAAAACAAGTTTCTCTAAATGATGCTCATGCTACGAGCACCATCATTCCCATCCTTGTTTAAATATCTTGTCTTCTTCCTGTCAAGCAGTTGTCCACCACTTTTCTGTATCACCCACCCACTTGAGGAGGCATTCCTTTACCATATTTCTTATTGGGGCATCCAAATGCTTCACTGTCTTCTAATCTTCATATGTCTACTATCTTTAAAATGTTATTACTTCATAATAAAAATTTAAAGAGGGGAAAATGTAGACACCCTAAAATTATACACTTGTTTCCATCTTATCCTAGTTCACATCCTAATTCATATCCCTTTACGATTAAGTAATCCAATTAATTAATCATTTCAACTTGTTAAGATAATTTTAATTAATCTCTAATACACCCTAGCTAGCTTAATTTTAATTTATTAAATAAATGATTAATTAGTTATCTTGCACATTCTAGCTGATAAAATTAGTTACCTAATTAGGAAAATACACCTATTTTCCTAGTCAATTTTCACTTCACTATCCTAGTTAGCTCCATTTGGACTCCACTTCACCATTCCAGTCAACTGCACTTCTAGAATCCTAGAAAGGTGTGGGCAATTCAATTGCACATACAACCACCTTTTTGGATGTAAATTCTGCAACTAGATTTATTTACTGCCCCTTATGGGAATAAATTCATTCGAACTATTTAACATCCCTCAATTGCTATTTTTAGCACGTGAATTCAATCACATGCAACCACTTCCAACCACTACTTAGCCTCTATAAAAGAGAAATCATATCCCTTTACAAACCCTCTTGGATTTCATGTACAATCATTTCTAAAATCCTCTTGGATTATTGTAAGAAAACTTTGTCAACTTTGCTACCCAATATTTGCATATTGAAAGCTTTCCTATTTTTGCTCATAACAATTTACATCCATACTTGGAGGTCATTTTAAGAGCACCCACAATCCATAATATACAAGGGTACACAAGATCAAAAGATTCCCATAACTTTATCTGAGGTTTGCAAGGAAGAAATGATAGGAAAGTTTGCATATCTATTTGCTTGCCTTCCATTTTAGTTATATTTTCCATGCACACACCACCTCTATCCAAGTTCACTAATTGCATCTTTGATTGCACTTTCAACTTAATGGGTGAAGAATATTTTATTTCAATCATTTATTAATCTTAATCTTCTTATGGACTTGTTTTAAAAAGTATCATTAAAATAACACGTGAAATACACCAATCTTTGTTGCTCCACTAGGTGGGATTTTTTTTGAATCTTCTATACATGATAATCTATTTATATTCCTTATATTTTGAAGATTTTCTCACCATAAAGAAGCATTCACATTTGATTGAGAAGTGTATGTAATTTGTTTTGGATTGAAAATCATCCTTCTATTAACATTATATGATAATAAGAGAAAATATGGGTGAAATGGAATCACACCCCAGAATGCAATCAAATCAAACTAAACAAGCCTCAAGAAACATAAATCACCTCATATCATCATATGTAATTATTACATGTGATTGATAAAAGTCCTTAAAAAAAAATTACAAGTTATAAAAGAAATTCCCAACAAAACAAACACCAATAAACAAAACATAAAGTAACAAAAAATTATTACATGGTAGTAAGTGGAGGCAAAGGAAAGGGACTATCAAAATTGCCACCCCAATTATTTTTGCAAGGTAAATCTAGTTTGCTAGGTATGGGTTGCCATGGGAAATATGCTTCAATGATTGAGCTCAAATACCTTCTTAGGGTTTAAATGGATATGGGTTCCCTATATTCCCTTAATAGATTAAGGTGCATGTGTTTATAGAGATGATATATGTGAATAATTTCTCAATGAATCAACCTTAATGCAACTAAGGTAATTTGTACATTTGATTATGTGACCATTACAAGTACAATGGTTGGCCATGAATAGATTTATCATTTGAATGTATCCATGGACAATGAACCCATCTAGGTTTAAAATGAAATATGATATAACACATGACATGAATTACTAAGAGTTTTAAGATGTGTTTTATATAAGATGAAATTGTTCTAGAGGTGTTAGGATAAAGAAAAATTCATTACCTAGTGGACTCAAAGTGTGGGGATTAATATAGATACCTTTAGTTTTAGTCATTAATAAATGTTTAAATGGGATAACATTGATAAAGTCAACCCTAGTTTCTCCACATCTCCAACTATGGTTGTTTTAGGAAAACTCAATCCTTTTGACTTATGTATGGTAAATATCGAAGCCCTTTTTTAGCATAACTTGTTTATGGTTGCCTCTTATTAAAGGTAATATTAAAAATAATCTTGGGTTATATGGTTCACCATTATAGTTTTTTAAATTGGCTATTACACACATTGGCAAGTTCGGTGGTTTTGAGCCATCATTGTAGACAAAATTTTGTATAGTACTAAGAACACCATTTACCAATCTTGTATCAATGTACAAATTACATAATAACATAACATGTTAACCAATACGTATAATGACTTCATTATCCAATTGGTCATCATCATTACTTTCTAATCTTGAGTGCCTTGTTTATTCAATTTAATGCTTCTCGTAGTGGGATTGGATAGAGATTTAAGTATTTGATTGTTTTGTAGTTTAACAAACATTTTGGTTGCATACAAGTGAATTGTTGAATTAGTGATGCTTATTCATCATGGTTCAAGCATTTTCTTATCTACTTCACAAGATTTTACTATTAATCAAACTTAGGGTCTAAATTTCTAATGTGTGTCAATATTATTGAGAAGATTACTTGTTTGTGAGTATTTTCTTGTTAGCAAAATATTACCTCCAAGGTAACAACAACGTTGAAGGTGTCACAAATTCTTCTCCATATTTTTTTCCTGAAACACTTGTAAATTTATGGGTGTAAGTGGGGGTAAATGTTAACAATTCTTAAATTTCATAAATGAAAAATCATTGTAAACAAATGAGCAAGGTGGGTAGGGTATAACTATGATGAAAACTTACTGACATAAAAAGAGATGTCATTTACACGTGGTAGTTGAGTAAGATCACCAATAAGAATCATTATACAACCACATAATTATTTATTTGTATGTGTCAACAATTCTTGTTGGAGTCAATCTTCAATATATTTAAAATTTTTGGGCCATATAAAACTCATCTCATCAATGAGAATGTCATGTATGTGCCTTATTTCTTCTTGAAATATGGCCAACATTTGTTTGTTAAAATCCTGAATATTTCTAATCAAGATTCTAAGACCAAGTATTATTTTAGCATGTATGTTGTAAGTTGCAACTCCCATAGGAACAAGGATCAATGCAGATATTTTTCCATTTATTGATTGATTCTAATGTATGTTAGATACATTTGATGAGATATGATTTACCTATTCCATATATTTCTTGGATAATAATTTTTAGAGACTCTTAATCCCCTACATGGTCACAATGACCTACTACCATAACATATGAGAGATGGTGATTTTTGATAAAATTCCTAAAGGATAAAATAATCCTTGGGTGACATTACCTACTGGTGGAAATGCATGAATGTTGTTTAGAAAATGTGCAACTAACTCTTGTAATGTTTATGGAAGATCATTTGGCCATAATCATGGGCTAGATCATAGTCTTTACGACCGAGTAGCTCAATATCAACAAAATTTGTATATTATCATAAGGAGCCAATCTAGACAATACCTATCACTCATGCATTTCTACATTACTTATATTTGGAATGTCATGAAGGCTAACATCATCTTCATTGTTATCCATAGTTAAAGTATGCATATGATTAATATGTCATGTTTGGCATGTACCTTTTATATATTCCCATGTGCTAATTATTTGTTCATTTTTGCTTGTTATATCAATAGAAAAGTCTTGAAACGATTTATATAGTAAAATTTCATTAAAAAAAATTCCACATATTCCTCTTAGTCTTTATCAAGGATGTAATTTTGTATCATGCCATGGATAATTGTATGCTAAGTTTTTGGAGAGTAGGAGGGAAAATATTGTTTTATCTCATGGTATGGACAATCATATTGTTGTGTGTTGCAATGCCATTAGTATATCGTACATGTTTGTGCCCATAAAGATAACTCTAGTATAGACACTAAAATTTCATAACTTTTGCTTTTGCAATGCTAAGTTTGACTATACTCCGTTGTTAAGACAAATGCTCGCATTCAAAATCTAATCAATCCATATATCTAGCTCTTTCATGATTTTATTATCTATACACTCTACTTTGTCATCAATTTTAGAAATATTATCTAATTATATCAATAAACAAACTTTTTTCTTCATGTTTAATCTTCTTATTTTACTTTTCTCCTTCTTTGTCAAGACCATACAAATGGGTCAAGATGTGGGGTCTAGTCTTGTTCAACTTGTATCGTATATGATATTCAAGCTCTCCAAATTTGCTTTTACTTTGAATATATATTTTAGGTTGTTTCATCTTTCTAGGGTTGACGTTATAACTCATCTGACACTCTTACAAGCTCATCTGACACTCTTATAAGCTCATATTACAAATATCATTCCAGAAGCACTCAAGATTTCCCTAAATACACCCAAATAAGATACACGTCAAATATATTAGTCACTAATACAAGTTTTAAGCACCCAATGAGGTCAAAGAGTCTAACTTCCTCCATTTCCAAGTATGAAAAGGGCATAAAACCATGTCTTAGCAAGAACAAATTCACTCCAAGTATTGTTCAAGTGTTTCAAGGAACAAATGATTAGTTCATGTAGTTGGGGAACACTACTACCACATTACGTACATTCTATATTATACAATTAGTATGTTATATTGGTGTTAAGAGACATGAAAGAACCCCTAGGGGGTTGTTTAGATGTTCATAATTACACAAGTACTTAATAAAACTACACAAGGCTTGATCCTACAATGAGGGCATGTAGTGTAGGACTTGGATTGGTTAAATATTTAGGAGTATAAGTGCTAAGGGTAGTCTAACCTCACCAAACACAAATGTTTTCTCTCTTTTTATTTGTTAATGCTTTGAAGGAGGGGTTTACAAGTCTCTAGGGGTTCCACTTTGTTGTTGGTGATTACAAGGCATCCAAAAGTTGTGCGAGAACGAGAGACATACAAGTAAGGTCATTTCTAGGCAAGTGAAGCACACAAATTTTTAGACCCGAACTGCTTAAGTATCCAAAACCATATAGATCCAGGTCAGACCATATATTTCTGGTCTGGACAGTACAATATTTATACAGTCCTACCCCTACTCAACTTCTAACTTTCCAAAATCAACACCAAAGTTTCCAATCTCTAATTTGTCTATTTTAGTGTTCTCCATATCCAAATCTTCCCTATTTTGACTTGTAAAACTAAGTATCTCTCTCTCTCTCTCTCTCTCTCTCTCCTTTTACGTAATTAAATAGTTATTATCATTATATTAATTGTTGCAAGTTTAAAAGCATTATTATGGTTATGCTTGGTTAATTTTGGAAGTTTATGAATCATAATAAGCCCCTCTTACAAACTCGTACATCCTCTTTATTGATGTGCATTCCCATAACATAGATTTAATTAGGGTGTAAAAATTTGGTGAACTTAACCCTTGAATTGAATTTATTTCTCAAACAATAGTGTCTCTAGGGTTTTATAATTTAATCATGGGACACTTTGAAGTATTTTATTGTGTGTCATCATGCCTCTTCCTTCAATATTCTATGTTCATTTCTTCAAACCTAAGGGACTACTCCCTCATTTTGGTATGGGTTATTATCTATCTCATGAGGTTTTTTCACATGTCTCATTTAGCAGATGGGGTATTTATGATGGTTATATTTGTTTCATGGTTGATGTGGATCCTAGAAATATTGATAGAAAAATATAAATATATTCCTCCTACTTGACAAAATCCATCTCACTTTTCTTCTTCCCCCATGACTACTGAGGTTAACACTGTCACAAATCACCATATTAAGCAACATGTTCTTTTCCTCCACCACCTAAGGCTCTTAATACTAAACCTAGTGCTCCTTGAAAAGGATTTAATATATTAGAACAATTAAATAATATACATGCTAAGATCTCTCTTCTTTAATTACTGCAAAAGGCACATATCTATAAGAACATATTAAATGAGACTTTACAACATCTTACCTTATCTTCTACTACTCAACATTTCATTTTTGTAATTGTTATGTACACATTCAAATCTATAAATAAGGCCATCATGTTTAGTTCTGCTGATATCCCATGACCACTTGGTGATGGCCCATGTGTACCTCTTCTTATTATTGCAGAAATCTAAGGTTTCATCATAAAACGTGTCTTGATCAACAATGGCTATTGTATCAATATTTTTTCTAGTTATTTGCTTTAAAAATGGGCATTTATATGCATACAATTGAAAATACTATCAATATTATAAGGGGATGTGACTATAACACCCATGCTACATTAGGAACTAATACTATTGATATCCTCGTTGGCCCTAAGATGTTGCCCACTACATTCTGCATCATGGACATGGATTTACATTATAATATCCTTTTGGGCCATCCTTGAATACATGTTATGTAATTTATCCCATATACGATGCATCAATGTATTGAGTTCATACATGATGGATGTGATTATATTATGGCTATTGATCCAGAGACCTTCAAATATTACAAATTTGACACATGTACTTCTCAAGCACCCATTATTACTGTTCCACAACAACCTATTCCTATGGATAAATTTCCCACCTACATCATGGGAGAATATATTCATAGTTTTAATACTCCCACTTCTACAACACCATTGCTAGAACACACTAAGATTTTAGATCCTATTATTTTCTTTGTTAATGATGTTCCATCTTCTACTCCTAGTGTGCCAATTAATTCCATATAACATGCCAATGTTGAAGATTATTCCTTAGAGATTGATGTTAATACCATTGCACTTATTAATGATAACTTTTGTAAAATTAATTTCAACCTCATTGATGAAAATGAATCTATGTTTCATTCTCTTTTTGTTTCTACTAGTACTAGAAATTATCCATTTAAATCCTATACATCAAACACTTTTATCCTTGCCACATTGGCTTGTTATGATACATATATTATAACTAGCTTTGATCCTTTATGGCATGTTATTTGTAGGCACCCTAAAATATCACATTACATATTTTACACCTTTGAAATCATCCTGTAATTACTTCATAGTGCATTATGACCATTTTCAATAATTTTCGACCACATTCAATGTACGCTATTATTTTATGGCCTTTAATGACATTCTACGACATTGTTCCAAATCAATTCCTATCATTCATGCAACATTAATAATCATTCCTATCGCTCACACATGGTATTGAATAATTAAATATTTGCACTATGGACCTATTTACACCCATATCCCATTCTTAGGATTAGTTAAATAATCTAATTAATTAATTTTTCATCCTCTTTCCTATTAGTTAATTTTATCAGCTAATTTAAATATCAAAATCATTAAATAAATCCTATACATTATCCATTTACACCTCTCCCCTTGTCCAATTAATTAATATCACTTAATTAACATCTCAAGTTAACTAGAGAAAAGACAAATTAATTAAAGACCAAATCAATTAAATATGTGTAAAAGGAAAAAATTAGATTAAATCAAATCATACATTTGAATTAACTAAACATATCTCCCAAAAACATGACATTCTAAAAGTAAAGCAAATCAATGCAAAGGCTAAAAGCCATGTCACTTTTTTGGGTGAATAAAACAAAAGATATGCAATTAATATTTAATTCTTAATATACAAAAAGTATGTGCAAACTTGGTCAACTCAAGAATAACTCATCCATGCAAGCTCAAATCAACGATTTAACTCCTTAATTAGATTGGAAACTCAATTAAACAATTCAATCTTTCTTTGGTTAAATTCAGATCAAACAAGCTTATTATTTGAATCCTATATTTGGAATTCCATTCCTTCCTCTATAAATAATCACTCATTCTTCTCTAATTATCATCTTTGGAAGCTTTGAGAATTGCATTATCATTGTGTTGGATTATAATTCAATCTTACACACTATTACATTTTATAATTGATCATGAATTAACAATAAAATCAATCATTCAACCACTTTTCTTGTAGCTAATCTGCTTCCATTCAGAACATGTTTGCAACATCCTAAAAAAAAATTGACTAAGAGATTCAACAAGCTCGGTGCTTCATTCAAGGTTACAAGGAGACATTAAGGAAGAAACGGTTTTCTTTTATTTGCTTTGTTTCTTTCATTATGTAGTTTTTCTTTGTATACATTTCTAGCACGACCGGTGGAACAAACCCACTTATTTTTCATTTATTCATCATTTTGTACAATTAACTTTATTTTTGTGTTCTTCTATCTATTTTAGAATCACTGACCAACTTATAGGTCTTTTCATGGAGTAATTTGAGAGTAGTTTCAAAAAACCAATCAAATTGGTTGTGCTTTTTTTGTGTATCTATAGGTTACTTGTGCTAGTGTTACACTTCCTGTGTTAGAATTACATATGATTTTCTCTACTGTTTATCTTCACACGCTAGTGTATCAATTCATGAACTACCTTCATTTTTCACATATTACCGTATATGTTCGTGCACTACTGTATATGTTCATGTGCCACCGTTAACTATTTATGCTACCATGCTCCTTCACATGTTATTGTATCTTTGGGTGTGTTAGGTATCAGTACATGCGCTAACATATTGTGGTAACTTTTACTTCAATTTTTTAGTTTTATAACTTTCTCATCTTTATTTCCTTAGTATTTTTTATGTTTAATTGATCCTAATATGTTGTTTATCAATTTTGATAGTGATAAAATCTTAGATTTTCATATATTAATTTGTTTTTGTTTCGATCAAATCCACATATGCTCTTTTCTCGCACTCTTTGTTGTCCAAATTTCTTTGTTCATACTCAAATTAATAAGCTAGCTACTAAAAGAAACTAGAAACTCAGAATATGGAGGGTTTATAGTACCTCAGAAGCATGATATACGTGGATGAATGGGTGGTAAGTAGTTGATCCTTGTTGCAACTAATAAACCTGTAAATAAGAGTTTCTAAACAAAAGAATGATTAGATAGGATATGCAGGGGTTTTCTGAAAAAATGGGCTCCAAGAAGTATGACCTTCCTTTTGGGGATGTCAACCCCCGTTTTAAAGAAAAAGTGAAGTAAAATATGAATAAGAAGATTGCATGCATAAACATAGATACTACTAAATCTGAAAATAATTGAGATCTGTTCTAGATATTGATTTAATTTGAATAGATGTAAATTAAATAATACCTAGTATGGGTCGACGATGACCAAGAATGTGCAGTAGTAGGTCGACAACAACCTGGGAGTGAAGATTTGAACAATAAGAGAAATATGTAAACCTTGTAATATCTGGATGCAATCTGGTAACTGCATAAGTTTGTTTATGCTGGAGTTAACCTACATGAGGAATATGAGGGAAAAGAAACCATAAAATGATAGAAATAAAGGATTGGAGAAGGATAGATTTATAATCTAGACCCTAGTCAACGATGACCAAAGATGGAGATAGACTAGTTTTAATGAAATAGAGAGACTGGATGGTGGTTTTAGCCAGCCAGGGATAGAGATAAAACACATGCAGAGGCTGGAGATGGCCCTAGAAATAAAAAGGGCACATTTATAGAGGGCCGAGTCGACAACAACTCGAGATGGGTGATGATGATTATAACAGAGTTGGGGTAAGGATGAAGAAAAACGATACTGAAAAGGAAACTTGAAAGTAAGGAAGCTGGAAGAGAAGGTTGATAATGGAAGTCTCTGAGTGATGGAAGGATGATAGGGTCTAAAAGTGCAAAACGTTAGACATGAAGAAAAATAAATGATAATATGATAATAATGAATTAAAGCAACACAAAGACGATAATAATCTCATGAAGGATGATCGCGAGTGATACAAACATGTTCCAAGGAGGTCTAGGAGGTTTGTAACTATTGCAGGAATGCTCAGGCACGAGAGTCAGTTCACAAGTCACAAGAAAGCTCCAAAATTCGCATGCATGCATCTGATGATTATGGAAAGAAACAACTTAGTTTTATAGGGTTGACGATGAATGGGATGGGTCGCCGTTGACCATGGGGAAAGTTTCCCCAATGGGGTGGATTTTGTGCTTTAGGTCAGGATTTCATGTTTTTAAGGAGGGAAAAAACTGCTTTAAATCTTATGTGTGGGATTAGGTTGTTTAGGGATGAATCATGGGTAGTTAGAAGATAAGAATGGGTAGAAAAAGCATAGGGATTTATATTTAGGATTAAAAACATCCTAAATATCAAGTTGATCAGGGCAAGTCAAGGGATATGGATATTAATTAATTAATTAATGTGAATAATTGAATTAATGTGAAAAAATAAAAATCAATAAAGAATTAAATGATGATAGGATAATAAGTGGGAATTTTATTAAATATTGAAGGGGATGGATTTAATTAAAGATGGACCTAGATATGACCATAGCAAAATATGCACATGCGGGTAGAAAAGGGTAGAGATACCAAATTTAGGTGTCTATATTTGCCCCTTTTTGTCGAGTGGTTTGCGCTAGCAAGCCATGAGATAAAAATAGTGAGAGAAGAGGAGTATGATGAAGATTGACGGAAGGTTGATGATGAGCTCCCCCTCAAACATGGGAGTAATGACGCTAGAGGAAATCAATGACGCGTTTAAAAAAGGTAGATGATATAGGGCGGGTGGGTGAAGAAAGATGGGTAAAAGGATAGCATAAGGCAAGATGCCCAAAGCAAAAAGGATCGAAATAAAAAATAAAAAATATGGCGGTGAATCTAATATTACATGGGTAGAGGGAAAATTGTGGTCTCAATGGAGACATGCTATAATGATCTACAGGACAGTGAGTGGGCGAACATCACTGTAAAAAGGAGAGAATCCAATGGGAAAGCTCTCAAATGGATGCAATCTGGAATGATCACAGGGTCATAGGAAAGCATCAAAGTATGCACAACTAAATGTAAAAATTATCTGAAATCCTTCGTACACGAGGAATTGAGCGAAAAATATGCGTCCACAAGGGATGAGGATGAAAATAAAGGTTCCCTAGCACAAGACACAAAAAAGGCCAAAAAGGGAAGTAGTGAAATATTATACCCCAAGGGAGAGAGAAGTATGGCCACGAGGTGAACTTTGTTCATAAATTGGATAGGATTGTAAAATAAAATGCCCGAAGGGGGAATAAGTATGGCCACGAAGGTAGACTTCAAGATCGAAAAGGAATATGATCAAAATATTAAAATAAAATGCCCTAAAGGGGAAATAAATATGGCCACAAAGGTGGAATTTAAAGAATTCCCAAGAAGAGGTCATACAAAGGATCAAGGAAGCCAAAACAAATACTTCTAAGGAAAGTTGATGATGACTAATGCCAATTGACGGTGACCTAAGGGGGTCGACGATGACCAGGTTTCGGTGGCTATATAAGCCTCAAATTCGACCAACAAAGCTCATTTTCACATGCACAATCGACGAGAGAGATCATAGCGATTAAATAGAAGATTGAGAAATGGAGGTCGCAGGAGTTGCAAGGAAACACCACAGGGTGTGGAGGATGGCGAGTAACAAAACTCAAGCTTGTTTTTAGTTTAATTTTGTATTTTTTTTGCATTTTAAAAAAAAAAGTGGATGATGTTAGGGACAGTTGGCGGTTACCCAGCAAGGCCGACATTGACCGATATCTAAGGCACATTGATCAACCCTTAAACATGTCGACCCGACATGGGTCGGTGTTGAATAGGGTTAGATTGGATATGTTTAGGATTAAATTGGATTTTTAATGAAATTTAATGGATTTTGGATTTTTGATCTCATGTTTGCATTTTTTTTGTGATTATAGGCTAGAGATTAGAGGAGATGTGAGATTGAGTTCCTGCTTTATACAAGCAGATTAGAGGAGATGTGATAGATGTTGAGTGGGATCATCTGTCCGTAGTGGGGTTAGGGGGATTCAAACATTATCAGAGGATCCCACGAGATGTGGGGTTGATGATCGCTTTGGTGGAGAGATGGGATAGACAGATGGGTATATTTTGGTTTAGGACATGGGAGATGACCATCACCCTAGAGGATGTGTATCACGTCCTCAGACTTCCGATACATGGGGAACAAATAGTTCCCATCACAGCCGATAGTAAGATTGTAGTTTTGAAATGGATATTTGGAGCTGATGCACCCCACATTAGATTCTCTTCAGGGGAATTATATTATGATCTGAGGTAGTAGGCAGGCACTCGTAGCTGGTTATGGTGATGATAGTAGTGTCTTGTTATGATTTGCTAGACTCAGGCGAAGCTTAGTTTCTATGGGCATTGGCTGGTGTAGTTGTAGATATAGTTGAGCACTAGACAATGTTCTATTTTGGGACTGCCTTGCTAGCTCAAGTGTACCACAAACTATCAGTGTATAAGGAAGGCATGAGATTAGGGTTAGACGTAGGCTTCTTGCTTCACTATTTGGCCTACAAGCACATTGTTGTTATTCAACCAACATGGCTTCTATGGGTCATAGGAGACCATATAGAACTGATAGTTGGATATTTCAGATGGAGGGACGACCATGCTCATGGAGATAGGGGGAGAGAGGAGTGGAATGGTATGTGGATAGGTTTGTAGAGCTTGAGATAGAGCATATATGATGGCGGCCATATAGGGACTTTCCCACATGGCCTGGGGTGGATGCAGAGTTGGCCGGGATGAGGTTGATACAGTGGGTTTAGGGGAGACGACCAGACATGATAGAGATCATGCATTTTAACTGAGTGTAGATAAATTTTGGAGTTGTCCAGACGATGTGTAGGGATCCTATTTAATATAGGAGGGAGGATCTAGACAGGGAGTTTCCAGCGCCTACCATGGAAGATCCATTAGAGGAGGCAACAATACCTTGGGATGACGATGATGACGTGGGATTTTAAGTAGGATTCAATGATTAGATGATGGAAGCTTGGGAACCTTTGGTTGTTGGGGAGAGAGGAGATGAGGAGGAGGAGATAGAGGAGATGGGGGTTGGGGTAGAGGCAACTCTAGATGATGGTGGAGATAGAGATGGAGGAGATCCCACTGAGGTGGCTTGATTACATACAGAGATGGAGCATATGTGCATTGAGAGAGACACTGTGATCACACAAAGGGACACAATTACACATGACAAGGACCAGTACCAACGACAGACTGAGGCCTATAAGGTCTGTTTTGGAGATATTGCTACCATATTGGTTGCCAAGGCCGTGGGTGGAGGACATGAAGCACCGTAGGGAGGAGGAGAGATGACACCTCCTACTATGATTTCTATAGATATACATAGAGCCTTAGCTGTAGAGGCTAAGTATTATGAGGGGATCATGATTAAGAAGTTACCAGGGACACTGCAATACTAGGAGCATCTGTAGAGGAGAGCAATAGGTGGAGCTGGGCCGTCTGGGAGTGTAGTGAGTGTGGCATAGCTGCATTGAGGAGAGGGCCAGGGTAGAGGCGACAAGGTCGATAGACAAGCAAAAGGACTTGTCTCATAGGGGAAAATTTTTAGGCTCTTTGATGTTAAATTTACTAATTTTGATAGTATTTCTACTTTGAGAGAGCCCCGTTAGAGGGCGATGATGTATTGATACAATATATATATATATATATATATATATATATGATATGATTTTGTCGTGATTTGGTATATACGTATTGTGTAATGTTAATTATTTAATTTATGATGTTGATGATGATGTGGATATGTGATGATGATGATGTGAATGGTTATTTATAGCTGCTTTAGACTTGTATATGTATGGATGATTGAAGATGTGAATTTGTTATATGGTTGATGAGGATTAGGATTACATGTTAGTTTTGAATTTGATCATGGTAATGAGATGAATGGATAGAATGTGACGCAGATGGAAAAGTATTGTTGATATGATTATTGATTAATATAAGTAAAGGTTAATGTGTTTAGGATAGATAGATAGATTGATAGGTGATTTAGATAATGATAAATGTGTTTAAAAATGAATGAGAGATAGATGTGAAAAGGATTGACGAAACTGTTATCACTAAATCACCGCACCCCCCAAATTGGCCAAGTTATGAATGGAAAATTTGGTGTGATTGGGTAAAATGGGATAACCTCTCAAGCTGTGGGACTTGTGGGCTTGAGGTGAACCTCCGGAGAAGGCCAACTTCCTCTTCCTAAACTAAGCACTACACTACTCCTAATGTAAGGAAAATAACTAACTAGACCTATACTAACATTTCTAGGGGATTAGGGAGATAGATTGCATAAAATAAAACCTATACTAGAAGTGGTGATGCACCAAGAAAGGGTTTTTCTAGACAATTTTTTGGTCTTCCAATGAAAAAGGATGAATATGGGAAGGTTGGATATGCATCACAAACCCAATTACACATGATACTTCACTCCAAGATAAGCACAACAACTTTCAAAACCTGCATTGGACACCAAAGGTTTCACAGTATACTTGCAAACATGAGAGAGGAAAAATAAGTAACAAAAATGATGCAAGGACAAATAATTAGTCACAAAACATAGTTTTTATTACTCTAAGCACATGCACAATGCATCATTACAACAGGAAGAGGCAGAAGTTGCCATTACAAATTTCAGAAGAAAGGCTTCAAAGCCTCTAAATTCATAACAACTCAGCTTGTGAAGAGAGGGGAAGCTTGGAAAAAATGTCTAACTCCTTTAATTTTTCATTCCCTTTTACATTTTATATCACTGCTGAGTTGGTGAGAGAAAGAAGGAAGAAATCCTAAAATCTAGGGAAAATTATAGTAGAAATGGTCTCCTTGATAATTTCCCATGATGCTTGGCATCACCCTTTAATTGCTCATCAATTACACCCTAAACACTCTCTTTCATCATGCTTCCATAAATTTAAAAATTTGTTTTCCTCCATTTAATTAAAAATAATATTTTAATAAATTTTGGAAGGTACTTTGATTTGTAAGAGTGAATGGCCCCAGCCAAATCACAATTGGTTTTGGATGGGCTCCCCATTCTTCTTTATGAGATCCTGACTTTGCTGCACCAGCTCACCGGCCACCGCTTGGCATGAGAGATTCACATTTTGCTTTGGTCGATCCATCGAACATAAAACCTGACCATTCCACATTTTGGGTACACTAACCACCTCGATGTTATTTTGTCCTGGCGAGTCTACATTATCATAACAACTCCCATGCTCTGACGCCTCCATTATCCACATTACCTCCAAAATGGGGCTCACTGAGCATGAAAACATCCCAGTGCCTCCAACTTTCAACGTCCACATTACCTTAACGACCCTCCTTGAAATCCCCAGGCCACTTTGCAATAATCTTCGTAACTTGCCACATTTTCATTGAATCATGACACTTTACATTTGCGGTGAGCCAAAATCATATTTGCATTTGAGATACACCACCACTTCTGAATGCACTCCTTCATGTTCCTACTAGCTCGAAGTTTAAAATGCATTGCCCTGCCAGTTTCAAATTTTGAACTCACCTAATGACACAATGGACAAATCACCAAACATCTTGGGAGTTACCTCCTGATACTTATACTCCCCATTATCTTGTTGACTCCACTAGGTCACCCATTAGTCTTAAATTAGTCTGATTTCACTGAACTCGACTCAGTGATCTTTAGAAATCACCCATCCCCGAACTCCAAAAATCACCTGATCACATCCCAAATTTGCCTTGTGTTGCCAACTTCAGACATTTGAACTTCAAAATTTGGAGTAATTCTAGCCAACTCAGCGACACTCCAAAACTTCCAAAGAAATGATCCTCTAAAATCCAAAAAACTAGAGCTTCTTTAAAATCCAACCTCATGGAACTCCCTTCCTTGCATCAATCTCTGCAGTTCATGCCCGAATCGTTTGCAACTCGATACCATCCATCAAGGATGCCTTTAACTCAATGTTTGATCTCCTGAATTACATGCTCAATGAACATTCGTTCCTTGTGAGCTCTTTCAACCATTAGTTCAAGCCTTTGATGTACATGCCCCGAATCCGCTCAGCTAGATTCATTTAGTGTCAACCCTGGCTTTTATTCAATATGCACCCATCAACTTGGAAAAACCATGCTATTTTGAGCTCACTATAAACAACGATCCCTGCATGAATCGTTGAATCCCTTACATTGGTTCATTTTCCTTGCACCAACGGTCAAGCTTCCATTTAAGGACTTAGGTTCATCTCATTGTGTCGGCCCAATCATGGTCTAATGAGCTCTGAGTTGAGTCCTTTGACTTGTTCGCAACATTAAGCTCTCAGCCAAAACACTGTAATTACTCCACGAAACATCACTTGCAATTGTCTTGAATTTTAACCTATCTATCAAAACTCGTTGAGCATTAATACTCTGAAAGGCTCATGCCTTGTAGCCACTTCTAGACACTCACTTGACCTCCCTCCTTGAGCTCATGCTCATTCTTTAATTGGCAAGCTGTGGCTTAATCCCTCCAACTACTCGAGGTTCACCTCAGAATTGTCTTGCACACTCCTTACCCGATGTCATGGTCCCTAACCTTGCTATCCATGCTTTGGAAACCTTACTGAGATTTGCGAGCCTTGTCGTGCATTTTTCGAGCTCCACATCCTTGAATCCTTTTCCACTGTGTACATCATTACCTCATGCTATAATCAACTCAGAATCAAGCCAAACATGTTCATCCAAATTTGTGGGTCCACCCTCGATACACTTAACTTCCTATGTGAGTCTATCACTCTTTAACTCACCCAAGCTCATCCCGAGCCATCCTTGGCTCCCTCTTACAAGCCCATTGTAAGCTTTTCGACTGCCTTATCTCTGCAATCTGAGATCCACTTTGTGCCTTAGATTTCCACAAGCTCTTTGCTTACCCCTGGTCATTTATGAGATCCACCTTACGTGCAATCGCCGATCAAGTGATGCTCAATCTTGTGTAAACCCTTTTGCTTCACTGTGTCGAGCCAATCCTTTGATGATTGACATTCACCGAGCTCTTACTCACCATATGCTCTCACTAATTAACTGATGTCCAAATTTTAACCTCTTGCCCATAATTTCCTTCAAATCTAGCTCATGAGCCATAAAAAACTCAAGCTTGTCAAAGTGGACTGAATGTTAACCCCCAACATCTCGCTTCTTAGCTCACCAAGCTAGTTTACAAGTTGTTTTAGTGCAAACGCCCAGTTGAGCTTCTAAACTGAGCTTTTGATCTTGATGTTGATTTCCCTGGGCCATTTTTTTGAATCCCTTAAGATAATAAATACATTCAAACATGATTCATCAAATTTGGTCATTTTTTACTCATGTTGGCTCAAAAGTGGGCTGCGACAAGGCAATTTTCTTACTTTGAGAAAACCTAGCCTTCAAAACTTCTGAAAAAGAAAAGGATAGTCCATGGTGATTCTGAAACATCCCAGAACACCGTAAATGCTCCCTAATAGCTCAAAATTTTTCATGAAATGTCTCAAGAATATTATCATATTTAGGACCTCACTTCTGAACCGTCCTAAGCTGCAATAAATACCATTCGTTGTCTTGATTTTTCAATAACTCAAGGGGTAAAAATTTAATACATATTTTTGGCTTCCAACCTTCATCAAGGCATTGTAAGCACCAACCTGATTCGGATGAGAGCACATTCCTTATGTCCCAATAGCCATTCAACCATTTATTTGGGCATGAAGTCATTGTTGGCATCCTAGAAACTAAGTACCAATGATCCAAGTGAAAAATGGATAACAAAATTTGTGACCTCGAGCATGCTTGTTTGATAAGAATGATTCAAGTAGCCTTCCTTGGGCATGGATAATTGCTAGGTATGAAGAATAAGACCTTGACTTGTCCTCAAACCTGATAATATGAATCACATTGGAACCCATGATTATTAGAATGCACATACACATGCAAAATTTAAGTAAAACACTTGTTGGTTTTGGACATCATGGAACTCTATTAAAACTTGAATTTTTCCTTCTTCTGAACACTTCACCTTCGACACATTATGTAAGAGCAACAATGAAACACAACACACAAAACAAATGAAAACCATACATGCTTCAAATGAAACATGCAAAGTGTTTCAGGCACTTATTCTACTGAAAACAAACCTATTCCTACTCTACGTTAATTGGAGGCACAAGTGAGCTAAATGAACCCTACAACTGGTTGTGCAAAATAACTTCCCTTCCTCATAATGGGAAGCCATGTAGATGATTTGACAATGGACATGGCTGCGACTGAGAAGTGAAAAACTGAAACAAGCCCAATTCTCCACTTGGTTCACCAAGGCATCAACTGGAAAGAGAAAGTATGCCTCTTTTAGTTGCTTTGCATTTGTTTTGTAGAGGCATTGCAACTGATCCTTGGGGCTTTGAAACTCATCCTCACATTCTGAAGTGAATGTGACTGGCTTTGGCTCCTCTTTTGGCTCCAATGAAGCCAAATATCTTATGGGACACAGTCTAACCCTTTGAATATGCCCTCTGCTTCAACTTTGACAAAGAAGTCCGAGCTTCAAAAAGTGGGATTAACAAGAGAAATTTTCCTTTCATTTCTCATCTAGACAATTGATCTTCCACTTGGATGAATGGTGTTGAAAGTGATGTCCACTTTATTTCCTTTTCATTCCCTGAAAAAGAAGAAGTTACTCCACAACATGAAGCTCTTCTGGATTTCTTGCAGTCTTAATGAAGTTACTTGAAACTACAAGTGCCTGAAGTAATGTTCTCACCTAGGATTTCTCCTTTCCTCGAATTGAAGACAAAATTGACCTACATTTTTAACCTCCTCAATCAACATGAAACCTGCAAGATAAAACTCTTTCATTTATTTCTTTTGAGAACTATTAGGGGTAACAATATCTTCAAGAATACTTTTGTCCACCATTACTAGGTTCATTAACCAAATCAGGTTCCACAATTGAGAAGCTCTCCATGATATCATCTTCATTCAATGCTTCTAAATCAATCCTAGCTTCTCCCATGTGTTCCTTTTCTTCTTCATTCAATGAGTCATATGGAAGATTCAATTCCTCCAATATTAGCTCAAGAAGATAGTTATAAAAAAAATATTGCTCTCATAATTTTCCCTCTAAATCAACAAGCCTTTTGTGTTGGAAAAGAGGTGATGAAATAGCAAAATTGTCAAGTTCCATAGGCTCCTGTCCATCAAAATACTCCTCCAAATCCAAAAATAGTCATCCTCTCTTCATTGTCCATGGTTGTGTCAAGGAGTCCAACTTCCATCATGGTGTCCTTCGAGATTAGCAAATTGCTCACCCTAGTCTTCTTCATCTTCAAACATGAAATTAGAAAGATCAAATTCATCTTCAAAATCATATTTTTGAAAGAATGAAGAAAGGAGAAGGATTTGAAACCTTCTTGTTCATGACTTATCTGCATTCAAATCTCTGAATGATTCTGCATTGGTTCCTCCACAATGAAGCTCTTTGTGGTTGATTTCAACATACGATAATGGAACTCTTGATGGGAACTGCTAATAATTGTGTTGCAAGTTCTTGACATGCAAGGGCAATTAGGATCATTGCACTCACTTGAAATATCTTGCACTTGGAAGATTTTCCTTCATTTGCTACACATGTTCTTCATGTCTATAATCCTTTGCAATTGGATCTGCAGATTCCATGAACATAATTCCAATTGTACGCTACATTCTAAACATATAGACTAATGGATCATTTTTATAACTTGTGGTGTTACATTCAGTCTTTATCACCTACTCTTGAGCTTCAACCTTAGCTGGAGACTTAATTATGAGAGGTATTTAAGTCTTGCGGCCTATGTTCAGTATTATAGCCCACTCCTTTAGATTCTCTGTAAGCCCTCATTTTCTACTCTCTTTAGCCATGTCTTCCTCTTCTTTGCTAATATCATAATTTTGGTCCTCTCAAAATGGATTCTAGAATGCAAGAGGAGGGTTGGGTTGGGATTCAACTATTTTATTCATTGTTTAAGGTGGTGGAAAAGGTGTAACTTCTTATCTTGATGGCCTTTGTAGAAAAGAAGGAATTTTAGAAGAAAGAGGAGCAGAAGATTCATGATGAGATGGAATAACATGAGATGAAGAAGTGGGATTCACAATATGGGCAACAAGTGAAAATATTTGGGAAATGAGGTTTAGACTGAAATGTTGGTTGGGAAATGGATACATGGGAAATTGTGAAGGTGGTAATATGGGACATTACCCATTGACAAGATTGACTGACATTGTATTCATGAGCTTCCCTATCTCTTCATCCATCTTTCAATTTGAGGCAACATTTCAACCATGAAACCAAGCTTTTGTTGCAAGATGTAGTGACTTGGCATAGGGCCTATCCATAGATAAATTACCCCCCTAAAACCAATCTTGAATGCCTTCATTTGAGTTAATGGCTCTATACTGCACCATACCTGACTCCATTTTTGCATCTTAAGTTGTAACTTTGCATCTTCATATGTAGGGTAACCTCCATCATCTGCATATTCCTGGTTCTTGAAAAGCTCATGTAGTTAGGTGAATAACCAAAATGACCATGACTTTCTCATAGGGATATGCATGTTGTTGGTTTTCACTCATAAAATAGATTTGGAGGTGGACTGTAATCATCTAAAATGCAATTTTGCAAGCTTAGAGGTGGATTGAATTGGTATTGTTGTTGCTGTAAGTGAGAATTCCAATGTGGAAATGAACCCATGATTACACAACTTCATGAATGGGAGAAAATGGAAAGATGTGGAAGAAAAATGGATGGAAATGGCTGAAAAGAAAGTCTACAACTTAGAGAGTGGGTTACTTAGACCAATGGAGTCACTAGTTGTGCTTGGGTTTACCTCTTAAGGCTAAAATTTCACTAAGAGCACAACAACTTAATGAAATAAAGTGAACACAAATACACACACCTGTGAAAAATATGACTCTGTGGTCCCACCGGGCATGCCAAAAACTGTTATCACCAAATCACCACACCCCCCGAATGGCCTGAGTTATGAATGGGACATTTAGTGTGATTGGGTAACATGGGATCACCTCTCAAGCTGTGGGACTTGCAGGCTTGAGGTGAACCTCCGGAGAAGGTCGGACTTCCTCTTCCTAAACTAAGCACTACATTACTCCTAATGCAAACAAGATAGCTAATTAGACATATACTAACATTTCCAGGGATATAGGGAGAGAGATTGCATGAAATAAAACCTATACTAGAAGTGGTGATGCACCAAGAAAGGGTTTTGCTAGAAAAATTTCAGTATTCCAATGAAGAAGGATGAACATGGGAAGGATGGGCATACATCACAAACCCAACTGTATACAATACTTCATTATCAGATAAGCAAAACAACTTCCAAAACCTGTATTGGAAAACAAAGGTTACACAAAATACTTGTAAACACGAGAGAGGAAAAAGAAGTAACAAAAAATATGCAGGGACAAATAATTAGTCACAAAACATATTTTTTATTACTCTAAGCACATGCACAGTGCATCATTACAACAGGAAGAGGTAGAAGTTGGCATTACAACTTTCAGAAGGAAGGCTTGAAAGCCTCTAAATTCACAACTCAACTTGTGAAGAGAGGGGAAGCTTGGAAAAAATGTTCCAACCCTTTGAATTTTGCATTCCCTTTACATTTTATAGAAAATTTGAGCTAAGGAGAGAAAGAAGGAAGAAATCCTAAAATCTAGGGAAAAAATTAACAAGATTGGTCTCTTTGTAATTGCCTATGTTTGACCTGGAGCACTCCATGCTTGCTTTCCTCATCAATTAAACCCAAAAATTTCTCTTCCACCATGACTTCATAAATTCAAAAATTATTTTAATAATCTCTGGGAAGTCAGCTTGGTCCATTGGTGGGACACTCGGAGTTAAAATTATGTTTGAGAGGGTTTTGAGTTTTCTTTGGTGGCTAAACAGCTTACCAGCTAGCTTGGCAAGTTGGTTGGCGAGCTCCTTCCATTGCATAGCCCGTGGGTTCCATGACTCGTCCCGACCACCTTATTGGTTTACCTTGTCGAGATTTTGGTCTGGTGAGCTCCACGTTGTGACTCCCCACAGAGGACATGGCTTGCATTATCCTTTACCACCACGAGCTCAACCTCCTATGCATGGTGGTATTTTTGGTTGAATTTATCCCTCCATATTAGCAGGCTGTTTGTATTCATTACCACCCAATTTTGCATCAATCAACGGGTTTGAGTTTCCTTTATTGCCATGATAGACCAATTGACCGAGCTCAGTGCATAATACTCCAAAAAACTCAACCAACTTAGCCTCCTTCTTTAACACTCCTACCGATTCTCCCTTGAACTTGGCAACAAACTACTCCATGGGCTCCATGTGTCGACTCACCACTCCAATGGACCATCTTTACCTTCACGGTGTCAGGCCAACTCGGTGGTGCCTTAACTCACCATGACTTATACCATGGCAACACATGTCTTACCTTCAACTTGGTATTGAATGAACTATATTCGATGACCTCAGACTCTTAGTGTTCACTGGATGGCTCACCATGAGCTTGCGTTCACCAATTCCATTTTGAACTTCAAAGTCTGATGTACATTCTACATGACTCGGTGATCTCTGAAATCACCCCTTCCCGAACTCAAAAATTAATGAGTTCCAAACTCCGAAATTTAGAACTCCCTTTCCAACTTTGCAGTGATTCCTTGAGCTGAGTTTCGATCCAATAACTCTTGAAATCCCAAACTCAGGTCACCTCTGAAAATTTTTCCTATGTATTTTCCCTAGATTCAACCCGAACACTCACTTACGGCTTGGTGCCCCAAAATTGGCTCAACTAGATCTCTATGCTACGCTGACCTTGTTAACACAAGCCCTTCGAGATCTTCTAGGTGAGCTCCATGCTATTGAGCCGTCTCATATTTTTGTGGCCTCTGTGTTGACCAAATTAACCTTCCTCAATCCTCACCAAGCTTCTCCAACAAGCTTACATTCATCTATGTGGCCGCTTCACTATCCCAAGTCGCTCCAAAATGGCATTGAGCTAGTTGTTTGTGTCGTGGCTTGGAATTCACTCACCAAAACTTTTAGACACTCCTTTGATCTTCATGTGTATTTTTTACACCTATGTCACTCCCTTCCCAAGCCATTGCACTGCCGAATCAGATATTTTATTTCTCCCTATGATGACATGCCTGACTTGTCACTTTGAGCTCGATGCGATCTCCCGCATGTTGATTTGATTCATTCCAATTCCGAGCTCACATCACACCTACACATCCTTCCTGTCTCATGGCTCGGCCATGGTTATATTGTCTTCACAAGCTCACTTTAATTTTCAATACATCAGTGACCCCCTTTTGCTCAGTTGTGCCATGACCATACAAGGAGCTCCTTACCACATACAATGTGCTTCAAGCCACCTTTTTACTAGCTACAGTGAGCTCCTCAAACCAATACATGTCTCCGGTGGATTAGTCAACATAACTCAACTGTTAACCCGTCGATTTTATCTATTACCTAGCTGTGACCCGATACATTGAGATCCTAGCTATGTTATCCTTTGTGAGCTCATCATATGTGTTGAGCCTAATATCATCTTCCGAATAGCTCATTGTGCAAAATCTAAAGCTACTTCCTCCTTCCTAGCTTGTCCAACACCACTGCAAGATTGATCCCATGCTAAACTTGACTTGGTTCAATGTTTGAGCCCCCTAGATTGAACACACCGAGCACCTTCATTCACCCTTATGAAAAAATTTAACTTAGTGTACCAAGTTGTTTGTTAGCTCACCCCTACGCTTCTAACTTAGCTCATATGAGCTACAATGGAGCTCGATTCCCCCTTTCTTCACACTAGCTCGCCAAGCTACTTGGTGATTTGTTTTCTGCTCATTGCCCCTTTAGCTTACTAAACTAATTATTTGACCTGATGTTGATTTCCTTGGGCATTTTTGTTTAACTAGATGGTAACAAAAGCTTAACAAGATACCTTAAACATAAATTATCATTTTTGATGAGTTTATACTCATGTTGGATGAATGTGGGCATGTTGAGGCCAATTTCTTACTTTGAGCAAACCTTGAACCTCCAAGACTTAAAAAGGGGAGGATAGCTCAAGATGATTCTAAAACTTTTTGAAACACCATAAACTCTCGTAAAACACAAAATTTTACTCAAAATGTCATGGAATGTTTCATAAAGCCTCCCTTTTTCATTCCTAGAGCACAATAGGCCCCCATTGTCTGATTTTTCCCTAAGGGGAAAAATTAGATAACATAAAGAATGCAACCAAATGATGGCGAGATATAGTTACGAATGACATTACGTTGTATCAAAAAACACACGAAGAAAAGATTCCTCTAATTGCATTGGAGGTAAAAAAGAGTGGATTTGAATAACATAGGGTACATGTGACCAAAACATTTGTTAGAACATAACCAATGATAGTTAGTTATATCAAAGATCATAAAGAGACAATGTATGGAAGGAACTCAAAGACATAATGTCGACACTACAAAGGATTTTGAGATGTAACTTGTACATGGGAAGATGGTTCTCCATAAGTGGAGTTCCTTAAATCTATGCCCCAGCTCTGGGAAAGGGGGGGAAGTAATGCTATAAGAAAGATGATCAATGCGGGAAGCTTTATTAGGAAGTTAATAAAAGGGAAGGTTGATCAATGGGTGAAGCATTTGATGCCATGATAAAAATAACATCCATCCTTTGAGGGATCGTTCTATTTATTTGATTTGACTTTAATTTTGATTGATTTTTTTTACATGAACATTTTTCCTTTGAGGGAGTAGTCAATTTTTGAGTGCTTTTACTTTTGATTGGAGCATCCTTTGATTTTGATTTTGACATGGGGAAGAGCTAGGAATAGCTAAGTAGACCACTTAGGAGGGGACAATGAATGTACAAGAGACACCCCTGGACCCTTTGTATGGTTCCAATAGATGAATGAGAGGGTGATGGATGTAATGATCATGGAGTTCTCGCCAAGATGGGAGAGCCTATCTATAAGGAATATGTAACGAGAAAATCCATGTTTTTCATATTTAAGGTCATATCTAGGAAAGTGACAGATGACCACATAATTCCAAATCACTACGATGAATGATGGAAGAGGCTAATGATGGAGGGATGATCTAAGGATATGACTAAGAGCTCACTAGAAGACATGCTAACAGTAGAATGGTTGCAAGTGCAATGTGTTAAGAAGTTCCACTTCCGGTTTACCATCAAGGGAGGCCAAGCGAAGGCTCCCGACATGTACTTATGCATGATAATGTATGGTCTAATCTAGTTAGGGGAAAAATTTCCATGTTGTCTCCTTTCTAGAGTAGTGACATTTTGATTTTCTTTGAGAACAAGGTCACCAATACTAAATTCACGTTCTGTGTTGTGCTTGTTGAAAGAATGATTGATGCGCTCTTGATAAACAGGATTGTGTTCAAGAGCAAGAAGGAAACACTCATCTAACAAATTGAGATATGTTAGACGTGCTTGGTGATAGTCTTCATCAGAGATGAAGTCGTGAAGGGACACGCGCAAAGAAAAAAATTGGACTTCAAGAGGAAGAACAAATTCAGAAACGTACATAAGAAAAAATGGTGTAGCCTCCGTTGAAGTATGGATGGTAGTCTGATAAGCCCAAAGAGAAAAAGGGAGATGGAGATGTCAATCACAACCAAATCGATCAATTTTTTTTGTGAGAATGTTTCAAAGATTTTTATTAGTGGTTATGGCTTGGCCATTAGCTTGAGGATAGTATGGAGAAGAGAAGCTGAGTTAGATGTTAAATGAGTCAAAAATCTTCTTAAGATATTTGTTTCTAAAGGAATTTTCATTATCTGTGATGAGTTTGTGAGGAACATCAAAGTAAAAAATGATGTGCTGGTAGATAAATTTAATGATTGGAATGTATTTGGTTGAATTAAGGGGAACTTCTTCCACCCAATTAGTGAAATATTCGGTTGTAGTGAAGATAAAATGATGTTGTTTTGAAGATCGAGGATTAATAAAATTGATAAGATCAAGGCCCCACTGTGAGAAGGGCCAAAGGTCCTAAGATGGCTGCAAATCTTGACTAGGATGAAAAATTAGATTGGAATGTTGTTGATATTTTTGACATTTATTAACATATTCACAGCAGTCATGATTGAGAGCAAGTCAATAATAGCCAAGATGAGGAACGTGCTTAGCGATAACTAAGCCACTAAAGCATCTGCTGCAAATGCCGTTATGGAATTCTTGGATGGTACGAGAGGCTTCATGGTATTTAAGGTAGTGAAGGAGAAAATCATCAAATCTATGTTTATAAAGGATGCCTCCAAGGATTATATAGTGGTTAGCGTGCTGGAAAATTGATCACCTAAAATTTTTGGATAGGTCTGGAGGAATCATGGATTGAGATAAATAATCAAATATTTAGGAGTACCAAATATCTGATGAACTGGATTCGATGAGATTAACCTGAGGTAGGTCATGGAATGATCGATCACTATGATGAATGAAGAAAAAAAGTTTGGATTCCTTTGTTGTCTAAGGGATGAGGGCTGCGAGGGATGCCATCATATCAATGAAACGGTTGGTCGATCAAGGAACAAATTAGATAGTGTAAGAATTAAAGGTGTCAAGAAAAATATGAACAACGTCAAGATACTTTTGAAGAGTATCATTTTTACATTGATACTCACCTATGAATTTTTTGATGATAAGTTCGGAGTCTCTATATATGTCAAGGACTTGAACACCTAAGAAAGAGAGTGGTTTCAAGACCAAAGATAAGGGCTTCATACTCTGCCATATTATTCGTACACTCAAAATTGAATTTGTTGGTGAGAGGAATAGGATTATCCCAAGGAGGAATGAGAATGATGTCAATGCCTCCCCCTTGTTGACACTTAGAACCATCGAAGAAGAGGGTCATCTTAAGAATGTCATACTCATGATGAAAGTGATTAATTGATTTGTTTGGGAATTGTTCATGAGGAAGATGTGAAATGGGAAGAGGGGCTTCTGTTAATTGGTCTACGATAGCTTGGCCCTTAATGAATTTTTGAGAAATAAACTTGAGGTCAAACTCAGTCATGAGCATGATCCATCAAGTAATGTGATCATTGTGATAAGGTTTAGAATGCATTGTCTTAAGAAGATGAAATCTAGTAACGACATAAGTCTTGTGATTGAGAAGATAGTGTCAAAGCTTAGAGGTGGAAAAGAAGAGAGCACAACACAACCTTTTCAGCTTCATTGTAGTGAGTCTCGTAGTCATGAAGGGTATGACTGATGTAATAAACATCCTTCTCCCAACCTTGGTCATCACGATGTGCTAGCATAGTCCCTAGAGCATGACCAATAGTAGAGATGTATAGGTAAAAAGGATCCCCCTTGCGGGAGGTGTAAGAACTGGTGGAGACAAAAGATATTGTTTAAGGTCATCAATTCCTTCTGGAAATCATGATCCCAATTAAATTCTATGTCTTTACGAAGAATATGATGAAAGGGTTGGAAACGATCTGAAAGTTGTGAGATGAGATGACGAACTGATTGAAGTCGTCCTTGAAGACTACAAAGTTTCTTAAGGTTGGAAGGAGGTGGAATTTTGATGATTTCTTTAATTTTTAGGAGAAACAGGTTCAACCTCAATTCCCCTAATGGAAACAATAAATCCAAGGAGTTTCCCATTTAACACTCCAAACACACACTTGGCTAGATTAAGGAAAGGAAGAAGCAAATAAGGTGTCGAAAAGGACTTCAAGAATAGAAAGATGGTCGTTTCGATGTTTAGATTTACCTAAAAGATCATCGACATAATATTCTATTGTTTTATGGATGAGATCATGAAATATATAAGCCATGGTCCACTGATAGGTAGCTTGGGCATTATTTAGACTGAAAGGCATGACATGGTAGAAAAAGGTCCCCAAAGGGTGATGAAGGAAGTCTTATGTTGGTCTTCTAGGGTGATAAGAATTTTATTATAACCATAAACCCATCCATAAGAGAAAGAATCTCATGGCATGTGGTAAGATCCACAAGCTGATCGATGTTGGGAAGAGGAAAGTCATCTTTAGGGAAAGTGAGATTGAGATCTTGAAAGTTGGTACATATACAAATTTTTCCAGATGCTTTAGCGATGGGTACAATATTGGAAACCCATTGGGGATAGTCAATGGGAATGATGAAATTGGTAGAAAGAAGATGTTGCAACTCCTCTTTGACAAGGAGAGCAACTTGAGGATGCATGCAGACGAAGCTTCTTCTTTACTAGTTTAGCATTGGGAAAGGTGATGATATTATGGATGACGATGGAAGGGTCAAGACTTGACATGTCAGAGTATGGCCATGCGAACTCCTGGTTATGATGAGAGGGAAATGTGGTGAAAGACTCAAGCTTGTGTGGATTAAGGGATTGACCCACCTTGAGGATGCAAGGCTCCTTAGGAGTCCCAATATTGACATCGATGGTGGCTTCATTGAGAAGAGTGGATGTGTCAGATGGTAAGGTCTTATGAAGATAAGAATCCTTTTCCCCCATGTGGGAAAGAATGGTGTCATCGTCAGAACACTGAAGAATGTCAATGGTAGAAGAGTCTTCTTCTATCATCTCTGGATGGCAGAGGGGAAGGGACCTAGTCTGATTCTGACACTAATAGGGACCAGTCACAAAGTGATGGTGAAGACTAAAAAAATCCAGAGTAAATAGAAATGGTGTCATTCATATCCATGAACTCATGAGATGGAGAATACATAAAATTCATGTCTATGTACATCTTAGATGATGGGATGGGGTCAACAGATTGATACTGATAACCAAGTCCAAAATTTTAGTGAGGTTTGTAGCACTAATCAATAAATAGGCCATGTGGTCCCTGCTCATAGCATCCATGCTGAATCCCTTCCATGTGCAACGATGGAGATAGGTATGGGAAAAGGATGGTTTGTTAAGGAATCTAAAACCATCGGTATAAGGTTTGGCATGTGGAAGATCAACGATATGTGAAGAAGGGGTGTCGAAACCACCATAGATGAGGTTGGTTTGAAGATGTGGTGGACCGAAAGGAATGATATCCCTGACATTGGGTTGGTACATCAGATATTTTTCAGGTCTACCAAGATGGTGAGGAGTGGGTAAGGTGTTGAGTGTAAGAAGGTGATACTCCCCCAGCGTAAGCTTATCCATTACTTTATCTAGGGAATCATCATTGGGAAGTTTGGAAGAAGGGATAGATGAACTAGTTAATGGTGCAAATGGATCATCCTTGGGAACAAGGACATCATTGGGTTGATAAGTCATGTTGCACATCCGAAAGGGAGGAGCATCCTTAAGAAGTGTCAAAATCTTCCCCTCATGCTCATATTTAAGGGAATGATGGAGTGTAGAAGGGATGTAACGCATAGAGTAGATCCAAGGTTTCCCAAGGAGAACATTATAATGGAATTCCCCCTGTATGATGTAGAAGACCTCATGGAGGAGCTTCTCACCAATGTGGATAGGAAGAAAAACCATTCCTAAGGTGGGAGTGACAACATCGTTAAAAATGTGAAGGACCGCATGTGTTTGGGAAATGGAAGGACTTTGGTATCTTAAGTTGATCAAAAGTATGTGATGGGAGGATATTGATGCTCACTCCACTATCAATCATGGACCATCAAATGAATGTGTCATTAATCCTAACTGTGATAAAGAGGGGAAGATCATGTTCTTCTGGTGGGATATCCAGAATCTCAGCATCATCAAATGAGATGGTAGTAGAAGCCATGAGTGCTCCTACAAGGGATGCAAAGGGCTAAGCCTCATCACTGGATGTCAGAATGTGCTTTAAGGCTTTAGTAAGATCATGTTTATGGTCTGGTGAGCTTTGGATGAGCTCATAGAGTGACATCTTGACCGGGCCTAGTGGAGTTTTTTTACTATACTCTGTTCAATAGGCCTAGGTGCTCTAATATGGAAACCTTAGGTGTCGTTGATGTGGTTAAATCCTTAGGCAGAGGAATGATGATGAAGGTTGTATATTTTGGTTGGGCTGCTGATTTAGGCTCACATTTGGCCATACTGAGTGGTTACCCAATAACATCGATGAACAAGGTGGGGTCTTCCTCAGAAGAATCTTCATCTAGAGGTGGGATGGTTGTGAAAGTTTTGTGAAGAACTGGGGAATTTTACATTTGGATGGATGAGGTCAAAGGTACAGATGTTGGAGTGGAAGGAAGAGATTGATTTGGTTTGGGGAGAAGGTATTATTCCTCAATGAAGCCACAGATGATGGCTTGAAATGCTTTATAATTATCGGTGTCGTGTTTAGGGGTACAATGATATGCACAGACGAGGTTGGGATTAAACCACCATGACTTCTTGTTATTCGGTTCAAAGGCCCTAATAGGTGGAAGTGTAATCCTAGAAATTCATAATAAGTGTTGGAAAATGTCCACATATGATTCAACCAAATCCTTAGGAGGTGCTTTTTCCTTGTGGAATGTCTTGGTCTTTGAAGAAGAAGTGGATGTCTGAGATGATAAATTTTGAGTATGTTGATGTCTTGATGGTACAAGTTTCAGTTTTGGCATAGGTTAATGTATTAGTGTTGAATGGTTTTAGTTTGAGTTGATGAAATTTTCTTGATGAAGAGGTTGTTGTGTTGGATGGTTTAGAGGTGGGAATGTCAATTTTATTGTAGGAATGTACAAGGGATTTTTGAGGTAATGTACTAATGGTTGTAGATTTTATTTTTAAGGGTGCCTCCTTAGGAGGAGTGAAAACAATTTCCATCATAGGATCTGGAGGTGGTGTCACAGTTGGTATAGGCGTAGGAAGAAATATTTGTTTGATGAAATCTAAGGAAAGTGAATATTTATTTGATTACATCAATGAGGTAGAAGGATCATTTGAGGTTGTTGGAAGTTGAAGTGTTTTCAAAAATTATTCAAATGATAAAGGTGGTGTTGAGGAAGAAAGTGGTGTGGATGTAATTTCAACAGTTGATGTGGGTGCAGGTAAAAGCTCTGAAAGAGGCACCAATTTTAATTCTGAGGATGGTATAATAGGTAGAAGTGGAATGGATGTAGGTAAGGTAGTCGGATCCAGTGAAGTGGATTTGGTGAGTAATGAAGTGGATATAATAGGTAACGTAGTAGATGTGGAACCAATGTCAACTATAGAAGTAGGTGGGAATGGTTGTTTCATAAATACTTCTAGGGGAAATAATGATATGTTTGTGAATGGAGTCCTAGTAGTAGGAATGTATTCTGAGGTAGATGTAGATACGATTGGTGCCCTTGCGGGGACAAGTGTTAACATGTATGAAGATGTAGGAATAATATCAAAATGGATTAATGTGATTGGCGATGGAGGGGAAGTTGTAGGTTCTTGATCAATGGTGTTTAAAGTGTTTATAGTATGAGCATTAGGTGTTTGGGTTGTGGAAGTGGTGGCAACTTGGCTTGTTGGTGTATGATTTGGAAAAGGTTGTTTGAAGATGTCAAGAGGTTGATTAGGTGAAGCATTAGGATTTTCGACCTGAAGGTCATCTTGATCAATGAGCCTTTGAACCAAATCCTTGAAATTTCAATATTTTTCTATGTTGTGACCTCAGGTTTGGTGGTATTTGCAATAATGGTCTTCACGATACCACACTGGTTTTGGTCTTGACTCATCAACTAGTCAAATAGGTGGTAGTGTGATTAGATTTTCTGCTATCAACTTGTCAAAGATAGAGCCATATGATTCCCTGAGGGGAGTGTAGTTGGGTGTCGGTCGTGGGGCTCATTGCTGAGTCCACATGTTAGATGTTGGTGCAGGAGAATATTTGACGACCACAACATTTTTCACTCCCTTAGATTTCTCATTATGTGTGGATGTTTTAGTGAATTCATGTTTAGGTTTGTTCAATTTTAGTTTTAAATGGTCCTGCTCAAGGGCACATGTTTCAACCTTGTGAGCGATGGTGAAAGATTTGTCAAAGGTTTGGAAGGATTGGATTTGTAGGGTAGAGGCTATATGTTTTTTGCATGAATGTGAGAAGATATCGATGAGTTTAGTTTGTGGAAGGGTAAATGATAGTTGGTTTATAATGCCATGCCACCATGTGATGAAGTCTGCCATGGACTTGTCTTCAAACTTTCAGATGGCATATAGATCAGTGATAGTTATTTTACACACAATGTTGATGGAAAAATGTTCTAAAAATTATTGCGCTAGATGAGTGATTGAAAATATCAAATATTGAGGGATTTTATTGTACCAATCTAATGTTGGACCAGCCAAAGACATGGGGAAAGTGTGGAGCATCAAGTCCTGATCATGTGTAATAAGGTAGCATGCATGTCTGAATGCATGAAGGTGTTGTTATGGATCCTCCTTTGTATTACACTTTGTGAATTTTGGCAATTCCCAATGGCGAGGAAACGACTTAATTGGTATGGATGGATGAATTGGCTCATTGCATATTTGTTCATATGATAATACAACTTTGGGCCCTATGGTGGAAGCCTCAAGGTTGGCTAACCTATTCATGAGAGCATGCATAGGATCATTTGATGAAGTGATAATGGGTTGTGGTTGTGGTTGCACAACTTGCGAGGTAGATGGATAAAATTATTGGTGAGATTGAATGTGTGTTTGGGGGATTACTTGATGAATGTGAGTTAAAGGTTGAGTTTGGAATGTTTGGTGTTGTGTCATGGGGATATTGTATGATTTTTGAGACTGGGTAGGAAATTAATGAGTATAGGTGGGCTGAAATTGTTGTTGAAAGGGGTTAGACACTGAATAAGGCAGAGCACCCATAAGAGGAGATTAGGAAGTGATGATATGCATGTGTGATGTGAGGGGATCATGTTGTTCAAATAGGGGATGTGATATTGGGGCCAAAGAGGTAATAGGAAGGGTAGTGGTGATGGTTGTATTGATTGGGTGAAGATTGGGTGGAATGGACATGACTAGCTGAGCAGTTTGGTGGGGTGGGGGATTGTTAGAAGATGAGGCAAGCTTGTTTACTATAAATTATTGATTGGCATCAGGATTGATCTGATAAGGATAAATATGCTAAAGTGGTGGACCATCTGGGGGAAGCTGAGTTGATTTCCTAAGGAGATAGTCTTAGAGAGCCACCAAATTGGCATCAAGGAGATCCTGAAAATCCAAGTCACTACGAGGGATGACTGGAGGTCCAGAAGGTCCTAATGGAGAAGGAGGGGTATCTGGTATAGACGGGATGGAATGATGATAGAAGAAGGGATTAGTTTCTCCTAAGGTAGTGGTTTGAATAGAGGATCCTGGGTGAGAGACACTAAAGAGGGGTTGAGTACTCAAAAAAAGGTAATCAAGGGTATGGATGAAGAAATTGTTGTAGTAGATGTTTGTTGGGTTGAGGAAGAATTTTCTGAAGGGAAATTTTGTTACATTATTTTGGCTACTGAACGAGTAATCATGGGAATGAAACAAGAACAATTTTTATGCTAACTAAACCAAGAAAGTCAAGAAAATAGTTACTTTTTTGTTGTTTTTAATCAATAAAATGTTCAAAATAGAAAAGGGAATGGATAACAAGGTACCTAGAAAAAAGGCAGTCTAGATTTGGTTTCAGTATTGTTTTTTGCTTGGGAGAGTTTCAGGTGGTTTCCTGTTGGGTGATGAAATCCCAATCATTATACCAGGTAGGATGTTGTTTTGGATGTGTGATTTGAATATATTAGTTTTAGGTTATGAGTGACAGAGTGTGAGATCCAAAAAGTTAACCTATACTTTAAACTATGTGAGGAAGAAGGATGCAAAAAAGAAAGGTTCTTTTTAAACCAAATCGAAGTGTGATATTTCAATGAGGACACACACATGAAAGGGAAATATGATGCAAAAAGGAGAAAATAAGAAAAAATGAGGAATACCTGGATAAATATTTTCCTTTTTATCTGAACTTTAGCGGGAAGAGAAATCCTAGTAGCCAAACCAACACAAGCAAAAGAAGCAGGTCCTTGCACTACAGTGTTAGTAAATGACAAAAGAAGTAGAAAAATAGAAAGAAACAAAAAGGGATCACCTAAGGGGTTGTCCCACTGGTGTGCCAAGAATGTTGTCCAAATTTCTTCATTTGTACTCAAATTAATAAGCTAGCTACTAAAATAAACTAGTAACTCAAAATATGGAGGTTTATAGTACCTTGGAAGCATGATATACGTGGATGGACGGGCACCAAGTAGTTGATCCTTATTGCAGCTGATAAACCTACAAATAAGAGTGTCTAAACAAAAGAATGATTAGATAGGATATGTGGGGGTTTCCCAAAAAATCCAGCTCCAAGAAGTGTGACCTTCCTTTTGTGGATGTCAACCCCCATTTTAAAGAAAAAGTGAAGTAAAGGATGAATAAGAAGATTGCATGCAGAAACAGAGATACTAATGAATCTAAAAGTAATTGAGATTTGAACTAGATACTGATTTAATCTAAATAGATGCAAATTAAATGATACCTGGTCTAGGTTGATGGTGACCTAGTGGTTGACTATGACAATAGCAAGAAGTAAACCCTATAAGATCGAATGATGACATGCAGAGTGAGGATTTGAAGCAACCAAGAGAAATAGGGAGAAAACCCTACAAGATCTTAGATGGAAATTTCAAGACCCTGGTTGACTGCAAATTTTTTTTTAATGCAATAGAGTTAACCTCTAGGAGGAATTTGAGGGAGAAGAAACAAGAAAATGGTAGAAAGGAAGGATTGGAAAAGGATAGATTAAGAGACATAGACCCTGGTCGATGGAGACCAGGAGTGGGGTGACGAATGACTGTAGTAGAGTTGGAGTAAGGCCGAAGAAAAACAACTTGAAAAGGCAACCTGCAAGTAAGGAAGCTTGAAGAGAAGGTTGATAATGGAGATCTTAGTGCTGAAAGGATCTATTTGATCCTTTAAAACGTTAGACACGAGAAAAGAAATAAAAAATACGATAATAATGAAGTAAAGCATCATAAAGATGATAATAATCTCATGAAGGATGATCACGAGTGATGCAAGCACATTCTAAGGAGGTTTGTAACTATTGTAGGAATGCTCAGGCATGAGATTCAATTCACAAGTCACAAGAAATCTCCAATGTTCGCATGCATCTGATGATTATGGAAATAAATCAACTTAGTTTTATAGGGTTAACGAGTGACTGGGATGGGTCATTGCTGACCATGGGGAAAGTTTCCCCAATGGGGTGGATTTTTTGATTTAGGTCAGGATTTCATGTGTTTAAGGAGGGAAAAAGTGCTTTAAATATTATGTGTGGGATTAGGTTGTTTAGGGATGAATCATGGGTAGTTAGAAGATAGGAATGGGTAGAAAAAGTATAGGGATTTATATTTAGGATAAAAGTTTCCTAAATAGCAAGTCCATTAGGGAAAGTCAAGGGAAATGGATATTAATTAATTAATTAATGGGAATTAATTAATTAATGTGAATTAATAAAAATTAATAAGAATTAAATGATGATAGGATAATAAGTGGGAATTTTATTAAATATTGAAGGTACCACACAAACCCCCAAGTAGTTGGCACATTGAGGGAACCGGCCAACGAAATAGGTAGTACCCCTTCCTACTTGACTAATAATACCCATGAGGAATACCAAAAGTTCTCTGTAGTGATGGCCCCATTGTTAATTGATTACGGGGGATAGTTTGTAGTTGGGAATTTTTCTAATTCATGTACTCATTTAGACAAGTATTGGTTAGTGACTTGTCTAAATCCCTAGGAAGCTTAACAAACCAGGGCCAAATTTTCCCTTATTTTAATTATTCATTCAAAACTATTGTGATAATATGTTCTAAAAAATTAGTATCCTTTTTCCCTTTTTTTTGATTGTTATTTCAAAACCATTTAAAAAATCCGTTCTAAAAAATTCAAAATCTTATTTCCCTTTGTTTTGATTGTTAGTTCAAAACCATTTCAAAAATTTTTCCTAAAAAAATCCTATTTTCTTTTATTGTTTTGATTATTAATCCATAACCATTTCAAAAATATATTCTAAAAAAATCCTATTTCCTTTTATTGTTTTGATTGTTAGTTCAAAACCATTTTGAAAACCCATTCTAAAAATAAAAGTCTCATCTTTCGTTATTTTTCAGATTGTTAGTTTGAAATAGTTGGTGTTCCACATTTCATTTAATCCTAACTTAATCCACTTTGAAAATCAGTTATAAAAAAATTATATCGATTCGAAGTCCAAAATTGGAATCAAAACTTGTATAAATATATCAAAGCTTAACCAAACAAAATCATCCTATAAAACTATCAAAATCTCAATCCAAGTCTTATATCTTGAGTGCCCACATTCAAGAATAATCCTATCAAATTTCTATCAAAGACATATCTTTTGAGTATTCACTTTATTCAAAGTTAAGCAACATCCAAATTAGTCTAACAAGACTCTAAACTTAGTCCTATATTATCAATCAAAGCCTTATCTTTTGAATATTCACTTTGTTAAAAGCTAAGCAATATCCAAATTAGTCTGACAAGACTCTAAATTTAGTCATATCCTATCAATCAACGTCTTATATTTTAGACATTCACTTTGTCCAATTAAGTCTATCAAATTCTAATCACAAACCTTATCTTTTGAATATTCACTTTGTTCAAAGTTAAGTCTAACAAAACCAAATCAAAAACCTTGTCTTTCAAACATTCACTTTTCTCAAAGTTAAGTCTATCAAATTCCAATTAAAAACCTTATCATTTTAACATTTTTTTTGTTCAAATTTAAGTGTATCAAATCCCAATTAAAAACCTTATCTTTCGAACATTCACTTTGTTCAAAGTCAAAGCCTATTAAATTCCAATCAAAAACCTTATCTTTCCAACATCAACTTTGATCAAAGATAAGTCTATCAAATCTTAATCAAAATTCTTATCTTTTATACATTCACTTTGTCCACATTTAAACATATCAATTCTACCATAACAAAGTCTTATATTTTAAGATATTCACTTTATCTAAGTTTAAGCAAATCACTCAAATTTGAATTCTTATCAGAGTAATATTTATGAATAGGATTCATCCAGATCTCCCCTCTTCCTTCAATTTTTTACCCTTTTTAGTAAAAAATGGTGGAAACTTGAACCAAACATTATGACATATTTGGTAAAAAAGATAAAAATACTTTTCACATAGATGAACAAACACAAATTAATTAACTTTTACAACACAAAAAACATCAATTTATTCTTCATCTCTTAGAAATGAGATCCAAATTACCTTCAAATTTTGGTCATAAGAACTTGAAAAATCTTATAGAAAAAACTGAATCTAGCAAAAAAAAATCTAGCACGTCTATGAATACATCAAATAAATATTTATTTGCCAAAATTCAATAAATGGCTAAAGAACTTTCTAATATGGATTTTAAAGTTGCTAAAGGAAAATAATAAAAGGTTCAAATGACTAATGAAATAAATACAACAATAAATGTCACTCTTACGAATTATTGATTCACGTAAGAATGGAAAAACATGAAAGAAACAATAATGGGGATGCAAAAGCAATCGAAACAATTCAATTTTGAAGAGCTTTGCCCATATCCATTTGGAAAATAAATGTTGTGTATACCATTTCCTAAATCATTTGAAACCCCTAAGTCTGATAAGTACAAAGGAAAGCATGATATAAGAGAATACATTAAATAATTCTTCATGGCATGCCAAGAGGTAGCCTATAACGATGTTTATCTCTTGCGTCTCTTCCCAAAGTGTCTAGAAGGACAAACATTATATTGGTTCTTACATCTTCCAAAAGGTTTGATCAAAACCTTTGCAGAATTATCAGAGAAGTTTGTTAATAACTTCTCTTTCAATCTTGATTTAGAAATCACCATGATGGACCTTTGTAACACCAAGAAAAGGAGTAACGAAACGTTCACATCATCTCTTTAATGATAGAGAGGAATTGTAAGCCAATTTTCTTGTTCTATACATGAAAAGAAATTATTGAGCATTTTCATTCCTAACCTTAATAATAAATTATCATTCCAAATGCAAATGATTTTTCTTAACAAAATTTGAGGAAGTCATTGAAAAAGGAGCACAAAGTGAAAGGTCTCTCTTTTCGTAGGGTCTAATAAAAAATCCTTTGAAAGATCAAACTAATAAAGATAACCAGAATTTTGATGATAAATAATTTTTCTTTAATTGAAATAAGAATGATGTAAATGATGAGGTCCAAATACTCACCATGTTCAAAAAGTGCAAAATCAGCCATCTAAAACAACCAATTCAAACAACCAACCAATCAAAATATATAGCAAAGAAACTACTCCTTGTGATGTCAGATGAAGACAATACACACCTCTTGGAGAAAGTCTCTCTAATGTCCCCTGCCAATTAGAAAGTGATAATATGGTCAATTATCTAATCACAAAACCCTTTGAAGAAGGAAAACCAAAACCCACATGGTATAAAGATTCAAAATACTGTGAATACCACCACATTAACTATCATTCTATTAATTGTTATATAAGACTCCGTCATTACATTTAGGATTTAATAGATCAAAGAGATATTAAAATAGAAATAACACACTGAATGAGAGACTAAAGGTGTTTAAGGATCCATTTTTGAAACATGATATGAATGCTAAACTCAAGGTAAGGGAAAATCTTCTAATAATGTTGATTTCAGTTTCATTATTTCCTTCATTGATCAAACACCTCTTTCCGTAGCCAGTATAAAAATCAATACTCCTACTTATTAAGTGGCAACATGACAAAAAAGGTTTGGGTACCTATGGTCAATCTTACCTCTACATTTGTTTTACCTTTTATGCCAAATCCCTAACCTACTTTTGATAAAAAAATCTCAAATGCTAAGTCTCCCTCCCACTTATATGACATTGTTAAGCAATTAGAGAAGACCAATGAAAAAAATTCACTAATGGACTTGCTTAAGTCCTCACTTGCACTTCAAGACATCATCACTCTTGCAATTACAGAGGCACATGTTCCTAAGGATATCAATAGCTAATAATTATAAGCTTTAATTACCAATCTCTTACCTAATAGTCCAATATTTTCATTTGGTCCTCGTGACCTTTTGAATCCAAACATAGAAAATACCAATTTTTGTACATAAAATAATTCATCACCCACCACAAAATCAAATGGGTTTTTATCAATAATGGATTCATATTTAATATATGTTTATGAAACCATTAAGATGCCTCAACCATAATCAAGGAAGTATAAGCACTAATATCATCACTATTCCTGGTTATGATAATAGTGAGAGACAATCTTCAAGCACTATCACGTTATCGATAAATGTTGGGCCTTAAACTTTGGATGCTTTATGTCATGTTGTTGATGTTGAAACTTCCTATAATATTCTACTGGGTTGTGTTTGGATTCATGTTATGCAAGCCATGCCTTCCACTTTCCATTAGTGTATAAAGTTCCCTTACGAAGGTAAAGGGTTTACCCTAATAGCCAATATAAATCCCTTTGAATATTGTAAGCTCCTACAAGGGAGATATAATCTTGCAAACTACCTCCCTTTTACGGACAAGTCCACATCTCCTTGCATCATACATATCATAGATGAAAACTGTATAGATCCAAAGATCCTTTCACAACTTTAGCTTTCTACATCTAATTCTCTACCTGAACTTAAAATCCTTGACAAAGGTATTGACGAATATGAATTCCAAAATACCTTTCATATTGGTAAGTCACCTTTATCACCATGAAGCTATGGTAAGCCTAATGTTCCCCATTTCATAGAATTTCCCATTTACAATCTTGGTACAACTCGTTAGAATTGATTTGGATATCTAGAGGATGAACACATTTAGGTTTCGATAGGATCTTGGTTATACAAAGATCATATAGATAAATGCTACAAATCTCTTGATTATAGTAAAACACATGAAATGATGATAATTATGCAGTGGAAAGGAAGAGGACTTGGAAAAAGAGAACAAGGTCATCTTGATCCAGTTGACTACACATAAAATATTTATCGTTGTGGCCTAAGTTTCAAAATATTTTTAAAAATGCCACTAATATTTTATGTAACAAATAGTGGTGAGGATACTAACCCAGACATTGAGATAGATTCCACACATGTCCTCTTTGATGAATTAACTAATGTCTTTTTATTTTAATACCTTTCCATCCATTTCATTGACTTCATCATCATACACCCTTGCATTATCAATCAGGATCAACAAAGTCACATATCAATAGATCTCTTTCAAAACAATGAATCCATCGAAGAGTTCGTTAAGAAATGAGACCCCATACCCCTTTTTGATCACAATAATGGATTTAATATTGACCTAAACAAAAATTATTATTTTAGAGAAGAACTTGAATACCCCAGTCTGCAAAAACTGAAACTGGAAAATAAAAAAATAAAAAATAAAATCTCTCATAGTGAAAATCTTATTGAGGTGTTATGTGAAAAAAGAGAAAACTTATAAAAATGAAAAGGACGTATCTCCTAGTGAAAACCTTTCTAAGGAAATAGAGAGAGGGGAAACTCCTTTAAATCAAACAAAATAAAAAATAAAGGATCTACATCAACCTACAACATATTTTTAAGAAAAGACAATGAAAATGTTAGTAGAGGACACCATCAACATCAACATTAGTACAAGTGAGCATACTAAGCTCTAATAACTTGGCACAAGCTTAACATAATTTAAAATATAAGCATTTACAAAATTACTCATTGAATTCTAAGATGTATATGTATGGACATAAAAGGATATGCCTAGATTGGATCCTTCACTTGTAGTTCATCCTCTTGTGGTCTGACCAAAACCAAAGCTTATTAAACAAAAACTCATAAAGATGCATCCTAAAGTTGCATTACTCGTCAAAGTAGAATTAAAAAACTCTTAGAAGAAAATTTAATCAGACCTATTGACTACTCAGAGTGGATATCAAACATTCTACCAATTGTTAAGAAGACACCAGGGATCATAATCTATACAAATTTTCACGATATCAAAAAAACATGTCTGAAAGATGACTTCCCTTTATTGAACACTGACATGACCATTTATTCTAAGATAGGCCATGAAATTATCTCCTCAATGGATGGATTTTTTGTTATAATATGTTGGAAAAATAATTTGTCACTAGGGAAAATTAGTTTATTTTCACCAACACTCTAAGACTAGGTCCCTCTATTTGAATGGGGAAGCTCCATTTATTGAAAACAAGGAAATTATATACACTATTCTATCAACTATGGGTGGTATTTCAATCAGGGATCATATAGGGGTACTTCCGTACACATATGGAAAAGTGCTTATAGAAACTACAAGGGAGGAAAGATCTTGAAAGAAAGGTGTGACGAGAATAACAAAGAGGGGTTTTTCAAAATAAATAGTACACCAACGTTTATTGTTTCCAAAACCAGAACATTACCCATGAATTCAATTAGAAGACATGATGAGAATAAATAAGGAACAAAAAAAATAATTAATGCATATCATTCAACAAGTACATTGCTCATGGAGTATAGTTGAGATGGAGAGGAAACATAAGAAAATTGGAAATAAAGGAAATTTGATCACTTTTTTCTAGAGATAGTATGGGAGATAGTAAACAAGATTAACCATCCTTTGAAATGAGTAGGCTCTCCCAATTTATAGCTTTTCTAATTAATCTCTTCATCTACCCCCACATGAATTTTCATATTCCCATTACAAGTGAATTTTCACATAACCTTAGGAAACAAAAAATTAGCCCCTTTTTATAATTACAAAATGGACGCTAATAGAACACAAATATTTCATACTATTTTTAATGAATAGTACAAAGAGTCATGTTTTTTTACAACGAAGAATTAAAAATGGGGAAGAAGAGGAGAAAGAATGAGAGAGGAGAAGAAAGAAGAAATGCTCCAAAACATGGATGAAGATTCCTCCTCCTTCAATGAAGATCCACTCGAAAGGAGTTGAAGATGAAAACTTGTTCCAAGATGGCCCTTTGTAACACTGCTATGCTCCGCTGATGAAGATTGCTCCTTTGGACACCTTTGCCCCTTGCAAGACTCCTTGGAATGATGACTTTCTACAATCACTGTTTGGATGCACTGAGATGGAAAGTGATGAGCACTGATGAGTAGACCACTGAGAAACATGAAGGATGAATCCCTTCATTGAGAAAATCCTTCTAATATTCAAGACACCATCATGTCTTCATGAAAAACCATTCATATGGAAGAAATTGAATGTACTTTGTTCACAGGGCCATGATCTTGATCCTGCCATTGTGGGAGCACTGATGATGAGTGAAGCATGAGACAAAATCAAATAATAATTAAATCAAAACTAATTACCTCTAAATTTTTATCATGCCCATTATGTGAAATGAACTCAAATATCTTTTGAGACATAAATTGACACTTTCCAATTCTAACACCTTTTGCTCACCACATTGGGAAATGTGGGAATTTACTTGAAATTTGAGTGGGAGACCTTTGTGAGTACTAGGATCATTTTATAATGTGTGAAGGAATGAAAATTTACCTCTTTTATCTCATTTCACTCATTTACTATTTTTAGAATATCCATCATTATATTCCCATTTTGGCCATTTTGCCATTTTTGTCAATCTTGCCAAATTTCGAGTGTCTCGATCATGGGAAAATGAAATGAGAGATATGAATGAAATTTTTCTCAGAATTAATATTTTTAGTAGGCTCTCCCATAGAGACTTACTAAAAATATAAAGTGTTCTTCCCGATGCCATATTTGACTAAAAAAGGTCTTGAAAAATTCTACTTCTCACCATGATGTTTTGCTCCAATTTTTAAGGGGTTTTCTTGTCCAAATCTTCAGGAATTCGAAAAGGAAACATTCAGGTATGCATGTCCCTCATCTGATATGGAAGAGGGTTGATGAAAAATTCACTCCTCAATATGCCTAAAAAATAGGTACTTCATGGCACGAAAACTAGTTCACGCGAAAATAGATTTTTTAAGGGATACTTTCCTCCAATTTTTATGGGTTTTTCTCGTCCGAATATTCATGAATTTTAAAAGGAAACTTGAAGATATACATGTTCCTCATTTGACAGTTCATAAATCTAATGAAATAATCAGTCCTCAATATCCCTAAAAAATATGTACTTCATGGTAGAAAAACTAGTTCACGTGAAACTACATTTCTCAGGGGTGTTTTCCTCCAATTTTCGCACGATTCCGACTATTGGATCTCTAGGAAGTGAAAAGGTGCCTCACTACCATTTAAATGTTGAATCATGGAATCCATTGATGTAGGTTTGAAGTTATGACAATGATAAAAATCATTCATGTGCTCTCACCCTTGGATTGACAAGTGGCATTATTGCATTAGTCAACGAGAAGTGCTGAAATAAGGTGAAAAGGGGCTTATCTTGCATCATTAGGATTCATCGGGGTAATGTTATGGAATAGGGGGTTTAATTTCACATGGGAACAATTTTTTTAACCAAATTTCCCAAGGGGATAGGACATATGGGTCAAAAAAACACACCATGCTCTAGGAGGTAAAATTTTCTAACTGCGAAAGCATACCTTGAGAGATGCCTTGGAGATGATGTTTTTGAAACTCTAGGAGGTCATTTTTTATGAACCCATATATGATTTTTACTCCCAAGATAATTTTCAAGACAGTGGAATGGGTTTAAATATCTAATTATTCCTACAAAACCCTCAAATTTCTCATTATTTCTCGGGACAACAGGGTGTGCCTCCCAAAAGTGAGATATCGAAAGAATATCTTATATATTATGAAGGATTTGAAAATTTCATCATGTAGATAATTCTAAAAGATTTAAAATATTTTTTTCCCCTCTTAAATCCTTATAGATATCCTATAATCATCCATGGAAGATCAAGTACCTTTTTTACTGTCTTCTCCTTACACCTTAGGCACCCAGGGGATGAGACTGGGTCACATGAGGGACCTAGGAAAGGATTGATAATGGATGAATTTTTGTGTCCCAAATGTCCCAAAAGGATATGAAATATGGGATATAAATGTCCATTCCCACTAGGGAGTGACAAGTGACACTTCATGATTGCATGACGGGAAGGGCTAGGATTAGGTGAGAAGGGGTTCGACTTGTATTACATAGCTTTTAGGGGTCATATGGTGGAATAGGGGGATCAATTGTACATGATCAAATTTTTTTGTGCCAAATATCCCAAGGGAATGGGAGGGACATGATATAAAAGTGCCCCTTAATATGGGAGTGACACATGTCCACCTTATAAATTGATTAAGTTTCGAAAGCTTACCTTGAGGAGAGCCTTGGAAATGAAGTTTGTGGAGCTCCTAAAGGAATTTTTGGGAGCTTCTTTATATGATTTTGAATAAAAACATAATTTTTAGAATAATGGAATGGTTATTATGATCTGATTATTTCTGAAAATCCCTAAAAATAGCCTTTTTCTCGGGACCATAGAATGTGCTTTGCCAAAAACAGAATGTGAAAAGAAGCTCTTTACTATTGTGAATTTTTTTAAAGAACCATAGTTTAAATAATTGAATTATATTTCTAATGGTATCTTGTTTGAACTCTAACTCCTTAAATATCTCCCATAATCATCTTCTAAAGTTCAGAAACTATTTTGAACTGCAAGCTCCTTCACCTTCAAAAACCTTCTTTCACTGAACTCATCCCTAATCCTTTAAATATTCCATAATATTTCCTAAATCACCTATAATATGATATTATCTCCTCAATACCACTTCCCAATGAATTTTGGCCTTCAATTATATCCCAAAGGGTGCACACATATCCCAAAAAGGCTAAAAATAACCTTTCTAGGTTCATTGAAGAAACTGCCTTGAGAAAACACATGAAAATAGATGGCTCTAGATTGTAGACATGTTTTAGATTGAGCACAAAGAGGACAGAGTATACCGGAATCTTAGAATCTTAATTCACTGCATGGACCAGTTCCTCATCCATTGGGCTTATGGAGTCTCAACATAACAAGGATGGGTACAAAAAAACCTCATTTATTGAACACGACACATGACAAAAATGAACACATGACAAGAATTAAAGCACACAATGGAAAGGGAAACACACATACCTATATTTACCTATGGTACATGTGGGGGACACCCCAATTTCAATGAATTAATTTTCTCTTTAGAAGTTACCTTTGAATGGGTGACATTGAGTGATGATGTTTTGCGAAGCCATTGACATGTTAGAGGAATTAAAATACCTTTCTCAATTTCTTATGAAATTCAAGTACTTTCATGAGTGTCTGCATGCTTGGGAGGAGTGATCCTGTATGATCTTTTTGATGTTCAGATCTTTTCTCACAATGTATATCCATTTTAGATTGTAAATTATCTTTTCCATTCACCCACATTGCTGATTTATCTTTTATCATCTCATCATTGCCCCAAGGCTGATTTTTGATAGAATTTCTTAAATATTCCGAGTTCTCTTCTTTCCCATATTTATGCTTATTGAAATTTTTTTCATAAGAGGCCTTTAATTCATATTTTTGTTCTATATTATTATGAGGTGTTTGGACAGTGACTGAAGAATCAGACATAGCCTCATACCTATCTTGTATGACCATAACATGAGTCAAGAAGTCAAGACTTAGCTCGGGATCTTCTGTACCTTCTGTAACTTTCAAGTTTTCTTGCATAGAATCCTCCTTTAAAACTACCACAAGCTCACCTTTACATTCATTTGAAGAACCTTAATTTTTAAGTTCAAGGCAAAAACTTATAGGAATTGATTCATCATCCCAAAGATCATTTCATTCTGCTACTTCCTTTCTTAGAGGATTCTCAACTCTAAGGAACTCAAAACTCTTTGTTTCAAATTTTTCATCAGAGAAAGAATCTTCCTCTTTGAATGGGAAAGATAAAAATTCAACTTCATCATTACATCCACCAATCATTATTTCAAGAGGGATATTGGTTTTTTCACCTTTCCTTATTTCATCATGCCCAATTTTCAAATTATTTGAGGATTACAAATTAGATTCATACTTTTCTTACAAATCCATGGCTTGTATAAGGAGTTCAAGATTGAGATGATGGTCTTTTGTTTCCTTTGCAATTCTTAGCACTTCTTGCATAAATCCTTCTTTCAAACCTTTCAAAGGCTCATCACAAGTTGGATTTTCTTATTAATGGATGACATGATCAAGATAATATTCATCTTCGAATTAGAACAAGAACACCTCCTTATCACAAGTAAACACATTATTTGATTTCTTAGCTTGAAACTCATCAAGAACCATTTCATCTTCCTCATAGATTGCATCATTCAAAAATTTGGGGATGTCCTCATGTAGCTCAAGATTTCTCCATAATTTTTCATGTTCATTAGCCTTTTGGAGGGGAATTATTTGTCTTATCTAGATAGGAATCTCATCCTCCTCTTCAGATGTTATGAAATGATTAATAGTCCTGCTATCTTGGTATAAGAAGTTTGTTCCTGTATTTCCTAAATTTTGCATTGTATATTTCATATTTTTCGCAAGAAGAAACTTCTCCATATCTCCCTTAATAGGAATGGTTGTGGTATACCAATTCATATAGATTTTTCTTCTTAATTTTAGGCATAAGCCTCCACTTAACAATGTTCTAAATGAAGCCAGAATGTGTGCTACCAAGATAGTCAATGACACCTTCTTATCTGGAAAGTTTGCGACAACCACCTGTGCATCCTTGATCTTCCCTACGAGTGGGAATTCCTTTAAATCCATGGAGTAACAATAACCATTGACCCATGTCAAGGTGAGTCCAAGAGAATTGGAAACCTTTATAGGTATTACATTGTCATAATCACTTGAATCTATTATGCAATTATTCAACCGACATCTTCCAACAAGAAGGGAGACATAGAAATGATCAATATTATCAGTCTTTTATGCAATCATAGTAATTATGTTCTATAATGGGGGTGTAGGTGGGGTTGGTAGTAGTCCCTTAGAACTAGGAATCATAGTATTGGGATTTGAACCACTACCCTTGATATGATGGACAATATTCTCAAATTGTTTCAGATGAGTCTGAAAATAATCATATTTAGAAATCTACACTTTATATTTATTCACATTTTCTATGATATAAAAAGGAGAAGATGCAGACTGGGGGAATGAAGAAAATTATTTTAAATTCAAAATAGGCTTAAAAGTGGGAGTGGATGTTTGGGAAAAAAGAGGCTGATTTTGAAGGTACATTAGAGACTCTTTAAGGACTAGTTTTGTAGGAGAAAAATTAGAATTAGAAGGAGCATTGGAAGACTTATTTAGAATAGCGGGTGACCTCTTACTTTCCATGGGATCAGGTTTCTCCAATGCATCTACATGGAGGGTGGAAGTTGAGATCCTCGACTCATTATTTTATTTTGTGGAGTCGCTACAAGAGGATCTTCAATATTCTTCTTTTTCACAGTAGCAGAGGAAGTAGATCCTTTTTGAGAATGAGAACGGATGAATACCACACATGAGAAACTGGGTGTATCTTCTTCACCTCCTGAGTATTCATAAAATATGATTTTTACATCATTCTCTACTTCTTCAATCTCTAGGAAAATTTATCCTCTCAATCATCTAGTTTAAACCTAATCTTACGATATGATAGATTGTAATTTAATCATAGAAATATGTTATATACAATTTAGTTACTAATATCATAATGTCATTGCAATTTATAATTACACGGTGCAAAAGTAAACACTTCTAGATAGTACACACAAATAATAATTTCACAGTTTCTATTTTTTACACCCGTATGCTATACAGTGGGGGAATCTAGACACCATTCCCTAATACCTTTGCATGATTTTTTTTAATAATAATATAACCTAATTCTATCTATAACATTGTGGTCTCATTTTCGGGAAGTATATAATGACACTCTTCCCTTAGTAGTGGGACATGCAATTCCCACATCTGCATTATACAGGCACAATCTATTAGGGATTTAATTTCTCCCAACCTTGCATGCTAAACAAAAATATCTATGTCTCCTAAAAATACTTTTTTCATATATTCATGAAATATTCCTCAATGTTCATGAATCACTTCTCCCGTATCTCTTCTTAGATCAATAGTTGATTCATGACATTCACCACACACGATTAAGCTCTTTCGACATGCTCCTATTAGTTATTTATTTAGTACTCTTTAAGGTATGTTTATTTTTTTCCGTACACTAATAAATTTCATTCATTGACATAAAGGGGGGAAATGTAGACAACAAAATTTGCACAAAACCACTATTACATCATGCTTTTTTTATAGTTACATGTACATGATTTTTGAACAATGAGACAAGGTCTTAGTGACATTTTCCCCTTATTGGTTTTCCTTTTATTGCTTGATTGGAATCATATTATAGTTATTTTATTACTTTGATTAAACTTGCAAAATTTATACAAAGATCTATAGCTCCCTATTTACTTTTTTACTATTGTTTGGCACTAGGTTAGAACCATACAATAGAGCTAGGACTGTACAAATGGTCGTGATCACATTGTATGGTCTTGTCCCCTTTATTTTCTAAAAAATATTTTTTTATGAGATCATCTGTCCCTCTTTTATCTTTTAGTTTGTATATTTTGGGTTTGCATTCCCTGCCACTATGGGCTTAATCTCAAAGAAATAATCTCTCTCTCTCTCTCTCTCTCTCTCTCACACACACACACACACACACACACGTCTAAATTAAGCAATTACTATCTAGCAATAATTTATCTATCTACCAAAATACTAAATTAAAAGAGAAAGAAATACTATTGCATATTGAATACACAACATAAGAGGGGATAATTTTTATTTATTTTATCAACACAATGGTTTTAACAGGATGAAGTAGTCTTCTATCGGTGTGGAACCACAAGGGAAACACTAGGGAAAGAAATAGTCACATGCACAACAAAAAGCACTAGGAGAACTACATTGAGTCTAAAAAGTAGTGTAATACTTAGTGATTCACATACGAGGTGATCATCGAGTTCAGTATAATTCAATAGTTACATTTATTTTCCATCTAATGTTTCCTTTAGTGTGTTGTAGGGTAATTAGGGTTATTCTTTAGGTAGCTAGGGTTATTTTTTAGGTACACGTGTAAAATTTGGGGTTTGACGTGACATTGAAGATCTTAAAAGGTGACAAAGAGAGACACTAATGTTTGTAGGTTCCAAATGTTTGGAAATAAGGGATAAAATATGTGGAACAATCCCACACATAATAGCAATAACAGAAATTAATATGCATAAAGATATTACATATTTTAAATAAAAGTGTAGAAAATAAAAGAAGAAAACTTAGACACAATATTTAACGTCGTTCACCCAATTTGGGCTATGTCTACTAAGAATCACTTGTTTATATTTTTATTACAATCCACCTCTTTCTCTCAATACAATACCTGAATCTGTTTGGAGCTATGCTTAACAAACTCTCCAGAATTCACACTTGAACTCACACACATATACAATGATATGTCTACCCTATCAAAAGCACATCAATAAGCAACAACTTTAGCAATTTTACAATGTCATGGGTACCAAAACCACCACATAAACCTATGGGTAAAAAATCCAGCCCATATGAGAAGAACACATTTCCCAAGATATCTGGCATGTTTTTCAACAAAACTGTGGAGAGTGTACAATAATTTTAGTGTATAGTCTTCAACACTTCCACACATGAAAACATGATCCATGACATAACAATCTCCCACTTGAAGACTAGTTTTCCTCTGAGAAATCTTCTCAACCCTTCACTGTCATTCGTGAAGACCAACCAAAGATGAAAACAACTTCAATTTCTCCCTTGTGACCACCTTGGTCATCATGTCTACAGGATTTTGACTTTATGAATCTTCTCTAACTTCAACTTCTCTTCTTCTAAATCCGACCTAATGAAATGGTACCTTAGTTGTATATGCTTATTCCTATAGTGAAAAGTAGAGTTCTTAGCTAAGTGTATAACACTCTGACTATCACTGTGCATCTTCCCTTCCTCTCGCTTACACTCCAACTCCTCAAGAAATTGTTATAATCAAATCATCTCTTTTTTTTGTCTTTGTGGCAACAACATACTCAGCCTCTGTGGTTGACAAAGCCACAAGATTATGTAGTCATGAAATCCAACTAATTTTTGCCCCATGTATAGTGAAAATATAACCTGCATGCTCCTCATGTTGTCTAAATCTCCAACCATATCTAAATATACATAACCATGCAAAGTGGTGTCTGATCCACTATAGCACAAAACTGTTCTCACGGTCCCTCTCAAGTACCAAAGGATCCACTTTACTTCATGTCAGTGATCTTTAATTGGATCACTCATAAATATACTCATAGCTCCCACTGCATGGACAATATCAGGCCTAGTGCACACCATGGCATACATAAAACTACCAACCACTAATGAGTAAGGTACCTTGGACATCTGGTTTCTCTCCTGCTCTATTTTGGGACATAGCTCATAACTTGAAATGACTTGCCAAAGGAGTCCCAACCGGTTTAGCATTATGCATATTAAAACTCTCCAAGACCTTAATGTACTCTTCTTGAGATAAAGTTAGATTCCATTCCTTCCTATCCCTAGATATCATCATACCAAGGATTTTTATAGCTGCCCCCAAATCCTTCATATTAAAGGAGTCACTTAGTTGCTTCTTGAGTACTTTTACTTCCTGCATGTTTTTTCCTGCAACCAACATGTCATCCACATACAAACATAAGATAATATAAATTCCATCCTAATGTTTTTTATACACACAATGGTAAAAATGGAATCTAATATAACCTTGTTCCATCATGAAGCTATCAAATTTATTATACAATTAACATGGAGCTTGTTTCTGTCCATACAAGCTCTTCTTCAGTTTGCACACCATCTCCTCTTTACCTTTGACCTCATATCCCTATGTTTACTGCATATATAGATCCTCCTCTAAATCACCATGGAGAAATGCAATCTTTACATCTAGTTGCTCTAAGTGCAAGTCTTTAATTACCACTATTCTAAGAATAGTTCTAATGGAATTCATTTTTACTACAGGTGAAAAAATCTCATTAAAATCTATACCTTTTTTCTGTGCAAACCCCTTGACCACCAACCATGCCTTATATATTTTCTTTCCACCTTCTTCCTCTTTAATTATGTACACCCACTTGTTTTTCAATGCTCTTTTTCCTTCGGGTAGCTTCACCAAATCCTAAGTCTACTTCTCCATGAGAGAATGATGCTCCTCATTCATGGCTTGCTCCCATTTCTTCCTGACATCTACCTACATTGCTTCATCAAAGCTCTCTAGCTCTCCACTGTTAGTGAGTAATAAATAATAAAGAGAAGGAGAAAATTTTCAGGTGCTCTTCTTTCCCTAGAAGACCTCCTCAATATAGGAGTTTGGGGTTCCTGTTCAGTAGGTTCCTGAAATGATTCATGTGTCACTTTCCCATCTGGAAGATCCTCTACCACTGCATATTCTTTCCTAGAATCTTCCCTATTTTCCTGTAATTGTTTCTTATATATAACTTTCTCATTAAATACCACATTCCTAGATCAAATGATTTTTTTCCTTAATTCTCCAACATTTATATCCAAAGGCATCACCACCGTAGCTAATGAAAGTACATTTTTTTGATTTAGCCTCTAACTTGGTCCTAACATCCTTTTCTATATGAAAAAACACCTCACATCTAAAGGCTCTAAGACATGAGTAATAAAATTTCTTATCAGACCAAACATCCTCAAGTATTCCTCCATATAAGGCACTTGAGGGTCCTCTATTTATCAAGTACAGAACTGTGCTCACCGCTTATGCCCAAAAAGAAAGAGGCAGCCTCACATGTAACCTCATGCTCCTAGCACATTCCATTATTGTCATGTTCATCCTTTTTGACACCCCATTATACTACAAAGTTCCTGGAAATGTATTTTTCCTGTGGATTCTATTCTTAGAAAAATGATCATCAAACTCATTGTTGCAATACTCCCCTCCATTATCTGACCTAATATATTTTAGCTTAAGATATGTTTCATTATCTACTAAGGATTTCTATTTAAAAAAAGTGTCAAATACATCAGATTTATTTCTAATACAATATACCCAAACTTTCTTTGTTGCATCATCAATAAAAGTAACATAATAATTTGAACCCCCAAGAGATGATACTTGAACTGACCCCCAGACACCAAAATGTAACAACTCTAACTTACTCTCTTTCTTTGTAGGTCTAACCTTGAGAAAATTTACATGCTTCTATTTCCCATATACACAGTTCTCAAAAAAATCCAATCATGTTTATGTCTATCTAGGTAAATTATTCTTTATGATCTGCATCACCTTATGGCTCATATGACCGAGCCTATAATGCCACAATCTTGTCTATGCATCTAAAGCCACAAGATTACAAGAATTAGTACTACCGATCTATTCATGAGTAATAAGAGTTGGCATTTTATTTAACACTTCACTCTCGCGGTTCTCTTCCCTATTCTGGGAATTCAGAATGCTCTGTCCAAGGAACCTAACTGAATAATTGCCACCATCATTCATCGGCATCTCATCCCTTAGACTAGGTGAATTAGGACAACGCAGTCAGCAGCTTGCGATACTTTGGCCAAAGATTTGAAACATATTGTTTATGTCTCGTATTCCTTAACGACATACTCGTCAATCTGGAATACGCCCTTCACCCCATTCTTATGTTATATAGAATGTCTTATACTGACTCCTGTCAGTCCTTCCTCTCACAACTTAATCACTCGGAGACAAATTAACAAGGTGATAATGTTATAAAATGAGGATGTTACAGTTCTCAAAGAAATCCAATCATGTTTATGTCTATCTAGGTAAATTATTCTTTATGATCTGCATCACTTTATGGCTCATATGACCGAGCCTATAGTGCCACAATCTTGTATATGCATCTAAAGCCACAAGATTACAAGCATTAGTACTATCAGTGGTTAAATACAAGGTTCCAACCTTCTTACCTCTTTCCACCATAAGACCACCCTTGGTAACCTTCCAAGAGTTTGCTGTAAATATCACAATACAACCATCATTTCCAACTACCCCGCCGATACCAAGTTTCTTCTTAATGTAGGCACATGTATGATATCCTTTAATAGCCATGTATTCACATTCTACATCTTAACCTAAACAAAATAGTTTCAAACTATGTTACAAGGCTCATCATCACCAAGAAAAACATGCCCAAAATCCCCTTGAACATAATCAACAAAATAATGCCTATGTGGAGTAACATGGAAAGAAGCTCCCGAATCTAAAACCCAACATTCAAAAATATTATGCAAAGAAATAACCAAAGCATCTTGATAGACATTACCTATTTCCACATTCACCTCCTTGATTTCTTCATTTTGTTTGTTCTTGTCCCAAAGCTCCCAACAATCCTTCTTTGCATGCCTAGGATTTCCACAGTTCCAGCATACCTTCTTAATTTTAGATTTTGACCTTTCCCGATATTTTGATTTTCCATGGCTTCCTCTATTTTTCTGTCTCCCTCTAGATTCCATCATTAAAGAATTCCCTAAAGTAGAAGATTCTCTGGAGATTTTTCTTCACATTTCCTTGCTTAGAATCACCCCTATAACGTCCTCAAACTTCAACTTTGAGTTAGTTGGAACTGAGTTTCTTACCGCCATGACCAGGCTATTCCAAATCTTAGGTAAAAAGCACATAATTAATAAAGCCCTAACTTCTTTATCAAATTCTATTGTAACCAAATCTAGCATATTAATAACCATATTAAAATCATTTAAATGTTATGCTACTGAACTATTCTCAAACATCCTCATATTAAACAAAATTTTCATTAAAAATATCTTGTGAGAGGCAGAGGGTTTTTCATATAACTTCCCTAATGTACCTAAAAGTTCTTTTCCAGTCTTTTCATTTGAAACATTAAATAATACTGAAGATGCAAGACATAGCCAGATTGTCCCAAGTGCCTTCCTATCCAGCAAATTCCATTCCACATCCGTCATGCTCAAGGATTTGTTCCCTTTTTCAGACAATAGAATATAAAGATTGTTCTGATAAAGGTAATATTCCATCTACATATTCTAAAGACTAAAATTCTGCCCATTGAATTTATCAACCTTTGATCTGCCATCATCTACCATAGCTCCCACTCAAGCTAGAACTTTTCCTGCGATTCAACACTTCAACAAACAAAACCAGGCTTTGATACCAATTGTTAGGAAATAAGGGATAAAATATGCGGAAAAATCCCACACAGAATCACAATAATAGAAACTAATATGCAGGAAGATATTACATATCTAAAATAAAAGTGAAGAAAATAAAAGAACATAACATAGAGACAATATTTAACATGGTTCACCTGATTTGGGCTATTTCCACCAAGAATCACTTGCTCAAATTTTTATTACAAGTCACTTGTTTCTCTCAATACAACACCTAGATCTATTTGGAGCTATACTAAACAAACTCTCCTGAATTCATATTTAAACTCACACACATCTATGATGATATGTCTACCCTATCAAAATCACATCAATAGGTAAATGCTTTAGTAGTTTTACAATACTGTGGGTACAAAAACCATGGGCCAAAACCACTCCATAAACCTATGGGTCAAAAATCCTATCCATATGAGAAGATCACGTTTCTCGAGATATTAGGCATGTTTTTTAACAAAGCTATGGAGAGTGTATAATACTTTTAGTGTATAATATTCAACACTTCCACGCATGAAAACAGACTCCACAACATAACAATCTCCCACTTGGAGACTAGTTTTCCTTTAAGCAAAATTCTCAACCCTTTATTGTCATCCGTGAAGACCAACCAAAGTTGATGATTATATTAATGTCCATACTATGGTTTTTGATATGCTTGTTTTTTACTATGATGTTTTTATGCCCATGCTACTCTAGATTATGAAATGATTTCCACTTTTCTATGTTATTTTTATAACTATACATGTATTATTACTTGTTCCATGTTATATGTTACATTTTCTCCATGTCATGGTATCCACCATGTGAAACCCCCTTTTCAAGTATAGGTTCCCAACAGTGGCCACAATTCCATCCTTCTATGTGATCCTACATAGATTATTAGACTTATTACACATGGGTACACTTTTATTCTTTTGAGTTGTGAATTCAAACACTTTATCACACACACCTCAAAAGAGAAAATGAGGAGGCTTCATTGAGACATTTCTACATCTACAACCAAATTATATAATATAGGAACGAATTTTTATAGGGCTTAGATCCTCATAAAAAGGCCACAAATACTAAAATGTGGTAGATTTCAAACAAGGTCAAAACCATACAATACATTCAAGACCATATTACGGTCTTGACCATGACAAACATTCCCAACAAGGGGAATAGTATCTATATTTTTTCAGTTTTTCCAAATTCTACAATATTTCTATATAGTTTCAGATACAGGTGATTCAGTTCAAAGCATGGTATAAAGGTATGATTAATTCATTGCTTCTGCACTACACTATTCATATTTAGTTGTAAGAATAGGTGTAGACACAAAAAACACTTATTACTATTACATGATGCCTCTAGTATGTTGTTATATGCATTATTTCCAAGTGGGAAGATTAGACACTGGTGACATAATTTATTAGTCTTCTTTACTAGCTACAATTTCCTTTGATTGTGACTTTACCTTTTACTACTTACATGTATATCTTTTGGTCATGTCATAGGGATCCCTATCCCTGTTCTTGGTGTTATTTCGAGTTCTTGGCTTTTGGATAGTACCACCCAGTTAGGACACTACCACCTGGGTGTTAGTTTCCCTTATGGGAATTTTTGTCCAATGTACTTTATTTTATAACTTGTTAGTCTCTTCTTTACTTTGGGTCTTTTCTTATCTTTATTTCATGACCTAGGACAAATTTTGGTTTCACTAAGTGTCGAATTTCAAACAAGAAATTCATATATATATACACAACTTACTAACTATTATTAGGGGCTGGAAAATTTGGGCTATCACTCTCTATTTACCATCTATAAGAGAAACACTCAATAACTAAATTTTGGGCTGCATTATTCACTGCATAGGAGGGCTATTATGAATTCCATATCACACATTCATCTTGGGGGAAGAGAAGTTGTAGCCCACAAACTTGGTGCAAATGACATAAGGGAAACCTAGCTTCAAGTGACACAATTCAAATCAAACACTCACAATAATTACATAGAGTTTGAAATGTAGTGTAGTGATAAGTGATAATCACATTAGTAGACCAATGAGATCATTCCGAATAAATCATATTGTATTATTTGTTTCATATAATGTTTGTTTCATTGCTTGATTGGCACTCTAACTCTACCTTTTCTATTTTTAGCCCATGGTACACAAAATCATCTACGTCCCAAATTTTCCCTACTCAGGAATTGAACCTTCACATGCTATCCCATTATTTTTGTGTGTGACCCTTCACACCTACCTTGCATGCACCTTAACTCTTTGCGTGCGGCATGTACTTATGAAAACCGATTGTGAAACATAACCATATACTAATTTGGATTTTCGTCCATGGAAATGATTTGTCCAAATTATTACTCCAAGGAAATTATAAATAATAAATAAAAGAATCATCCCACCTATGTAAAAATCTTGTTAGGCCTCAAGGAGCTGAAGAAGCTCTTGGAATTCAACATTTAACTTACCCTCCAATTTCTTCTACTCATTGAGTTCTTCCAATGCTTTCCCAAGCACAACTTCTACAACCCCTGGTATTTGGTCAGGCAAAAACTCTTCAACTCCACTCTTGAGCTTTTGGATAACCAAAATTAACTCTGCAACTACCCCTTCCATCGTATCCATGTGATCAAGTACCATCTTTTGAAATTAGATGATTTAGATCTTGAGCTTATCCTTTTTGGCCTTGATTAAATCTTTTTGCTCTGATAATTTTGTCTTAACCTTAGTGCACTCTATCTTATTTATTGGCATCTTTCCTTGTATCACCCTGAGTGTTTCTTCTTCATCACTTACACGTGCTAAGGATTAGGTCACACTTTTTTCACATGTTAAAACCCAAGTTGGCCTTACTACTTACCTCCTAGAGCTGTATGTACAACTCCTCAAGTGTAGTGATTTTGGCCTCAACATCCACTTTATTTGATTCCTTTTCCTTAGCCACTTCCTCATTTGTGGGTCATGTGCCACTTTTTATGTTTACCAAAAGCATTCCAATCATGTCCTAAAGGTACTCCATCTCATTATTATACTTAAATTTTTCATGTCTCACCAAGGTTGGACATTGACATAAAATTTGTTTCACTAATGCACTTGCCCTGTCATATGCCTCCTTAGTGCTTCTTCTCTCCTTGAATGTCCTTCTTGATATTCTCAATGTCACACTCTTTATCCTTCTTATCTGCTACCATCAGCCTCATTATAGCTCCGTCATCCAAATTCCTTCATGTGACATCCACAACCATCTTGTTCAAGGCATTACATGCCTTCTCATCTATTAAATACATAGGATCTACCTACTTATATTTCTTCTCAAGCTCACTTTTCAACTCTATAATACTAAGGGAATTATTACTTACTTCAAACTCAGGTTCTTTTATGTTTGTATACAAATTACAGGACAACATTTTCATCATGCACGAGACCCTTTCATGTTTATCCATTAAGTTCTAGTTGTATAATTTTTTTGTGGTCACCGTGCTCTGGAACTGCACCCTCAAGACCTTTGTAGGGTCATCTACAAAGTCCATATTTTGTGACCTAGGAGTCCACCATTTTCTTACTACCTTCACTTTCATTCTCTATTTCTTCAGGGTAAATGCACCTATGTTAGTCCCACCTTCTGCGCCCTTATCTTCCTTGATGACATAAGTATCATTAATCTCTTTCTCCTTATGTAATTCCCCATACTCAGCTGTTTTATCCTTAGACAAAATTTTGTTATTTTCCTCCTTTGTGGCACCATACTTTTTTTGTTCCTCTGCATTCTTCTTTTCAAACTGCTTAGCCCATTCGCACCCAAGTTCCTCCAACAAGGTATATCCCTTCTCTTCCTCACTAGACTCTTCGTTGGAAACAACTTGAGATCCTCTACACTTAAATTTTATATCCTCTATACTGTCCTTAGGTGGCTGAGATGTCTCTACACCATTGCCACTCTTCCTTCTTCTATAGTACATTTTATTCTTGCATGAGTGGTCAAGCCCACCTTCCTCTTCTTCTTCTCTCTCGGGAGTATCTTCACACATTCTCTTAAGAGGTGGTACCACAACTATCCCTGAATTTAGAAGGAAAGTATCCATGATTTCCATTTCTACTCCTCCCTGGGTTTTCGAGCTTAGAATTACAAAGACTTTGCATATCATCCCCTTTATTATGACATTCAACTGGGGGTGTAGGTCCAAAGTATATGGCTCTAACATCTCCAAAAATATAGGCCTCAAGTTATACGTGTAGGTGGTGCACAATATATGTAAGTCAGAATCCTCCTTATCAACATAAAAGGTCAACTTCTGCACGTCCTTAATCCTATTTACCATGCACTTAAAATACTGGGTAGTAAATGCAAATGAAAGCTTGCACCATGGGCCCATCTCGCCATCATGTATTTTAAAGCACACCAGACTATAGTGTTGCATTACTGCAAACTTGACCTATTCTCTAACCTCTGCTGGTAATTAGCGTGGGATGTGCCATTCATTTTTAAACACCATATGCAACCTATTGTACCACTTGTCTATTCTTGCATTATATATGTTGGATATTGTGCCATCACAAGTGTAACCAACGAACTGAACTACAAGGGACTTGTTCACCAGTGGGTAAACCAACACGTCCTCATATGAACCTTATGGAACTCCAATTTCCTAGAAGATAATAAGTAGGAGCATCGATCACTAAGTAATCTTTACACCCTCTTCATTTTGTGCCTTGGTCTCTTCTATGATTATATTAGCAATATATTTCATTATGTTGCATTTTGTTTTGTGGGAAATTCTGTGTGTAATATATAGGAATTTCTCATTTACCTCTGTCCACCTCTCCAATGCACCTAGTTTACAACTCACGAGCCTAGATGTAACCTTTGTTGTAGGGTTAGTAATTTTATTAATTCTCATGGCCCTTCCTCCCTTTTCATACTACAATTTGATGGGCTGTAATTCATCGATATTTGTATCAGAACATAGATCCAATTCCATGTCCTCCCTTGTACCTCTCAAACTTGTAACCTATTCAACAATTTGGGCTGTAATTCTCATCCTATGACCCGCAAAACAGAAGTAATCCTCATGTACCCTAGACATGAGACACTAAAAAAAATGTGTGGGATTCACAAATAAGGGTAGCTCAAACAATAGGAGGACCCCTACCTTCTCCAGATTTCACCTTACTGAATAATCTACCAGCACTTTCCCTTCTTCATTTATCCCTAGAAGCTCCCGAAACATGTCCTCTTTCAATTTTTCTTTGTGGTATAGAGCCCTATGGTTGTACTCACTAATCTTACACTTTTGGAGATGTGAATTCCATGTCTGGACCCTAAAAAATCCAAGAGTGTACTAGATCTCTGAGTATATATCATATAAATGTTCCTCAAATTCAATCCCAACCCTCTTCATACAGGGATTGCCCCTTCCTAGCTAGGATGCGATAGTTCCTCTTTTTGGTGTCATTACTCCTACAACTTGGTGCCCTGGATAATTCCTTTCTCGAGTGCTACGAATGCTAGCTATTTTAACATCTAATTCTACAAACTCCTTTCTTCCCATGCCCTGGTGTTGTACATCAAAATTTATCTCAAACTTTGTTCCACAAAGGATCCTCAAGGGCTCACACATGCTACTCTAGTTTTCTTGTCACCTTTCTTGCTCTATTGCACCAAATCACTCAGTAGCTTAATTTCTTAAGTTATCTTCAAATTCAAGGTAAAAAATGACTCAATTTTCCCCCTTTTATAAATTTTCCATGCTTTAAAACTCCACCACCTTACATAATCCACTTTCAACACACTTTTTCTTTCTTTTCCTTCCTTTCACATGTTGCAGTCACAACCTTCTGGCGCGCCTTACTACTTTTTGAGCCACAAAAAATCCTTACATGCACCTTCCTACGACGGAGTACATAATCCTCTACACCATATACTGAGTAGTTCATCATGCTTCTTCTTACCTCACATTACACCGCGCAATGATTATTATCATGTGGTATTCAATCTGATTAATTTTCTCAAGAGAACCTTCATCCTTGGAACATGTAGCACCCTTTCTAACCATGTCAACATGTATATAAATCTTAGCAAAGATTGATTCCTTTTTCACGCACTTGCACTTGGTTCACCCCACACTAAAAGTATGCATGGTCCTCTGTTCATGAACTAAATAGATAGTAATCATATTCCTGTGCGCAAGCATGCTTATTACAAAAAAATAAGGAAATAAAATGTCAAACATAACAACAAATGGAAATAAACACATGAAAGGGAAATCTAATCTAAGTGGAAATAATTCCGTATTATAAACACTAAGAAGCATTATTTATAGTAAGGCTTCAACCTAATCCCATTGAAGTAATCGGGTAACATGGTGCCATCCAACACTTGAAACTAACATGCACTTGATTCAAGTATCTTGGTTACTACAAAAGGTCCTAACCAATGCATCTTCAACTTCCCTTGATGATGCATAAACTTGGAGTCATAGAGAAGGACTATCTCACCAACTGCAAATGTCTTGTTCTTGATGTGCCTATCATGCTAGGCCTTTTATCTCTCCTTCTCGATCTTCTAGCTCCAACGTGCAATGGAGTGCCATTCATCTAGCTACATTAGTTTATATATGCACTCTTCAACAACTTGTTAATCATCAAGTCCACTTGTATGCACAATATGTAAGGATGATAACATGAATTCTATGAGTAGTACTGCTTCCACGCCAAACACCAACTGAAAAGGTATGGCCTTATTCAACCATTTATAAGTGGTCATGTATGCCAAAATTACAATAGATACTTTATCATCCCAATATTTTGTTCCAACATTCTATATTTTTGTCCCAAAATCTTATTGAAAGTTTCTATAGTACCATTAGCTTTTAGGTAATAAGGAGTAGTTTTATGGTGTGCCAACATAAACTCTGCCAATAAAATTATAATTTCTTCATTCAAGAAATGAGTTCCTCTATCACTCATCAAGATTAATGGGCAGTCATACCTATTAATAATGTTTTCCCACAAATATCTTGCTACTATAGTTGCAGTTAAGTCCTTTGTAGGTGTTTCCTCTACCCACCTTATCAGATAGTTTGTGTAAGTAATAATATAATGCACACTAGTCCTACATGTGGGTGGTGAATTAGAACCTACAAAGTCAATAGCCCACTTCTTGAAAGGTTCCACACTTGCTATAAGTTACAACAACATATCGTCTTTATGTCTAGGTTTCATAATTTGCTGACAATGATCACATGCTTTCATGAAAACCTTAACATCCTTGTACAAGGTTTACCACTAAATTATAGCTATAAGGATCTTGTGTGCAGTAGCATCACTAGCGTAATGACCTCTTTCTATTCCACCATGAGCCTCCTCCATAATGACATCATACTTATGTTCAAACACACAACATTGCAAGACCTCATCTCTTCCTAACTTATGCAAATCTGAACCAATCAACTGATAAGGAACTATGTGTATAGCAAGCCATTTTTCTCTCTAATGACTTCATACATTCAGGTGCCTATCCAATGCACATGAACACTATAATATCTTCTAAATCTATGGGAACACAGTTCAACCTAGAAAATTGTGCATCTGACATAGTATCTTTAATGCTTTGTGTGTCCTCAATATAATTAATCCTTGATAAATGATCAGGCCTCAAATTACTCTTACCTGGGTTCATAACAATGATGAAATCAAACTCCTAAAATAGAAGTATCCATCTACAAATGCACCCTTATAAAATAGGCTTGTTGAACAAATACTTCAATGTCACATGGTCTGTATAGAAAATAAATGGATTTTCCAACAAGTATTTCCTAAACTTGTGAAGTGCATAGATTATAGAAAAATATTCGCTCTCAGTGGTAGTGTAATTCTACTCTGCGCGTGTCAACTTTCTTCTTGCAAAACAAATATGATGGTTTGCAATCCCTTCTATTGGTTTTGCCAATACTACACCAATCACCATGCCAGAGGCATCTACTTGAACATGAAAGGTCTTGTCCCATGAATGGAAGCAAAAAATGGAGGTATTAGTTAATCTTTCCTTTAAAGTCTCGAATGCTTGCTGTTACACGCCACCCCAAATTTTATTTTAGCTTTGAGTAACTCTTCAAGGGGCTAAAAAATCTTTGCATATCCTTTGATAAACTTCCTGCAGTACCCTGTATGTCCTAGAAATCCATGCACCTCACTTTTATTGTTGGGTTCTTCCAAACCCAAGATCATAACTATCTTGGCTGGGTCTGCCAACAATTCTTCCTTATAAATGATGTGTCCAAGCAAGGTCCCAAAAGGTGTGGTAAAGATACATTTTTTAATGTTGAGAGATATGCTCAACTTCCTGCACCTCTCAAACATAAGCCTGAGATTATCACAATGATATTTGAAAAACCCATGAACCATCCAACCATCTAGATATACCTGCAAGAATTTATGAATAAAATATTAAAAGTCCTGCACAACAATGCACAAGAACACTATTGGCACATTTTTCAATCCAAAGGGCATAACTATATATGCAAAGATTCCATAGTCAGTGGTTAAATTTTTCTTCTCCTGATCCTCTTTCATGATGTGCACCTGGTGAAAATCTGAAAATCCATTTGTGAAAGATTATATCTCGCACCCAATGACCCCTTCAATAATTTCCTTTGTGAAATGTGTAGTCATATTTTATACCCCTTAGACCAATAGTCTAATCCCATGCATGCTGGCCTATCACCTAGCGGGCACTAGGAACTCACTCGAGGCACGCGCGGGCACTGAGTCTCTCCTTTATGTGATTTTTATGAGAATGCATTATCTTATGATAGATATTAAATGGAAATGAGCATAAAGAACCATGCCATATTCTATAACAAGTTATCTTATTGCATATAGAGAAGAGAAATACCAAAAAACATAAGGAATTGGTTCATACAGAAAGGAAATACATAAGTATTATACTTTTGAACATAGATGATCTATAAAAAATAATTTTATTCATACTAACAGAGTTAATAACCCACATTACATCCATTGAGGTCATAACAGATCCTCATATAACTATGTAGAGCCAAGTCATGCACCATAGCTATATTATGCTTATCATATTACAAAGAAAAATGAGAACCCATCTCCCTAAATGTACCATCACTCAAAGAGCTCTCATAATCCCTAACCCATAACATCCTTCATTCTTTTTTTTACAAGGCTTCACCTCTTTTCTCTCCTTCCCCTTCTATATTTCTCCTCTCCCTTTTCCTCTACGGGCACTCATATTTATAACCTTAGTACCCACTGCCATGCCTTTCAAAAGTTACAGATCAATCGCCAAGTGTCAAAGTGGTCCTCCATGGAAGCATGCCTTCTTATATCTGATATTTTCACTCCTTGCAATGATGTATTCTAGAACCTTCTATCACATGCTTGGAATATTCCCTTTTTGATCTCACAGTCGTCAGGCTGGCAGCTTATCCACAAGGGTCATGCTTTTCGCATGTGCTACTTGGGATGCCAAATGTGGCTAAGTACAAAACCTATTTTTCCTTGCACATGCACTATATGTTTGACAAAACCCTACCAAAACTCTTCCCTACACACCTTCAACCTACACACCCTTCTTTGACCAGGTCCCGTGTGCCCACGCGCCTTCTTGTACTTAGTTGATATTTTGGGGCCCAAAAAAAGGGGTGGGAAAAGGATCTACAACACATGAAGCATTGATTTCTCTATAATCCACACAAATCCTTATCCACCCATCATTCTTAATCCTTATGACCATGGGGCTAACCCATTCAAATTCTTTAATATGTTTAATAATTCTAGACTTGAGCATCTTATCGATTTCCTCCTTTGACATGTAGATTAGGATTCATCCGATAAGGCCCATTCCTAACCGGGTGGGTGGCTTCATCCAACTTGACATTTATCTTGCCTTTGGAAGGGCGCACTCCCTTTAACTCATGATAGCCCCGCAGGAACAAGTCCTGTAAGTCACGCAAGAGTTCAATAATCTTTGCTACTTCTTTCTCTAATCAATAATCACCAATAATGGCCTCCTTGGGCTTGTCCTCAGTACATATGTTTACCTTCTTTGTCTTCATAGGAGTACGGTACATGCATGCCTTCTCATCTATAATGTCCACCACCTCATATGCACCTTTAGTGCGACTAAAATCTAAATTGTCAATGTCTTTATCATCAATTATATATACCAATATACCCTTTTCTTTTTCTTTCCTTCATGACCCAATTACACTTCTTCTATTTCCTCAAGATGAAGGTGCGCCTCAAGATCAGGTTCTCCAAAAAAATATAGTATGAGTTCTTCAACCTTCACACTATCCCCCAAAGTGATGTGGTTGATGATCTGTAATGTTTCATGGACTAAAGGCTTATTAGAAAAATAATCAAAAGTTTGAATCATACCTGTAGTCATCTCATGCCAGTTCATGGTATCCATTTTAAGTTCTACATAGACATACCATACATGCATGCATTCGTACAATGTGAAGTAGAACTTATGTACCCTATGTGATGTTTGTAAGGACTCCTGGCCTTGTGCCTATAGTCTCTCATAATTATGGACGTGAAAAGAGGAAGGATACTTCCCATGAAATTCACATATTTTTGTAAGTACATTACTCCAAGTAAACCTAGTAGAAATGTGATTCTCACTTCTCACCATTCCAAAAGGCTATCTCTATGTGTCTCCCACCAATGCGCTATTTTCATGCGCAAGGTATAGACCAACATATTTCTTATATCCCCTTCATTCTTCCACTGAGTCTCCATGGCGAGAAAGAATGTATCGGGATTCCCTTCACTAGTATACCTTGGCACCTAAGCTGATCCCAAGTTCCTTACCATGTGTGGCCTAATCATCCTTATGACCCTTCCTTTGAATTCATGCTTGACCATTTAATACGTTCCATGAGCGTAGTTATCACAAAAAATACTAGTAGTGTCATTTACAGATTGTGCATCTTCCCAAAGAAGTAACCCTCCTTAGATGGTTCTAATTTCTCTATAAAGTGCACTGACTGTACATATATCCTATTGAGCTCATTGTCCCTCAATGATTAAACATAAGGCTCTTTCTTTTTATTAAGCAGAGGTATAATCACGCACTTGTTATTGTTCTAAAAAATGGCATACCTTTTTTTAAAACATATATCCGCATTGTTTACATAACACCAAGGTCATCCAAGTAATGTTGACAAGTTATTTTCTATTGCGAAATCCAATACCTCAAAGTATCTAGTAAAATTGGCTCCCTAAATGGTAATTGAGGCATCCTTCAGTACCCCAATAGGCATAGCCCTAGTTTTGTTTTCCATATACAATACATTTGAATATGGATGCAATGTTACTCTTCCCATATGATTCCAGGCATCCAGAGACAACACGTTCACTTCTGTGCCTATGTCGATCAGGATGTTACATAATAACCACCCATCAATTACTACATCGAGTGTAATCTCCTTGTCAAATTCATAATTCTGAGGTGGTATATTTACATGAAGTATCTTCCTCTCACCCTCAAATCTAGAGTGTGGTACCTTTCCTCATAGCCATTACCCTAGTAGTGGAATGCTGTTCTTTTGGCACAACATCCTACATACCTCTTTTAGGTCATCCAAATCCTTATGTGGGAGCTCAACATTCTTTACAAGGTCCCTCTTGTGCATCTGCTCCTTTAAACACTTTATTTCTCCATGAAGGTCCTTGATGAATCCCATAGTTTCTAGGTAGACTTCCTTCTAATGCGCAACATCTAGATGCTTAACATGTATCACTTCCTCACATGTGACGAGTGGTTTGGCCTTTAATATCTCATGTGTGTGCACAACCTCAGCACATGTGGTAAGCATTATTGTTTGTATCTCAGGATCATGTGTCTTCTTAGGAATCCATGATCAACAATGATGCATTGTACCTTGATCATCCCCACGCCCTTGTACTTCTTATTTTTATTCATGTGTTCATAAAAATATGGTCATTCCTCTAACTTATGATTCTTCCCACACAATGAAAAAGATGTATTCTGAGGGAAATCACGTTGATAATGATGAGGGGATCCACAAGTATAACAAGTTCCTCACGTGAATATGTCTCTACCACCACCAAAACCTTGGCATCTATATCCTGCTCTGAAGCATCCATCTCTATTATCCTCATTATTACGTTGTTCATTATTTTACACTTCTTGTTCCTTTGATCCACTCGCCACACTATTTTGGCACATTCCTATCTTGATGGATTCATGAATATGATCAATCAATCTACAATTAGTTGTGTCATGAGTATGGGACTTAAAAATATTAAACTACATGGATACCTTCTTTTGAATTACATGCTGCAAAAGAGGACAATCCCAGACATCATGGTTTAGGTGAGAAAATTCACAATCTAATAACAACACATGCATTGAATTTCATGGGAAACTATCCTTAGTATGTTCTGTTGGTGCTTGTTTTGATCTTACACCATTTTTCCCTAATTTTTCCTTTGTCTGCATGTTCTGAAGCATTTTGTCTCTCGATGTGGGTGTTTTGAGAGCTTCTACCTCCATTTGAAATGCCTCGAGTTGTTTGCAAAATCCATTGTCATGTTCCTCCTTGAAGGAGTCTCCGAGTTTGCCTTGTCTTTACCCTAAATTTTTCAAAATCCGTGGGCTTTGTCATTTTTCCTATTTTCCCCCAACCATGGAAGCTCGAGAATGATCAATTTATATTTGTATGCATTTGAAAATCCAAATCCATGGTTGAAAGATGCTCGGAACCATGATTCACTTGGTTTTGGTTCGAAAAATTTTCATCCTTAGCGAAAAAATTGGGTTCTAGACATGAATGGTGAATTTCTATGTTTTTGACGGTCTGACGGGTGTCTTTTTCCTGTCAAATTTATTCCTCAGCATTCACCGGTCACGTGGATTATTTTGGTTGGTCAGGGGATGATAGGTGAATGCTTTAACTTATCACTTTTTACTTTTTTGGCAAAAGGGCAAATTTGGTCCCGTAGCTTTGCTCAAATCTGATTGGTTCTTTTGATGCTTACGTGGCTTCTTCTGATTGGATGGGGCACAGTGGATTTGTTTTTTTAGTTTGTTCTTTTGGCTACTTTGGAAAAAAGTTTTAACCTGCCCCGTGGCCTTGCCAGGCTTTGATTAAAGTAAATTTTAAGTGGCAAGGAAAAAAGTCTTACTTTGACCCTGCAAAAGGACACGTGGCAAAGCTAATGGTGGAGATACGAGCCATCGGGGGAAACTTGGAATTTTTTCTGCTTGTCATCAAAGGCATTAAAATCTCAAAATGGCCCGCGGGCCCAATGGGGAAAGGTCAAAGCTTGCTCTAGTCAACGACGGAAGTGAGGACTTTCGGAGGAAAATTGGAAAATTTTCCTTTTGTGGAAAAAGGGAGTTAAAGGTGAAAAGGAAAGCGTGGTTCTACTGGGACCCACAATGGGACATGTGTCAGGCTCATTTCTCGAGGGCAGAGGTGTGGAGAAAAATGTGAATTTTCTACATTTTTTCAAAGGTTGTAAAAGGAAAAGGGGACCCATTTTTCAAACTGTTTTCCCACCCATTTGTACGAATTCAATACAAACTGTGAAGGGGCAAATATTTTGACTCAGAGCTAAAAATATTACAAATATGTCACCGTTGGAAAGCTCTAGACCTCCACTATGCCATGGGAGCATAAAATATTACTTTCAACAAGCCTTGATGGGTAAAAAACTAAAAAATGGCTTTCACACCATTAAAGTGGATCTAGTTGCTCCCACTACCCATTTTTTGATATTATTTTCTATTCTTCCTCCTCTAATATGCTAAAGCAAGCATGGAGGATTTTAAAGAAAAATTTCCAGATTGTGGACAGATTTGTAGGAGCATTAACGACTAGTGGTCGAGCTGTCATCGGATTTTCCTTTTTTCCTCTATTTTGGTCACTTCTGATATAAATACAAGAGCTCTGCTCTTGGTAAGGGGTTAGAGGTTGGAGTGTTAGAGGTCAGAACTGATTTTCTAAGAGAAAAGCTTGATAGAGCCTGTCTTTCTGAGGGACTTTTTGAGAAACACGTATATCTCTTTTGTGTTAAACTTGATCGTGTCAAGGTGGTTGTGAGTGTACAACCATTGAAAAGCTCTGAGACTGTTCTAGAAACTTTCCCCTACTGATAAGTTTAATCAAATTTGAGTTATTTTGTGTTGACTTTGAACAATTAATGTCTGCTTTCTTTCAAAAAGTCTGCAGATAGTTCTATTCATTCATATTACAATCTTAAACTAAAGTTTTTTTAAATCACACAGGATCTCGTCCCTGTGATAGTTTAATGGCATTTGTAATTTCATTTCAAGAAGAGCCTTCATTTTGGATGAGATAAACAAATTTAAAATCAATTTACTATCATTTGTTGATAAAGATTGTCTGTAAGTCTTTGGGTGTACCTTAGGCATGGTTAATAAAAAACCATAGTGTTTAATTGAGTCTTCTAATTCAAGCCTTTGTATTGGAGTCTTAAAAATTATGTGAAAAAGTGTTGATTTGTGCTTCCATTAAAGCACACCTTCTGGTTAAGGTAACGTCTAGAATTTCCTGAAGCTTTCTGTTGTGAAGTTGCTCATTATTGTAAAGTCCCTCCAAAGATCTGGTATAATAAACTTTATCCTGCTTCACCTCCCATAAAAAATTCACTTAAAAACAATTAATCATACCCATAATACCCCTATTTGTCATGTATGTATACAAAAACATAATTTTTACCATCAAAACAAGCAGAAAAAATCAGGTTGTATTGTCTTTAGTGGCTTGAACCTTACTTAGAAAATGTCTCCATTATCTAGAGTGACAACTCGTGAGAGTTAGTTTTTGTTGCATTGATCATATTTTATTCAAGGTTTTCTTAATATTTCACAAGGAAGGACATCTCCATCTCCTCCGTAAACAACATAATAGAAAAAGGGTCCTCTCACCCTAGTTGAAAGGCATAACCATAAAGTAGTGAGGATAGATCAAATCCTCTTGAGGGTGCTACCCATTTCTCCACGTCTGAGTGACAAGGAGCAAGCTGCATTTTATCCCCGAGTACAAAATGACACACTACATGCTATGCTTATCCCTAAGCTTCTTGCTAAACCTATGATGCTACTCAGCTTCTGAGGGAGAATCAATTTGGGTACCAACATGTGATGTAGGAGCATCCTTACCAGTTAAAATAGATGAATAATAAACTATGTTTTATTTTTTTTGTTTGATTGGTTTTGGTCAATTTGTCTTGTAAGGGGATGGAAAAACAGCTCCATGAGCTAAATAAGGCCAATTTATTTTTTTTGGCTAAATTAGAGATTTTATTGGGATGGAGGGGAATAAAATAGGAGGGTGTGTTCCTCTCCTTGTTTCATGGATTTTTCTAAGTTTAGAGGATCAAGCCTAGGTGGGAAAAAGAGAGAAAATCAGGGAAGTGGGGATAGCATTCTAAAGAAAGATGAAAATTTGTTTTTTTTTTATGGTTGGAGATGTGATTTGGATGGAAGAGAGACAAAAAGAGGGATGTAATAAAAAGGACAAATTCAGATGAAAATAAAGACAGTCATTTTCGTGCATTCTTTTAATTGTTGTTTGTTTTTCTGAACATTTCATGGTCAAACCGTGTCAAGGCGTGGGAAGGAGAAAATTACAGTCGAGTTTTCCGGCCGCCTAACCACCTATAAAGGATGGAACGAGGGTAATCGACCCCTTGAGCACCATAAGATCTTCTACAGGTCGTGAAAGAGTCGATTTGATTGTTTTAGGGCCGAATTTCTCCTACTCTGGCCGTATCTAGGGCTCGACAGATCTTCCACGTTCCAGGGTCGAATCACTATATTCTTTGGAAATCCTGATGCTTAACCGGTCGCCTAACATTTCCCAAAGGTGCAGACTGTAATTCGAACGGCGGGTGTTGTTTCCACCGACCCCTGTCACTCCAGCTCGTGCTGACCACGGACAGTCGCGCGTCCATGTTTTTGAGACGTTTTTTTTGTCGATTGTCAAGAACAAAAGTGCTTACTAATACCTTGTATACGAGCAGCTTCATATTCTCCATGTTGAAATCGATCAAATGTGTTTAAGAATACCTGTCTATAAGCAATTTCATCCTCTCTATGCTGAAATCCTTCATGGTTCGGAGCAGGACAACCTCTGTCAGTTTTGAGAATGACCCCTGAAGATCATTGAGGTAATGGTGTACCAGATTTTCTTTGAATTTCTGTTCCATTAGTTTTATATTCATTGAACCAGTCCTAAGTTGAAATAGGATGGTGAAGGGGCAATGGGAGGATATACCAAGAGACTAACTCCGGATCCCTACCTACACTGTGTAAGTCTAAAAAAATGGATTCCAGGATTGAGGGTTGGGATTACCTTACCTGTAGCACGAAAGAGTTTGACCTTGTCACTGGAATAGGACAGGAATTCAAGGCCTTGACTGTACAAAGAAGCGGTATTGGGCCTTATGGCCAATCTCGGTTGCTCTAAAGTCCTGATTTTTTTTTCTCTAGTATAAGTATAGTGTGATGTGTGCTAGATAAGTAGGAGTGAATGTTATACTACATGTACCAGTGTTTGCATTATAAAAATAAGAGGAGTGTGATGGGTAGGACAGTGTTGAAATAATTGATGAAATTTCTTATATTGAGAAGGTTGATCAACCTTGAGACATATCAAGGACATCAGTGTGTTTCGTGGAAGCTGCAGAGTTATACACCATTTGACAAGCTGCAGAGTTATACACCATTTGTGGTATCAGAGCGCAATATAAAGATCCAGAGTAAAAAGGAAAGAATAAGAAGTGACAGAACAAGATGCCACCAAGGAGAGCAATTCAAGTGGCCCAAGCAGCCCAATTAGCATTGGATGAAGACATCAGGAACCTGACAGCTAGGTTGAGGGACCTAGAAGAGGCACAAAGAAGAGGAACAGAGATGGCAGAAGTCAGTGACGGTGAGCAAGAGCCACCAGAGGAGGAGCTGACTGCAGAGGTGGAGGAAGAGACACCTGAAGAGAGATTGATTAGAGCCATCATGAAGGTGAACACAAAACCAAAAATGGAGGTTCCCATGTACGAAGGTAACTTGAATGTGGAAGAATTGATTGATTGGATCAAAGCACTAGACAAGTACTTTGATTTTGAAGGTATAGTGGAAGATGACAGAAAAGTGAAATTTTCCATGACTAGATTGCATAAGCATGCATCCCTGTGGTGGGATGGAGTGCAAGAAGAGAGGAAAAGAAAAGGCAAAGCAAAAATTAAGAGCTGGGACAGAATGGTAGCCAAGATGAAGGGAAAATTCATTCCCAGAGATTATGAGGTAAACCTATTTAAGAAGTTGCAAAATTTGAGGCAAAAGGAGTTGTCTGTGAAAGAATATACTGAAGAATTCTACAGGCTAACAATCAGATCAGGTCACATAGAAGAAGATTTGGAAAAGGTAGCTAGATACATAAATGGACTGAGATTCAACATCCAGGATGAGATCAGTCTTCTCACTCCCAAGACCATTGAGGAGGCCTACCAGGTTGCTCTAAAAGCAGAGGAGAAAATAGCCAGGAGACAAAACACTGTCTCAAGAGGAAGGGGCAGGTCATTTAGAGGAAGAGGTGCTCCTAGTGATAGAAGACAACTGCAGACAAGTGCTGAGGAGGGGAGAAGCTCTAGTAGCATACAGAACACAAGAGGTGGTTCACCATTCAGAGGAAGGAGACCCTATCAAGGTTATCAAAGAGGTAGAGACAGATTTTTGGGTAAGTGTTTCCAGTGCAACAAGTATGCTGGTCATAGATCCTATGAGTGTCCAGAGAACCCTCAAAACAGCCATGGGAAGAATATGTATATTGCTTCAAATGAAGAGCAAGGTAGAGAGCTAGATGTAGCTCCTAAACTAGAGAATATCCCGGAAGATGGCGAGTCTCTTCTCATGAAGAGAGTGCTGCTGAAACCCAACAAGGAGGCAATGGAACCCCCTCAGAGGAAGAATTTTTTTAGGACCAGGTGCAAGAGCAAAGGGAAGTGCTGTAAGGTGATGATTGATAGTGGGAGTACAGACAACCTTGTGTCTGTTGAGATGGTAGAAAAGCTAGGCTTGAAAAGAGAGCCACACCCCACTCCATACAAAGTGTCTTGGCTGCAAAAAGGACATCAGCTGTTGGTAAATGAACAATGTAAGGTAGAATTTCAGATTGGAGCTTATAAAGATCAGGTCATGTGTGACATCATGCCCATGGATGTTTGCCATATCCTTCTAGGAAGACCTTGGCAGTTTGACAACAAAGCCATTCACGATGGGAGGAAGAATACTTACACATTCAAGAAGGATGGAGTAGAGCATACACTCATACCTCTAAAGGAAGAGAATGATACAACTGAATCCAGTTCAAAAGTAATGATGGTAAGTGGCAAATAATTTTTACAAAGCATGAAGAAGGAAGAGGTAAGTTTTGCAGTCATTGGTAAATTGAAAAGTGTAGTGACTAACACTCAATTGAGTGATTTACCTCTTGAAGTCCAGGAGATGCTGAATGAATATGTAGACATTGTGGTGGATGAGCTACCGAATGAGCTACCACCTGTGAGAAGTATCAGCCATCACATAGATCTGATCCTAGGTGCAAGTTTGCCAAACAAGGCAGCCTACTGGATGACACCAAGGCGGAATGAAGAGATCAAGCAACAAATTCAAGAGCTGTTGGACAAAGGATTGATAAGGGAGAGTTTGAGTCCATGTGCTGTACCTACGGTGCTCAGTCCTAAGAAAGATGGAACATGGAGAATGTGTACAGACTCCAGGACCATCAACAAGATCACCATAAGGTATAGATTTCCTTTGCCCAGGATAGATGACTTACTTGATTGTTTGAGTGGATCAGTTTACTTCTCTAAGATAGATTTGAAGAGTGGATACCATCAGATAAGAATCAGAGAGGGAGATGAATGGAAGACAACATTCAAGACAAATGATGGGTTGTATGAGTGGCTGGTTATGCCCTTTGGGTTGACCAATGCTCCTAGTACCTTCATGAGACTGATGAATGAGGTGCTTAAAAGTTTCACGGGTAAGTTTGTCATTGTGTATTTGGATGACATTTTGGTATTTAGTCAGAGTAGAGAAGAACATTTATTGCATTTGAGAATGGTACTAAATAAGTTACAAGAAGAGAAACTGCTGATCAATGTGAAAAAGTGCAGTTTTCTACAAACTGAGCTGGTGTATTTGGGGTTTGTCCTATCAAAGGAAGGACTGAAAATGGATAAGGATAAGATCAAAGCCATCCTTGAATGGCCAACACCCAGGAGTGTGTTTGAAGTAAGAAGTTTCCATGGGTTAGCTAGTTTTTATAGGAAATTTATCAGAAATTTCAGTGGTATTGTAGCTCCCATAATAGAGACTATAAAAGGTGATAAGAAACATTTTCAGTGGACTGAAGCAACAGAGAGAGGGTTTCAATTTCTGAAAAAGAAGGTAACAGAAGAGCCCATTTTAGTTCTACCTGATTTTAACAAATTGTTCCAGGTAGAGTGTGATGCTAGTGGCTTAGCAATTGGGGCAGTTTTGAGCCAAGAAGGCAAACCAGTTGCTTTCTTCAGTGAAAAACTCAGTCAAGTAAAAAGGAAGTATTCGTCCTATGATCAAGAATTTTATGCAATAGTTTAGGCACTAAAAAAATGGAGACACTACCTGTTGCCTAAAGAATTCGTGTTGTTTAATGATAATTATGCCTTGCAATTTATTAGTAATCAACCTAAATTGAATCAAAGACATGTCAAATGGGTGGAGTACTTGCAAAATTATACTTTCAGCATTAAACACAAGAAAGGACAGGCCAACAAAGTGGCAGATGCTTTGATCAGGAGGGTGCTGGTTGTACAAGAGCTGCAGGTGAGCATGATGGGTTTTGAGAATTTGAGAGAGCAATATGAAGAGGATGATGATTTCAGCGAGGCTTACAAAGCTTGTAAGCAACCCACAGTGATGGATAGGAGTCCATGGATGGACTATATGCTGTAAGAAGGACTGTTGTTCAAGGGCAGCCAGTTATGCATTCCTAAGGGTTCAATGAGGGAGAACTTGATTCGAGAAAAACATAGTGGAAGTTTATCAGGACATTTTGGTCAAAACAAGACATTAGCCCAACTAAGTACACACTATTTTTGGCCAAGGATGAGTCAGGATGTGAAGAAATTTGTGGAAAGATGCAGGATATGCCAATACAGTAAAGGGACTAGCCAAAATGCTGGTTTGTATCAGCCACTTCCTATTCCCAGCAGACCATGGGATTGCCCAAGACTCAGAAGGGACATGACTCCATCTTTGTAGTTGTTGACAGGTTTACTAAGATGGCACACTTCATTCCATGCACAAAAACTAGTGATGCTACCCATATAGCTAACTTGTTCTTTCAGGAGATAGTAAGACTGCATGGATTGCCAAGGAGTATTGTATCAGACAGGGATACAAAGTTTGTTGGGCATTTTTGGAGAACGCTTTGGAAGAAGTTGGGAACTCACCTGAGTTTTAGTTCAGGCTACCATCCACAAACAGATGGACAGACTGAAGTAGTCAACAGGAGCCTTGGAAACATCCTGAGGAGCTTGGTGAGCATGCACCCAAAACAGTGGGATCTAGCACTTGCACAAGCTGAATTTGCTTACAATGATTCACCCAACAGGAATACAGGCACGAGTCCTTTCCAAATCATCTATGGGCAGCACCCAAGGGGTGTATATGAGTTGAGAGACTTGGGAAAAATGGAAGGTAGGAGCGCAGATGCAGAAGAATTTGCTAAGGCAATGCAGGACATTCATGAACAGGTGAAGAAGAACCTTGAAGGAAATGCTAACAAATACAAGCAGAGAGCTGATCAGAGGAGGAAGGAAGTCAGTTTTGAAGTGGATGATGAAGTACTTGCACACTTGAGGAAAGAGAGATTTCCTAGGAAAGAGTATAACAAGCTGAAAGTCAAAAAAATTGGCCCCTGTAAAATACTCCGAAAATTTTCCAACAATGCTTACGAATTGAAACTCCCTAAAGGCATTGGGATCTCCCCAATATTCAATGTTGTAGACCTATATGAGTACAGAAGAGAAGAAGGAGTGGAAGAGGAGTCTGAAATAGGACAGCAGAACATAGATTGGCAGGCAAAAATGCCTAGAACCAAACCCAAGGAGATAGAGCAACTGTTGGATAAGAAGGTTATCAAGAAGACCAGGGACAAAGAATACTACTAGTATCTGATCAAGTGGAGAGATTTTCCAGCTGAGGATGCAACGTGGATGACGGAAGGGGACCTGATCAAGCTAGGAGTCAAGATTGAAGACCTGCAAAAGACAAATCAGCCTTGAAGAACATCTTTTCTCTCCAGGGTAGAATGATGCAGGAGCATCCTTACCAGTGAAAATAGATGAATAAATAAACTATGTTTTATCTTATTTTATTGGTTTTGATCAATTTGTCTTGTAAGGGGATGGAAAAATAGCTCCATGAGCTAAATAAGGCCAATTTGTTTTTTTTGGCTAAAATAGAGATTTCATTGGGATAGAGGGGAATAAAATAGGACGGTGTGTTCATCTCCTTGTTTTTGGGATTTTGCTAAGTTTAGAGGATCAATCCTAGGTGGAAAAAATGAGAGAAAATCTGGGAAATGGGGATAGCAGTCTGGAAAAAAAGATGAAAGTTTGTTTTTGTTTTATTTTTTTTGGGTGGCTGGAGAAGATGATTCAGATAGAGAAGAGGAAAAAATGAATGTAATAAAGGAAGGATGGATTCAGAAAAGAAAGACCAGTTCTCCTTTTTGAATGTTGGAAATAACTAAACAATTTTTTTTTTAAAAGATAGACATTCATTTTTGGTACATGTTTTTAACTGTTATTTCTTTCGTTTTCTGAACATTTCATGGTGAACCCATATCAAGGCATGTGAGAAGGAGGAAATTGACAGTCAAGTTTTCCTGGCCGATTAACCTTCTGTAAAGGATGGAACGTGGATAATCGACCCCCCTGAGCACCATGAAGATTTTCTATAGGTCGTGAAATAGTCGATTTGATTGTTTTAGGGTCGAATTTCTCCTGCTCTGAGCCGTATCTAGGGCATCGACGGATCTTCCACGTTCCAGGGTCGAATCGCTATATTCTTTAAAAGTGAAATCCATGATGCTTAATCTTGGGTTGCCTAACGTTTCCTTGAAAGGTGCAGATTGTAATTCGAACAAGTTGTTATTGTTTCCACTGAACCCTGTCAATCCAGTTCGTGCTTGACCAATGGACAATCACATTCATGTTTGTATGAGTATGCTTTTCTTGTCGATTGAAAAGAATGAAGAAGTGCTTAAATAATACCTTGTATATGCTTGTATTCTCCATGTTGAGATCAAATGTGTATTAAGAATACCTGTTTATGAGCAATTTCATCTTCTCTATGCTGAAATCCTTCATGGTTCGGAGCAGGACAACCTCTGTCAGTTTTGAGAATGACCTTTGAAGGTCATTGAGGTAATGGTGTACCAGATTTTCTTTGAATTTCCATTCCATTAGTTTTATATTGTAGTCATTGAATCAGTCCTAAGTTGAAATAGGATGGTGAAGGGGCAATGGGATGATATACCAAGAGACTGACTCCGGATCCCTACCTACACTCTTGTAAGTCTTTAGGAAATGGATTCCATGGATTGAGGTGTTGGGATTATCTTACTGTGTAACATGTGAAGAGTTTGACCTTGTCGCTGTGAACAGGACAGGACTTCAAGGCCTTGTGCTGTGCAAAGAAGTGGTATTGGGCCTTATGGCCAATCTCGATTGCTCTGAAGTCCTGATTTCCTCTAGTATAAGTATAGTGTGGTGTGTGCTAGATAAGTAAGAGTGAATGTTATACTACATGTACCAGTGTTTGGATACATTTCTGAATATCAATAAGAGGAGTGTGATGTGTAGGACATTGTTGAAATATATTGATGTAATTTTCTTATATCTTCCTAGAAGGTTGATCAACCTTGAGACATATCAAGGAGAGAAAGAAATATCAAGGACATCAGTGTGTGTGTCGTGTGAAGCTGCAGTGTGTGTACACCATGTGTGACAAGCTGCAGTGTGTATAAACCAACATGGTCCTTCAACCTCACAATTTTATACAGTTGTTATACCATTTTTGGGAAAATTTCATGTGCGATCATAGTTGATAGACCAGAATCTCCAATTACTTCACCATCATTTGAAATCTATGCCTCCAAGTAATGTTGCTTACTGTCAGTGTGCATAACTTCTAGCTGCACCAACACGTGAGCTACTTCTATAAGCCTAACGTGGATCCACATATGTCTTATAACCAAAAAACTCTTTGGATATGGAGTCAACTAAACGCTCCATTAAACCACATTTGTACAGTGACTAAAGTTGAGAAATTGTGTTAAGACAATTTAGGGTCAAGCCATGTCTTTTAATGAGCATCATATGTATCTCACACTTTGGGGGGACATGCCTTTGGGGAGGGGCCGCGACCATGGCCGTGACCCTAGCCATAATCATACCCCAAAAAAATTTGGGATAGGGAAATTTTACCAAAAATGCGGTGTGTAAATCATTGTAATCCAAGCCCTACCCTGACTTTCCCCCTCATACTTATGGGTCACCACGGATCCGGCAATCGGTCGCTCCATTGCAGAGTAGTGGAAACATGTAACTAGTTATTACATTTTTTATACTTTTTAACTTTACCCCCCCCCCCCACACACGCACATCACACGTGTGTGTAAATGTATCTGCTGGATATTAAATACCTATGTAATCCATTAAGTGGAGAGACATTTCATAGTACATATTGAGGTAAATTTGTTGTGGTTGCTGAGCATAATGTGGGGGTCCTGCTAGTGGATGTGGGTCTAATTGACCAGATCTAAAAATAAAACCTAGACCAATATTTCCTAACCTCCTAAATAAAATGAATGCCCCCTGAAATGGTTATTTAGGGGGAACATTTTGTGGTATTTGAATCCCTTCCTGTCCAATTTATAGAAATCTCCATGCATACACCTATGGCAAACAAAAGTAGAAGAGAGGAGAAAAAAAAGTGCTCCCAATGGGTCTACATACCGATGTAAAATGAGAATGAATATAACCTCTTATAAGGAAACCCTGCAATCGAAATTCCTAACTAAATAAAACTGACTGCTAATGTCATAGAGTATATTTTATCCATGATGTCTCTTCTTAATTCACCAGAGTTATACTTTCAAGTGGGACCCACGGTGGGATATCTCCACTTGCTTACATGAACTAGCCTGGAATTCTGAATGAATACTTCTTGGATTTGAAATACCAATGGAATAAATGGTTTAAATGTGCTATGTGCTTTGGGGACCCATTCACACATGGGCACTTAGGGATTAATCCTAACATGCTTGGGATCTAATTATTCTGTCCCATTTAAAGTTGAAAAGAGAAAATGGCTACTGCACTGTTCATCAATGTGTAGAGGATGGAGACTGCATACATGCGAGCTACGTGCATCTTCCTAGAGGAGCTTCAAAACTTTCAGGATCGGATAGGGATGCACAGAAGCATTTCATACAAGAACATACCGAACATGAACATGTCCCTATCATGTAGAGCTTCCACACAAGGTGAAAATAAAGTCATTCCCTGTGAAAGATTTACACATACACAGAGTTCTAGGACTTAGAGATATTTCACAACACCTACTCCTAAAAATATGCGAAAAAGAACATATGGCATGGAATGCCTAGTAGAGGCTCTAGAAATAGGAAATTCAATGGAGTAGGAAGCGCAATTTCCAAGATAGGCATAAATATGGTGCATGGAGAAGATATAATCCTATAGGTTAAAGTATAGAATATGAGTTCGAGCTAATCCTATAGATCACATCTAGAATTAAAGAAAAGGTGTAGACATGCATACAACCTATAATTAGGACATTTATTATTAGCCCACCAACAATATGAAAGCTGGTGAAGGGAAATTCCACATCATGTATAAATAAATGGTATGGTAATCCTCATTGCATCCAGAAGATATTGGCTTAGAGTATGTAAGATTTCCCTAATGTATGTATGTGTGAGTGATGAGTCATGTTATGTATGCCCACTATTGGATACAATAGAACATATGAAATAGATACTCAAATATGATATTTATGTAATGAACTACTGCTTTTGATGTCCAAAATTATGGTATGGATTACCAAGGGTCTAGTATAATATGACACATGGTATACATGGGACATGGCAAATTGATTTATTGACCGATTGTCTATGAAATGAGTGATTTCTTTATTCATATTTTTTGTTATTTCGGCTGTTATATTGTACTATTATCTCATGTTATAATGGATTAGCTATATGACATTAACCTGCATCTTGATAATGTGAATTTAGAAGGAGTGAACATTGAATGATTACATTAAGTTCCTAGGCATTGTTTACTAGGTGAAGTTCCAGTTCACATGACCTTATGAAGTGACGTTGGCTACTAGCAATCCAACATTTTTGTTCCACTGTGTTTCACTTGATTCTTAGATCGTACTTCTTTGAAGTGTTGACAAAATAGATAGGGTAACGGGCGTAAGAGGAATACCTGTTCAAATGTTGGTTGATGGGTTATTGTGCGCATATGACTTCCAGATCCACAGTTGATCATGAGAGCTTCCTTTTGGCTAGGAGGACCTATCTGTAATGCAAAGTAAGACCACCAGAAGGAAGTTAAACAATATGGCCAGTGAACTGCCTAGTGTATGCTAGATCTGGGAAGTGTGATACTTCCTAGGTGGCTTTCAGTCCACTGTTATAAACAATTTAATGTTGTAAATAAAGTAAATCCTATTGTAATTTGAAATGATTTAGGTATCTCACTTAAAACACAATAAGAAATAGATCTAATCTAACAGGCTAGGCTAGAATAGAATCCGAAGGTCAAATATTTGGTTCTAGGTCTCTGCAGGTTTGACAGAGCTCTCAGGTAGATCACAGGTGAATGAGGGTGAGAGGGAATTAAGTGGATAGGTCATGGTTCTGGGTTGTATGGGTAAATATAGAGACCAATTTCGGTTACGGGTGACCGACGACGGTTGGGTGTAACCGGTGCTAGTTACTGTGCAAAACTGGGAATGCCACAAAATGGGTTTTGGGTCTCCTTTATGATTACACAAAGGATTTTGGTTGGTTAGGCTAAGGTATTAGGTGATTTAGGTAGGATTTGGCAGGATTTTAATGGGTATATGGAGGGGTGAGTGTTGGAGGAGGTCAATGGGTGGCTAGGTAAACAAAAGATGATAATATAATGATGAAATGGAATAAACCAGAGAAGTATAATGTTTACTTACTTGGATTCTAGTCCTGGATGCTGTATGAGTGAGGGATGGAGGTGCTGATGAGAGGTTTTGAAGGCTGCACAGGTGATCACCAACTAAAGGAAAGCTTCTGCATGGGCTGCATGTATATTCCTCTTTGCTTGGTTAGATCAAGATCATTGTTGGGATGGCTGTGCAGGAAAAGATGCTTGATCTCCTTCCTTGCATGTGTGTTCTCGTTGGAATTTGAGTCTCTACACTGAAGATGCGATATCTCTCTGTGAATGTGCTTCTAGCCTAGACCTGGGCTAGATCATATAGCAACCCTGCCCTTTCCAATATTTTCCAACCTTCTGCCATACCTTGAGAATAAGGTTAGTTTGGGGTTAAAAGGGTAACCGATGGCGGTTTTTTTGGGGTTAAAAGGCTTAACTGACGACGGTTAGGGGTAACCGGTGTCGGTCAAGGTGGGATTTCCTAGGTTTACTAAACTAGGGAGATCCTCTTGATTTCCTTGGATCTCGTGCCATTAACCCACGGATTAGACTAGGAGCTTCTTGTAAGCATGCAAAATGTGGTTAGAGGGAATGTAGGCATTGATTTTTAGGGTTTGGGTAAGTCTTAGTTAGTTATGACAACTTACTAAGAATAGGTCTTAGGTTGAGTTGGCTTGATGAGGTGTCTAAGTGAAGTGTATGTGTGGATATTATTTAAATTAAGATATTTAAATAATAAATATGGTGAGGATAATGAATTAATTTAATTTAATTAATTAAATTAATATTAGTGGGGTGAAGGGGGCCATGGCTAGGTAAATGTGATGAAGGGCGCTTATTTGTCGAGGGACCAAAGGGGAGTGTGACCTAATTTTAGTGTCTACATTTTACCCCTTTTTGTTGCATAGCTTGTATTGGTAAGTGACACTAACAAAAAAATAAGATGTGGTTGCCCCATGTGTGGGTGAAGGTGATCCCCCTCAAACCAGGAACGGATGAGGCAGAAGGATGAAATCGGTGAGTGGTTTGATAAAAGGTAAATGTGAGGAAAAGGCAGGTGGGGCACAAGGGAAAAAAAAGGTGGAAAGGTCTACTCGGGAAATTCTAGGTAATGGGTCAGGGTCAAAGGTAGCAACAGTCAAAACGCACGCACACGTATAAACTGCAGCACGCTACCAGGTTGAAGAGCAGGAAAACTCTACATCATCTAAGGTCGATAGGTTTATCCAAACAAGGTTGAAGTGATTCCAGTATCCAAGGTATAGGATATGGTCAGGAAACACAACATAGGTTAGGTGTAGGAACATTTAGGTATGTTCCAGTACACCAAAGGTAGGGTTAGGATAAATGGTCACATCAATAGGCTAGGTAAGGTCATTAGGTCAACAACACAGGTAACAGTGCCGCAAGGTATAGCGAACACATGAGGTCAAAGGTCACTAGCGATGGTCCAGGTCCAAATATCTAGGTCATGGCATGGGTAAGGCCAAGGTAGGGGTAGAATAATGAGTCCCCAGAGAAGGATGTAACGGAGGTAGTAACTAAGTTGGTCAGGAAAGGTGAGGTAAATGGGTAGGGTAAAAGGTGGGGTGGGGTAAATGATCAGGGGGAAGGTTGGGTGAGGTAAAAAACGGGATGTAGGGGTAGGTTAAAAGGGTAAGATTTAGGGAAATGTGTGGGTGATGGTGACCAATGCCGGTCATGGATAACCGACGTCGGTAGAGGTAAACTGATGACGGTTAGGTAGGGCATGCGACCGATGCCAGTCAAGGGTAACCGACATCGGTTAGGTCTGGGTTTGTTATCAAAACAAAAAATCTAGGTTTTTTGTTATTCATTTGTTATTGTTCGAAGTGAGAAAATGACAAAAAAGAGAGAAGAGAGAGAAAAGTGTCTAGAAAAAATGGAACAGCGAGCTGGCGGTGTGATCGACAAGTGATTGGTTGGTGAGTAGCAGGTCCACAAGATCATTGTGAGGAATTTGATTGGTGAGAGGTTGTGAGTAGTGATTCAGTGATGGCGGAGGCCGGAGAAGGATCGGGTGGGCCACTGGTACAACAACTAGACATGCCACTGAGATGGCGGAAGTGTGATGAGGTAAGCGCCCTACTCTATGTTGTTGATTTGATAGATTAGAAGATTAATGTAGGGTATGGTTTAGGGCTTTGTTTGTTTTACGGTTTGGTGGTTGGGCACAAGTTAAATTTGGGAATGGGGGGGAATATTGGGTAAAAGGAGGAATGGGGAGGGTAATAAATGGGATAGGGGAGGTGGGTGGAGGTCTAAGGGTAGTTTAGGTCATTGTAGGTGGGGTAAAAAGGGGTAGGGGGAGGTTTTTTAGAAAGGGGGGTTTTGGGAAATCGTGGGTTTTTCCGTGATAGTGACCGGCGTCAGTCAAGTTTGGCTAGCGTCGGTTAGGTGGAACCGGTATCGGTCACCAAACAGGTGACTGATGCTGGTTAAGGGGTGACCGGGGTTGGTAAGGGTGAACCGGTATCGGTCACCAAATAAGTGACCGATGCCGGTTAAAGGGTGACCGAGGTCAGTTAGGATGAACCGGTACCGGTCGGATTAGGGGGCAAAAAGGTCCAAAAGTGATGTGGGCGTCAGGTAGTCGAGATGGGTAGGGTGAAAATAGGGTATAGGGAAATGATAATGGTTGAATATGGATTGATACATATAAATTAATGTTTTGTTTGTATTGGATGAAGGGAGAGCGCAACTACATATGCGGGACATGTTTCCGCCTTTACTAGTGATAGTGCACGACATAGCGACCCCGGTGGAGCTGCAACATGTGGAGGTAGTGGGTTTGAGTGGGGTTCGTTGCTGTAGACATGTAGTTTGACAACCCAGTTTGATGGTCACGCTCATCAATAGATGGGACTCTGTGACCAACACGTTCCACCTGCCGACGGGTGAGATGACTATCACCTTGGAGGACATGTTCCAGATTCTTAGGCTACCCATATTGGGTGCCCAGGTTTATTCTATCTCCTCCGAGGCCTCCGAGGAGGTGATTGTGATTATTTTTGGAGAGGGGATGGCCGATCTGAGATTCCATAGCGACCAGTTTGAGCTATGGAGAGATGTACCTAGCCCGTCTGGAGGAGACGAGGCTAGTGGTTCTGTTGATGGAGGTAGTGTGTTGCTATGCACTGCCAGATGTAGAGGGTGGATGCTTTCCCCGATCACTGATGGGGGTACTCCACGACATGATGGTGCATGAGACCCACTTTTCCTAGGCACCAACATTCTTGGTGCAGTTGTATAGGGAGTTGTGGGCATATGGGTGGTTGCGCAGGTTCAGCCTGTGTTGTACATTTTTACTACACTGCTGGGCCTACGAGCACATAGTTTGTGTGTTTCCTATAGGGATGCCCCGAGCAGATGCATTCCCAGCGTGATTTTTGTGGGCGGGATAGAGGAGATGGGTACCGGTGATAGGAGAGCGGAGATCTGATAGGCCGACACATGATGTGGCCCATTTCTGGTAGTTACTGGAGGGGTTATCCAAAGTGGAATTATATGGAGGCCATATGTGGGATTCCCCTCATATAGGCATATGCATGAGGAGCTAGCTGAGCTCTAGCTAGAGAGATGGATACAGGGTCACCGTGCCGGGGAGGACGAGAAGATCCTCGGTAGACAGATTCCAATGGCAGTTCAGGCTAGTACAGGACATACCTTTACCATTCCCACAGTACCAGAGAGACAACGTGGAGAGGCCCTTACCTCTACCATAGCCTACAGTGCCCACAGGGCAGGAGAAGCAGCTAGTGGACCAGTGGATAGATGACACCGGGTGTACAAACATAGTACAGACAGTGGTGGGTGGCTCAATTACGAGCCATACCACCCAGACTGGGGCAGCCAGATCTAGCTACCATTACAATTCAGAGAGATGCCCTACATAGGTAGGTAGTTATGCTCATCACCTAGTTGGGTATACTATAGACATAGTTGGAGGGCTCGGAGGTGGAGGTAGTAGAGCTACACGTACAGGTGGCCAGTCTGCAGGCCCAGATGGCTGGTGGAGGAGATGGAGATGGAGAGGAGGGGGATGGTCAGGTGGCAGCCTTACAGGCTCAGGTGGCAGGTTTACAGGGCCAGTTGGCCATAGCCCAGGCATAGATTAGGTCTTACAGGCCCAGATACAGGCATAGGGGCAGGGGGCACCACCACAAGCACCATCATCAAAGAGCACGGGGTCCTCACAGTTCACAGGCAGGAGTGGGGCAGGGTCCCACAGGATAGGTACAGGGGCCAAGACCTATGGGACCACCACAGACTGTGCCTGTATCTAGGTTATGGGATGCCCTAGGTGAGGCTAGATACTATCAGGACCAGCTGATGGCGGCTAGGATAGACTTCATATCCTATGCCGAGTACAGGGCACAATAGGCATCTAGTGAGAGGATGGGATCCCACACTCACAATGTGGAGAGCATAGGGGGGTCAGCTAGCTCTGAGGCCTGATCAGGTAGAGGATACTAGCACACAAAGACCAGCTCCAGTTGAGGTGCCAACAGGGACCCAGGATGCCAAGGGTACAGGTGATACAGAGATGGAGGACATCCATCGAGATGCCTGATATGCAGTCACCTGAATTTTTGATGTATGATAGTGATTGTGTGATTATATACTAGTACTGCGTGCTGAGAGATATTTATAGTGTTTGATCACATATAATGGCGTCGTGCCAAAGACAGTGAGGATGTATGAGTGATTTTGTATATTTTGAGCATATACTGGCCTACGTGCTGAAGATATTTTGTATTGATTCATTATTTTGTTGTATATATGAGACCGGCCTGCGTGCCGATGACATTTTGTATTATATATCGGCCTATGTGCCAATGATTTTGAGATGATGGACATGATGAGATAACCATTGATATATTTGAGATACACATTGATTTATTTATATGATGAGATACATGATATTTCTTTGATTTGTTGTGTTGATGATGGATGGAAATTAGGTGAGTTAGGCATTGGATCAGGTTGGTATAGGCATGAATGTTGATGTGATTATGACATGGTATGTTTTGATATGGATGGAAATCAGGTGAGTTAGGCATGGATGAGTAAGGTTGGTTTAGGCATGGATCGAGTCATCGATATGGTTGAGTCAGGTTGGTTAGGCATGGATCGAGTTAGGTTATAGGCATGGATCGAGTTAGGTTATTTAGGCATGGATCGAGTCAGGTTATTTAGGCATGGATCGAGTCAAATAGGCATAGATCGAAGTAGTGGTGATTCATTATTTTATGCAATGAATGATAATATGGGTCATATGTGAGATGTGGTATAATCTATGCATAGTGATGATAGAGAAATGGTAGGCATAATAAATGTATGCTGTGATAATGTTTAAAATATGAAACAACTTGTTATGTATGTGGTTTAATTTCCAATTTTGGGTATAAAAGGGAAATGAAGTTAGGTGTGATGTAATGTGAGGCACATGGAAGATGAATTGTTTAGGGTAGAGGATGGCCGAGCTAACCTCCAAGGGCCCCATGCCCTCGGAGTGTTGCCTACATAGTCCCAGTAAAAAGGGAACTCAGGCCGATGTAGTTCTCCCATAAGCTAGGGAAGAATATGAGGAGGTATGAAAATGAGTTGGCAGGTTGTTGGGCATGTTGTGGGTTTAGATTTGTTAGGTGTGGGTAGATTATAGGTAAAATGATGTAGGTGAGGGTGATTGTGGTGAAAGAAGAAGATTACCCCAAAAGTAAGCATCGAGGACCAAGTCTTGTATAAGGTAATCAAAACCTGTAAACAAAGATGGCTAAAAGATAAGAGGTGGCAATAAAGCCACCTGATTGGGTAGGATCATACTGAGTAGATTGTACCTTGGCAGAGGTGATGAACATAAGACCCTAAAGACATTGCATATTGACTGTTCTACGGTGAAAAGTAGTCACATGATCACCAAATGTCTAAGTTCCAAGAAGTCCCTTGAGGTAGTAGGAAATGAGAGTGGGCATGGTTTGAAGGGTGAAAAGTGGGTAATTTTGCATATGGTATAGGTAGCATGCATTTCAAGCAAGAGAACCTAGATCACAATGGGCAAGTCCATGAAAAAAAGGTTGAGTGTTTTGACTTATAGTTGAGATAGACTGATCGATGCAGGAAGTCTATATGGGATGAATAAAATTTAACTCCTTGAGGTATTTGTGAAGCTGATTGATGTGGGAAGCTTCGGTTGCTTTCATTTTTTTTTTTTGAAGAGCTTTACATAGCTGTCCTTCTAGGGAGCAGTCTATTTATAGCAAGTTAGGTTGTCGAGAGGAAGATGTCCTTTTGAGGGAGTCATGTTTTTATTAGAAGTTTGACTCAAGGAGTTTGGTCCCATGTGAGGTCTTTGAAGTCATGGACAAGACCAAGGTGGAGAATAAGACTCTTGTTCAAAAGGCAAGGTGAAACGACCATGGGATCTCATCTAAAGGTAGATGAAAAGTATCCATGAGAATCATGCTATGTGCAGCGCCGTGGTACACATATTCAAGAGAAGATAACAAGTGATGGGTACTCACATGATTCTTGTTTAATCATTGGTGAGGTGTATGGAAGTGAATAACGCTCAAGGGACAAGCATGGAAAGAGACAAAAGGTGAGGGAGGACTACAATTCAACAATAGAATGGTCAAAGATGTAAGGTGTTAAGGGGCTCAGGTTTGGGTTTACCATCGAGTGATGATAAACGGTAAGCACCTGATCCATAGGTATGAGTCACGATGTATGGTCCAAGCCAATTAGGAGCAAATTTGCCCCGTTTAATTTTTTCTGCTTTGGTTACGTGTTGATTTTCTTTCAGAACAAGGTCACTGACTTGGAAGGTTTGTTCATGGACACATTTGTGGTAGGCACGTTTGATACATTTTTGGTAAACTTGAAGGTGATCCAAAGCATTAAGACAACTTCGTCTAATAACTCTAGTTATGATAAACTAAAGGTCCTGATGAAAAGTCATCATCATTGAGCATGTCATGGAGAGAAATGCGGAGTGAGGGAATCTAGACTTGAGAGGCAGGATTGCCTCTGTACCGATAGACTAGAGAAAATGGTGTGGCCGAGTGGAAGTGTGAATACTAGTGCAAGTATGCCCACAAGGAAAAAGGAATGTGGTATGCCAATCCTTCCCAGTATTATTGATCAACCACATTTCATAAGAATTTTGTTTACATGAATTTGTTAGAGGGTTGGTGTTAGTTGACATACATTGGTTTGGTTGTGGGTAATAAGGTGATGAGAAACTAAGCTGGGTGGCAATGCCCAAGGCGTCGCAAAGGCTAATGTTTTGTTTTTGAATTGTTTTTTCTCAGTGATGAGTGTATGTAGAACACCAAAAGACAAATGATGTGGTATGTTAATGAACTCACATATTTTCTAAGCTTTCATGGAGATGAGTGGTATGGCTTCCACCCATTTTTTATGTATTCGGTAGCAGGATATGATGATATAGGTAAGAATGTTGATCGTCTTTGTGTGGAAAGATCTAAACCCCAGGTGATTGAGAAGGGCCAAAGGTTGAGTGACCTTAAGGCATGACAAAGCTGTTGATGAAGAATGGAATCATTTGTTGAGACATCCTTTTGAGAAGTTTGATGTGGTTGAACATCATTGTTAAGGTTCAGTGAGCAATGAAAATGATGAATACGCTTAGTAACTTACCAAGGCCACTGAAGTGTCCTACAGGTTGGTGGGTATCATGAATTTCCTAAGAATGGTATAAGGAATTGAATTTAGTAGGGTCAACTTCTTTACACAATAGAATAAGACCGTCAAAGCCACAATAGGGAGGCCCACCCAGAATGACAAATCCTAGGACCTTTCCTGAGAGGAATCGCGTGTTGTCTGTTCCATTGAGATGAAGGTAAGATGGAGAGAGAATGAGGTATTCAAAGTATGGTTTATAAGTGACCTGACAAGGTCACATAGAGTCCATTGGTTTAGGGTTCAATCAGAGAACCATCGTGAGTGTATCTTAAGGTGATGAGTTGTTGTCAATGAAGATTGTAGAATCATAGGTGAAGCAGGTATATGGGGCAAGTAGAGCCCATTTTTAAGGCCTTGTTGGCATGAACGTTATGGCATGGTTCCAAGGGGTAACAATGAAGGAGGTTAAAAGTATGTCTACCATGATCCTCTGGTGAAGTATCTATTTGACATTATAACCATTGACTTGGTTTACGAAGCCAAAGATCCATGAGTGATTTGACATCTAGGGCTAGTGGTAAGGTCACCAGCGAGAGTTTTACCAGGTAATATTGGACATGAGTCATCTTTTGGAATGGTAGGTTGAGGTCATGGGAGTAAATACGGATCCCCCTGTTACTTAGTGACAGGGAAAATATTAGAAATCCAGAAACTGAGGATAATCAATGGGTAAGATGAAGGAAATGGAAAGAAGGTAGCAATGAAGTCATCCTCTTACGAGGGTTGATCCCCAATGAATGTCATCCAATTGAGTCAGTGATAGCTTTTGTTTGAATGGAATTTGGATCGAATGAATTCAGGTGGTCAAGATATTGTCTACCATGTAGGTGGGGTCATAAGCCATCATGTGCACCGTAGACCAAGTGAAAAGCTTGGTTAGGATCTTTGAGTGTAAAGAAGTGATGGTTTCCTATTGAGAAGCATCAAATATTGTCTGATCTTTAGGATGTGTAGGTCATCCTGACGGAGTATGAATGTTGATCTAAGGCTATAGTCGATTCATTTAATGGGTTTATGGTTTATAGTCTCAAAAGGTAATAGACCGATGAATATATGAGTCTTCTGCACCAAGGTAAAGAGTATGGATTCATCATCTTGACATTGAATAACGTTAATTGAAGGTGTATCATCATCAATCATTTCAAGATACAAGAAGGGAAGAGTGGAAGGGGCCTCGCCATTATGTTGATAAGTCAAAGGCCCCAAGGAAATGGTGTTTATGAAAAAAAAAATTGTTAAGAGGGATAGATTCAGGATCCATCGACTCCGTCGGTGAGGGTGGTGATGAAGGTGGAGTGGGTGAAGAAGGTGGAGAAGAGGTTAGTGTCCTTAATGAGTTCAATGTGGGCTTGTTTGGTAGGTGGTGTAGGAAATCTGATACCACTATGGTCATTATGTTTGTGGGTGGTACATGGAATAATGGTATGGTGGCCTTGCTCGTAAAAGCCAAAACCAAAACCCTTCCACGCACATCGGTGTAGGAAGGTGTGGGTGAAACAGTGATTGGTAAGTGATTGGAAGTCAATGGAAAAGGGGCGAGTTTGTGGCGGTGGTTCGGGTGTGTAAGTGGTAGTATCAAGTCCCCCATAGGTGAGACTAGTACGAAGGTGAGGAGGACCATAAAGGAGGCATTCTCCTATACGGTGATCATAACGAGGGTGTTGGTGAAGACTTCCATACTCTTGTGGAGTAAGGAATGTGTTGACACTATATAGGTGGTACTCCCCTAGAGTGAGGCATTGAAAAACACCTTCCAAGGGATCAGTGGTTAGTATGTAGGTAGCTGGAATGGATGATGTGTCAGAGGTCGATGCGGAGGTGGAGTTAATAGATTGGGAAGCTGATGGGTCAGCCGTGGAGGTTATGGCAGTGGTAGGAATGGAGGAGGTATGTGCGGTAGAAGTAGTGGCTGTACTGGTAAGTGGAAGTGTAGGTGAAGAAGTAGCGGTTGTGGAGGTAGACGGCTTAATAGGTATGAGCACATCATTGGGTCGGTAAAGCATGTTGCATGTTTTAAAAGGTGATGGGTCAGCTGGAATGGTATAGGTGTGTCCTTCATGTTCAAACTTTACACAATGATGCAAAGTGGAAGGAACGCAACCCATGACATGAATCCAGGGTCTGCCAAGTAACAGGTTATATTGGAATTCCCCTTCCAAAACATAAAACAATTCTGGAATAGTGCGGGGGCCCACACAAATGTGGAGGATGATGGTGCCTAGTGTAGAGGTGATAACATCATTGAATGAATGCAACATGACTGGATGTTTATGCATGTAATTGTCAGGTATGTGCATTTGAGTGAATGCATGGGATGAAATGATGTTAATGCTAGCACCCCCATCAATCATCACATGGCATACCCGTATGTCATCGATGTGGACAGAGATGAAGAGGGATGGGTCTGGGTCATCATTTTGGTGTGGCGTGATCTCTTCCTCTGAGAAGCTAAGGGAGGCCACTTGGTGAATAGGGTGGGGTGAAGATGAAGGTGGTAATTTGGTGAGAGAGGCTACATGATGGGGTGTGATAATGGAGGCTACAGGTGTAGGGTCATTGGGTAAAACCTCAATAGATTGAAGAACCTCCATGAGAGCTTGACGATGGGATTCTGAGGTTTGATGAGGTCATATAGGGACATTTTGAGGGGAGACTGGTGTAATTGTTTGAGCATGGTGTGATGTGTGACGCCATTAGAAATGGGGTACGTGGGGCCGTGCAGATAGTGATTTTAGGTATGGGTGTAGATGGTATGTTGGATATAGGATTGGTTGGTGGGTCAGTTGCCTTTTCTTTACCCTTATCCTTCTGAGCATGTGTAGTGATGTGTATCATGTTGATCTGAGGGGAGTTGGCAAATGGAGAAGGTGTAGGGTGAGTGGTATAATGACACGACGGGAAAAAACCTACTAGAGGAGAAAAACCCTGTGAGGTGAGTTGGGCGCAACGACATTTGGGTGGTGGTGTGGCAAGTTCTCTGATGTGAACCATGTTAATTTCAAATCTTGGGGGTGGCTCTAGGAGCTGTGAGGGTGGAGGTTGTGGTTGTTGAGTGGGTAGTGTGGGAATGGGTGTTGGTGAAGTAGGATCCTCATCGAGAAGGTCATCGTCGTCAAAGTTGGCTTCTGGAGGACACAACTGGATAAGGATGGTTTTCAAGGCCTTGTAGTTTTCCACATCGTGCCCTGGCACATGATGGTAGGCACAAATTTTAGTATCATCAAACCCTTTTGGCTTGGGTTTGAGGGGGTCATAAGGTCTGAGTGGTGGTAATGTGATGACAGAAGTCTCAAGGAGGTTGGTTAAAATTTTGGCATAAGACCCTGCTAGTGGATCACAATGGGAAGTGAGCATGGGTTTGGGTGTAGGTGTGGTTGATTGTTAAGGAACATGGTCTTTAGAAGAGGAGGAGCGGGTCGAGCTATGGGTTTGGGTGCTGGCATGGTTTTGGGTGTCGATCATGCTTGTTTAGGTAGGGGTATAGTAGGTGAATGAGTAGGAGGGTGTGTGGTTGTTTTGACTACCTTATTGTGGGGTAGTGGAGTTTTGTTTTTGGGTTGCACCTTCTTGGGTAAAGGTGATGTGGGTGTACAAGGTCTAGAAGGAAAGGTAGATGGGGGAAGAGGGCAAGTTACCCATGGGGATAATGGGGGTGCTGTGAAGGTAGATGACATGGGTCGTGCTTGGGGTGTGAGAGACATTGACTAAAGTGTAGTGGGTAGTGAAGCAATAACTGAGGGTATTGGAGGTATGGGTGGTAAAGATGTTGTAGGTGTGGGTGTAAGTTGTGTTGGGCATCTGGGTAGGTTAGAGGTTTGTGAGGAAGGAATGGGTTGTTGTGTTTTTGGTTTATTGATGGGTGGAGGTTTCTTGACCATGTGGGGAAGCTGAGATCCTAAGATGGATGGGACAGGTGCAGGTGTGATTGGCGCAACCGGGTATGAGTTCTATGGGTTTGGTGCTTCTGTTTGGGTGTCAGAGTAGGTGTGGTGTTGTCTTTGGAGGATGTAGCTAAATCCAGTTTGATAGGTGGATGAGTAAGGCTGGTAGTCGGGGTGACCCCTAAAGTGGTAATAGGTTTAGTCGAGGATGATGTCATAGGTGTGGGTTTGGGTTTAGATATAGATTGGGCTATGGGTAAGGATGTGGTTTGAGCTATGACAGGTGTCGTGGAAGGAGTTGTGATAGAGGTGGTTGTGTTTGGTTTGATTGGTCAAAATATTTTTGGGTAGATAGTGGAGGTATCAGCAAGTGACCTCTGCATCTGCATTGAGACAGGAAGCAAAAGGCATCCCCATAGTAAGGCTCTATCCACATAATCTAAGTGATCAGCCAAATGTGAGAATGACACATCTCTGTAAGTGGAGTTGATGAGGACTTAATGGCAATTCCCATAAAATGTGTCTTAGAGATGGGAAATTGGCTAGCTTCAGCTTCCGTGGGTAAGAGAGCCGAAAGTAGGTCTGCAGGATTTTGGGTAGCGGATGGAGAATGCTCACCAAGAGGCAAAGGTATCTCAACTGGGTCTATGGTAGAGTGTAGAAGGTGATGGAAGCTCCTCTTTATGGGTGGAGGAATAGATAGGTGCTCCTCTGTGGGTGGAGGAGGTAATGGGTGCTCCTCTATGGGTGGAGGAGGTACTGTGGGTAAAGGTTCTCTAAGTGGAGAAGCCAGGGGTGAGATGGTCTCGATGTTAGTGGAAGACTCCTCCGTAGGTGATGAAGGAGATGAAAGATGTTCCTCTATGGGTGAAGGAATAGGGGAGGTTGGTTCTGATGTGGAAGGAGGATTTCGGGCTAGGATTTCCTCTATGGAAGGAATGTGAGGTAATTGGGAGGTGACAGGTATGTCATTAAAGATAGCGTGGACCTCGCGGGTATGGGTATCATGAGTTGAGGTCTCACCGGTTTGATCAGATGAAGGGGCATGGTTGGGAAATGGTTTCTTGAAGATGTGTAGGTTTTGGTTGGTAGGTGCATTAGGATTATCCATGGTTAACTCACCTTTCTCGAGCATTTCTTAGACAATATTTTTGAAAGTGATGCAGTTGCCGTCACTATGACCCTTTACTCGATGATAGTTACAGAAGTCATGTTCTTTATACCATGCGGGCATGGGGCGAGCAGGGTCAAAACCAGTGTGTGGTTTTATGGGTGGAAGAGTGATGGCTCCAGCTTTGATAAGCTTTTCTAAGATAGAAGAGTAAGGTTCCCCAATTGGGGTGTATTTCCGTTTGCTCTCATCTGAATTGAAAAGCTTGGATGGGTGAGATATTAGATGAGGGGGTATCCTGATTTTATGGATGAGATGGGCCAGCCTTGAGTACCACTGTGTTAGCGGTGCCCTTAGCCTTTGAATAATTGTTTTGTGGTTTGGAAGAAGAAGAGGTATCATTCGACTTGAATGCCAAATTCTTATTGTAATTGGATTTTCTTCTCTTCGATGGCCCGAATCTCTAACTTTTTTGCCATAGTGAATGCTTCATCGAATGTTCAGAAGGTTTGGACCTGCAAGGTTGGTGAGATATGTCTAGCACAAGCCCATGTGAAGAGCTCAATGAGTTCTATTTGTGGCAGTTGGAAGGTGAGTTGGTTGATCAAGCTACGCCAGCGAGTGAAAAAATCTACAATAGATTCATCCTCATACTGATGCGTGGAGTATAGGTCGGTCATGGTAACCTTCTTGACGATATTGATAGAGAAATGATCCAAGAAGGCTTGGGCTACCTGATTGAATGAGAATATGGAGTGTCTAGGTAACCCACTATACCAATCTAATGCAGGTCTAGTCAGAGACATGGGAAAGGTTCTCAAGAGCAAGGCATCATCGTGAGTGATCAGATAACACCCATGTTTGAATGACTGCAAATGTTGTTGCGGGTCTTCTTTTCTATTGAAATGATTGAATTTAGGCATTTCCCAATGCACGGGGTATGGGTGGATAGGAATGGATGGGTGGATGGGCTCATTGCAAATTTTTTCATAGGTGAGAGTGTTGTGGGATCCAGAAACCAATGCCTCTAATGTCTGCATCTTGTCCAACATCAATTTGATTAGGTCATTGGTAGGTTGTGATGATTGGGTGCCTCCTGTAGCATGAGAGGGTTGGTTTTGGGCATATAATGGGGGTGGCACTCCAGTGTATGGTGCTGCCATGTAGGTTGATTGGGAAGAAGGCAGTGAAATAGGGGGTACGTACCCTGAGTGAATAATGGATGAAACAGGAGGTGGCTGATAGTATGTATATGGAGGTGGAAGGGTCATGGTAACCCTAGTGGCAATGGGGGCTAATGATTGTGGAATGGAAAGGACCACGTTCTGAAAAGGGGTAGGGGTCACCGACACAGGAGGTGGTAGTGTAGCTATGGGTATGTGTGAGACATTAGGGGTGGATGAGGTTGTGTTTTGGGTAGTTGTCGAGGGTATGGTGGATGTGGCAGGGGTAACAGAGGTGGCAGATACGTGGCAGTCATAGTGGGTATAGGACCTAGCTACGAAACGACTGGGGGTAAGGTAGATGTGGGAAGCACAGAGCTAGATGGGGCTGATGCAGGAGTGGGAGTGAGAGTCGGGGGGATAGATACGGGCATGTCGTATATCAACTGACCCAAGGCATCTCGAGTGGATGAGTGGGAAAGGTAAAACTGCAAGGCGGTAGGGTTTTGGTCAAGGAGTCATGTGAACTCCTCATCTCCGGTAGCGATAGTGATAGGTTGGATGGGATCCATGGCTGGTGATAAAATGGAAGGTGGTGAAGGACTAGGTGGGAGTGGTTGACAACTAACGTGAAATACGAGTGCACTTTCTTGTCTTCGGGTCAGCACCATGTGAACCAGTACTGATCAGGTAGGGCTGCTTCTCTATAAATGACACAGAAAACAAGTAGGAACAGGTGAATCTGATGGTAAAAAGTGTATTAGGTACCAAATGGTGGTTGGAAAGTGAAACAGGCTAACTCAATGCTGGTTAAGGAAAACCGATGCGCTGGTCAGGGGTAACCACTTCTGGTCACTATAAAAAAAAATGGTCAGTGAGTGAAAAACTAGGTAGAAGGTCAAATCTGACAGGTATGCCAAATCTGATGGTGTTTTACAATGTCAATGGGAATGATGGCAGTGACAGGGACTATGAAAAGTGGAAGAAAATGAATAAAATTTCCTTTTGGGTAGGTTAACAAAAGGACTTAGAATCGACGTCGGTTGGATATAATCGATGTCGGTTGGGTATAACCGACGATGGTCAGAGGGTAACCGATGACGGTTACTGTGAAATTGAAACAGTGATGAAAGAAAAGTGGTTGTGAATTAAAATCTGATGTAGAATCAAACCCATAATTCTGAGAATGATGATGATATGGCCCAGGCACACTCAGGTGAAGCTAGAATACACCAGCTATGATGAGGAGTGTGCAAGGATGAACAAGAAAAATGAAGAACGTGATCTCTCACCTCAAAATGCAAGCCAAGTAGAAACACTAAGAAAAATGTGATCCTAGGAGTGCCTTTTCTATTATGTTTGTTTAGCTTATGCTATTTAAGGACTGACACATGATTTGTGAAATATAATTTTTTGGTGAGGATGGCTTCCTACGAAGAAGGAGATCTAAAAGGTGAGGTTTCAGGTATGTTATGGTGGGGGCGGGCTTCACTCTGAAGTATGACTCGACAGAGCAGCAAGCTGGGTGCCCATTGTGTCATGATCATGTGATCACCTACAGCTTCTTCTAGGTAAGATGTTGTTTAAGAATGTGTGTATTTTCAATTTTTGTGAGGTTTGGTAAGACTCAGAGAGAGAAAAGAAAAAGAAGTGCTTTTCTACGATTTCGTTTTTTAACCATCAGTGTGGTCATGACTTCCAGTGTATAGGTTTCCCTCAATTAATGTGAGGTAATGTAATAAATCATAATGTAATGCACTTATTTTTACAGCCCAAATTGAAGTGTGAAGTTGGATGACACTAATAAGATGAAGAGGAAGAGGGATGCTCTTTCACTACAATGCATGTGTTGAAAATTTTCTAAACAGTGTGTGTGTACTGTGAATATGATTGTAAGGGTAATACACATTAGTCCAGAACAACTTTACACACGTGCCCTTTCCTATGATAGATACAAGTCTCCTCGCAAGGTTTTCGAGATTCAGAAAAGCTCTCCAAGGTGTTAACATCCCGCATGCCCCGCTTAGATCCTCTGCGTGAAAGACCACTCTTAAATCCCCTCTTTTTCTTGCATGTATTGCATCTTTAGTTACAAATCACTGCCCTACCTGGGCAGTGGTCTCATAAGTCACTAGGAGGCTTAGGTCCTGTAGACCGCCGCCCTGGCAGGGTGGCAAGTCCTTCACAAATTTTCTCTAGAACATTTCTTTTATCACGAATCGTGGGGGTAAATTTCAACATTTACCAGCTTTTTTCACCGCCTTTGCTTGTATTTATGATTCACCTGGTTCCCTAGAATAGTGTTTTTCCATTGAGAGTATTGTTGAAGTCTGTTCAAATTGGTTTTCACCTTTGGGTAAATGGGATACATGTCTTATCAATAGCTGGTTTATGACTGCAAGAAAACTTCCCCTCATAAATTTGTCTCTGATTCTTCTCATTTGAGCAGGTAGAGAGGAACTTTCAGTTCTGATTCAATTTTGCATTAGTTTTGATTCATTGAATGCATAGTTAGTAATGTTTCTGTTGTTTAGAAGCCACCCCTAATCATCTTGTGCTAGTGTTCGAGTATTGTTTCATACAATCAATTGAGATAGAACTCCTTCAAATTTCATTTTTCACCCATCTGAAACCATTAGAGTTACAATTTTTGTTCGTATAAGAAAGAATAGCCTTTAGGTTTTGGACAATTTGGTGTTGTATGACTCGCAATAAATCCTCAACCCAGGAATTTTGCATAAGCCAAGCTCTATTCTCTTGAACGCTATCCCTCTCCTACTCACATTGTATTCACAGGCTACATCCAAAGCATGCCATTGTTCCAATACCTACTCCTATTGATGCTAACATCACTACATGACACTTTTCTGGATTCACGTGAGCACGAAGGAATGAGGAATGTTGCTGTAAGACTGTTCGGGGAAGAAAGCCACACACACAATTGGATTCACCCACTATTCATGTAAAATCCATCAGGTTTAGAAGCTATCAAGGCGGTCCTTAAAACATATCAAATCGAGTACTGAATCATTTCATTCCTCAGTTGGTCTCACTTTCGATATTGGGGGAAGCTGTGGGGATTGGTAGTTTATGATCGCGAAACTATGATTCATTCCTCACTTCTGAGGAAAGAATTGAGGAATATTTCAAATAGATTAGGATCAGTTATTTGGTTATTTATTCAATAGATTCACAACTGCACAGGTAGGTAGCTATACTCGGCTGCCATTGTTTGTCACTACAAACTCATTATTAGGAAATTAGTTGTTCATTGTGCTAGATATTAAAAAGTAGATTGCTCTTTCAAATTTTACCCTTCAAATAGTTCTTCCATCGAATGGAATTATGTCAAATATTCTGAGCAAAAATACAAGAAGACAGAGAAGCCTAGATATATGCTGACTAGATATACTTTCCATAATTAGTTATTTTTCTTGTTAGATATTATATTGTTTCTTTTGTATGAAATGCATGGGACCTAGAGAGCCCAGAGAATACGTAATTTGAACCAATCATGCCTCAACCTAATCTTTGTTCACAGCAAGGCGCTAACTATAGACCAAAATTTCGACTAAAGAATTTAGGTCTTTCAAACGACAGCAGACCTACAAGGGCAATTAGCTCACAGTTAAGAGGATTAAACATAGAAGACCACAGAGCACATACATTTTGTGTCAAACCAGCTGCATTGGTTAAGCAAAAGTGCAGATTACCCCTAGAGGACTTGGCAAAAATCCACATTTGACTACCCAGGCAAATGTTCTTGCCAACAACTAAAATGGTCTCCAAGGTTGGATCCTTGTGAAACTGTCAACGCCAGATGCCAGCCACAGGGTCCACTACGGTCACTAGAACTAACTGGCATAAGAATTCAAGTTGCCAGAACAATGTAATTTTAATCTGAAAAGTATGCACAAATCTGATTTAGTTTTAAATTGTCAAAGGGAAAAGCCAGTACAGGGGACTAGAAACGGTGATAACAAGAGAAGGGAGAATTTGGACATCTAATCAAAAGGAGCTAGAACCAACATCGGTTGGGTACACAAGTCAGAGGTGGCAGATGGGGAAGTGAAATTCAAATATGCATTCCAATGGCCCATGGTTGATGATTTGAACACTGATGTAGAATCTGACCCATAATTTTGGGACATGATGATGATTTAGATCCAGGAACACTCAATTTGCACCGGATCAAACATGCACACAATATCCTGCAATGAGGAGCAGCCAAGAAGATGAAACAAGAAAAATGAGACTACGATGAGACAGATCTTACACTTAAACACGTTTTGTTGCTCCAAGAAGTTTGCACTAGAGAATAAAATGAGGCAAGAAAACGCCTTTTCTATTATGCAAGGTGTTAGCTTATGGTTATCAAACTGGCACATTTGTGAAACGACTAGAGTTAATTTGAAGGACGATGGGTCCTATGAAGCAGGAGATCCTAAAAGGTTTGGTTATCTCCCTATGGGTATGGGTGAGGGTCCAAATCTGGCTTTGATCTGAATGCATGGTAGTCAAGCAGTGAGATGGGGAGTACCTACCATGAAAATGTGTTAGTACAGTGTGATCTCATTGACATGGGCATTCCTAGGAACACATGTTCAATTAAAATCATGTGATTTGAGATTTGTCAATTTGGCAATGACTCAGAAGGAGAATGAGATGTGCATTACAATTGGTTGTTCAACCATCATCTTCATCGGCGCTTACCACGCGTATAGGTTACCCTCCAATTAATTTTCTCTCTCCAGGGTACTAATTCAAAATTCAATGCACTTCCTCCCTTAAATCTCTGCAATCAAAGTGTGAATTTTAATGACAGATTTACTGTTGAATATGAAGAACTGTGCAAATCTTCTTCTGGATTAACAAAAATGTGAATTTTATGATGTTTCTATTCCACCAAACAGGTGAAAACATCGTTTTTTAGAGTATATGTTCTCAGAAAAGCTCTGCCACCTTCATTGACAGGTATTAATGCGCATGCATTGATTGTTCATTACAGGATTCAAACTCTCCTATGTTCCTTTCGATTGGGACATTTTCTATGTGAAATCTATCCTTGATGGGTCCCCTTGATGGCATCTGTCCATCCTTCCCATGGCATTCACCTCTCTTCTAGATCCATGGCCAAAACAAATAGGGTTCAACGAGCATAGGAGGCTTACCTCTGGCTTCATCAATGCATTTTAGTGTAGGATTGTTATTGTTTTTGAATTCCTGAATTCTCTAACTCCTTCTCGAGCTCCGCTTAATTTTGGCATAGGTTAGTGTCCTACTTTTAGATTAGCTCAGGCCTGACCACCTCAATAGCTTGTTAGGTAGTTTGTAGTAGGAACCAGCCTTCCTGCGAGTGTTCCTAGATCCGCGAAGTGTTGATACTCGGCACACTTAGATGGCTGTCAGTCCACTGTTTTAAACAATTTAATGCAAGTAAATAAAGTCAAATCCTATCAACGTAATTCGAAATGATTTAGGTATCTCACTTAAAACACAATAAGAAAAAGATCTAATCTAACAGGCTAGGTTAGAATAGGATCCGAAGGTCAAGTAACTGGTCCTGGGTCTCTGCAGGTCTGACAGAGGTCTCATGTAGATCACATACTGAATGAGGGTGAGAGGGAATTAGGTGGGTAGGTCACTATTCTGGGTTGTATGGGAAAAATACAGAGACTGATGTCACCCGTTCCGGGTGATTCGACGTGGTTGGGTGTAACCTGGTGCCAGTTACTGTGGAAAACTGGGAATGCCACAGAATGGGATTTAGGTCTCCTTTGTGATTGCACAAAGGAATTAGGTTGGTTGGAATGAGGTATTGGGTGATTTAGGTAGGATTTGGCGCCCCGGTTTTAATGGGTATATGGAGGGGTGAGTGTTGGAGGAGGTCAATGGGATTCGGCTAGGTAAACAATATATGATAATATAATGATGAAATGGAATGAACCAGAGAAGTATAACGTTTACTTACTTGGATTCTGGTCCTGGATGCCTGTGAGTGAGGGATGGAGGTGTTGATGAGAGGTTTTGAAGGCTGCAGGTGATCACCAACTGAAGGAAAGCTTCTGTATGGGCTGCATGTACATTCCTCTTTGCTTGGTTAGATCAGATCATTGTTGGGATGGCTGTGCAGAAAAGATGTTTGATCTCCTTCCTTGCATGCGTGTTCTCGCTGAGAATTCTCTCTCAGAAGATGCAATATCTCTCTGGAATGTGCTAATGTTCACCAACTTTTCCAATATTTTCCAACCTTCTGCCAACCTTGAGAATAAGGTTGTTTTAGGGGTTAAAAGGGTAACTGACAATGGCGTAGTTCCTGGCTTAACTGCAAGACGACGGTTAGGGGTAACCAACGACACTCAGATCAAGGAGGGATTTCCTAGGTTTACTAAACTAGGGAGATCCTCTTGATTTCCTTAGATCTCATGTCGTTAACCCATAGATTAGACTGGGAGCTTCTTGTAAGCATGTAGGAATGTGGTTAGAGGGAATGTAGGCATTGATTTTTGGGGTTTGGGTAAGTCTTAGTTAGTTATGGCAACTTACTAAGAATAGGTCTTAGGTTGAGTTTGCTTGATGAGGTGTCTAAGTGAGGTGTATGTGTGGATATTATTTAAATTAATATATTTAAATAATAATCCTATAGTGAGAC